>CM033736.1:34502866-35702866 GCA_019671005.1 Hibiscus mutabilis
TCAAATTCGAATAGCCAACACAGGTAGGTGAGGGCTTAGATGGGTTATTCAATTTTTATTTTACAACACCCAGACTTAACTCAAATATATTATTAGGTAACACCTAACAAAAATGAGCACTTTGCTCCCATGTTTAATGCTTGGGTCTATTAAGCATAGGCCATGGGTTCAAAACCCCATGGCATCATATTTTCATTTTTCATTCATTTTTTCCAAATAAACTTATTTAGGGTGTTACATAGATAATGGTTGAAGTGTTAGATTGAGCCAAAGTGTCATATGTTGGACCAAGAGGTCATTACAGGTTTGTTTGTACCGATATGAGTTTTTAGGGATAGGTATACAGGTACCTATTTTAGCTCAATATGGGAAAATTGCCTTGGTGTACTGATACACCTAGGGACCGTATCGGTACGTGTTGCTAAAAAATAAGCCAGGTGCTGGTACACGGGCAACCGTTCAGTATGCCCTTTAGCTACTAGAATCCTTATTTTTGAACATTGCACACCCGTATCGATACGCTTGAGGGCCGTACGGTACGTCTTTGTATTTTGCACCCATTGCAATACGAGAAGTTCTCGTACCGGTACGCTAGCTGTTAATTCAGTTAAGATGCCTTCTGAAGTTTGTATTATTTGCAATAAAGTCCTTGTTTCTTAATTATGCAATTAAATTAGTTTGGATGGTTATTCAAAGTTGAAATTTAACCTGATGGTATGAAATATGACTAATTATGGATTGGTAACTCCAGTTTCGCAAATGTCCTCTTATTTATAATAAATTATGTTTAGTCCCAGAAATACAAATTTGTACAATTCGATGTCAAATCGACACCTGATTGAGTTGTAATTTTCACCATAACTAGCATTCACACCTTATGACCTAAATATGCATCTAGATAAGATAAAAGAAAAAATGGACCATTTTCTAAGTAAATCTTCTGGGTTCGGTCCTGCGACTAGACCGGGTCAAGGGGGTTACAGTATCGAATGTAATGTGGGGTGTTTTAATTAAGTGGTAATTTTAGTATGGTCAAATTTATATTAACCCTTGCATTTTCTTGTGGAAGATGGAAAGTGTTCGGATGATTTTCAATTAGGCATCGAGGCGTTGGCGTCGAGATGGTAGCAAGTTGGGCAGTGGAAATGTGTTTTGGTACTATAAAAAGGCTTGAATTATGGCTTTGGGGATTCAGTTAAAGCCTAGCAAGCTTAGCTAAGGTCAAAAGTAAGTTTTCTCTATTTTCGCCTTTGTATATCGGTTTGATATGAGCTTTTGATTTGAATATTTTGGTTTAAAGAATGATTTGATTTACTTACTGTAAATGCATTGTTTTTTCTATTAATATGCAATGTATATCAAGTTTATGGATGCCTTTGATCATTGAGATTTGTTTCAAGAAGGAATGTGTTGTTGCCTTTGGTAATGTGGTTTTTGCATATGAGATCAGTTTTGTTTAATGCATGGTTTATTGCATTGCAAATTAGTTTGAATGTTGAATATGAAAAACTGTAAGGTAACATGTTTAATATGGAATATATTGGCAAGTGAAAATGATTAAATGTTATCAGATATAACTGACATGCCATAGGGTTTAAAGGGCACTATAATAAGCCGCCTCGTGTGTGTCAAGGGGTTGTAATTGTATCGTTTTCTCCACCATGGGTACCCCAGCGGTTAAGGGGCTGTGATTGTACCATTTTCTCCTATTGGTGGGTATTATGCATCTTAACTGTCAAGGGGTTTATTGTACCATTTGCTTTGGTTAGATGTATGTTTAAGTGGTTTAAGGAATCACTTGTGAAATTCGTGTATCCGATGTGTTTTTGATAAAGGAAAGGTTTGGTTTTGGGGTCACTAAAATGCCAATATATGAACTAATGTATCATGATGGATGAATTATGTTTTGTATAATGTAATTTATACATGTTATGCTCTTTAAGCTTTACTATTGGAAGATTAACCACAACTCTCATTATTCGTCAAAACTACATATCCTCAAACAAGTGGATCAACTCTCTTCGTATCCTCATCCAAGTTTTGTTGTAATGGCCTTTTAATCTGAACTGTCACTGCATCTCTCGATGTCCATGATTATTCTAAACATTCTCATGTAAACAAAGCTAAAATCCAACAATTAAAATATGAAGAATGTTAATAAGAATATATTGAACATAAAATCCAAGATAAATCTAGCTCAAAACCAAGGGAAAAAGTAAATCATTGTCAACCAATATAAAGAAATATATAAACTCCATTGAAACCTCTATTCCTAGTGAGTTTCAAAGAGAATCTACACATTTCCCCTTATTTCGGCACATAGATCTTCATTTCCACAAAGGATTCCACATCGTTTTGCCCTAGTTCTGCAGAATGAAAGCTTAAGTCGTCATGGGAGGATCTTCAAAAGGTGTAAAGATGATATAGGATAATAATTTGACTTCATTTTTTATTTCTCTTTCCTCCAAAAATTTCTTTTTATAGGCCATTATGATAAGGACACTTGTCCTTCAGGTGAATTATGTGAAAGACTATTGTACCAAAACTGTTGTAATAGATTATATAGCTGGCAGATTCGTCCTTATCCTTAGTGATCTGGACAACTGCTGCTGCAGTGTCGAACCGGCTGCCGCGATGAAACTTCTTTGCAAGGACATTAATAATACAACGGTAAAACAATAAAAGATAGAAATTTGCAGAACAAGAGCAAATATGAGTTGAGTTAAACAAAAAATGCAAAAAAAATAAACATGAAATGCATAAATGAATGAATGAAACAAAAATGCGGAGACAAATTAATCCATAAATGAGGAGGAAATGTGTGCTCTTTATAGAGCTATCACACCCCTAAACTTGAGCTTTTTCTTGTCCACAAACAAAATTGGAAACAACAAGGTATAACAAAGGTTTAAGGATACTCTAGCTACTTGAATCATTTCAACCAACAATGAGTCAGCTGCATCAACATGATACAGGATTGCATCAACAACTCAAGCATAAATATATGAACAAGCATTTGAACAATACATAGCACCATGCCTATCATCTCATATTTTTTCCACCTAACAACATTTATTTAATACAACACATAACAACAAAAATATATAAATATTCTCTATATATTTTAAGTATCGAGGGATATCGAACAATGAATGCACCCTAGATCCTAAGAAGAAAGATGTTCAACAAACCCCCGAGAAGTACTTCATTGCCTCGACAAACACTCATACAGCGACAACCTTTGGACAGATTCATTTTTCTAACACATGCATTGGAGTGTTCCCCCCTTAAGCAACTATCTTATTGCACTCACATTAGAATGCAATTTATTTACACATAATAAGCACTATTAGCATATATAACAAAAGCTGAACAAGGCAAAATTCATCCAAAATCAAAGAGATTATGAAATATCCTTCAGTCAAACAAGTAAAATTTATTCATTCAGAGATATAATGCAATCATCCAATATATATATATATATATATATATATATATCCAACCAAAACATTAACAATTATTATTATTCAAGATTTAAACACTGAATGTAATCAAAAGTTTTTTAGAACAAAAATAAACTTGCATTTTAAAAAAAAAATAAAATGGGGGTGCATTTCAATTCCCAGGTGTATACCCCCAAACTTAGAGATTGTATTGTCCCTAATGCAAAAATAGAATGCAATGAAAGAATACAGCTACAAAGAAAAAAAATGCAATGACAATGAAACTAAATTGTAACACCGCCTACCCGGTCTGGAAGAGAACTAAGACGAAGATGTTACCAAAAACTTGAATCGAAACATACAATCTCATAAATCATACATTGAAATGCAACCATATCACAAACACATGCTCCTTATCATCCTAGTTTTCCAACTGATCCTATCATATCATATTAAGCATTAATTTTTAAGGTTTGGGGTCATTTTACAAATGACTCAAAGTTTAGATTCTAATCTATAACACTTAGAAATTCCTGGAATTTTTAGAATTTGAGGTCCTGCACCTGAAATTCATGTATTAGTAAGCTTACCTATAAAAATTTAGCTTATTTGCGGGGTCTATAACTCAAGAAATTAGTCCATTGATTAATTAGGACCAAAATGCAAACTTTGAAAGTCCAGTTCCGATTCATTACCATTTTAACTGCCTCCATATCAGTACTCAAGGGAACCGTACCAATACACTATCATTTTCCCCAAATTCCAGTCATCAATTTTAGTACTGGTACAAGGTTCATACCGATATACCCGTACCGATATGCTGAGGTACCATATTGGTACGCCATTCATATCTAAATTTCCAAAACCCAAATTTTGTAACGTTACAGTCGACTGTACTGGTACGTTTTGTACCATATGGTCAATTTTAAGTCTGGTTGTACCGGAACACACGAGATAAGGTATCGGTACACCGTGCAACAAAGTTCACTTAAGCAACTTAATTCTTCCTTAAACCTATTCGAATCATATACATAGCATACCAAATTCATATTTCATGATCCTAATATGATTATCTATATGTATGACATGCTTATAAAGACATCAACATACATATATGTCATTTAGCCTTATTAGAGCAATTAAAGTGATAACTTGAACTATTGTTGCATAACCATACCTAGTTTAGGTTTTACTGTAATACCCCAATAATTGCTTAGTGACTAAATGGAAAGAAATTAAAAGTTGGTGGTTTTAGTTCAGTGACTAAAGCGTAAACTTTTAAATTTTGGTGGCTAAAGTGAAAAGAAGAGAAAAGTTTAAGGACAAACATGGTAATTTTCCCATGTATTATTTTTATTCCATAAATGAATAGTTCATCTCGGTATAATAATTTTTATGGGAATCAGATTTTTAGTACGAGATTTGTATGAAACGCTATAAAAATGATAAGTTTCAGTGTGTAATTCGGGTGATCGTTTGAACTTAGAATACTACAAAAATTTTATGGAAGTCTTAAGAAGACCCAAGGAACATGACTTTATGGTTCTAAATAATTTTTTTATTAATTTAGATTCGATTGTATGCAGTATTTTGTGTAGTGTGTGAAATGACATTTTTGAAGATACGATGATTCATTAATGGCAAAATGGTCATTTTGCGTATACTTTTTAAATGTCCTTTATTATGGAAAAGGAGATTATATAGGTGGCAACATGTTATTGGAGAAAATCAAGGGATAAAATAGTCATTTGACTATTGAAAGGATTTTTTATTAAGATTATATAATGCCATTTGGCATGGAATTAAAATAAAGAAATGTGTAGAATTTCTCTAATCTTTTCTCCTAGTTGCCGTGAACTTCCCCAAACAAGGTAAGGAAATTTTATTTCAATTTTTAGGCTTGATTTGGTTGATTTTAGAGGTAAGACATGAAATAGAGATTTGTTCTCCATGAAATTCTCTTTCATTTGGTATAAGTTTTGCATGGTTTCCATGCTTCTAAATTGGTATTGGTGATTAAGGTGGATGAAGGACATGTTTGATTTTCATGTTTTAAGGTTCAGTCATGTTGGAAATGTTGTTGTGGTATTGTTTCCACGCTTGAAATGATGAAAATTTCATGCAATAACATATAGGGACCATTCGGTTATTATGGGAAGTTTAGGGAAAATTTTGTAAAAATTATTTCGATGATGAGAATGATTAGAATGATGTTTTCCATGTTTAAGTATGACAATTGGATGAAGAAAACATCATGTCAAGATTATTTTGTGAAATTGGCAATTAGGGTGATATAAGTGAGAAATATCAAAATATGTAAGAGTTATTGTTATGTTGTTTGACATTATTCAAGGATCATTATGGTGTTAAAATTTTTGAAATTTGAGGTTATATATGAAAGTTTCCAATTTTTGGATCATAAACCATAAGTAAGAGATTTAAGGGTTTAAAGTGAAATTATCAAATTGGTGATTGCAATGTGCAATTCAAAGTTGGAATAAAGTGTAGGAATCATTTTTTTTAGAAAGTAGTATTTGGTTGAAAATATTGAATTTTCCAACTTGGTATGTTCATGGATTAACAAGGCTTGGACATATACTTAAGATTGCTTGTTGTATGTATTTAATATACATGCAAATAACAAGCAAATTCAAGACCAAATGGGTGAAGAAGGAAGATAAAAAGTATAATGCAAGCTTAGTGAGGCTATCAAAATTTTCACTTTCACAAAGTGTCTAGGTGAGTGCAATGCATACATAATATGATACATGGATGTTTTATACATCATTAGGAAGACTTGCGATGAGCCTACCTTAATTATATATTGGCATGATATTTATGTCATTGATCATATATTGACATGTTCTAAATATGTCAAAAGTTGAATATAAATGCATGGATCACTAGTTATATATGATGTTATATTATGAATGTTATTTCTGGTATGAACTGCCCAATTTTGATATATACTTATATACATTGCCATGGATAAAATGTTGGATGATATAAACCCGAGTATGATTTAGAGATTTAAAAGTATAGTTGGCTAGCCATAGAGTCATAAATAGCTGTATAAATATTCTAAGCACTACGGTGCAACATTTATGTATATTCAAGGAAGGTTGAGTATACGGGAGTACTTCGGTACATATTAAAGCACTTCGGTGAAAATTTCATATATAATCAAGGAAGGTTGGGTATATGTATACTCAAGGAAGTTTGGGTATACGGGGATGACTCGTGTACATAGATTCTCTTAATTCAATACTTTGGGCTAAATAAATTGAAAAATAGGATGGTAAGCTTGAAAGCTTGTTGATAGAAATGGCAATGGTATTGGCAAGGACTAAAACTTATTACTTTGATATATATTGTTATATTTGTTACTGTTAAGTGTTCAAAAGTACTATTTTTATTACCCTTTTTATTCATATTATTGCTAGACTTAGGCTCATATTAGTTGCATTATTAGCCATTCATGCATATTTGCATTGTTTCCTTGATGGACAAGCTTGATTTCATATTTTGCTTAATTTTGTGGAAAAAGATAATGCTTTGGTGTGTTTTTGTGTGTGTGCAGAATCACTTGCCAAAGCAAGGCTGGAACCAGTTGCTAGGGCAATGCATGAAGGAGATGTAGAGCTAGTTGACAGGGAAATTTTCGATAAGGGATAAGATGATATGGTAGTCGAAATTGATGACTAGATAAGCCCAAGATGACGTGGAGCAAAGTTAAATCCCAAAGGAGTTTGATTTCCATGAAGAGGTTAAAAAGAAATTAAATCCCAAGAAGATAGGAGAAGTTCTAGAAGGAATTTAAATATAATAAAGAATTATATTCTTTAAAGATATTTAATTGATAAGTGTTCAAAAGTACTATTTTTCTTACCCTTTTTACCCATATTATTGTTAAACTTAGGCTCATATTAGTTGCATAATTAGCCATTCATGCATTAATCCTTGTTTCCTTCCATCGTTGAGCTTGATTACATAACTTGGTAGTTTTTGTGGGAAAAGATGTTGCTTTGGTGTGTTTTGTGTGTATGTGCAGGATCACTTGCCAAAGCAAGGCTAGAGTTAGTTGCCAGGGCAATACATGAAGGAGACGCCGAGCCAGTTGCCATGGCAATTTTCGACAAGAGCAAATGTGATATGGTAGTCGAAATTGATGACTAAACAAGCCCAAGATGACGTGGAGCAAAGCCCAAACCCAAAGGAATTTGATTTTCATGCAGAGATTAAAGAATAATTAAATTCCAAGAAGATAGGAGAAGTTCTAGTAGGAATACAATTATAATAAATAATTATATTCTTTAAAGATAATTTAATTCCAACTTAAACTCCTTCTCAAATAAGGACTTTGGCCTAGCCCTATAAATAAGATGAAGATTTCGACAAGATAGAGAGAGCAAGATAGGGAAATTTTGACAAGTCCAAGGAGGGCAAGAGGAGAGAATGTTCGACAAGCATCTAGGGCAAGGAGGATTTCGACAAGCCCCCTCCTTCATCCTTTTTCTTCTTGTTCGATTGGGTTCATGCTAGGGGTTATTTATCTTGTGTTTCTTTGGAACCTAGCCATGAACTAAATCTATTTGGCTATGGTTATTGTGTTTTGTGGTTGTGAGAATCTATTGGTTTTTGTTTAGGTAATAAGAGTTTGCACTTTTCTATTTCAAGGTTTATTCATACTTGGTTCTTATTCTTGTTTGCGAGTGAATTGGGAGAGGATCTCGTGATTTCATCTATTTATCTAATATCGGGAGAGTTAGATTCAAGAAACGAATGAATATGATCTTTATTCAATCTATTGATGGTGAAGATTAATCCGGCTTAGGAATAAGTTAAGGATTTCAACGGCTAAGAGGAGCGCAAGATTGGTTGTTGTTCACCCTTGATTCACGCAGGGATGTATTATCAAGGCATGCACAAGTAGCTAGAGTTTTGACTTAGGGATAAGAAGAAACCATTGAAGAACGCTCTGCCGAACCTTGAAGGTTGCTGCCCAGACGCCCAAGTAGTTGCCCAGGCAACCATCGATTAGTTGCCAAGGCAACCCCGTTGTGCAAGTTGCCACGGCAATTGAGTTGCCCGTGCACTCTTTTACCAAAACGATCCAATCGGCTATCACACCTCAACTCACGAATACCTGGCCTATCTCTCTCTCATTTGATCTCATATTTTCTTTTACTTTATTACTTTCTAGATTAGTCATTAGTTAAACTCCTATAATCTTTTACTTGTGTTTTTACTTTTACAGTGCAAGAGACTAGATTCTTGAAGTGGCACCAATCCCTGTGGAGACGATATCTTTTATACTATAACTTGCGATGTGTATACTTCCACATTTGCGTAGCAGTTATTACGCGCAACAAGTTTTTGGCGCCGTTGCCGGGGATTGGCAATAGCGACTTTGTTTTTATTTTCATGCACTTTCTTTTTATTTTTCTTGTTAAAATTCAAAGGGCTAACAAACTTTGGTTTTGCATTGGTATGTGACCAGGGCGAGACCGACTTCACCAGAATATCCCTTTGATCCAGAAATCGAACGAACCTTACAAAGACTTAGACGAAGGATAAGAGAAGCAATGGCAAATCAAGACGGCAATATGAATCAAGATGTTCGAGCAGGAGGAGGAGTGATTCTTGCACAAAACAGAGCTATTCGAGACTATCTTGAAGAAGATCTTGATGGACTTAACCCAGGAGTTGTCGCACCTGAAATTGAAGCTGACCACTTTGAGTTGAAACCGATAATGTTTAATATGATCAACACAATTGGTCAATTTGGCGGCTCACAACTGAAGATGCACGACAACATCTGAAATCTTTCCTCGAGATTAGCAACTCGTTCAAGATACACGGAGTCACCCCTGATGTCTTACGATTAAGATTATTCCCCTATTCACTGAGGGATAGGGCGAAAGCATGGTTGAATAGCATTCCTGCCGGATCAATAGCATCTTGGACTGATCTTTGTCGGGATTTCCTTGCTAGATTTAATCCTACAAATTTGACTGATAAGCTTCGTAACGACATTACTTCTTTTCGGCAGGCAGATGATGAATCCATGTACGAGGCTTGGGAGCGATATAGAGAACTTATACACAAATGCCCCCTACACGGATTCCCGGTGTGGACTCAAGTAACAATGTTTTACAACGCCGTGAATACACCAACAAGGATGATGCTAGATGCCTCGGCAAACGGCATACTCCTATATAAGTCACCGAAAGAAGCAATGCAAATTTTAAACAGGCTGGCCAAGAATGATTATCAATTCCCATCTACTAGAAGAGGAGGAGTTAGACGCCAAGCCACAATACATGAACTAGGATCATCAGATTCAATTTCGGCACAATTGGCCACTTTAACCAAGATGGTCCAGAACATGCAAAAACCAAACAACACACATGAAGTCAAGAATCCGGAATCCAGCTTCTATGTGGGGAATTACAATCGGAGCAACAACGTGATGTCCAATACATACAATCCAGCTTGGAAAAAGCACCCAAATTTTTCATGGAGTAATCCCAACAATGCTCTAAACCAGAACAATCAAAATGCACAAGCATCGGGATTCCAGCAGAATATGCCACGGCAACAGATGTCGCAGCAACAACCGACAACATCTAGTTCTTTGGAAAATTCTCTAAATGCTTTTATGATGAAAACTGAATCTTATATGGCTGAGAATAGTAATTTCATAAAAAAAACTGATGCTTTTATTAACAGGACCGAGATGAGATTGCAAAACCAAGAGGCGGCAATCAAATCATTGGAAAATCAAGTAGGACAACTTGCTCAAAATCTAAATACTAGACCGCAATGAGGTTTACCTAGCGATACTGAAGTCGCAAGAGGAACTGGCCATGAGCAATGTAAGGCGATCACCACTAGAAGTGGCCAACAACTTAGAGAGGCTCAAACCCGTTCATCAAACAAAACTTCACAAAAAGATCAAGACGAACCTAGCGGGAAAGCCTCAGATGCTGAACCAAGAATTGCCGCGGCAACCGGCGATAAGCATGCCTTGGCAACCGAAGATAAAAACGCCTCTGCAACTTGCGATAAGCATGCCTCGGCAACCCCAGTTGATAATGCCTCGGCAACTCCAGATGTCCCGGCAATGCCGTCAATCAGATTTCAAACCAATGAAAGGATCGAAGATATCCGACTTCCACCACCAGTCCTACAAAGGTTGAAGCGACAAAAGCAGAAGTATCAATTCAAGAAGTTTCTTGATATCCTAAAGCAAGTCCACATCATCTTGCCATTGGTGGAGGCAATTGAACAAATGCCAAACTATGCCAAGTTTCTTAAAGATATTGTGTCCAAGAGAACAAGGCTAGGAGAGTTTGAAACAGTTGCCGCAACAGAGGGATGCATGGCAATGTTGCACAATCGTATGCCACCTAAGTTGAAGGATCCCGGAAGTTTCACAATACCCTATTCTATTGGAAACCACTATGTCGGGAAAGCACTATGCGACCTTGGGGCTAGCATAAACTTGATGCCTAAATCAGTTTTCAAAAAACTAGGAATCGGGAAGGCAAGACCTACAACAGTTATGCTGCAGCTAGCCGACATATCCTATGTGCATCCAGAGGGAAAAATCGAGGACATAGTGGTAAAAGTTGATAAATTTATTTTTCCCGCTGACTTTATTGTTTTGGATTGTGAAGCGGATGAGCATGCACCCATCATTCTCGGGAGACCATTCCTAGCAACATGGAACCTTGATCGATGTTGAAAAGGGAGAACTCACAATGAGGGTGAATGACCAGCAAGTTAAACTAAATGTGTTCCAAACACTAAGGCATGCCGATGATCCAAAAGAATGCCAACTTCGGATTGTGTAACGCCCCGGCAACCTTCCAAAGATGCATGATGGCGCTCTTTTCAGACATGGTCGAAGACTTCCTTGAGATCTTCATGGATGATTTTTCTGTTTTTTGTAATGACTTCGACAGCTGTCTCGGAAATTTAGAGAGGGTGTTGGCAAGATGTGAAGAAATGGATTTAGTCCTCAATTGGGAGAAATGCCATTTTATGGTAGATGAAGGAATAGTGCTCGGCCACAAGATTTCATCCAAGGGAATTGAAGTAGACAAATCCAAGGTGGACGTGATCGAGAGATTACCCCCACCAAGTTCGGTTAAAGGAATTCGAAGTTTTCTCGGACATGCAGGTTTTTACAGGAGGTTCATTCATAATTTTTCTAAAATCACTAAACCCTTGTGTAATCTGCTTGAACAGGATAAAGTCTTCAATTTTGATGATTCTTGCAACCAAGCATTCGAAACCCTAAAGAAAAAGCTTGCCTCGGCACCCATTGTCGTTCCACCAGATTGGACGCTACCTTTTGAGCTCATGTGTGATGCAAGTGATTTCGCGGTAGGAGCAGTCCTAGGCCAATGCACAGGTAAGACCTTCCATGTGATATACTACGCTAGTAAAACTCTTAATAGTGCTCAAGTGAATTACACAACAACGGAAAAAGAGTTACTAGCTGTAGTTTTCGCATTTGACAAGTTCCGATCCTATTTGATTGGTACAAAGGTAATTATTCATACGGACCATTCGGCAATCAAATACTTATTTGCTAAAAAGGATGCTAAACCTCGTTTGATTCATTGGATATTACTTTTACAAGAATTTGATATTGAAATAAAGGACAGGAAAGGAACAGAAAATCAAGTGGCCGATCACTTATCACGTTTGGAACGCAATAGGGAGGAGGACGCGGATCTAGAGATATGCGATGCATTCCCGGATGAACAAATTTTAGTTGCCTCGGCAACCCTCGACGCCTCAGAAACCATTGATGCGCACGCCTCAGCAACCCTCGATGCCGCAGCAGCCTTTGACCCGCACACCTCGGCAATACTGGGAGCAGTCGCCCCGGCAGCACATGCCTCGGCAATACCCTGGTACGCGGATTTAGTTAATTTCCTTGTTTGTTGTATTTTACCTTATGGCATTACTCACCAAGGGAAGAAGCGGTTCCGCCATGATCCTAAGCATTACTTTTGGGACGAGCCTCTTTTGTTTAAACAATGTGCAAATCAGGTTATACGTCGATGTGTCACTGAAGAAGAGCAGCAGAATGTACTCCGGCAATGCCATTCTTTACCCTATGGAGGACATTTTGGAGGAACTCGTACCACGGCCAAAGTTCTGCAATCCGGTTTGTATTGGCCAACATTGTACAAAGATGCCCAAGACTTTTACAAGCAATGTGATCGTTGCCAGAGGACGGGCAATATCTCTAGATGACATGAGATGCCGCTCCAGAACATCATCGAGGTGGAATTGTTCGATGTATGGGGGATCAATTTTATGGGACCTTTCCCATCTTCATTCGGCAACCTCTACATTCTACTTGTCGTCGACTACATGTCTAAATGGGTTGAGGCAGCTGCAGTTCCCAACAACGATTCCAAGACCGTGCAACGATTCTTGCAGAAAAACATATTTACACGGTTTGGGATGCCGAGAGCAATTATCAGTGACAAAGGCAAGCATTTTGACAACAGACTAATTGCCAAGATGTTGCAACGCTTCGGCATATCACACAAGATCGCCACGGCATATCACCCACAAACCAACGGGCAAGCAGAAATTTCCAACCGGGAGTTGAAGGGAATACTCGAGAAAGTCGTAAATCACTCAAGGAAGGATTGGTCATTAAGACTAGATGACGCACTTTGGGCATATCGCACTGCATTCAGAACACCCTTAGGTATGTCCCCCTTCAGTCTTGTCTATGGCAAAACATGCCATCTACCGGTGGAAATCGAACACAAGGCATACTGGGCAATCAAGACCGTGAATATGGATTGGGAAAGTGCCGAAAAAAAGTGTTTGATGGATCTCAATGAGATAGAAGAATTTCGTGCACTCGCCTATAACAATGCACAAATCTACAAGGAGAAAACAAAGGGATGGCACGACAAGAAACTATTGACACGACAATTCACGCCAGGGCAACTAGTTCTCCTATTCAATTCTCGGCTAAAACTTTTCCCTAGAAAGCTGAAATCAAGATGGTAGGGACCATTCGAAGTCGTCAAACCATTCTCCCATGGTGCCGTGATAATCAAGTCCATCTCTGACAACTATTAATTCAAAGTTAATGGACAAAGATTGAAGCACTATAATGGTGCCCATGTGGAACGTAACAAAGAAGTGGTCAACTTAGGAGATGCATGAGCATGCTCTCCTTTCAATATTTTCTTTTTCTTTTTATTTTTAGGAGATATTTTATTTTTCTTCATTATCTTTAGTTTTCAGGTTTTCTTCGTTTTCTTTTCCACAACAAGACTCACAACCACTATGCTAAGGAAATTTACTGCCGAGATCCTTGCCCCGACAACCAATGAAGCAGTCGCCACAGCAACCGCAACAGATGATGCCACGGCAACCAACCCTGAAGATGCCACAGCAACCAAAGCTAAAGACATCCCGGCAACAAGAAAACAACCATCGCGTTCAAGCAAGAGAATCAAGACACTGACCAAAAGGAAACTAATCATCTACGATAACGAACTCTCGGAGTAAGTCCTCGTATGCATTTTTTTATTTTATTATTTTTATTTTTCAGTATTTTTATGCATGCATTGAGGACAATGCCTCACTCGAGTTTGGGGGGGATTGTTATTAGTAGTTACCATGTTTAATTACATTCATCTTAAGTATTACATTTAGGATACATAAATTGCTTTCCATGCCTTTAATTGAAACAATAATTGCTTAGATTTGATGAATATCCGATGATGACTTTGCCAATGCACTTAATTGATAGAATTTTTATTCTAGGATAACCATGGAAAAACTTAGAATGTTACTATGATGCTAATTTTGATGAAACATTGTTGTGGTTTGATTGATTTAAGGAATTCTAGTGAACTTAGGTTGATAATTAACAAATTGGGGGATTAGAATAAAAATTGGATGAATGTTAGAGGTGCCCGAAATTGGCTCTAGCATGTGCTAAAAATTTATCGCTAGAGGTGCCCGAAACTGGCTCTAGTATGTGTTAAAAAAAAATTTAACTAGAGGTGCCCGAAACTGGCTCTAGTCGAATAAATTAACTTATGAAAACTAAAAACAAAACACTAGAGGTGCCCAAAACTGGCTCTAGTTAAAACATGTTAAAAAGAACCCAATGAAGTAATTTGAAAACCTCTTGTTTGCATAGAATCCGAAAAATCAACTTGCACACAACTCCGCACACACTCACAAGCATTATAGTTTGATTCCGAGTAACTCCTAAGTTTTCCGAAAAAAAAGCCAATCATACTTTGTGCTCTGGTTCAGAGAATTGAAATCAAGTTCAAAGCTAAGTTTGTGAAAATTGAAGTCTTGGCAGGTAATTATGAGTTTGCATTGCTTGAGGACAAGCAATAGTTCGAGTTTGGGGGTGTGATAAGTGTTCAAAAGTACTATTTTTCTTACCCTTTTTACTCATATTATTGTTAAACTTAGGCTCATATTAGTTGCATAATTAGCCACTCATGCATTAATCCATGTTTCCTTCCATCGTTGAGCTTGATTACATAACTTGGTAGTTTTTGTGGGAAAAGATGCTGCTTTGGTGTGTTTTGTGTGTATGTGCAGGATCACTTGCCAAAGCAAGGCTAGAGTTAGTTGCCAGGGCAATACATGAAGGAGACGCCAAGCCAGTTGCCATGGCAATTGCCGACAAGAGCAAAGGTGATATGGTAGTCGAAATTGATGACTAAACAAGCCCAAGATGACGTGGAGCAAAGCCCAAACCCAAAGGAATTTGATTTTCATGCAGAGATTAAAGAAGAATTAAATTCCAAGAAGATAGGAGAAGTTCTAGTAGGAATACAATTATAATAAATAATTATATTCTTTAAAGATAATTTAATTCTGACTTAAACTCCTCCTCAAAGAAGGACTTTGGCCTAGCCCTATAAATAAGATGGAGATTTTGACAAGATAGAGAGAGCAAGATAGGGAAATTTCGACAAGTCCAAGGAGGGCAAGAGGAGAGAATTTTCGACAAGCATCTAGGGCAAGGAGGATTTCGACAAGCCTCCTCCTTCATCCTTTTTCTTCTTGTTCGATTGGGTTCATGCTAGGGGTTATTTATCTTGTGTTTCTTTGGAACCTAGCCATGAACTAAATCTATTTGGCTATGGTTATTGTGTTTTGTGGTTGTGAGAAACTATTGGTTTTTGTTTAGGTAATAAGAGTTTGCACTTTTCTATTTCAAGGTTTATTCATTCTTGGTTCTTATTCTTGTTTGCGAGTGAATTGGGAGAGGATCTCGTGATTTCATCTATTTATCTAATATCGGGATAGTTAGATTCAAGAAACGAATGAATATGATCTTTATTCAATCTATTGATGGTGAAGATTAATCCGACTTAGGAATAAGTTAAGGATTTCAATGGCTAAGAGGAGTGCAAGATTGGTTGTTGTTCACCCTTGATTCACGCAGGGATGTATTATTAAGGCATGCACAAGTAGCTAGAGTTTCGACTTAGGGATAAGAAGAAACCATTGAAGAACGCTCTGCCGAACCTTGAAGGTTGCTGCCCAGACGCCCAAGTAGTTGCCCAAGTAGTTGCCCAGGCAACCATCGATTAGTTGCCAAGGCAACCCCATTGTGCAAGTTGCCACGGCAACTAAGTTGCCCGTGCGCTCTTTTACCAAAACGATCCAATCGGCTATTACACCTCAACTCACGATAACCTGGCTATCTCTCTCTCATTTGATCTCATATTTCTTTTACTTTATTGCTTTCTAGATTAGTCATTAGTTAAACTCCTATAATCCTTTACTTGTGTTTTTACTTTTACAGTGCAAGAGACTAGATTCTTGAAGTGGCACCAATCCCTGTGGAGACAATATTTTTTATACTATAACTTGCGACGTGTATACTTGCACATTTGCGTAGCACTTATTGCACGCAACATTAATTACAACTTACTTCCTCCTCAAAAAAGACTTTGACCTAGCCCTATAAATTGAGGACCAAGCCGTCAACTCCATAGGGAGAGAGGAGAGAAATTTCGACAAAGAGAGGAGGGAGATTTCGACAAGAGCAAGGAGAGATTTCGACAAGGCTTCAACCATTCTTCATATTTTTCTTTCTTGTTCAATTAGGTTTATGCTAGGAATTCTTTGTCTTGTGTTTCTTTGGAACCTAGCCATGAACTAAATCTATTTGGCTAAGGTTATTGTGTTTTGTGGTTGTGAGAAACAATTGGATTTTGTTTAGATAATAAGAGTTTGCACTTTCAATTCAAGGTTTACTTATTCTTGGTTTTTCTTCTTGTTTGCGAGTGAATTGGGAGAGGATCTCGTAACTTCATCTATTTATCTAATATCGGGAAAGTTAGATTCAAGAAACGAATGATTATGGTCTTTATTCAATCTATTGATGGTGAATATTAATTCGGCTTAGGAATAAGTTAAGGATTTCAATGACTAAGAGGAGCACAAGATTGGTTGTTGTTCACCCTTGATTCACGCAGAGATGTATTGTCAAGGCATGCATAATTAGCTAGAGTTTCGACTTAGAGATAAGAAAAACCATTAAAGAACGCTCTACCAAATCTTGAAGTTGCTGCCCATCCGCCCAAGTAGTTGCCCAGGCAACTGTCAATTAGTTGCCAAGGCAAATTCGCTGTGCAAGTTGCCACGGCAACTGAGTTGCCCTTGCAGTCTTTTAACAAGACGATCCAACTGGCTATCACTCCGCAACTCACGATAACCTGGCCTATTCTCTCTCATTTGATTAGATCTTCTTTTACTTATTTGCTTTCTAGTTTAGTTGTTAGTTAAACTCCTACAATTTTCTACTTGTGTTCTTTTACTTTTTACAGTGCAAGAGATTAGATTCTTGAAGTGGCACCAATCCCTGTGGAGACAATATCTTTTATACTATAACTTGCGATATGCACACTTGCACAATTGCAGAGCACTTATTACGGGCAACAAGTTTTTGGCGCCGTTGCCGGGGATTGGCAATAGCAACTTTGTTTTTATTTTCTTGCACTTTTTATTTTTCTTGTTTAAGATTCAAAGGGCTAACAAACTTAGGTTTTGCATTGGTATATGATCAAGGCGAGACCGATTACACCAGAGTATCCCTTTGATCCAGAAATCAAACGAACCTTGCAAAGACTCAGACGAAGGTTAAGAGTAGCAATGGCTAATCAAGACGGCAATATGAATCAAGATGTTCCAGTAGGAGGAGGAGTGATTCTTGCACGAAACAAAACTATTCGAGACTATCATGAAGAAGATCTTGAAGGACTTAATCCAGGAGTTGTCACACCTGAAATTGAAGCTGACCACTTTGAGTTGAAACCGATGATGTTCAATATGATCAACACAATTGGTCAATTTTGCGGCTCAACAACTGAAGATGCACGACAACATCTTAAATCTTTCCTCGAGATTTGCAATTCATTCAAAATACAAGGAGTCGCCCCAATGTTTTACGACTAAGATTATTCCCCTATTCACTGAGGGATAAGGCGAAAGCATGGTTGAATAGTATTCCTGGCGGATCAATAGGATCTTGGACCGATCTTTGTCATGATTTCCTTGCTCGATTTAATCCTACAAATTTGACTGATAAGCTTCGTAACGAAATTACTTCTTTTCGGCAGGCAGATAATGAATCTATGTACGAGGCTTGGGAGCGATATAGAGAACTTCTACACAAATGCCCTTACACGGATTCCTAGTGTGGACACAAGTAACAATGTTTTACAACGCTGTAAATACACCAACAAGGATGATGCTATATGCCTCGGCAAATGGCATACTCTTAGATAAGTCACCGGAGGAAGCAATGCAAATTCTAAACAGGCTTGCCAAGAATGATTATCAATTCCCCTCTGCTAGAAGAGGAGGAGTTAGACGCCAAGCCACAATACATGAACTGGGATCATCAGACTCAATTTCGGCATAATTGGCCGCTCTAACCAAGATGGTCCAGAAAATGCAGAAACCAAACAACACACAGGAGGTCAAGGTAATATATTCCTTTTGTGAGTTATGTGGTGGTAACCATGATTCTTCTAAATGTATGCAGAATCTGGAATCCAGCTTTTATGTGGGGAATTACAACCGGAACAACAATGTGATATCCAATACATACAATCCAGCTTGGAAGAAGCACCCAAATTTTTCATGGAGTAATCCCAACAATGCTCTAAACCAGAACAATCATAATGCACAAGCATTGGGATTCCAGCAGAATATGCCACGGCAACAGTTGCCGCAACAACAACCGACAACATCTAGTTCTTTGGAAAATTCTCTCAATGCTTATATGTTGAAAACTGAATCTTATATGGCCGAGAATAGTAACTTCATAAAAAGAACTGATGCTTTTATTAATAGGACCAAGATGAGATTGCAAAACCAAGAGGCGACAATCAAATCATTAGAAAATCAAGTCGGACAATTTGCTCAAAACCTGAATACTAGACCGAAAGGAGGCTTACCTAGCGATACTGAAGTCGCAAGAGGAACTGGCCATGAGAAATGTAAGGCGATCACCACTAGAAGTGGAAAACAACTTAAAGAGGCTCAAGCTCGCTCATCAAGCAAAACTCCACAAAAAGATCAAGATGAACTCAGCGACAAAGCTTTAGATGCTGAACTAGGAATTGCCACGGTAACCAGCAATAAGCATGCCTCGGCAACTGACGATAAGGATGGCTCGGCAACCAACGATAGGCACGTCACGACAATCCCAGTTGAAAATGCCTCGGCAACTCTAGTTGCCTCGACAATGCCGTCAATCAGGTTCCAGACCAATGAAAGGATCGAAGATATCTGACTTCCACCACCATTCCCACAAAGGTTGAAGTGACAAAAGCAAGAATATCAATTTAAAAAGTTTCTTGATATCCTAAAGCAAGTTCACATCAACTTGCCATTGGTTGAGGTGATTGAACAAATGCCGAACTATGCCAAGTTTCTGAAAGACATTGTGTCCAAGAGAACAAGGCTAGGAGAGTTTGAAACAGTTGCCGCAACAGAGGGATGCATGGCCATGTTGCACAATCGTATGCCACCCAAGTTGAAGGATCCCGGAAGTTTCACAATACCTTGTTCCATTGGAAACCACTATGTCGAGAAAGCATTATGTGACCTTGGAGGAAGCATAAACTTGGATGCCTAAATCAATTTTCTAGAAACTAGGAATCGGGAAGGCAAGACCTACAACAGTTATGTTACAGCTAGCCGACAGATCCTATGTGCATCCAGAGGGAAAAATCGAAGACATACTGGTAAAAGTTGATAAATTTATTTTTCCTGCTAACTTTATTGTTTTGGATTGTGAAGCAGATGAGCATGCACCTATCATTCTCGGGAGACCCTTCCTAGCAACAGGGAGAACCTTGATCGATGTTGAAAAGGGAGAACTCACAATGAGGGTTAATGACCATCAAGTTAAACTAAATGTGTTCCAAACACTAAGGCATGCCGATGATCCAGAAGAATGCCAACTTCTTCATGCCATGACAGAGTTTAACTTCGATGAGGAATTTAGTTACCTCGGCATCTACATTGCCGATCAAGAAAAACCTGAGGAGTGTGAAGAACCGATCGATGAGGAACAACAAGAAGAGGCAAATTGGTTAGTCAATCGACTAGGTACATACTTTGAACCACTGGATTACTCAGTTAAGGTAAACTCGAAAAGCCCTCTACTGAACAACCACCGATTCTTGAGTTGAAACAGTTGCCAGGGTAACTAAAATATGCTTACTTGGGAACCGATAATACATTGCCTGTGATTATTTCCTCTAAGTTATAGCCTGAGCAGGAAAAGAAGCTGATCCAAATGTTGATGCTACACAAGAAGGCAATAGGGTGGACAATTGCCGACTTGAACGGAATTAGCCCGGCAGTGTGCCTGCATAAGATTTTGTTGGAAGATGATCACAAACGTTTGATTGAGGCCCAGAAGACTGAATCATGCCATGAAAGGGATTGTAATGAAAGAAATCATCAAGTGGCTTGACGCCGGCATTATATACCCTATCTCTGATAGTACATGGGTAAGTCTGGTACAATGTGTACCGAAAAAGGGAGGTATAAGGGTGGTAAGTAATGAAAACAATAAACTCATAATTTGTGTATAGTGAATCTCTTTTTTAAATTTATATGGGTAAAAAGCTTAGTGAATCTAGTTTAATTATGGAATGTATTTTTGATATCTATAAAAATTTATACAAAAAATTTGTAGGTTCATGCTTGTATAGTTCATGAGTAAATGATTTGTTTAATAATTTCCCTTGGATCACAATAACCATTGGATACCTGAATTCCCAACCTACCTCGCCAATTCCATTTATGGTCAATCCCCCCGCCTCGCCAAAGACCAAAACACATTTATCCCTCTACCTCGTCACATAAGGTTCGTAACCCAAGGATCGTAGTCTACCCGTACATGAGCTCAACAAATTCTATGGCATTCCAAGAAGGCATTCATAATATCATATTTTTCATGGTTCTTGAGCATGTCATGTAACATATTAGACACTTAGTTCTCATGTAGCATGCTTGAGAACTTGTATTTCATAATTTTCATGTTTCATGAATAATCAAAATATGTATTCATGTCATAAGTCATAATATCATGCATTCTCAATCATGTCATGTTCATATCTAAGCTTACCTAGCTTACCCTTGGCAATTGTTTAACTTTTCCCTATAGGAGCCTTGACAGGGTAACCATGAAAATGCATAGATTTCATATAAACACAATCATGATAGCACCTAGCCATTCCCGAGACATGAGCTACACTTACCAGACAATCCAAAGCTATTTTGGCTCTCGGAAGACAACTCCCTTGTTAGGGTTTTGAATCTTCTTGAAGGATCTTGGTGATTCTTCACCACCAATGGATTTTTCTTGCATAAGATAAACATAGAATTCCATCAATAGAGATTTCTATATAATTAAAGACTTGTAACAATATCCATATCTAATTCTAGCTATGAAAAGCACTTGTTATCCTCTAGCTATTCATGGCTTGGATTCCATGGGAATCCCTAAAACTACCCTACTTTAATTTCTTGTTTTCTTTATCTAATTGGTGTTGAATTCATGAACTAAATTCTTGGGCTTACCTTACTTGATATAAGGATTGAGTTTAGCTAGAGGATTCAAAGGAAACTTGAAGCTTTATAGAAGCTTTAATGGAGATGTGTGCTTAAAGGAAAATGAAAAGAGGGAGGCGTTAACTTGGCTTTCCTTCATCCAATTGTAAGCTCTATTTCTCTTATTGCTTTCATTTTTTCTTTCTAATTTAATTCATAACTTGATTATCACACATGAAAGGACAATTCTTCCTTAGCCATATGTTGATGACTAACCCTTTTTGGGGTTATTCACAGGGGTAGCCATTCTACTTTTATTCCTTCACACAATTGGCACTTCATTTCTCACTTCTTACGATTTAGTCACCTAATTCATAATTGAATGAAATTCATATCATACTTGGGATAATTTAATCACATGATCAGGCCTAGAAATTTATGATACCTTATCAGAATCAAAAATTTTCGGTCACCGTAATATGAGTTATTACTAAGCTAAATTTAGGGGTGTTACAATTCTCGCCTTAAGAAAATTCGTCCTCGAATTTTACCTAAATAAAAGAGTTGAGGATATTGTTCCTTCAGGATTTCTTCTGGTTCCCACGTGGCTTATTCAACATTGTGACTCCTCGTGATATGTTAAATCTGAACAGGCTCCTCGTGATATGTTAAATCTGACTGGATTTCTACCATTTCTTGTTGGATGACATGAGATGGATCAAAATGGTACTTCTAGAGCATGGATACATGAAAAACGTATGGATTCTGCGAGTTCCTCTGAAAGTGCAAAACAATAGGCTACGAGGCCAATCCTTTCAATAACTTGAAAGGGACCAATAAATCAGGGATTGAAATTCCCCTTTTTACCAAATTGAATGATTTTCTTCAATGGAGAGACCTTAAGAAAGGCTTTTTCACCAATATCATATGGGATATCTCTTTGCTTCAAGTTAGTGATGCTTGTTGAATAGTGATGCACTTTAGAGCAAGTATACTCGTTGAATCAAATAGTGACAGAGTAGGTTGTTGAACCCACAAGGATTGAATCAATAACTACGGAGTTATCAAACTTAAGAATGTTTGTGCAAGTAGTGATTGGTGTTGGTTTATCAAAACTAAAAATAAAGTAAAGGTAGTTGGGTTCGTTGCTAAGGATATATTCTTGATTAAGACAAACAAATGTTGCGGCAAATAATAGATAATTATAGAGGCTGGGTTTATTGCTAAGGATATATGCTTGATTACTTTTTTCAATGCTATAGCGAATGGCAATACATGCCTACTTAAACCATTAAGATCTTTATCTACCCGATAGGATTCTATAGTGAACTTTTGATTCTCTCGATGCCTAGAATATAATAACATTGAAGCTAAGGTAATACATGTCTACGTGAACCCTAACAACTCTATTATTTGTTCAAGAACTCTCTTTTAGTTGTTGAAACCCTAAACTTATGTCTAAGATAGATTAAGACTAAGTTAATAGCTGAGCCCCACTGTTCACGTTTGTTTAACCTAACTTTCTCGATATTATGCCATAGATCAATAGGTAAAAGGCCTTTCTCAATAGCTCTTACAATAACTACGCATGAAGATCGATGACAAAATAGATAAAGGGAAAAGAACTATATCATTAAAATAAAGTATTCAAAACAAAAAATCCTTGAAATCAATAATACCAAGTAAAGTATTTAGCTCATGTATGAGCCTAAAACATCCATCACAAAATAATAAAGGTATGGTAATTTATCAATCAAGGGATAGAAAAAGTTCAAGCATCCTAGACGATCTTCCTCCATGATGTCCAACTATTGCTGTAGGTCACCCACCCCTTCTGCCTCTTTTGATGGCATCTGTCTTAAGGAGATTTTTCTAGCATTTGACTCTGGTGGTTTGATGATAGCTAAAGACTATGAATGTCATCTGTAATTGCTCCCTCTTTGAATTGTCGTCCAAGTCTCTCTTTTATAGGCAGGAAACTAGGGTTTCATAACTCTAAAGCGTGTAACCTCATTTAAGAGGGCCATTGATTTCTTGCTATCTTTTAATGTTTTGTATCTAGGAGAAATTCCACATGGATGAAAGGTAGATTCCTCTCCAACTCTTCTTGCTTAGTTAGCTCCAGCCGAGAGTTCTGCTACTCTTCTGCTCCAGCATTCCTCTAGCTCTAATGGTTCTTGCGTATGCACCACAAAACACTACCTTTCCCATGAAAAGCACCAATATATATAACATTTAAGCATAGGCAGTGTAACTCTCTAACTACATGCAACCCATATGCAATCTATTCCTAAATGCAACAAAATGAGCTTGAAAACGCACAAGAGATAAGTAAAGAGGGTATGCAATATTGGTCATTTACACAATCGTCAAATAACCCAAACTTGAACTATTTCTTGTCCTCAAGCAATCCTATATAAACATGAAAAAACAAAAACAAAAAATAATAATAGTAAATAGTTTCCAACTAAGCTATGATTATAGGGATTCCAAGACATGTTACAGCAGTAATTCATTCCTCAGCTATTTTAATGAGATGCAATTCTTCATAGCTTGCAATTTTCTTCCAAGGATCATGTAACCAAAATTGGGTCTAGATGTTAGCCAGATTGGTTAGACGGTTCAGGGGAACCAGATTAGGCGATTCAAGCTAATTTCAAGAATTAATTCATAATAAATTGTTTTTGGCTGAAATAAAATATAGAAAATACTATAAAATATTTAATTAACATTCTAATGGTTTTTGGAAACTCAATTTGAAGAATTAAAATAGAATTTTTGGACATTTTGGCCTAGTGACTAAAATGTAAAGTTCTCAAAATTGTTTTAGTGACTAAATCGTAAAAGGGTTAAAACTTAGAATCTTTAAGGAGATTATTTACCAAAGTTTTTAATCAAAATTTTCCCTTAATTTAAGCTATTTTAAAATGATTTTTAAAAGGTTATTAAGTAAAAATAAAATAGATTTGATTAAAAGGATTTTAATAACCAAATTCATTTTCTTATCTAACTAATTTTGCTCTCAACTTTCTCAGCAGCCAAACTATCAATTTTACTCCAAAATTCTCAGGAATCATTCTTTTTAGATTTCCTTTTGATTTCCTAATTGATTCCTTTGATTTCTACACCAAATCCTATTTGCTTTCTTGAAGATTTTACTCAAATCTTGCCAATTAAGAGAGAAATCAGCAATTAGAGGTGATTTTTATTTCTCTCCCTTAATTAAAGGCTCTTTACTAAAATTCTCATCCTTTATAATTGATTTTTGTTATGTGTTGATGATTAAACCATGTTTAAAAGTTTTTTATTGTGTTTTATTAAGAAAATTGATGAATCTTGATATGGAACTATTTTGTGTTGATTCCAATTGATTTAGATCACATGTAAAATGTGTTTTAATGTTATGAGAAGAGATTAATAAAAGGAATCCCGAAACAAAGTGAAATGCTAATTTTTGAGGATGTTAATAGTTAGATCTTGAGGTGATCTTGGTGTTGAAAGGTTGTTGGAGATATGAGGTTGATATATTGTTGTTTTTGGATGTTAATTGATGATGTTAAGATGTTAAAATTAATAGGTTATGGCTAGGCTTTGTCTAGGTTGAGTTTGATGATGGTTTATGTTGTTTTAAAGGAGCGTTTGATGGTTGTTAGTGAGATGAAGTTGAGAAGAGGTGTTGATGTGTTTAGATATGCATGGAAATGCATTAATCCTCTATTTTGTATGGGTAAAGCAGGGGAGATGGATTCTTTAGCATTTGGAGAGGTTGTAGAGGCTTCAAAAGCTTGATTTTCTCAACGGCAAGTGGAGCGTTGTGTTGTTGGTGAGTGGAAACTTGGTTTATTGCTTTTAAAAGGTTTGAAAGAGATTTTGGGAGTTTAGATTAAGTTTGAAACACTTGTCTAAGCTCAAAAGTAAGTAATGGTTGTTCTCGCTCTCATTTTCAGTTTTGCAAAATACAATCTCATGCACGTGTTTATTATTTTTGATTACCTATTGTTGTATGCATATTTTAGAAACAAAAGATGTTTCAAATGATCATACATGATAATTATTGAGTATGACAAATGGTTTATGAAATGAGTTTTTAGAATACTATAATACATGGTTTAATGTATTGGAAATTTGTTTGATTTGATGCATATGTAAAACATTGAGGTAATGTGGTTTTATTGAGTATATTGTCAAGTGGATGAGATTAAAAGTTATCAGATATTGTTGGCTAGCATATGGTTTAAAGTGCACTATAATAAGTAGTCTCATGTGTGTCGAGGGTTCAAGAGTGTGCCATGCTCCACCATGAGAACCGTGGCGGTCGAGGGGTCAAGAGTGTGTCAATTCTCCCGCTGGTGGATTTATACATAACCATTGAGGGTTGCTCCGGTTTGAGGATGTATGTGAAGTGGTCGAAGGAACCACTTGGGAAATCTGTGTATCCGATGTATTTTTATAAAATAGAATAAAATTGGTTTTGCGTCACTTGAATGTCAATATATGATATAATGTATTATGATAAATGGATTATGTTTTGTATAATATGGTTTATACATGAGATGCTCTTTAAGCTTGCTATTTTGTTGTTTTAGCATGAGAAAGTTTAAATTGTGGTTTGTGCTAGAAATGCATGATACATGTGTATCAATTGTTTAAAAGTGCATATTTGTAAAGACTATAGAAGCATGAGATGTTTTGGCATGAGCTTTAATACTTATTTGAAAACAAAAATGATTTTAAATGCATTGATGAGTGTTTTTGAGATTCCCTCACTAGGCTTTAACTGCAGCTGTACCGATATATGTACAGGTGTTTCGGTATGCCTTAACAATTTCCAAATCTCAGATTCTAGTAGCTAAAACTCGTACCGAAACACTTGCTTGTGCATCGAAATGCCCAACCAAAATGCTTGAGACCGTACTGGAACACATGCTCGACTATCAAAATGTTATGCCTGTAAATGCTTACCCGTATTAAAACGCCCTCCCATGTATCGAAACGCTATGCCTAAAATGGCCTAGCTATACCGGTACGGGGACACCTGTTTCGATACGACTAGACCTGTAATGTCCCAAATTGATGTCTAAAAACACTTTGATGATAACCATAACAGTCCAACATGCTTTAAACACTCAAACAACATTACTAGGGTACAACACTAACCAAAACATCACAGAATCTTCATCATTACATGGCATTCAAACACTCAAGATTTTCTATAGGCATGCTTCCTAATGTCATTTTTCCACATAACCAAAACTCTCATTTGACACTTTAAGGGCATACACAACATGCTTACACATCCAAAGCATCATAACAAACATGCTTGAGACATCAAAACATGGCAACCATTCCAAGTCAACTAGATGCATACCTAAGAACCCATCAAGCATCAACATAAGTAAAGATTCTCAACAAGTTTAACAACAACAAACCAACCATAAAATCCAGCACTTTACTTGCTTAAAAGCCATGGGAAAATAGAATTACAAGTCCAAAAAATATGGGAACACATTGCCTTACTAACCGAAAACATAAACCGAGTTCATACTCAAGTAGTCTTGCACTTGGATCACTTCAAACCTTGCCTTTGCTGCCCCCAAACCTTAATGCTCTGCATCATTAGGAAAAAGAGAGTGTAAGCACACATGCTTAGTGAGGATGCTCTTAAAACAATGATGCATTTAAAATCCTTTGAAAACTAAACACTTGTTTTCAAACCATGCTTACGTCCAAAGCATTTTCATTGATTCCAATCAAAACATGCATATCGACCATATGCAACAACATTTACAAATCACATGCTTAAATCCCAAAGCATTAAGTCATCTCGTGCTTAAATCCCAAAGCAATAAATTAAAAAACCATGCTTAAATCCCAAAGCATTATAAAATAGGTTCAGCTCATGAACTTGCATATATTGGATATTATAGTGGCCCCGGATAGACGACCTCTATCCTTGGATAGCTGATCGCTATCCTTGATTAATCGTCCGCTAACCTTTATGTAACCGACCATTAACCTTACAAATCGGATACACGGACCTTTCATGATA
This sequence comes from Hibiscus mutabilis, assembly GCA_019671005.1. Taxonomy (NCBI): domain Eukaryota; kingdom Viridiplantae; phylum Streptophyta; class Magnoliopsida; order Malvales; family Malvaceae; genus Hibiscus; species Hibiscus mutabilis. The sequence goes on from CM033736.1 coordinate 34,530,467, forward strand.
GTCGTCCATTACCATAACCCATAGCATGCCGATCGCATGATATAACAACCTTGCCGACCGTAAGATCAACATCAACAAGGGGAGCCGACCACTCAACCCAAGTGGTAACATCATAGTCCGAGTAGCCGACCGTTTACCTCAAGAACCACTATCGATTTTTAACATATTACAGAGCATTTCATCCTATGGAATGCCAACTATATCTAAATGTTTTCTCATCATGTCACATAGCCAATATATCATTTACAAAACCATTTACTCATTGTTTTCCAATGCATTATACAAAATCACCACATATGCAAATCATATTGCCAAAGCAATAACACCATTCCCGACCGAAATGAAAACCAATGCTCACTAGCATTTCATATACTTTTAAACCACTGCATATGTACTCAAAATCGTGCATTTACAGTAAGTAAAAACAAACCATGTTTATGACCAAAACATGAATTACACATGCTCATATCTGAACTGATATTAAAGAGCAAAAGAGGGAAACTTACTTCCGAACATAGGTAAGTGTTTCAAGCTTATCATAAACTCCCAACAACCTTTATTAAACCTTTTAAAGGTGTTCAAACCAGTTTCCACTCACCGATACACCTCGCCTTGCTTGCCAACGCGAATCGAGCTCCCAACAAGCAATAATCAATGTCAAGCTTCATCGCCTTGATTATCCCCTATTTTTAACCACATAAAACCAGAGGGGAAATGCATCATTATGCATTCAAACCATTACCAACAAGCAATTACCTGCAACTCACAAGTTGCCCACTCACAAGCCATCTGAAACTTATCAAAAACATCCACAAACACTTTCAAAACTTAACCCAGCCATAATATAACGATTAAATACAACAAACCTCATCAATTATCATCTAAAAACTCTTTCCCAACATCCTTTCACTTCAAACAATGGTTAAACTCCACTAACCTCACAAAACCCTTGACTAACAACCTTAAACATTAGAGTTTGAAATTGTTTTGGGATTACAATGTTAAAACCAAGTTATTAACTCAATTAAACATCAAAATCTTGATCTAATATGTTCATAAACCCAGCAAAACAGATCCAATTTGAAATATGTCAATTTCATCAATCCAAACACAATTAAACCAATTTTCCTTAATTAAACTATCAAAACACATTAGAAAACAATTGTAAAGGGTCAACAACTTGGAAATTTCAGTAAAGAACCTTTCATTAGAGGAGAAGAACGAACCTTACCTATAATGGTGCTTTCTCCCTTAATTGGATGATTTACATAAGAAAATAAAGTCAAATCAATAAGGTTTTGGTAAACTAACAACAAAAAATCATTTAGAAACAAAAGATTTAAGAAAAAAAAGATTTACCTGAAGATTTAGAAGAAGAAAATGATGTTTGGCTGGAGAGACTGTGAGAGAAAATATTTGAGAGAAAGTTAGTTACGTAACTTTTGTTTAAAAGATTTAATAACCAAATTAATTCTCCCCAACCTATTTATATTTTCCAAAATACTTTAAAAACAGCCAATTAAGGGACAAAGTCTGATATTATACTTTTTGGGCAGTTAGCTCCTTAAAGATTCAAAGTTTTGACTCTTTACAAAACAGTCAACAAAAATAGTTTTCAAAGTTTGCATTTTGGTCACTAGTCCAAAATGTCTAATTTCCAAAACTCGTTTTCCAAAATTGATTTTACCACAATCATTTATATATTTAATAATGATTTTAGAATATTTTTCCACAATTGTTTCACCTTCAAAAATATTTAATTTTATTTAATCCCGAAACTGACTCAAATCTCTAATATCGGTCCACCGGACCTTCGAACCAACCTTTAAAACATCTAGGACCAAAACCGGGGCATTAGAACTCTCCCCCAATTAATAAATTTTGTCATCGAAATTTACTTGGAGGAAACAAATGTGGAAATTGCTCCAACATGTCCGCCTTGTTTTCCCAAGTGGCTTCCTCGACACCACGGTATCACCACAAGACCTTCACAAGCTCAATCATCTTGCCACAAAGAACTTTGCTGCTGGAATCAAAGATGTCCACCGGTTCCTCATCATAGGATAAATCCGGCCTCTACTCAATATGCTCTACCGGCATAATATGCGAGGGATCCTATCGATACCTCCGCAACAAAGATACATGGAACACATCATGTATTTTCTCCAATTCGGGAGGCAACCTCAACCGATAAGCCACGGGACCACCACGCTCAAATATTGTATGGTCCAATAAACCTCAGACTAAGCTTACCCTTACATCCGAACCGCATCACCTTCTTCCATGGTGACATTTTTAAGAACACACGATCGCCCACCGCAAATTCAATCTCCCTACGCTTCAAATCTGCATAAGATTTTTGCCGATCCGCAGCCGCTTTCAAGCGATCACACACAAGCTTTACTTTTTCATCCATGTCTCTCAACACATCTGGCAAGGAAACATGCTTTTCCCCTGCCTCAGCCCAACACAAAGGCATACGACACCTCTGGCCATACAATGCCTCATACGGTGCCATTTGTATACTTGCTTGGTAACTGTTTTTATACGCAAACTCAACCAAAGGTAAATGCTTCTCCCAGGTTCCTTGGAACTCAATGATGCAACATCTCAACATATCCTCCAAAACCTAGATAACCCGCTTAAACTAGCCATCCGTCTGAGGATGATACGCGGTGCTAAAATTCAATCTCGTACCTATAGCCCGATGCAAACTCTCCCAAAACCTTACTGTAAACCTCGGATCTCTATCTGAAACAATAGACTTAGGCACCCCATGCAAACGGACAATCTCAATGATATACAAATATGCGAACTTGCCTAAGGTATAAGTCGTATGTACTGGCAAAAAATGTGTGCACTTCGTAAACCGATCCAAAATCATCAAAATGGAATCCTTTTTAGCCGGTGTCAAAGGTAACCCTGACACAAAATCCATGGTGATTCTCTCCTATTTCTATTATGGAATTCTCAAGGATTGCAACAACCCGGATGGAAACTGATGTTCAGCCTTGATCCGCTGACACACCATGCACTTAGAAACAAACTCAGCCACATCCTTTTTCAAACCAACTCAATATTATGCTTCTTTCAATCCACAATATATCTTAAGACTATCGGGATGTGTAACCCCTCGACCCAGCCTAGTCGCAAGACCGAACCCAACGAGCTACATTAGGTTTACCAAAGTAAACCGTGAAGATGACACTCGAAACACGCCTATTTTTTTCTTTTAACTTGTCTAGATGCACAATTATTGTCCTGCATGTACATACTAATTTTAGGTGAAGACTCAACTCAATCGGGCATCAAATTGACATCCAATTGAACACAATTGCAATTTAGGGACCAAATTCCAATTTTTGTAAATTATAAGGACTTAACCCATTTTTAAGTTACCAACCTTTAATTAAGCAGGTTTCATGCTTACATGTCAAAATCCAACTCAAAAGCATCACCCAACCTCATTTAATTGCATTGGTAACATTCAATGACTAGGATGAAAGAAACCAGAACTACAATTCCATGACATTAACTGAAATAACCGTCACCCGTATCGATATTGTACCAATACGGTGCCCTGAGATAACTGTCCTTGTTTCGGTACACTTGGTACCGTACCGTTACGCCTAGCTGGAATTAAATTTCATTTTAAAATATTTAGTACTCGTACCGACACGGCTTATAGGTGTTTCGGTACGCGGGTTTTAACTCAAAAAGCAAATTTCTAGAGGCGAAGAACTGTACTGGTACGCCTTGCCCGTACCAAAACCCAGACCCAACTATCCAAAGCACACATCACCAATATAGCCAGAAAGGTGCGCACACCTCACAACTCAATCATCAACTGCCCAAATGGACTCCTTTTTGATCGGTGTCAAAGGCAAGCCAGACACAAAATCCATGGTGATTTTTTCCCACCTACATTTTGGTATCCTCAACAGTTGCAACAACCCAGAAGTAACTTATGCTCAGCTTTCACTTGCTGGCATTTCGTGCATTGAACAACACAATCAGCCACATCTTACTTTATACCTACCCAACAACAAAACCCCTTCAACCCTTGATATATCTTGGTACTACTGGGATGCATAACACAAGAACTGGCATGCACCTCAGTCAAAACAGTACGCCTCAACTCAACATCACGAGACACCACTTTCTGATCTTAAAATCAAAACACCATATCATCAATAACCTGTAAATCCATCGAATTCCTTCCCTGATAACCTGAACACGCGATACAAACACATCAACACAAAGTTGCCTCTCGGCCATCAAGCCTCCACCACGCATCACACTCAATTGTGAATATAGCATACTCAACTCCACCGTAACCCTCATAAACTAAGCATCAACTACAATCCCCGCTCGGGCGATATTAAATCAGAAAATTGTAATCCTTATGCAACTCCAACCCATCCAAGACGTCAAAGATTCAAATCATCATTCATTTCATTTTTTTAACCACTCATGACCCGCGTACGCAACACACACTCCTCAAAGAATTGGTGTCACTAAACCTTTCAACAACCACCATCGCTGCAAGCTCCACATCATGCGTATGACAAATGCGCTCGTGCACCCTTTACTACCTAGATGCATAAACTGCACTTCCTTTGCAATGTTACAATCTCCACCAACCTCGATGTTAAGTAACTAGATCTAGCAAACCCACAAAATGCTATCTCTAACCCTGTTTGCTCAAAATCTAGCAAAAGCCAAACTCCCAAGAACCAAACTTTAACATCCTCTTAAAACCTTGAAAACTCCAAGAACCATATTACTAAAAACCACCTACATACGTTACCTTACTTGCACCATCACTCCACTAACTTCCAAATAGTCATTCGTAAGTGTGAACATATGTATGCATGATTACTTATATGCCCTCATAGATGTCTATGTGTATGTATGTATGTAACCCCCTCGACCCGACCTAGACGCCCGACCGAGCTGAGAGTGCTACATTGGGGTTGCCGAAGTAAACTGGAGAAAGGTTACAAAAAGTCGGTCCATTTTTTTATCTTTTCTAAATGCAAATTAATGTTCCTACATGTTCATACTCGCAGAGGGTAGGTTCTCGAATGAAACGAGTCACAAAAGACAATCAATTGCATCACATTCAAAATTGAGAACTAAAACGTAAATACATTAAAAACAAAACCAAAATGGAATTTAAGGTTATCAATCCTCAATTAGTCCATTTACATGCCAACATGATAAATTCCAGTTCAATTTAATCATCATAATTCATACAATTGTATTCCTAAAACACAGGGACCAAAATGAAAGAACCAGAAACTTTCATGATTCCAAAATAACCGACATAACGGTACTCGTATCGGTACACGTACTCGTGTTTCGATACGCCCTTACGTTCTCAAAAACTCAGAATCTAGTAGCTAAAACTCGTACTGAAAATGCTTGTTCATGTATCGGTACGCATGGCAAAAATACCTATGACCTTATCGAAACACTTGCTCGAGTATTGAAACGTTAAGCCTGTAAAGGCAGGACCGTATCGAAACACCCTCCCGCGTATCGAAACGGTATGCCTAAAATGGCCTAGTCGTACTGTTACGATAACACCTATTTTGATACGCCTGTACTTGTAATGACATTCTTAGCGGTTTTTCACACAAAACTAGATGCATTTAGGTCCTAGCAACTTACATACATACATACATATAAGCATCCAACATCACATTTAACAACAAATGTACCAAGGTTTAACTACAACACAAGATTATGCCACCCAAAAGGTTGATCTAAAGGCATGCTCCCTATAACTCACACCAAACATACCAAAATGCCCAACTAAGCAGTTATCAGCAAGAACACCATACCAGCAACACATCAATGCCATACTCAACAGGATTAGCTCATCAAAACATGCCATCCAAGCAAAAACCATCTAGATGCATACCTAGGTAACCATATAACATCAACCATAGGTAACGATGCACGATATGCAAAACATCAACAATCAAGCTCCAAAATCATAAAGATTATACATGCTTAAAACTAGGGAAAACTGAATTAGAACACCCAAAAATCCATGGCGAACACATTGCCTTATTAATCATAAACTATAACTGAGTTCATACTCAAATAGTCTTGTCTTTGGATCACTTAATCCTTGCCATTGCTGCCTCCAAGCTTTAATGCTCTGCATCATTAGAGAAAAGAAAGCGTAAGCACACATGCTTAGTGAGGATGCTCTTAAAACAATGATGCATTAAATCCCTTGAAAACCAACACTTGTTTTCACGCCATGCTTACGACCTAAGCAAGTTCCAATGGTTCCAATTCAAAACATGCATGTCGACCATATGCAAAACATTATAAATCACATGCTTAAGTCCCAAAGCATTATATATATAAATTAAAAACCATGCTTAAATTACAAAGCATTAAATCAATAGGTTCAACAAAAGAACTTTTGTATATTGGCAATTATAGTGACCCCGGATAGTCGACCACTATCATTGATTAGCTGAACGCTAATCTTTAGTTAATCAAACTTTAATGTTTACACATTAACCTTACAAATCGGATCGGACCTTTCATGATGACCGACCATCATTAAGACTACCCCATGCCGATCGCATGATTTAACAACCTTGCCGGCCATAAGTTTTACATCAACAGGGGAAATTGGCCATTCAACCCGAGTGATAACAACATAGTCCGAGTAGTCGACCCGCCGTTTACCTCAAGGACCCTTAACCACGATCGATTTTTAATCATATTATAGTGCATTTTATCCTATGGCATGCCAACTATATCTAAATGTTTTCTCATCTTGTCACATAGCCAATATATCATTTAAAAACCATTTACTCATTGTTTTACAATGCATTACACAAAATCACCACATATGCAAATCACATTGCCATAGCAATAATCACATTCCCGACCCAAATAAAAACCAATGCTCACTAGCATTTTAATACACTTCTAAACCACTGCATATGTACTCAAAATCATGCATTTATAGTAAGTAAAAACAAACCATGTTTATGACCAAAACATGAATTCCACATGCTCATATGTGAATCGATATTAAAGAGAAAAAGAGGGAAACTTACTTCGAACATAGGTAAGTGTTTCAAACTTATCATAAACTCCCAAAACAACCTTTATTAAACCTTTTAAAGGTGTTCAAACCAGTTTCCACTCACCGATACACCTCGCCTTGCTTGCCAACGCGAATCAAGCTCCCAACAAGCAATAATCAATGTCAAGATTCATCGCCTTGATTATCCCTATTTTTAACCACATAAAATTAGAGGAAATGCATCATTATGCATTCAAACCATTACCAACAAGCAATTACCTGCAACTCTCAAGTTGCCCACTCAAAAACCATCTGAAACTTATCAAAAACATCCACAAACACTTTCAAAACTTAACCCAGCCATAATATAACGATTAAATACAACAAACCTCATCAATTATCATCTAAAAACTCTTTCCCAACATCCTTTCACTTCAAACAATGGATTAAACTCCACTAACCAACACAAAAACCATTGACTAACAACCTTAAACATTAGAGTTTGAAATTGTTTTGGGATTACAATGTTAAAACCAAGTTATTAACTCAATTAAACATCAAAATCTTGATCTAATATGATCATAAACCCGGCAAAATAGATCCAATTCGAAATATGTCAATTTCATCAATCCAGACACAATTAAACCAATTTTCTTTAATTAAACAATCAAAACACATTAGAAAACAATTGTAAAGGGTCAACAACTTGGAAATTTCAGTAAAGAACCTTTCATTAGAGGAGAAGAACGAACCTTACCTATAATGGTGCTTTCTCCCTTAATTGGATGATTTACATAAGAAAATAAAGTCAAATCAATAAGGTTTTGGTAAACTAACAACAAAAAATCATTTAGAAACAAAAGATTTAAGAAAAAAAGATTTACCTGAAGATTTAGAAGAAGAAAATGATGTTTGGCTGAGAGACTGTGAGAGAAAATATTTGAGAGAAAGTTAGTTACGTAACTTTTGTTTAAAAGATTTAATAACCAAATTAATTCTCCCCAACCTATTTATATTTTCCAAAATACTTTAAAAACAGCCAATTAAGGGACAAAGTCTGATATTATACTTTTTGGGCAGTTAGCTCCTTAAAGATTCAAAGTTTTGACTCTTTACAAAACAGTCAACAAAAATAGTTTTCAAAGTTTGCATTTTGGTCACTAGTCCAAAATGTCTAATTTCCAAAACTCGTTTTCCAAAATTGATTTTACCACAATCATTTATATATTTAATAATGATTTTAGAATATTTTTCCACAATTGTTTCACCTTCAAAAATATTTAATTTTATTTAATCCCGAAACTGACTCAAATCTCTAATATCGGTCCACCGGACCTTCGAACCAACCTTTAAAACATCTAGGACCAAAACCGGGGCATTAGAACTCTCCCCCAATTAATAAATTTTGTCATCGAAATTTACTTGGAGGAAACAAATGTGGAAATTGCTCCAACATGTCCGCCTTGTTTTCCCAAGTGGCTTCCTCGACACCACGGTATCACCACAAGACCTTCACAAGCTCAATCATCTTGCCACAAAGAACTTTGCTGCTGGAATCAAAGATGTCCACCGGTTCCTCATCATAGGATAAATCCGGCCTCTACTCAATATGCTCTACCGGCATAATATGCGAGGGATCCTATCGATACCTCCGCAACAAAGATACATGGAACACATCATGTATTTTCTCCAATTCGGGAGGCAACCTCAACCGATAAGCCACGGGACCACCACGCTCAACAATATTGTATGGTCCAATAAACCTCAGACTAAGCTTACCCTTACATCCGAACCGCATCACCTTCTTCCATGGTGACATTTTTAAGAACACACGATCGCCCACCGCAAATTCAATCTCCCTACGCTTCAAATCTGCATAAGATTTTTGCCGATCCGCAGCCGCTTTCAAGCGATCACACACAAGCTTTACTTTTTCATCCATGTCTCTCAACACATCTGGCAAGGAAACATGCTTTTCCCCTGCCTCAGCCCAACACAAAGGCATACGACACCTCTGGCCATACAATGCCTCATACGGTGCCATTTGTATACTTGCTTGGTAACTGTTTTTATACGCAAACTCAACCAAAGGTAAATGCTTCTCCCAGGTTCCTTGGAACTCAATGATGCAACATCTCAACATATCCTCCAAAACCTAGATAACCCGCTTAAACTAGCCATCCGTCTGAGGATGATACGCGGTGCTAAAATTCAATCTCGTACCTATAGCCCGATGCAAACTCTCCCAAAACCTTATCTGTAAACCTCGGATCTCTATACGAAACAATAGACTTAGGCACCCCATGCAAGCGGACAATCTCAATGATATACAAATATGCGAACTTGCCTAAGGTATAAGTCGTATGTCTTGGCAAAAAATGTGTGCACGCCGTAAACCGATCCAAAATCATCAAAATGGAATCCTTTTTAGCGGTGTCAAAGGTAACCACGACACAAAATCCATGGTGATTCTCTCCTATTTCTATTATGGAATTCTCAAGGATTGCAACAACCGGATGGAAGGCGATGTTCAGCCTTGATCCATTGACACACCATGCACTTAGAAACAAACTCAGCCACATCCTTTTTCAAACCAACTCAATATTATGCTTCTTTCAATCCACAATATATCTTAAGACTATCGGGATGTGTAACCCCTCGACCCAGCCTAGTCGCAAGACCGAACCCAACGAGCTACATTAGGTTTACCAAAGTAAACCGTGAAGATGACACTCGAAACACGCCTATTTTTTCTTTTAACTTGTCTAGATGCACAATTATTGTCCTGCATGTACATACTAATTTTAGGTGAAGACTCAACTCAATCGGGCATCAAATTGACATCCAATTGAACACAATTGCAATTTAGGGACCAAATTCCAATTTTTGTAAATTATAAGGACTTAACCCATTTTTAAGTTACCAACCTTTAATTAAGCGGGTTTCATGCTTACATGTCAAAATCAACTCAAAAGCATCACCCAACCTCATTTAATTGCATTGGTAACATTCAATGACTAGGATGAAAGAAACCAGAACTACAATTCCATGACATTAACTGAAATAACCGTCACCCGTATCGATATTGTACCAATACGGTGCCCTGAGATAACTGTCCTTGTTTCGGTACACTTGGTACCGTACCGTTACGCCTAGCTGGAATTAAATTTCATTTTAAAATATTTAGTACTCGTACCGACACGGCTTATAGGTGTTTCTGTACGCGGGTTTTAACTCAAAAAGCAAATTTCTAGAGGCGAAGAACTGTACTGGTACGCCTTGCCCGTACCAAAACCCAGACCCAACTATCCAAAGCACACATCACCAATATAGCCAGAAAGGTGCGCACACCTCACAACTCAATCATCAACTGCCCAAATGGACTCCTTTTTGATCGGTGTCAAAGGCAAGCCAGACACAAAATCCATGGTGATTTTTTCCCACCTACATTTTGGTATCCTCAGCAGTTGCAACAACCCAGAAGTAACTTATGCTCAGCTTTCACTTGCTGGCATTTCGTGCATTGAACAACACAATCAGCCACATCTTACTTTATACCTACCCAACAACAAAACCCCTTCAACCCTTGATATATCTTGGTACTCTTTGGGATGCATAACACAAGAAGCGGCATGCACCTCGGTCAAAAGCAAGACGCCTCAACTCAACATCACGAGACACCACTTTACGATCTTAAAATCAAAACACCATATCATCAATAACCTGTAAATCCATCAATTCCTTCACGATAACTGAACACGCGATACAAACACATCAACACAAAGTTGCCTCTCGGCCATCAAGCCTCCACCACGCATCACACTCAATTGTGAATATAGCATACTCAACTCCACCGTAACCCTCATAAACTAAGCATCAACTACAATCCCCGCTCGGGCGATATTAAATCAGAAAATTGTAATCCTTATGCAACTCCAACCCATCCAAGACGTCAAAGATTCAAATCATCATTCATTTCATTTTTTTAACCACTCATGACCAGCGACGCATAACACACACCTCCTCAAAGAATTGGTGTCACTAAACCTTTCAACAACCACCATCGCTGCAAGCTCCACATCATGCGTATGACAAATGCGCTCGTGCACCCTTTACTACCTAGATGCATAAACTGCACTTCCTTTGCAATGTTACAATCTCCACCAACCTCGATGTTAAGTAACTAGATCTAGCAAACCCACAAAATGCTATCTCTAACCCTGTTTGCTCAAAATCTAGCAAAAGCCAAACTCCCAAGAACCAAACTTTAACATCCTCTTAAAACCTTGAAAACTCCAAGAACCATATTACTAAAAACCACCTACATACGTTACCTTACTTGCACCATCACTCCACTAACTTCCAAATAGTCATTCGTAAGTGTGAACATATGTATGCATGATTACTTATATGCCCTCATAGATGTCTATGTGTATGTATGTATGTAACCCCCTCGACCCGACCTAGACGCCCGACCCGAAAGTGAGAGTGCTACATTGGGGTTGCCGAAGTAAACTGGAGAAAGGTTACAAAAAGTCGGTCCATTTTTTTATCTTTTCTAAATGCAAATTAATGTTCCTACATGTTCATACTCGCAGAGGGTAGGTTCTCGAATGAAACGAGTCACAAAAGACAATCAATTGCATCACATTCAAAATTGAGAACTAAAACGTAAATACATTAAAAACAAAACCAAAATGGAATTTAAGGTTATCAATCCTCAATTAGTCCATTTACATGCCAACATGATAAATTCCAGTTCAATTTAATCATCATAATTCATACAATTGTATTCCTAAAACACAGGGACCAAAATGAAAGAACCAGAAACTTTCATGATTCCAAAATAACCGACATAACGGTACTCGTATCGGTACACGTACTCGTGTTTCGATCGCCTTACGTTTCTCAAAACTCAGAATCTAGTAGCTAAAACTCGTACTGAAAATGCTTGTTCATGTATTTCCAGACGCATGGCAAAAATACCTATGACCTTATCGAAACACTTGCTCGAGTATTGAAACGTTAAGCTGTAAAAGGCGGGACCGTGATCGAAACACCCTCCCGCGTATCGAAACGGTATGCCTAAAATGGCCTAGTCGTCTTTATTACGATAACACCTATTTTGATACGCTTTGTACTTGTAATGACATTCTTAGCGGTTTTTCACACAAAACTAGATGCATTTAGGTCCTAGCAACTTACATACATACATACATATAAGCATCCAACATCACATTTAACAACAAATGTACCAAGGTTTAACTACAACACAAGATTATGCCACCCAAAAGGTTGATCTAAAGGCATGCTCCCTATAACTCACACCAAACATACCAAAATGCCCAACTAAGCAGTTATCAGCAAGAACACCATACCAGCAACACATCAATGCCATACTCAACAGGATTAGCTCATCAAAACATGCCATCCAAGCAAAAACCATCTAGATGCATACCTAGGTAACCATATAACATCAACCATAGGTAACGATGCACGATATGCAAAACATCAACAATCAAGCTCCAAAATCACAGTATTATACATGCTTAAAACTAGGGAAAACTGAATTAGAACACCCAAAAATCCATGGCGAACACATTGCCTTATTAATCATAAACTATAACTGAGTTCATACTCAAATAGTCTTGTCTTTGGATCACTTAATCCTTGCCATTGCTGCCTCCAAGCTTTAATGCTCTGCATCATTAGAGAAAAGAAAGCGTAAGCACACATGCTTAGTGAGGATGCTCTTAAAACAATGATGCATTAAATCCCTTGAAAACCAACACTTGTTTCCACGCCATGCTTACGACCTAAGCAAGTTCCAATGGTTCCAATTCAAAACATGCATGTCGACCATATGCAAAACATTATAAATCACATGCTTAAGTCCCAAAGCATTATATATACAAAACCATGCTTAAATTACAAAGCATTAAATCAATAGGTTCAACAAAAGAACTTTTGTATATTGGCAATTATAGTGACCCCGGATAGTCGACCACTATCATTGATTAGTCGAACGCTAATCTTTAGTTAATCAAACTTTAACTTTACACATCAGATACACGGATCTCCCTTAATGACCGACCATCATTAAGACTACCCCATGCCGACTGCATGATTTAACAACCTTGCCGGCCATAAGTTTTACATCAACAGGGGAAATTGGCCATTCAACCTGAGTGATAACAACATAGTCTGAGTAGTCGACCGCTATACCTCAAGGACCCTTAACCACGATCGATTTTTAATCATATTATAGTGCAATTTATCCTATGGCATGCCAACTATATCTGAATGTTTTCTCCTCTTGTCACATAGCCAATATATCATTTAAAAAACCATTTACTCACTGTTTTACAATGCATCACACAAAATCCCCACATATGCAAATCACATTGCCATAGCAATATCACATTCCCGACCCAAATAAAAACCAATGCTCTCTAGCATTTAATACACTTCTAGTCCACTGCATATGTACTCAAAATCATGCATTTATAGTAAGTAAAAACAAACCATGTTTACGACCAAAACATGAATTCCACATGCTCATATGTGAATCGATATTAAAGAGAAAAAGAGGGAAGCTTACTTTCGAGCTTAGGTAAGTGTTTCAAACTTATCCTAAACTCCCAAAACAACTTTCAAACCTTTGAAAGACTTTTAAGACCGTTTTCACTTACCGATTTCACTCCGCCTTGCTTGCTACCGCGAAACAAGCTCCCGGCAAGTCTAGCACCACCTCAAGATGCTATGCCTTGATTATCACCTATTTCGGCCACAAAAAATTAGAGGAAGCATGCATTAAAATGCATCAAATACTCTGTTTTAACCCAAAATCCCGTAGCTCTCAAGATGCCCAATAAAAACTCATCCGAAACTTACCGAAATCAACCTCAAACACTACTCAATCTTAACCTAGCCATATAATAATGATCATAAACATCAAGCTTCATCAATTGATATCTAAAAACTCATTCCCACATCCTTTTACTTCCAGTAATGATTAAACACCTTAAACAACCCAAAAAACATTAACTAAACCTCAATTTCGGGATTTCATTATTAAAAACAACTTATCCACATTATAATAAATCCAAAATAAGATTGAAATCAATCTACAATGCTGGAAAAATAGATCCAATTTGAAAATCACAAGATCCTTCAATTAAACCTCAATTAAGCTGAAATCCATAATTAATTAAACAAAACCTATTAGAAAACATATGTAAAGAGCCAAGAACATGGGAATTTTAGTAAAGAACCTTTTATTAGAGGAGAAGAACGAAGCTTACCTCCAATGAATGAGTTTCCCCTCAATTGTATGGTTTTTCCTCTTGAAAAACAAAGAAATTTAATAATATTTTTGGAAAACAAATTGAGAAATTATTTAGCAAATCAATGAGTTAAGAAATTAAGATCATTACCTTAAATCTCTGATGGAAAAAAAGTGTTTGGCTGCGAGTGTTTTGAGAGAAAATGTGAGAAAAGAAAAGTTATGTCAAAATGTGTATAATAGCATAATAGCTCGGATTAGAACAAATAGTATAATAGCTCCTTAAAGATTCTAAGTTTTGACTCTTTACAAAACAGCCACCTTTTAAAACAGTTTTCAAAAATTACATTTTGGTCACTAGCCAAAATGTCACCCTTCCAGGGCTCATTTTTTAAAATTGCTTTCACCAATATTTTTAATATAATAAATTATTTTTTTTAACATTTTGCCATATTTTATCTTTTGGAAAAATATTTGCTCCTAAATCTGAATCGAGTCTCTAACCCGGTCCACTAGACCGTCTAACCAGCCCCAAAACCGCTAGACCCAAAACTGGGGTGTTACAACTCTCCCCCTCTTGAGAAATTTCGCCCTCAAAATTTACCTAGAGAAAAAAGATACGGAAATTGATCCAACATATCTGCCTTGCTTTCCCAAGTGGCATTCTTGACACCTCAATGTCGCCACAAGACTTTAACCAGTTCTATCGTCTTACCCCGTAGAACCGTGCTGCTAGAATAAAGGATTTCCATCGGCTCCTCATCAAAGGATAAATCTAGTCTCAACTCAATATGTTCCACCAGCATAACATGCGAAGGATCCGACCGATACCTTTTTCACATGGATACATGGAACACATCGTGTATTTTCTCAAGCTCGGGAGGCAATCTCAACCGATAAGCCACAAGACCAACCTGCTCCACAATCTCATATGGTTTAATAAACCTCAGACTAAGCTTACCCTTACGCCCGAACCGCATCACCATTTTCCATGGTGACACCTTCAAGAAAACACGATCGCCCACTTCATATTCAATTTCCCTACGCTTTAAATTCGTGTAAGATTTCTGCCGATCCGCTGCCGCTTTTAAGCGTTTACACACAAGCTTAACTTTCTCACCCGTGTCTTTCAACACATGAGGCAAGGAAATATTCTTTTCCCCTACCTCGACCCAACACAAGGGCGTATGACACCTCCGGCCATACAATGCCTCAAATGGTGCCATATGTATACTCGCTTGATAGCTGTTATTATAAGCAAATTCCACCAACGGCAAATGCTTCTCTCAGGTTCCTTGGAACTCAATAATACAACACCTTAGCATATCCTCCAAGACCTAGATAACATGCGCAGACTGCCCATCCGTCTGAGGATGATACGCGGTACTGAAACTCAAACCCAAAGTCTGATGTAAACATTTCCAAAACCTTGATGTAAACCTCGGATTTTTATCCGAAACGATCAACTTTGGTACCCCGTGCAAACGCACAATCTCAGAGATAAACAGATCCGCTAGCTTGTCCAAGGTGTACGTCGTATGCACTGGGAAAAAATGTGCACACTTCGTAAACCGATCAACAACCACCCAAATGGAATCCTTTTTAGCCGGTGTCAACGACAACCCTGACACGAAATCCATGGTGATTATTTCCCACTCCCACTCAGAAATTCTCAACGGTTGCAACAATCTGGATGGAAACTGATGTTCAACTTTAATCCGCTGACACACCATACACTTGGACACAAACTCTGCCACATCCTTCTTCAAACAACCCAATAGTACCTTTCCTTCACCAAAATAGTATGCTTGAGCTCCAGGACTTCCGGCACCACTATTCGACCCTTGAAGCACAAAACTCCATCATCGTCAAAATGAAAATCCGTCGAATTACCATATACTATGTCTTTAACATGAGGAACCAAAGAATCATCACATGGTTGCTTAGCCTTAATCAACTGTGACAGCGTAGGCTTAACATGCAATTCAGCCAACAACCCACCCTCCCGTGTCACACTCAACCTTGCAAACATTGCCCTAAGCTCAATCGCCAACCTACAACTCAACGCATCCGCAAAAACATTGGCTTTTCCAGGATAATACTCAATTGTCAAGTCGTAATCCTTAAGCAACTCCAACCACCTTCGTTGTCTAAGGTTCAAATCCTTTTGAGACATCAAATACTTCAAACTCTTATGATCCGTAAAGACCATACACTTCTCTCCATACACTTCTCATGAACCTTCAACTACCTCGACGCATAGACCACAACATTCCCATCCTGCATCAGCACACAACCCAAACCCACATGCGATGCATCACAATAAACCACAAACTCCTTCCCAGATTTCAGTTGAATCAACACATGAGCATGTGTCAAAACCTCATTCAACTCCTCAAAACCCTGTTGTTGCTTCTATGTCCAAACAAAAGGAACATCCTTTTGCAGCGACTTTGTCAACGGAGCCATAATACTAGAAAACCCTTCCACAAAACAGCGATAATAGCCAACCAACCTAAGGAAACTACGCACTTCTGACATGGTCTTAGGTTGTTTCCAATTAAGAATAGCCTCAATTTTCTATGGATCAACACGAATTCCCTCCGCGGATACCACATGTCCGAGAAACATCACCTATTTGAGCCAAAACTCGCACTTGCTCAACTTTGCATATAACTAATTATCCTTCAAGTCTTACAACACAATTCGTAAATGCTGATCATGCTCCTCCTCGGTACTAGAGTACACGAGTATATCATCGATAAAAACCACCACAAACCGATCAAGGTACTCATGAAACACTCTATTCATCATGTCCATAAAAGTCACTGGGGCATTTGTCAAACCAAACGGCATCACCAAAAACTCATAATGCTCATACCTAGTATGAAATGCAATCTTATGAACATCCACATCCATAACATTCAACTGATAATACCCCGACCTTAAATCTATCTTTAAAAATACTGCTACCCCGCAGAACTGATCGAACAAGTAATCAATTCGCAGCAATGGATACTCGTTCTTTACTATCAACTTATTCAACTAACGATAATCAATGCACATACGCATTGATCCATCCTTTTTTTCACAAAGAGAACCAGAGCTCACCAAGGAAAAACACTCGGTCGAATGAACCCATGATCCAACAGCTCCTGAAGGTACGATTTCAAATCTTTTAACTCTATCGGTGCCATCCGATAAGGAGCAATGGACACTGGAGTTGTACCTTCATAAGTTTCAATGCAAAACTCCACCTCCCTATCCATAGGTAAATCAAGCAACTCTTCAGGAAGAACTTTCGGATAATCACAATTGCTCGAATGTCCTGCACCCAAACACCCTTAGCTTCCGGATTCATAACAATATCCAAATAAGCTTGGCAACCATCAACATCATCTTCTCCGCTCAAGTAGCCGAAACAACATTGGACAAGAATTTCACATTCTTACCAACCAGCACAACTTCATAAACATCGGACAACTTCAGAGAAATTCGTTTGGACTCACAATCCACCACCACCTTGTGCTCACTTAACCAATCCGCGACAACTCCATCAAATTCTATAGCAAACTCACGACCTTGCACTGCCAAAGGACAACGCCTATACAACCTTCTAGTTGTAACCGTCTCCCCAAAAGAACTAGTTACTAACATTTCATCAGCCTCCAAGAAATTACCCACAAGTGTATACTTATGTATGCAAGATTCCTTATATGTCACCTTAAATGTCTATGCATATGGATGCAAAACCTCTAATGTTTTAACACGGGTGCTAGTCGTTCTAATACGGCCAGGCTATTTTGGCCTAGCGTACCGGTATGAGATGGGTGTTTTGGTACGGGTTTCTGTCACTAGAATCTAATTTTTAAACCAAGTCTTGCATACCGAAACACCACTATTCGTATCGGTATGGTCCACAAAGCAATTTCAAAGTTTGGTAAGTTAGTTGGGGCGTATCGGTACGGCATGGAGGTGTGTCGAAATAAGGCGTTTCATAACGTATCAGTAGGGCATGGAGGTGTATCAGAACAGGGCGTTTCATACCGTATCAGTATGGTGTAGAGGTGTATCAAAAAGGGGCATTTCATACCGTATCGGTACGGACAGTAGCCAAAGCTATTACTGTCACTGTAGCACGATTTTGGCCTTTGAATTTTAATCCATGAGTTTTGTTTATGCAATTAAATGTGCTTGAATGAACGGATTGAGCTGAAACTTGACACGTATGATTGAATCCTGATTAATGAAGGTTGGATAACATTAAAAATTAGCTTGAACCCTGTAACTTTCTGGAAATGCAATTTGGTCCCTAAATTGCATTTGTGATCATTTGAATGTCAAATCGATGTCTGATTGAGTTGGGTTTCATCTTCTGTCAAAATGAACATGTAGGATATAAATTAAGCATCGAGACAAGATAAAAGGAAAAAATGGTCTCGTTTTGGGGTTTTTTTCTCGATTTACCTCAGTAAATCTAATGTGACTCACTCAGGTCGGTCTGGCGGCTAGGTTTGTGAAAGGTTGGGATGTTGTATTGGATTATTTGTTGTTGCTTGATATGCATGGTGCTTGTTTGCTATGTACGGTGGTTGAAATATGCGCGCTGATTGTTTATCTTATGTTGGGAAAATTTTGGGGACCCATTGCCTATTATTATAGTTTAAAAAGTTTTGATTTTTGGAAATGGAAGTCTTGGATCCTTGCTTGAAGATGCTGTACTGTTTTTGTTTTGAAATGATTATCATTCCTTGGATATATTTTAGCACAATGGGACCCAGAAGAGAGTTGCAATCTAGTGTGATTGCTGCTGCCACTGGGCAGGGTATTGAGGGAGATGTTGTGCCTCCTAGAGGGCTGCCACCGCCCCCACCTATTCCACCTGAGGGAGTGGAACAAGTACCACCTGCGCTGGCTGGGCCAGGGATAGGTGATATGACACTATTGATACAGACCATGACCGGTGCTTTTCAGGCAGCACTTGTGGGAGTTCATGTGCCAGCACCACCGGTGGTTGGGCAAGGGTTGCCGCTTGAGCGTCTTCGCAGTTTGGGTAGAGTTGAGTTCTGAGGGTTATCGCCTAAGGCTTCTGAGGGCTGGTTGGCTAGTACTGAGAGGATACTGGGCCATGTGGGGTGTATTGATATTCCTAAGCTGGGCTATGTTGTTTCCCTGCTACAGGGTGATGCCTATCCATGGTGGACTACCACGATATCTGGTATGGCGACAGATGATGTGACATGGGAGTTCTTCTATGAAGCTTTCCGGAAGAAGTTTTTGGGGGTCTGATATCAGGATGATAGGAAGTGTGAGTTCATGGCTCTTGTGCAGGGCAGTATATCTGTAGCAGAGTATGAGGTGCAGTTTGTGAGGTTGAGTCAGTATGCACCGAGTTGGTTCCTAACGAGCTTACGCGATGTGATCGTTTTTGTTATGGGCTTGTGCAAGATGTTAAGACATACATGATTGCTGCTAATTATATCAATTTTGATGTGTTGGTTTCACGAGCCAAAGATGTAGAGCAAAATTTAGGTTGGCTTCTGGATCGCGAGGTTCTAGCTCGGGTAAGAGAGCTATTGATTCAGGTTATAGAGGTGGTCAGGCTAAGAGACACGTGACAGGAGGTTCCGTCCGAAATTGAGGATAGTGGAGGTACTATTGGATGTGGTGTCCAGGGGCAGGGTGCCCAGGCTAGAGTTCACCTATTAGGTTTGTGGATCCCGTGATCATATAAGGCAAGATTGCCCGCGTCTGGCCAAGGAGGGTCAAGCACTTATGCCTGTTATGGCTAATGATTGCTGGAGTTGGGGGTCAGGTGACCATCAGAGGCTTGATTGTCCGTTGTTGGCCCGAGATGGGTAGGGTGCCGCACTTGTTGTTGCTCTGCAGAAGGGTCATGGTCACAGACCATTTCAGTGTCGAGATGGTGGACAGAGGACTGTGGCTCATACCATTGCTATCCAGCCTGAGGGAGGTGGACCGGGTAGGGTGTATGCGCACTATGAGGGTCGCATTGACACCGATGTGATCACAGGTACTTTTACCCTACAGTCTTTGTTGTTGTATTCAGTGGTTGATTTCAGTTTTACTCATTCATACATTTTGAGTTAGCATGCTGAGTTGCTTGATGTATCTGTTGAAATTCTTAATGTGGGTGTTAAAGTAACTAGTTCTCTTGGGGAGACAGTCGTGGTTAGGAGGTTGTTTCATAGGTGTCCGCTAATAGTTTAGGGACATAAGTTTGCCATGGATTTGAAAGAGTTGCCATTCTATGGTTTTGATGTGATTTTGGGTATGGATTGGTTAACCGAACATTGGGCTGTGGTGGATTTTGAGAACAAACAGATATCTTTGAGGTTGTCATATGATTATGAGGTGGTGGTTGTTAGCGAGAGTGCCAAGTTAAGCAAATGTGCTTCAGAAGTTGATGGAGAATCAATTGTATGCCAAGTTAAGCAAATGTGAGTTCTGACTTAGGGAAGTCATGTTTCTCGGGCATGTTGTGTCGGCCGAAAGAATTCGTGTCGATCCGCATAAGGTTGAGGTTGTAATGAATTGGAAGGCGCCCAAGTCTGTGACAGAGGTTAGGAGTTTCCTTGGTTTGGCGGGTTACTACCAAAGGTTTGTGGAAGGGTTCTCTAGTTTGGCGACTCTGTTGACTAAGTTGCTACAAAAGAATGTTCAGTTTGAGTGGATGGAAGATAAACAGTGAGCTTTTGAAAGATTGAAGGAAGCCTTGACGCGAGCTCCAGTCTTGGTTCAACCAAAATCATGAAAGAAATTCATTGTTTATAGTGATGTATCATATGTTAGGCTTGGTTGCGTGTTGATGCAAGAGGGTAAGGTAGTGGCGTACGCATCTAGGCCATAGAAGGTGCATGAACGTAACCACCGTACTCACGATCTTGAGCTTGTCGCAGTGGTGTTTGCCATGAAAGTTTGGAGGCATTACCTCTATGGGGAGAAGTGTGTGGTTTTAACGGATCATAAGAGTTTGAAGTATTTAATGTCTCAAAAAGAGTTAAATCTAAGACAGCATTGGTGGTTGGAGTTGTTGAAAGATTATGATCTGACCATTGAGTATCATTCGGGGAAAGCCAATGTTGTGGCGGATGTTTTGAGTAGAAAGACGGTTATGAAGTTAAAAGCCATGTTTGCTCGGTTGAGTGTGACGAATGACGGGGGTTTGTTGGCTGAGTTGCAGGTGAAGCCGTCCTTGTCACAAATGATTAAGGAAAAGAAACTGTATGATGGGAGTTTGATACCTCATGTGGAAGATATCAGGGATGGGAATCCAACGGATTTTCATTTCAACGATGATGAGGTGCTGTGTTTCATAGGTCGAGTAGTGGTGCCTGAAGACGAAGAGTTAGCATACTATTTTGACTGAGGAACATGCTAATCCCTTTGCTATGCATCCCGGTAGTACTAAAATGTATCGAGGGTTGAAGGAAAAGTACTAATGGGTTAGACTGAAGAAGGATGTGGCTAATTTGGTTCCACGCTGTGTGGTTTGTCAGCGGGTAAAGGCTGAGCATCAGTTTTCTTCAGGGTTGTTGCAGCTGTTGAGAATACCAAAATGGATGTGGGAAAGAATCACCATGGATTTTGTGTTTGGGCTGCCTTTGACGCTGACCAAAAAGGATTCAATATGGGTGATTGATAACCAGTTTACGAAGTGTGCGCATTTTGTGCCAGTGCAGACTACGTGTACCTTGGACAAGTTGGCTGAATTGTATATCTCAGAGATTGTGCGGTTGTAAGGGGTGCGCAAATCTATAGTTTCAGATAGGGATCCACGGTTCACTACAAAGTTTTGGGTGAGTTTGCATCATGCTTTGGGAACCCGGTTAAGTTTCAGTACCTCGTATCATCCTCAGTCAGATGGTCAGTCAGAGCACGTGATTCAGGTTCTCAAGGATATGCTGAGGTCTTGTGTTATTGAGTACTAGGGAACAAGGGAGAAGCAGTTGCCATTGGTGGAGTTTGTTTACAATAACAGTTACCATGCTAGCATACAGATGGCACCTTATGAGGCGTTGTATGGCAGGAAATGTCGTACGCCCGTGTGTTTGGCAGAAGCAGGGGGAAAATTAGTGTCGATGCCTAATGTTTTAAAAGGCACAACCGAAAAGGTAAAGTTGATATGTGAGCGCTTAAAAGCAGCTACAGATTGTCAGAAGTCCTATGCAGATTTGAAGCGTAGGGATATAGAGTACGTTGTAGGTGATCGAGTGTTTTTTAAGGTGTCACCTTGGAAAAAGGTACAACGTTTTGGGTGGAAAGCGAAGCTTAGCCTGAGATTCATTGGACCATATGAGGTTGTTGAGCGTGTGGGTCCTGTTGCGTACTGCTTAAAGTTACCTCCAGAGTTGGGAAAAATTCATGATTAGCCGGTGGAGGAGATTGAGTTGAGACCAGACCTATCTTATGATGAAGAACCGATATAGATTCTTGATACCAACAGTAAGGTGCTGCGTGGTAAGACAGTAAAGCTTGTTAAGGTGTTGTGGAGGCACCGCGATGTTGAGGAGGCCACACGGGAGCGCAAATTGGATATGTTGAAACAGTTTTCGCACCTGTTTTCTCTGGGTAAATTTTAGGGACAAAATTTCTTAAGTGGGGGAGAGTTGTAACTCCCTGATTTTTGGGCCTAGCAGTTTTGGGGGTTATTAGACGGTCTGGTGGACCGGGATAGAGATTCGAGTTAGATTCGGGATAGTATATTTTACGGTGAGATAAAAATATGGAAAATAGTTAGAAATTATCTTTTAATATATAATGATTTTTGGTGGAATCAATTTTGGAAGATGAGTTTTGGAAGTCAGACATTTTGGCTAGCGACCAAAATGCAATTTTGAAAATTACGATTTTCTAATGACTAAAATGAAAAGGGTCAAATTCTTAGAATCTTTAAGAGCTATTTTGACCAATTGGTTTCTGATGGTTTCTCCCTTAATTGAAGATATTTTAAATTGTGTTTTAATTATTAATTAATGAGGATTTTTGTTAAAAGTTAGTTATATATTTCCAAAACCAAAATCACGTCATTTCTTTTCTCTCCATTCTTTCATCAGCCAAACACTCAGGTTTTCACCAAATTTCCAGAGGTGAGGTGGTTTCTAACTTGATTTTATTGTTTCAAATTGTTTTATAAAGATTGTTTATAAAAAATTTTACATTAATCTTGTGTTTCTTAGCTTTTATCAATTCAATTGAGGGAGAAACTTCACAATAAGGGTAAGGTCTGAGATCTCCTCTATTGTATGGTTCTTTACTGAAATTCCTAAGCATTTGATCTTGATTTTATGTTTCTAATCTGAGTTTAATGATTTTTCAATGATTAATTGAGTTAATTGGGGGAAATGAGTTGATTCACAGATTTAAACTATTTTCTGGTTATTAAGGATGATTTAATTCACATTGTGGATGTTTTATAATTTTGATAAGTTGTTGTTGTCAATGGAATCCCAAAACTTTTGAATCTCTAGTTGTTTAGGTTGTTAGATTTGTGTTCTTGGAGTGTTTTGGTGACTGCATGAATGCATGAGGTGTTAGGTTGTTTTGATTCTGTTTTTAGGTGTTGATTGTTGATAAAAGTGGTGTTAGGTTGTGGCTGAGTTGTGCTTAAGAAGGTTTTGATGATAATTTCAGTTGTTGTGGATGGGTAATCTTGAGAGGATTGTGGAAATCCGAAAGGATTTGTTAATGTAGTGTCTTGAATGCATTGAGAGGCATTAACCCTCTGTTGTGTTGTGGTCAAAGCAAGGGAAGTTGATCCGGAAGTGTTTGATGAAGCGTTGAGGCTTCGGACATTTGATTTCGCATAGGCGAATCGAGGCTTCGCGTATCGGTGAGTGAGAATGTGGATTATAGCTTTAGAATGTTTTAAATGTGGTTTATGGGAGTTTAAACTTAGCTTGATGCGCTGGTTTAAACTCGGAAGTAAGTAAAATAGATTTTCTCTCTCGGTCGTGCTATATTAAAATGGTTTTATGCACTTGTTTTGATTTACACGTTACCTACTGTTTAAGCATGTTTTAAAGTATTTGATATACTGTTTTGAGCATGAAATGCTGAAGGATGCACATGGTAAGTGATCCTTGTAAGTGAGTGATCTATACTTGTGGTTTAAAGCATGGTTGTTGCTTTGGAAAAAAAGGATTGGTTTAATGCTTGATAAAAACAGTGAGGTAAATGTTAAATGGTTAATTATATTGGCAAGTGATGTGGTTTTAAAATTGTTATCGGATATAGTTGGCCGGCCATAAGATTGAGTGCACTATAATAAGTCGCCTTGGATGTTGAGGGGTTTAGATTCGTATACCAAAACTCCATCCAAGTACACTAACGGTGGAGGGGTTAAACAGTACTGAAAACTCCCGTTAGTGGATTAAGTGTCTAACTGATGAAAGGGGTTGGTGTCACCAAGGGTTGCGTAAGTACCCGGTTGGTAATGTACCGTGATTGTTATTGTATCGCAATTCCGGTTGAGATGGCTTGAAGTGTTGGTTGAACACTTGTTGAATCTGTGTATCGGATGAACTCTTTTGGTATTGGACTTGTTTAATGATCACTTGTAAGCCAATATAATTGTTAATGTATCATTGAAAGGTTTATGTTGTATAATGTGACTTATACATGTTTAATCTTTAAGCTTTCCATATGGTTGTTATGCATGGGAAGGCTTAAATTGAGGTTAGCAATGGGATTTTGCTGTTAGTTAATGATACATGTAGCGTATGGTTTAATATGCTGGTTTTGGAAGTGCTAAGTGCATGGTTTGTAAGGCATGATGTTTTATATGATGAAAAACATGATTTAAAAAGGGATTTCCAATGTGCTATTGAACAATGATCTTAATTGCATTGATGGTGTAATGTATTTGAGCACTCCTCACTAAGCCTAGTGTGCTTACGCTCTCATTGTCCACCAATGCAGATAATTGAGGTTTCGGAAGGCAGCAAGAAGCAAGGGGATCCTAGCAAGACTTGGTTAACAAAGTATGTTAGACTAGACTATAAGAATAAAGGGAATGGGGTACTTGTTTTGGTTTTGGGAGATGTTTGTTGAACTCCCTGTTTGAGCATGTTGCTTGATTGCTCTTGAGTTGTAAAAGGCCTTTAATGTTGGTATTTTGGTGTCAGTCTACATTTTGGATTATTGCTTGCATGAAAATTAGGATGCATGCCTCTAGCTTTTCATTTGATGCAAAGATGCCATGCTAGGATGCTAAGTTTATGAAGCTTGGATGCTTGTGGTATGCCTAGTATGCTAGGGTTATGTATTAAACTTGTTGGGGTGATTGAGTGTGTTATTTGGATGAAAAATTAGCAAAAAGTGACATTACAAGTCCAGCCGTACCGATACGCCTGGGACCGTATTGGTACAACTGGGTATTTCCAAGCACAAGGTTTTGATACTAGTGCTAGTCGTTTCGATACGCCCAGGCTATTTTGGCCTAGCGTACCGGTACCGGAGGGGGTGTTTCGGTACGGATTTTTGCCACTGGAATCTGCTTTCTAAACTAAGTCTCGTGTACCGAAACACCACTATCCGTATCGGTACGATCCACAAAGTAATTTCAAAGTTTGGTAAGTTAGTTGGGGCGTATCGGTACGACATGGAGGTGTATCGAAACAGGGTGTTTCATACCGTATCGGTACGACATAGAGGTGTATCGAAATAGGGTGTTTCATACTGTATCGGTACGGCATGGAGTGTATCGAAACAGGGTGTTTCATACCGTATCGGTATGGTTGAGACCGTATCGGTACGGATAGCAGCCAAAGCTGTTAATGTCACTGCAGCACGATTTTGGCCTTTGAATTTTAATTCATGAGTTTTGTTATGCAATTAAATGCACTTGAATGAACGGATTGAGCTGAAACTTGACACGTATGATTGAATCCTGATTAATGAAGGTTGGGTAACATTAAAAATGACCTTGAATCCTGTAACTTTCTAGAAATGTAATTTGGTCCCTAAATTGCTTTTGCGATCAATTGGATGTCAAACCGATGCCCGATTGAGTTGGGTTTCATCTTCTGTCACCATGAACATGTAGGATATAAATTAAGCATCTAGACAAGATAAAAGGAAAAAATGGTCTCATTTTGGGGTTTCTTCACTCGCTTTACCTCGATAAACCTAATGTTACTCGCTCGGGTCGGTCTGGCGGCTAGGTCGGGTCGAGGGGGTTACATTTTTACTCAGTTAAAATTCCAACGGGTCCACTATGAAGCCCATTTAGACATGCAAGCCTTAAACTCCAACAAAATGGCCGAAAATAAGACGAAATCTTATTTTATGACTTAAAATATTTATTTATGGGCTTTTGAACATGATTATATAGCTTAACCTCATTTTCAAACATTTTTCTCGGTTAAAATTCCAACAGGTCCACTATAAGCCGATTTAGACATGCACGTCTTAAACCCAACAAAACAACCACAAAATATGATTAAATCAAATTTCATGAGTTAAAATATTTGATTATTGGCTTCTGAATATTTTTATATAGCCTAACCTCAATTTTAGAACTTTTTACTCGGTTAAAATTCTAACGGGTCCACTATAAAGCCCATTTTGTAACCCTCAAAACCCGGCATATGTGGATAGACCAAATCTAGGAAGTCACATTTCAAAACCCAAACTTTTTCTCCAGGAAAACATATTTGAGAACCATACATTATAATCAAATTATAAAACCGTTTATATGTATTACTAGATAATTAGTATAAAACCATAATATATATATCGATCACAAAAGAATATTAATCTTAAATATACAGTATCAAATTAGAGGCCTATGTCACCATATAAAAATAGACATATGAATGATAAAAACATTGCAACTAAACAATATGTACTGAACGTGCCTATCCTCCAACCGTATACCAAATGAAATTTTCTAGAACAATATCGTAATCAGGCATTAACCCTGGCCCATTGGGCATGGGTCCCATCCTAAGAGAATATCTTAGATCCAGGCGAAATCCCACTAGTCGAAGCATAGGAACCGAATATAGGAGGTCTCATTCTGGTCGAAGAACAAGATCCTAGTAGGAGGACTCACCTTGGCCGAAGCACAAGAACCTAGCAGGGGTACTCACCCTGGCCGAAGCACAGGAGCCAGTAGGAGGACTCACCCTGGCCAAAGCACATGATCCTAGCAGGAGGCATTAAAGCCTATCAGGAGACCCCGACAGTAACACATGAGTCTTATCCCATGAGTTTTATACGAGAGGAATTACTAGCTTGATCAGGGATGAACCTTCAGAGACTTTCAGTCATATCCCATGAGTATACTCGGATGAAAATCATTTTAATCAGTAATTAGTGATATCGAAAATTTGAGATCATAGATCAAAAATTAGATATCAATATATTTTGAGTGTAACGGAAGCCAGAGAACACACATTCAATTCAGGCACAAAGGTATGTTTTCAAACAAATAGACGTCATGATTCATATCAGAAGGGCAGCTTTGATTCATTTTTAGATGTACTTGATAGTTATAGAAAAGGGAATACACATATTTGTCATATATTTCTTAATCATATCACAAAGGCCTTTATCAATATCCTTATTCTATATTTTGCTTCATTTAATTATTTATGCAATAGTCATTAACCAACATGTTTCTTATAGTATACAAGAAGTAGTAAAGTATTACCTCGACTCCGAGCTACATCGGTCGGCCTTCGAGCTCCATTCGATCACCTCCATACACGAATTTGACCACCAACAATATTGCAGATACATGGCAATACTAATCACATCAGAAGCAAGACTTAATAATGATAATTGGATTTAATCGTGTAATACCTCAAAATTTTGGGTAGGGACCAAAATGAATAAAATGAAGGAAAAGTTCAGTGACTAAATTGTAATTTTCAAAAGTTATGTATTTTAGTCCGTAAATGAATAGTTTGCCCCCGAGAATGATGTTTTCGTGTTACCCAGATTTTTCGTACGGAGTTTGTATTATTGGCTATAAAGTGATAAAGTTTAGAAAAATATTTAGATGATCGAATCGAATCGAATCGAATATTTAAGATATTTTGAAGAATGATAAGACAAGGTTAAAAATGTCATTTCAATGTCTTAGAATGGTAGGATTTAACATGGACCATTGGATTTAAAGTAGATTTTCCATGTTAAATATGAGCCATTGGATGAAAAATGGCAAGATGGTAATTTTGGAAAATTACAAGGGCAAAGTTGGTAATCACTAACTTCTTCGTTTATTTTTGACCCTTGGATGAATCTTTTGACATGTGGCAAGTTGTGGGACATTGGATTACAAGGGCAAAATGGTCATTTTGTCATAAAATGAATTTTTTTATTTAATTCTTTATAAAATATGACAAATGACCTAATGAAAAAGAATTGAAAATTCAAGATTTTTCTCCACACTTCTCCTCTTGTTCGAACACCATTCAAGATAAGGGAGAAATTTTATTTTTGAATTTTCAAGCTAATTTAGTTGGATTTTGGATGAAAGCATGATACATGGAATTAATCTACATGAAATTCTCTATCTTTTGGTACCATTTATTCATGTTTTCCATGCTTGAAATCTTAGTTTCATGAATAAGGGGGATGAAGGGGATGTTTAATTTTGATGATTTAAGATTAGGTTTTGATTAAGTTATTGCTGTTGAATCATATTCAAGCTTGTATGATGATTGAAACTACTTGAAAAATAGTTAAATCCTAACTTGGTTAAAGTTAGGGTTTTGATATGAAGTTGGAAATTGGATTGACTTTCATATGGGAATAATTATAGAAGCTTGGAAATGAGGTTTAGAAGCTGAATTCATGCTTGAATCAAGTTGGAAAATTTGAGAAGAAATGACCCTTCATATTTGGCCTTTAGGGAGAAAATTATGGAAAATTTTCCTAAGGCTAGAAATGATGTAAGAATGATTCTAAAAGGTTTAGAATATTGTTTGGATCAATTTGGAAGTTAAAAAAGTGTTGAGGACCAAGTAGCATATTAATGGAAATATGAGATTGAAATGGAAATTGACTAGAAGTCAATGTGTTAAGCTTAAATGTATTGTTGGAATGCTTAAATATGTTGTTAAGATATTGAATTTGAAGTTCAATGGCAATGGATCATTTTGAGTAATTTGGAAATATTGAGATGAACTCCAAAAGAATTCATTTTATGGTTAACATTGATGTTATAAAATGGAGTTAGTATCGATTCAACATCGAAAGCATTTTTAGTAATTTCACTCCTAGTATGTGCCTATGTTAGAATGATACTAATATATGTTTTGAATTGTATGTGTTTGGTAAATGATGTTTTTATAGATCGTGATCGAGATCAAGATCGTAATACGAGCAAGTTGAAAGATAAGGAAAAAGTTCAAGAGTAAAGTTAGAATCGACAGTAAGGTTACTAGTGAGGCACCAGGTGAGTGTAATACATGATATATGGATGTTTTATACATTATTAGGAAGACTTGCAATAAGTCTACCTTGTTTAAATTGGTATGAGAGAAATGTACATATATAGTGATCATGATGCATGGTTATTGTTAAATTGTTATAACTATAGACATATTGTATTGCATAATGTTTTATCTCGCCTCACTAAGATGGCATCCTTACGTGTATGTAAAGAGCAAATTTTGGAGTAAGGAGTAGCTGGCATCGTACTTATCCGAAGTATAATCACGGTATCAGTAATAACATATTTTGATGTGTTTTGGTGTTACTAGATGACATGTATATGTTAAAGTTAGTCGTTTTATATTAGTTTAAACATGGTTTGTAATGACTTATTAACTATTTTATGTTTATATTGAAATATGAGTAGCATTATTAAATTTAAAATCAGGTAATGACTAAAAAAAGGTTAAATAGAGTAATCGGGTAGATTTTTGTTTTAGGCAGTTTTTAGGAAGTTATATTCCTTATATATCGTAGATAAGAATTGTTAAGTTGTTGTCTGAAATCAGACTTAATTAAATTGGTTAAAATTTTAGAATATGATTCTATACGATAATTGGGAAAATATATAAATAAGAACTTTTTATATACTAATATGAAATATTGGTATATTCTTTATGTGATACTCTGAATAGTAATTGGTAAAGAATACTGGTTAGGGTGTTACATTTATTGGTATTAGAGCTACAGGTTTAGTCGGTTATGGATATGAATCTAGTTTGTTAATAGTTAAAATTTATATACATGCCACTAGGATGTCAAAATTAATGATATTTGTATGAATGTTTTTGGATGCCTAGTAATTAGTGTTGTTGCTCCTTACTTATAAAGGATGATTGTGACATTAACAGATGTTAGATCATCGGGAATCCCATCAGGCAATCGAGCGTGAAATGCCTACCTAGAGTGGGAGTAACGAGGTGAATCAGAATCTGCCTTAGGATCAGCAGAATGTAGAGCCATTAGTTCATGAGCAAAGAAATATTCATGTACAAGATCAAGGCTTATTTCTTCAGGCATTAGATGCAATTATAAACCGGCGAGCACCAGTATCGGTTCCAAGGGAATTAAGAAAGATAAAAGTACCAAAATTTCGAGGCGATACTGAT
The DNA here is from genome assembly GCA_019671005.1 of Hibiscus mutabilis. Lineage (NCBI taxonomy): Eukaryota > Viridiplantae > Streptophyta > Magnoliopsida > Malvales > Malvaceae > Hibiscus > Hibiscus mutabilis. Next base: position 34,561,392 of record CM033736.1, read on the forward strand.
GTAGTTCCAATGGCTGTTGATTTCTAGTTGAATTAAATTAAAATCATGTTGAGTTGGATTCCTTGCGATGATCAAGGAAAGTTAGGAGTAGTATCCCTTCTAATGGAGCAAGCGAGCGTGTGGTGGAATGTAATCACTGCACAAGTACCTTCGGATCAGATTACTTGGGAATTCTTCTAAAGGAATTCAAGGAAAAATATATAGGAGACATATTCATTGATAAGATGAGACAACAGTTTTTGAATTTGAAATAGTCTAGTAGATCGGTATATGAATACGAATGTGAGTTCAATAGACTGAGTCGATTTGCATCCAAATTTCTTCCAACAGAAAAATCCAAAATTGACAGATTCATAGACGGATTGGATTCTCAATATAGAAGGATATTGTTTTCTCACCATTTCACTGCTTTTCAAGAGGTGGTAAATCGAGAAAAGGCTATGGAAAAAGTAGATCTCGAAGACAAATTAGAGAAATAGACTTAAATCGGGAAAAGGTCCGGTAGTTCTTATATTGCGTCATCCTATACATGCAGTAAAGGAATTTCACAACAACATCAGGTAACATCAGTCTCTTCAGCAAAAAGGGGGTATTCAGGAGGAAAATCAAAGCAGGCTCAGACGGTTACTACTAGTACTCGAGGCTCTGGATTTCGCCCTGTTGTAGAATGTGAACATTATAGTAAAAAACATCCTGGTCAGTGCTGGTTAATTGGGGCATGTTTTCATTATAGACAAGCTATTCATTTCAAGAAGAATTGTCCATAACTTTACTCAAATTAGTCTGCAGCGGCACCTAAGAAAACCAAAGGAAATCAAGGTGGTAAATCGGGAGCATCTGCAGCTACATCTAAGCAAGACTGCAACTCGGGTGTATAATATCAAGACTATTAATAATCGAGATGATGTAGAGATCGTAGCAGGTATGATCGAACTCTTTGGCAGACCTATCTAGTAGTAAAGTATTACCTCAACTCCGAGCTACATCGGTCGGCCTTCGTGCTCCATTTGATCACCTCTTATACACGAATTTGACCACCAACAAAATTTCAGATACATGGCAATACGAATCACATCAGAAACAAGACATAATAATGATAATTGGATTTAATCAAAAGATTAAACCCTAAAAAATAGCTTAGTTGGTTAAAATTTCCTAAAACGGGCTTCAAAATTAGACTCAAGATGTTGAAAAACATACAACAGGGCTTTTCAGAAAAAGTTGACTTTTTGGTCAAAGTCAATGCTGACGTTAGCAGTCCAAGTCAAAGATGACATCAGCAGTCAATAGGTCAACGCTGACATCAGGTCAATGATCAACACTGACATCAAGTCAACGATCAACGCTAACGTCAACAGCCAACAGGTCAACCAAGTTGACTCGGGCGAGTTGACTAGCTGAGTTAAACCGGTCTGGTTGACTCATTAAGTTGACTTGGTCGGGTTGAGTCAAACGAGTCGGATAGGTCAGTTTGGGTTATGCGGGTTGGCCCAGCTCAACAGGCTAGTTTGGTCGATCGGATCAAGACTGAGTTAGTTTGGTTCAGAAAGTTGGACCGGTTCAAGGTCGGTTCGACAGGGCTCTTGACTCAGTGGCTGGAATTCACCACTGGGAGGAGCATAGCCACCACACGTGGCTCAAACGGCCGGAAAACACCACTAAAAGAAGCCAAAATGCTAAATAACTTAACCACATCTGATTTAAAACCCAAAAGCTCACCTAACTTACCAAATCGGAGGAAAATAATTTGAAAAGACGTAGCTCCGATGAAGCCTCTGCTAATGTAGGACGGATAATCGGTCGGTTGGTTTTGCTCACCTCAGTATGGGAAATACAACGGTGGTATGGGCGTCATGAACAGACAGCCACAGTGGCTGGGAAAAATAAGAAAATAGTGGTGGTTGAGATTTATTTCTCGCCGAACCTTCAAATTAATCTCCCAGGCTGACGGCCTAATTTCCCTACGAGTGGTGCTCTGGTTTTGGTCGAGAAGACGCGACGCTTTTGCCAGTTTTGGTGGTGTCGGCCACAGTGCGGCGGTGGGGAAAATCGACGACGGCAGAGAGGGGGTTAATTTTGAAAAAAAAACTCTAAAACTTTCTCCCTATTTCTTAATAATGACGACCCCTCTAGGGCTGGGGTAATTGGGATATTTTATTTTACATTAGTAAAACTCAAGAATAATTAAAAATGAATGGTGCAATATCCTAACCAGCAAAGGCCTTAACCCAACTGGATAAGACACATGGTCACCAACCAGTGGGTTGTGGGTTCAATTCCCCACAACCAAAAATCCTATTATTTTTCACTCATTTTATTATCAGGGTGTTACACATTTAGACATACACGCCTTAAACCCCAACAAAATAGATGAAAAATAAGATTAAATCAAATTTTATGGCTTAAAATATTTAGTTATGAGCTTTAAAATTGATTGTATAGCTTAACCTCATTTTCAGAAATTTCTACTCGGTTAAAATTCCAACGGGTCCATTGTAAATCTCATTTAAAAATGCACACCTTAAACCCATCAAAACAACCCCAAAATATGAATAAATCAAATTTTATGAGTTAAAATATTTGATTATGAGCTTTTGAATATGATTATATATCTTAACCTCAATTTTAGATCTTTTTACTTAGTTAAAATTCCAACGGGTCCACAATAAAGACCATTTAGACATGCAAGCCTTAATACCAAAAATAACGGCCACAAAATAAGATGAAATCTAATTTTAGGATATAAAATATTTAGTTATAGGCTTTTGAACTTGATTATACAGCTTAACCTCAATTTTAGAACCTTTTACTCAGTTAAAATTCCAATGGGTCCAATGTAAAGCCCATTTAGACATGAACGCCCTAAACCCCAACAAAACGACTAAAAATAAGACTAAATCACATTTTATGACTTAAAAATATTTAGTTACGGGGTTTTGAACATGATTATATAGCTTAACCTCATTTTCAAAAAAAATTACTCGATTAGAATTCCAACGGGTCTACTGTAAACCCATTTAAACATGCACCCCTTTAACCCAGCAAAACAGCCCCAAAATAAGATTAAATCAAATTTGGTTATGGTTTTAAATATTTGATTATGGGATATGGAATATGAATATATAGCTTAACCACTTTTTCAGAAAAAATTTTTTCGGTTAAAATTCCAACGGTCCATTGTAAATCCCATTTAGACATGCACGCCTTAAACCCCAACAAAATGGCTGAAAAATAAGACTAAATCATATTTTATAACTTAAAATATTTATTTATTTGCTTTTGAACATGATTATATAGCTTAACCTCATTTTCATATTTATTTCTCGATTAAAATTCCAACGGGTCCACTATAAGCCCATTTAGACATGCACGCCTTAAACCCAACAAAATTACCACAAAATAAGATTAAATCAAATTTCACGAGTTAAAATATTTTATTATGGGCTTTCTAATATGGTTATATAGCTTAACCTCAATTTTAGAACTTTTTACTCGGTTAAAATTACAACGGATCCACTATAATGCCCATTTAGACATGCACACCTTAAACCCCAACAAAATGGCCAAAAAATAAGATTAAATTAAATTTTATGACTTAAAATATTTATTTATGGGCTTTTGAACATGATTATATAGCTTAACCTCATTTTCAGAAATGTTTACTCGGTTAAAATTCCAACGGGTCCACTATAAAGCCCATTAAAAATGTATGCCTTAAACTCCACAAAACAACCCCAAAATAAATTAAATCAAATTTTATGAGTTAAAATATTTGATTATGGGCTTTTTAATATGATTATATATCTTAACCTCAATTTTAGAACTTTTTACTCGGTTAAAATTCTAACGAGTCCACTGTAAAGCCCATTTAGACATGCACAACTTAATACCAACAAAACGACCACAAAATAAGATTAAATCAAATTTTAGGACATAAAATATTTAGTTATAGGCTTTTGAAATTGATTATACAGATTAACCTCGATTTTAGAACTTTTTACTCAGTTAAAATGCCAACGAGTCCACTGTAAAGCCAGTAAGACATGCACGCCTTAAACCCTAAAAAACGGCCGAAAAATAAGACTAAATCACATTTTATAACTTAAAATATTTACTTATGGGATTTTGAACATGATTATATAGCTTAACCTCATTTCCAGAAATTTTTACTCGGTTAAAATTCTAACGGGTCCACTATAAGCCCATTTGGACATGCATGCCTTAAACCTAACAAAACGACCACAAAATAAGATTAAATCAATTTTCACGAGTTAAAATATTTTATTATGGGCTTTTGAATATTGTTATATAGCTTAACCTCAATTTTAGAACTTTTACTCGGATAAAATTTTAACGGGTCCACTATAAAAGCCCATTTAGACATGCACACCTTAAACCCTAACAAAACGGCAGGAAAATAAGACTAAATCACATTTTATGACTTAAAATATTTAGTTATGGGATTTTGAACAAGATCATATAGCTTAACCCCATTTTCAGAAATTTTTACTCGGTTAAAATTCCAACGAGTCCACTATAAGCCCATTTAGACATGCACACCTTAAACCCATCAAAACGGCCACAAAATACGATTAAATCAATTGTCATGAGTTGAAATATTTGATTATGGGCTTTTGAATATGGTTATATAGCTTAACCTCAATTTCAGAACTTTTTACTCGGTTAAAATGCTAACGGGTCCACTATAAAGCCTATTTAGACATGCAAGCCTTAAACTCCAACAAAATGGCCGAAAAATAAGACTAAATCATATTTTACGGCTTAAAATATTTATTTATGGGCTTTTGAACATGATTATATAGCTTAACATCATTTCCAAAAAAATTTCTCGGTTAAAATTCCAACAGGTCCACTATAAGCCCATTTAGACATTCACGCCTTAAACCCAACAAAACGACCACAAAATAAGATTAAATCAAATTTCATGAGTTAAAATAGTTGATTATGGGCTTTTTAATATGGTTATATCACTTAACCTCAATTTTAGAACTTTTTACTTTGTTAAAATTCCAACGGGTCCACTGTAAAGCGCATTTAGACATGCACGCCTTAAACCCCAACAAAATGGACGAAAAATAAGATTAAATCAAATTTTAAGACTTAAAATAATTAGTTATGGGCTTTTGAAAATGATTATATACCTTAACCTCATTTCCAGAAATTTTTACTTGGTTAAAATTCCAATGGGTCAACTATGAATCCTATTTAAACTTGCACTCCTGAAACCCAACAAAACAAACCCAAAATAAGATTAAATCAAATTTTATGAGTTAAAATATTTGATTATGAGCTTTTGAATATGATTATATATCCTAACCTAAATTTTAGATCTTTTTACTCAGTTAAAATTCCAATGGGTCAACTAAAAGCCCATTTAGACATGCACGCCTTAATATAAAAAAAAAACAGCCACAAAATAAAGATGAAATCAAATTTTAGTATATAAAATATTTAGTTAAAAGCTTTTGAACATGATTATACAGCTTAGCCTCACATACTTGCAGCGGGTGAGTTTACAAAGGAATCAGACCACGGGAAGACAATCAATTGCATAACATACCTTTTAGGGACTAAAATGAAAATCTGATAAACTTAAGGACCAAAACTGAAATTAAAGTTACCAATCATCAATTAGTCTAATTACATGCTTACATGTCAAATTTTAGTCCAATACGATCGACCAAGCTCATACAATTGCATTCACGAAAATCAGGGACCAAAATGAAAGAAACAGAAACTTCCAAACATTCCATATAACAGAATTAACTGCAGCCGTACCGGAACATGCTTAACAATTTCCAAAACTCAGATTATGGTGGCTAAAACATATACCAAAACACTTGCTCGCGTTTCGAAATGCCTAGCCAAAATGCTTGAGACCGTACCGGAACACTTGCTCGAGTATCGAAACGATATGCCTGTAAAGGCTTACCCGTATCGAAACACCCTCCAGCTTATCAAAATGCTATGCTTGAGGTGGCTTAGCTATACCGGCATGAGGACACCTGTTTCGATACGCCTGGACCTGTAACGTCACAAATTGCTGTCTAAACACACTTTGATGATAACCATAACACTCCAACATGCTCCAAACACTCAAACAACATTACTAGGGTACAGTCCTAACCAAAACATCACAGAATCAACATCATTACATGGCATTCAAGCACTCAAGATTTTCTATAGGCATGCTTCCTAATATCATTTTGCCACATAACCAAAAGTCCCATTTGGCACTTTAAAGGCCTACACAACATGCTTACACATCTAAAGCATCATAATAAACATGCTTGAACCATCAAAACGTGGAAACAATTCCAAGTCAACTAGATGCATACCTAAGCACCCATCAAGCATCAACAAAAGCAAAGATTCTCAACAAGCTTAACGACAACAAACCAACCATAAAATCCAGCACTTCACATGCTTAAAAACCATGGGAAAACAAGATTACATGTCCCAAAAACGTGGCGAACACATTGCCTTATTAACCGGAAACATAAATCAAGTTCATACCCAAGTAGTCTTGCACTTGGATCACTTCAAACCTTGCCTTTGCTGCCCCCAAACCTTAATGTTGTGCATCATTAGGAAAAAGAGAGCGTAAGGACACATGCTTAGTGAGGATGCTCTTAAAACGATGATGTATTTAAAATCGTTTGAAGAATAAACCGATAAGCCACGGGACCAACAAGCTCAGCAACCTAGTATGGTCCAGTAAACCTCGGACTAAGCATACCCTTACGTCCGTACCACATTACCTTCTTCCATGGTGACACTTTCAAGAACACACGATCGCCCACCGTAAATTCAATCCCTATACGCTTCAAATATACGTAAGATTTCTGCCGATCCGCAGCCACTTTCAAGCAATCACACACAAGCTTTAATTTTTCATCCGTGTCTTTCCACACATCTGGCAAGGAAACATGCTTTTCCCTTACCTCAGCCCAACACAAAGGCGTACGACACCTCCGGCCATACAATGCCATTTGTATACTCGCATAGTAATTGTTGTTATACGCAAACTCAACCAAAGGTAAATGCTTCTCCCAGGTTCCTTGTAACTCAATAATGCAACATCTCAACATATCCTCCAAAACCTGGATAACCCGCTCGGACTGACCATCCGTCTGAGGATGATATGCAGTGTTGAAATTTAATCTCGTAACAAAAGCCCAATGCAAACTCTCCCAAAACCTTGCTGTAAACCTCGGATCTCTATCTGAAACAATGGACTTAGGCACCATGTGAAAACGCACAATCTCAGCGATATACAAATTCGTCAACTTGTCCAAGGTATCATCGTATGCACTTGCAGAAAATGTGCGCACTTCGTACACCGATCCATAATCACCCAAATGGAATCATTTTTAGCCGATGTCAAAGGTAACCTTGACACAAAATCCATGGTGATTCTCTCCCATTTCCTTTCCAAAATTCTTAACGGTTGAACAACCCGGATGGAAACTGATGTTCAGCGTTGACCCGCTGATACGCCATGCACTTAGAAACAAGCTCAGCCATATCCTTTTTTCAAACCAACCCAATAGTAGGCTTCTTTCAATCCATGATACATCTTAACACTACTAGGATGCATAGCAAAAGGACTAGAATGTGCCTCCGTCAGAATAGTATGCCTCAACTCTGAATCATCCAGCACCACTATTTGACCATTAAAACACAACACTCCATCATCATGAAAATGAAAATACTTCATATTACCATCCGATATGTCCTTAACAAGCTCAACCAAGGAATCATCAAACGGTTGCTTAACATTAATTGCCTGTGACAACGTAGGCTTAACTTGCAACTCAGCCAATAATCCACCATCCCGCGTCACACTCAACCACATTGGCTTTTCCAGGATGATACTCGATCGTCAATTCGTAATCCTTAAGCAACTCCAACCATCTATGTTGCCTAAGATTCAAATCCTTTTGAGACATTAAATACTTCAAACTCTTATGATCCATAAAAACAACACACTTCTCACCGTAAAGGTAATGTCTCCAAATTTTCAGGGCAAACACCATAGCCACAAGCTCCAAATCATGAGTCTAATAATTACGCTCATGAACCTTCAACTGTCTCGATGCATAGGCCACAACCTTACCTTCTTGCATGAGCACACAAACCAAACATAAGGAACATGCATCTCAAAACTTTCTAGATTCAGGTTGATTCAACACAAGAGCATGTGTTAAAACTTCCTTCAACTTCTCAAAACTATGTTGTTGCTTCTCCGTCCACACATAAAGAACATTTTTTTGCAACAACTTCATCAATGGTGCCGCAATACTAGAAAACCCATCAATAAAGCGACGGTAATAACCAACCAGCCCGAGAAAACTACAAACTTTTGACACTGACTTAGGTTGCTTCCAATTGAGAATAGCCTCAGTTTTTTGTGGATCAACACAAATACCCTCAACAGGAAGCACATAACCAAGGAACGTCACTTCCTTAAGCCAAAACTCACACTTTCTCTGTTTGGCATGCAACTGGTTATCCTTCAAAACTTGTAACACAATTCGCAAATGCCGATCATGATCTTCCTTAGTGTAATAGTACAATAGAATATCATCTATAAACACCACCACAAATTGATCAAGATATTCATGGAACACCCTATTCATCATATCCATAAACGCATCCGGGGCATTTGTCAAACCAAAAGGCATGACCAAGAACTCATAATGCCCGTACCTCGTACAAAATGCGGTTTTATGTACATCCTCATCCTTAACCTTTCTAACCGGTAGAGCACCCCACGGAGAAACACTCGATCAGGTGAACCCATGATCCAACAACTTCTGAAGCTGAGATTTCAACTCCTTCAACTCCTTCAGTGCCATCCTATAAGGAGCAATTGACATCGATGTCGAACCCGCGAACATCTTGTGTTTTCTTAGCTATTCACAAACCAATTGAGGGAGAAACTTCACAATAGGGTAAGGTCCGAGATCTCCTCTATTGTATGGTTCTTTATTGAAATAAGCATTTGATCCTTGTTTTGTGTTTCTTATATGATTTTGATGATTCTCTAATGATTTAATGAGTTCTTTGAGGAAAATGAATTGATTCGTGAATTGGATCTGATTTCCAGCAAGTAATGGTGATTTGATTTATATTTTGGATGATTAATAATGTTGATAAGTGATTTTTATCAATGGAATCCTGAAACTTAAGAATCTCTATTTGTTTAGGTTGTTAGTTTTGAGGTTTTATGGTGTTTTTGTGGTTGTAAGGTTGCTAGAAGTAGTATCTTGTTTTGGATCTATTTTTAGATGTGTTTTGATGTTGGAAATGATGCTAGGTTGATATAAGTTGGCTGGGTTGTGAATCGAAGTGTTTTGGTTATATTTTCGATTGTTGTGGAGGGTTAATTGTGAGGATTTTGTGGAAATCTGAGAAGGATTGTGCTTGCTGTATTTAGAATGCATTATGATGCATTAATCCTCTGTTGTGTGGTAAAAATAGGGGAGGTTGATCCATAAGTGATTGGAGAAGCGTATGAGGCTTCAGATGCTTGGTTTCACGTCGGCGAATTGAAGTTTTGCTTATCAGTGAGTGAAAACGTGGTTGTACTCTCTCGGTCGTGCTATCTTGAAATGGTTTTATGCACTTGTTTTAATTACATGTTACCTATTATTTAAGCATGTTTTTAAGTATTTGATCTACTGTTTTTAAGCATGAATTGCTGAAGGATGCACATGGTAACTGATCCTTGTAAGTATGTGGTTTATACTTGTGTTTAAAGCATGCGATGTTGCTTTGGAAAAATGGTTTGGTGAATGCTTGCTAAACAGTGAGGTAAATGGAAAATGGTTAATTATATTGGCAAGTGATGTGGTTTTAAAATTGTTATCGGATATAGTTGGTCGGCCATAGGATTGAGTGCACTGTAAATAAGTCGCCTTGGATGTTGAAGGGTTTATATTGTGTACCGAATACTCCATCCAAGTACCCTAACGATAGAGGGGTTTAACGGTACCGAATACTCCCGTTAGTGGGTTAAGCATCTAACCGATGAGAGGGATTGGTATCCCTGTGGGTTGAGATTGTACCCGATTGTTATTGTACCACGATTGTTATTGTATCGCTATAACGGTTGAGATGGCTTGCAGTGTTGGGTTAACACTTTTTGATCCATGTATCCGATGAACTCTTTTGTTATTGGACTGGTTAAATGATCACTTGAAAGCCAAGATAATTGTTAATGTATCATTGAAATGCTTTATGTTGTATAATGTGATTTATACATGTTTCTCCTTAAGCTTTGCATTTGGTAGTAATGCATGGGAAGGCTTAAGTGGAGGGTTAGCAATGTAACTTGCTGTTGGTTAATGATACATGTAGCATATGTTTAGTATGCTGGTTTTTAATGACATAAAATGCAAGTTTTTAAACAGGCATGATGATGTTTAAAAGAATGATGTTAAGTAAATGGTTTTAAATGCATTGATGGTGTTTGCTTTTGAGCACTCCTCACTAAGCCTTGGGTGCTTACACCGTCGTTGTCCATCAATGCAGATAATTGAGGTCTTGGAAGGCAGCAAGAAGCATGGGGATCTTGGCAAGACTTGTTTCCAAAGTATATTAGAGACTAGACTATAATGAATAAGGGCAATGGGGTACTTGTTGTGTATTGGGATATGTTTTGTGAAACTCCCTATTTGAGCATATTTCTTTAGTTTCTCTTGGTTTGAAAATGGCCTTTAAGGTTTGTTTTTGGTGCTGGTTTACTTTTTGATATGTTGGTTGGATGCATAATAGGAAACATGCTTATAGATTTCCTTTTTGATGCATGAATCCTTGTGGCGGTGTTAGATATGTGGTGTTAGTTAGTTTGAAATATGTTTGACATGTTGGTATTGAGTTTAAAGCATGTTGGAGTGGTTTGAGTATGCTTATGGGATGAATAATCAGCCAAATGTGACATTACATGCCAGGCGTACCGATACGCAGGGGACCGTATCGGTACGGCTAGGCAATTTCAGGCTTCTGGGATCGATACAGGTCTGGTGCATTTCGATGCGCCTAGGCAAATATGGCCTGGTGTACCGGTACGGGGATGGGCATTTTGATACGAGTTTAACCATTGGAATTCACTTTTGTAACTCGAACCCGCGTATCGAAAGACCTAAGGAACCGTATCGGTACGATTGTAAAATTTTCAAATTTGAGAATTTTAGTTAGGTGTATCAAAATGCCTTGGTGGTGTATCGAAATGGTGTCTTTCAAACCGTATCAATACGGGCTTACCTGTTTCGATACGGATGGCCGTTTTTCCTGTTAATGCCATTTTGGGCAGTTTTGCTTTCTTTGATTTTTAGTCCCTAAAACTTGTCGATGCAATTATATGTGGTAGAATGATCAGATTGAGCTAAAATTTGTGATGAAGGTTTGGAATCTATCTAATTAAATATTGGTAACTTAAAAATAAGTTTTAATCTTGAAATTTTTTGTATTTACAATTTGGTCCCTAACTTGCATACGTGATCAATTGGATGTTAAATTGATGCCCGATTGAGTTGGGGTTGCACATGATGTCTGTATGAACATGTAGGGTTAATAAATGGGCATATAGATAAGATAAAAAGAAAAAAATGGACCGGGTTTGTTTTAATCTCTTCAGTTTGCTACGGCAAACCTAATGTAGCCTTCTTGGTTCGATTGGGCGTCTAGGCTGAGTCAAGGGGGTCACATACTTCCGAGCTTAGGTAAGTGTTTCAAGCCTAACCTAAACTCCCAAAAACACTTTCAAACCTTTGAAAGACTTCCAAAACCGTTTCCACTCAACGATACACCTCACCTTGCTCTCCAACGTGAATCGAGCTCCCAACAAGCAACAATCAACGTCAAACTTTGTCACCTTGATTATCCCCTATTTTTAACCACATAAAACTAGAGGGCAAATGCATCATTATGCACTCAAACCATTTCCAACAAGCAATTACCCGTAAATCAGAAGTTGCACACTCACAAACCATCCGAAAACTTATCGAAATCATCATCAAACACTTTCAAAACTTAGCACAGCCATAATATAATGATTCAATACATCAAACCTCATCTATTAACATCTAAAAACTCTTTCCCAACATCCTTTTACTTCTAGCAATGATTAAAATCCATTAACCTCACAAAACCCTTAACTAACAACCTTAAAAATTAGATATTCAACTTGTTTTGGGATTACAATGTTAAAACCAAGTTATTAACTCAATTAAACAACAAAATCTTGATCTAATCTGATCATAAACCTAGCAAAACATATCCAATTAGAAATATGTCAATTTCACCAATCCAAACACAATTAAACCAATTTTCCTTAATTAAACTATCAAAACACATTAGAAAACAATTGTAAATACTCAACAACTTGGGAATTTCAGTATAGAACCTTTCATTAGGGGAGAATAACGAACCTTACCTCTAATGGATGCTTTCTCCCTTAATTGGATGATTTACATGAGAAAATAAAGTTAAAACAATAAGGTTTTGGTAAACTAACAACAAGAAATCATTTGGAAACAAAAGATTTAAGAAAAGAAAGATTTACTTGAAGATTTAGAAGAAGAAATATTTGAGAGAAAGTTAGTTACGTAACTTTTGTTTAAAAGATTTAATAACCTAATTAATTCTCCCCAACCTATTTATATTTTCCAAAACATTTTAAAAATAACCAATTAAGGGATAAAATATGATATTAGACTTTTTGGGCAATTAGCTCCTTAAAGATTCAATGTTTTGACTCTTTACAAAACAGTCACTAAAAACAGTTTTCAAACTTTGCATTTTGGTGACTAGTCCAAAATGTCCGATTTCTTCAACTTGTTTTCCAAAATTGATTTCACCACAATCATTAATATAGTTAATAATGATTTTAAAATATTTTTCCACAATTTTATAACCTTCAAAAATATTTAATTCAATTTAATCCCGAAACTGACTTGAATCTCTAATACCTATCCACCAGACCTTCGAGCCAACCCTTAAAACATCTAAGCCCAAAACCTGGGCGTTACAATATCCATGAAAGAAGCAGGTGCATTCGTCAACCCAAAAGCCATTATCCAAAACTCATAATGCCCTTAACGTGTGTGAAAAGTTGTTTTCAGCACATCCTTATCCTTTACCCTCAACTGATAATAACCAAACCTCAGATCAATCTTGGAAAACAATATAGCACCTCATAATTGATCGAACAAATCATCAATTCATGGCAAAGGATACATATTTTTAATCATTAACTTGTTTAGTTGTCGATAATCATGCACATTCTCATAGTGTCATCCTTTTTTTTCATGAACAACACTGATGCTCCCTACGGAGACACACTTGGTCAGATGAAACCACGATCCAACAAAAGTTGCATCTTCAACTCCTTCAACTCTTTAGGTGCCATAAGATACGGAGAAATCGACACTAGAGTCGTATCTGCATACATCTTGATGCAAAACTCTACTTCCTTATCCGGTGGTAAACCAGGTAACTCCTCTGGAAACACTCTCGAAAAATCACAAACGGTACAGATATCATGAACACGCACCTCCTTCATATTTGGGTTCGTAACATAAGCCAAATATGCTTGACACCCAAGCTCCAACAACCTCTGTGCTTCTAAAGCCGAAACTACATTGGACAAGAATTTAACATTCTCACCCACAACCACCACCTCATAACCATTAACTAGTTTCAATAAAACTCGCTTGGTTTTGAAATCGATGATAGTCCTATACTCGGTCAACTAATTTAAGGAAAAAGTCTGATAAAACCAATTGCCTTAATAGCTCCCTAAAGATTCTAAGTTTTGACTCTTTTACAATTTAGTCACCAAAAATAGTTTCCAAATTTTACATTTTAGTCACTAAGATGAAATATCCATAAATCAAACCTTATTCCACCAAATTGAATTTACCAAAACCCTCAAAATAATAATTAAATATTTTCCACTATTTTTCATATTTTATTTCATGTTAAAAATATTTATTACAAATTAATTCCTGAAACTAGATTGAACCGACTAATCCGGTCCACCCAAACCGTCTAACCTACCTAGCTAACTTCTAGGACCAAATTTTGGCCTTATAGATACCAGGGTTTTAGAGGACCTTTGTCTTTCAGGGACAATGTGAGAAAGAACCTTATTTAACGCTTGGGCAATGCAATGGCAAAACCTTACCCTAACTTCCAAAAATTGGATGAGGTTTCTCAATACAAGGCTCTAAACAACCCGGAATCAAACTACATTCTCTAGTCGGTGACTGCTAATACTTCACTCTATTCTCAATGGGTGATGGAGCCATTCTGGAAAGAGTGGCATCATAGAGGAAGAATCGAGTGTTACCTTTGCCTAGACTCATCACAGCATTATGCCAGGAGGCTAGAGTGCCACAATGGGAAGGGATACTATTCTTAAGGAACCTTTTAGATGGCTTCCTTTCTGAAGTGCGTGCAATAAAATATTTTGCACCTGCAGCCACCAACTGATGGTGACAACAACTAGATACTTAAGCTAGTGCCTCTTCTCGCCCTGCCAAGAAAACAAAGTCTCCCCGAGACAAAGGCAAGGGCATCTACATCTGGGAACCTTCTCCCCAGTAACTCCCTGGGTTAGTTTTTATTTTTATTTTTCGTTTTTCTTTTGTTTTATTTTTTTAGTTTAATTTTTCATATTGCATATACATGTTTTACTTTTATTTTTGTTTTTCTTGCTTCTATTTTGCATTAGGGGCAATGCTCTTCTCGAGTTTGGGGGAGTACTATCCCTTGTATATATTAGGTTAAATTTAGGTAAAATTAAAAAAATAGCTTGTGAATAATCTAATATGTTTTTGATGGTTCTCTTTGTTATGATTCTATTGATTCTGAAATTGCTACTCGTTGATCATGATTTCCTATTATTAATCTATGCTTAATGTTTTTGATGTGTTAAGAGCTTTCAAGTTTTGAACTTAATGTTGAATCTGCTGTAGCCCTCAAATCACATGTTGCATGCTTTCTAAAAGCTTAAGAAGCCTTAGGGAAATTCTAGGTTGACTCTGTGATGCTAATGCATGAATTAATGTGAATGAACTGAATGCTCAATGTACTAATTAAAGGCTTAGAAAACTCCCTTAAAACTTGAGAAAATAATGAAAATATTTAAAACTCGATAACATAGCAAAATTGTTGAGGGACACTCTACTATGCATCTTGCTATCTTAGTACACTAAGTGAGTTGCTTTTGCTCCATTTAACTTTCCCTCGTAGAAATAATAGTACTGACATAAGAGTGAATAAAAGCCTTCACAGGATTACGTTGCTCATAAGGCTCGAGGATGGGCTGTTTGCTCCACTCCATCTTCAGGTCTAAAGAGCAACTGTGATAAGCTGAAGCCCCAGGGATACAGTTTTTAAACTTAAAAAGAATGAGGGGAATACAATATTGTGCTTAAAAAAGAAAAAGAAAAGGCAAAGGCAATAATAAAGGGGAATCCTTATATTTTTCTAAGGCCATTAAGTGATTAATGTATGTGACATAGCGCCCACTGCACCTACAGTAGAATTGATCTATAACCCCTCGACCCGGCCTAGCTGCCAAACCGAACTGAGCGAGCAATATTGGGTTTGCCAAGACAAACCCGAAAGATTTATATAAAAAATGGTCCATTTTTTCCTATTATCTCGTCAAAATGCATAATTAAGTCCTAGGGTGATCATGCTGGCGTAGTGAAATTTACAACCAAATTGAACGTCGGATTGACATCCAATGGGACGAGATCGCACTTCAGGGACCAAATTGCAATTTTAGAAAATTAAGAGGACTTCCTTAAATCCAAAGTTACTAAACCTTAATTATTCATGTTTCATGCATATCGGTTAAATTTCAACTTTAATTAATCATCCAAACTCATTTAATTGCATGTTCAAGAAATAGGGACTAAACTGCAAATATTCAAACTTTAGAGAGCATGTTACCAGAAATAACTTACAGCGTACTAATACGCCCCTCTATCGTATCAATATAGGTTCATTTTACAAAGGGTATTGGTATGGTCCTCAAGCGTATCGATACGGATGTTCGATATCAAAAACAGGGGATTCTTGTAGGCAAAGGGTGTACAGATACGGTTACCCGTGTACTGACACCAATTATAATTTTTAGCTATGCATATTGATACGGCTACAAGGCGTACCGATACACTTGTGCAATTTTGCACAGACTTGAGCTGAGACAGGCCCCGCGTATCGATCCCTGAGGATCCGTACCGGTACGGACTAGTCTGTAATGACCTCTTAGTCATACATATGACACTTTGGATTCGTCTAACATTCCCCAAACATCAACCATACGTCTTATAACAAGTCTAGCAACATATCCACAATCAAATAGGCATGGTAGAGGATCATTCATATCATAGCAAAACTAAGCAAAGATCCTACAGGCATGATCTCTACCGAAGCATGCATTTCTTGTCCCAACCCCTTATAGCTTGTCTTTAAACCACACACGAGTCCAAAACATCAAATGAAACTTGTCCAAACACGGAGTAACCAAATCAACCCTCACAATTACAACTTGGTCACATTGGCTCTTGATAAGTGTTCAAAAGTACTATTTTTATTACCCTTTTTACTCATATTATTTTTAGACTTAGGCTCATATTAGTTGCATAATTAGTCATTCATGCATTAATTCATGTTTCTTTCCACCGTTGAGCTTGATTACATAACTTGGTGACTTTTGTGGAAAAAGATGCTGCTTTGGTGTGTTTTGTGTATGTGTGCAGAATCACTTGCCAAAGCAAGGCTGGAACCAGTTGCTAGGGCAATGCATGAAGGAGATGCCGAGCTAGTTGCCAGGGCAATGCATGATGGAGATGCTGAGCTAGTTGCCAGGGCAATTTTCGACAAGGAATAAGATGATATGGTAGTCGAAATTGATGACTTGATAAGCCCAAGATGATGTGGAGCAAAGTTAAATCCCAAAGGAGTTAGATTTCCATGAAGAGGTTAAAGAGAAATTAAATCCCAAGAAGATATGAGAAGTTCTAGAAGGAATTTAAATATAATAAAGAATTATATTCTTTAAAGATAATTTAATTCCAACTTAACTTCCTCCTCAAAAAAAAGACTTTGACCTAGCCCTATAAATTAAAGACCATGCCGTCAACTCCAATAGATGGAGAGAGAGGAGAGAATTTTTGACAAAGAGCAAGGGAGATTTCAACAAGGCTTTGGAGAGATTTCGACAAGGCTTCAACCATTCTTCATCTTTTTCTTTCTTGTTCCATTAGGTTTATGCTAGGAATTCTTTGTTTTGTGTTTCTTTAGAACCTAGCCATGAACTAAATCTATTTGGCTAAGGTTATTGTGTCTTGTGGTTGTGAGAAACAATTGGATTTTGTTTAGGTAATAAGAGTTTGCACTTTCAATTCAAGGTTTACTCATTCTTGGTTTTTCTTCTTGTTTGCGAGTGAATTGGGAGAGGATCTTGTAACTTCATCTATTTATCTAATATCGGGAGAGTTAGATTCAAGAAACGAATGATTATGGTCGTTATTCAATCTATTGATGGTGAAGATTAATCTAGCTTAGGAATAAGTTAAGGATTTCAACGGCTAAGAGGAGCGCAAGATTGGTTGTTGTTCACCCTTGATTCACGTAGGGATGTATTATCAAGGCATGCACAAATAGCTAGAGTTTCAACTTAGGGATAAGAAGAAACCATTGAAGAACGCTCCGCCGAACCTTGAAGCTGTTGCCCAGCCGCCCAAACAGTTGCCCAGCTAGTCGCCCAGGCAACCATCTATTAGTTGCCAAGGCAACCCCGCTGTGCAAGTTGCCACGGCAACTGAGTTGCCCTTGCACTCTTTTACCAATACGTTCCAATCGGCTATCACACCTCAACTCACGATAACCTGGCCTACTCTCTCTCATTTAATTACATCTTCTTTTACTTATTTGCTTTCTAGTTTAGTTGTTAGTTAAACTCCTACAATCTTCTACTTATGGTTTTTTTACTTTTTACAGTACAATAGATTAGATTCTTGAAGTGGCACCAATCCCTGTGGAGACGATATCTTTTATACTATAACTTGCGACGTGTACACTTGCACAATTGCGGAGCACTTATTACGCGTAACAAGTTTTTGGTGCCGTTGTTGGGGATTGGCAATAACGACTTTTCTTGCACTTTTTTATTTTTCTTGTTTAAGATTCAAAGGGTTAACAAACTTTGGTTTTGCATTGGTATATGACCAGGGCGAGACTGATTACACCAGAATATCCCTTTGATCCAAAAATCGAACGAACCTTGCAAAGACTCAGACGAAGGTTAAGAGTAGCAATGGCTAATCAAGACGGCAATATGAATCAAGATGTTCCAACAGGAGGAGTGATTCTTGCACGAAACATAACTATTCGAGACTATCTTGAGGAAGATCTTGAAGGACTTAATCCAGGAGTTGTCACACCTAAAATTGAAGCCGACCACTTTGAGTTGAAACCGATGATGTTTAATATGGTCAACACAATTGGTCAATTTGGCGGCTCAGCACCTGAAGATGCACGACAACATCTTAAATCTTTCCTCGAGATTTGCAATTCATTCAAAATACAAGGAGTCACCCCTGATGTTTTACGACTAAGATTATTCCCCTATTCACTGTGGATAGGGTGAAAGCATGGTTGAATAGTATTCCTACCGGACCAATAGGATCTTGGACCGATCTTTGTCGTGATTTCCCTGCTCAATTTAATCCTATAAATTTGACTGATAAGCTTCATAACGAAATTACTTCTTTTTGGCAGGCAGATGATGAATCCATGTACGAGGCTTGAGAGCGATATAGTGAACTTCTACACAAATGCCCCCTACACGGATTCCCAATGTGGACACAAGTAACAATGTTTTACAGCGCTGTGAATACAGCAAGGATGATGCTAGATGCCTCGACAAACGGCATACTCCTAGATAAGTCGCCGGAGTAAGCAATGCAAATTCTAAACAGGCTCGCCAAGAATGATTATCAATTCTCATCTGCTAGAAGAGGAGGAGTTAGACGCCAAGCCACAATACATGAACTGGGATCATCAGACTCAATTTCGGCACAATTGGCCACTCTAAACAAGATGGTCCAGAACATGCAGAAACAAAACAACACACATGAGGTCAAGGTAATGGATTCCTTTTATGAGTTATGTGGTGGTAATCATGATTCTTCTAAATGTATGCAGAATCCGGAATCCAGCTTTTATGTGGGGAATTACAACCGGAACAACAATATGATGTCTAACACATATAATCCAGCTTGGAAGAAGCACCTGAATTTTTCATGGAGTGATCCCAACAATGCTCTAAACCAGAATAATCATAATGCACAAGTATCGGGATTCCAGCAGAATATGCCACGGCAACACTTGCCGCAACAACAACTGATAACATCTAGTTCTTTGGAAAATTCTCTCAATGTTTTAATGTTGAAAACTGAATCTTATATGGCTGAGAATAGTAACATCATAAAAAGAACTGATACTTTTATTAACAAGACCGACATGAGATTGCAAAACCAAGAGGCGACAATCAAATCATTGGAAAATCAAGTCGAACAATTTGCTCAAAACCTAATTACTAGACCGCAAGGAGGTTTACCTAGCGATACTGAAGTCGCAAGAGGAACTGGCCATGAGCAATGTAAGGTGATCACCACTAGAAGTGGCCAACAACTTAAAGAGGCTCAAGCTCGCACATCAAACAAAACTCCACAAAAAGATCAAGACGAACTCAGCGGCAAAGCCTTAGATGCTGAACTAGGAATTGCCTTGGCAACCAATGATAAGAATGCCTCGGCAACCGGCGATAAGGATGCCTCGGCAACCAACAATAAGCACGCCACGGCAACCCCAGTTGACAATGCCTCGGCAACTCCAGTTGCCCCGACAATGCCATCAATCAGGTTCCAGACCAATGAAAGGATCGAAGATATCTGACTTCCACCACTATTCCCACAGAGGTTGAAGCGACAAAAGCAAGAATATCAATTCAAGAAGTTTCTTGATATCCTAAAGCAAGTCCACATCAACTTGCCATTGGTTGAGGTGATTGATCAAATGCCGAACTATGCCAAGTTTCTTAAAGACATTGTGTCCAAGAGAACAAGGCTAGGAGAGTTTGAAACAGTTGCCGCAACAGAGGGATGCATGGCCATGGTTCACAATCGCATGCCACCCAAGTTGAAGGATCCCGAAAGTTTCACAATACCCTGTTCCATTGGAAACCACTATGTCGGGAAAGATTATGCGACCTTGGAGCAAGCATAAACTTGATGCCTAAATCGGTTTTCCAGAAACTAGGAATTGGGAAGGCAAGACCTACAACAGTTATGCTACAGTTAGCCGATAGATCCTATGTGCATCCAGAGGGAAAAATCAGAGACATACTGGTAAAAGTTGATAAATTTATTTTTTCCCGCTGACTTTATTGTTTTGCATTGTGAAGCAGATGAACATGCACCTATCATTCTCGGGAGACCCTTCCTAGCAACAGGGAGAACCTTGATCGATGTTGAAAAGGGAGAACTCACAATGAGGGTGAATGACCAGCAAGTTAAACTAAATGTGTTCCAAACACTAAGGCATGCCAATGATCCGAAAGAATGCCAACTTCTCCATGCCACGGCAGAGTTTAACTTCGACGAGGAATTTAGTTACCTCGACAACTACATTACCGATCAAGAGGAACCTGAGGAGTATGAAGAACCGATCGATGAGGAACAACAAGAAGAGGCAAATTGGTTAGTCAATCGACTAGGTACATACTTTGAACCACTATATTACTCAGGTAAGGAAGGTAAGCTCAAAAAGCCCTCTATTGAACAACCACCGATTCTTGAGTTGAAATAGTTGCCAGAGCAACTAAAATATGCTTACTTGGGAACCGATAAAACATTGCCTATAATTATTTCCTCTAAGTTACAGCCTGAGCAGGCAAAGAAGCTGATCAAAATGTTGATGCTACACAAGAAGGCAATAGGGTGGACAATTGCCGACTTGAAGGGAATTAGAACGGCAGTGTTCATGCATAAGATTTTGTTGGAAGATGATCACAAACCTTCAATTGAGGCCCAGAGGAGACTGAATCATGCCATGAAAGGGGTTGTAATGAAAGAAATCATCAAGTGGCTTGACTTCGGCATATATACCCTATCTCTGATAGTACATGGGTAAGTCTGGTACAATGTGTACCGAAAAAGGAGGTATAACGGTGGTAAGTAATGAAAACAATGATCCCATTCCAACCAGGACTGTGACCGGTTGGAGGGTTTGTATGGATTATCGAACGCTAAACAAAGCCACTTGGAAAGATCACTTCCCATTACCCTTTATTGATCAAATGCTTGACCGTCTTGCAGGTAAACCCTTTTATTGTTTTCTTGATGGTTATTCAGGTTACAATCAAATTGTCATAGCACCAGAAGATCAAGAAAAGACAACCTTCACATGCCCATACGATACTTATGCTTTTCGAAAGATGTCGTTCGGATTGTATAACGCCTCAGCAACCTTCCAAAGATGCATGATGGCACTCTTTTCAGACATGGTCGAAGACTTCCTTGAGATCTTCATGGATGATTTTTCTGTTTTGGTAATGACTTCGACATTTGCCTCGACAATTTAGAGAATGTGTTGGCAAGATGTGAAGAAACTGATTTAGTCCTTAATTGGGAGAAGTGCCATTTTATGGTAGATGAAGGAATAGTGCTCGGCCACAAGATTTCTTCAAGTAGACAAAGCCAAGGTGGACATGATCGAGAGATTACCCCCACCAAGTTTGGTTAAAGGAATCCGAAGCTTTCTTGGACATGCAGGTTTTTACAGGAGGTTCATTCATAATTTTTCTAAAATTACTAAACCCTTGTACAATTTGCTTGAACAGGATAAAGTCTTCAATTTTGATGATTCTTGCACCCCAAGCATTCTAAACCCTAAAGGAAAAGCTTACCTCGCCACCCATTTTCGTTCCACCAGATTGGACGCTACCTTTAGAGCTCATGTGTGATGCAAGTGATTTTGCGGTAGGAGCAGTCCTAGGCCAACACACAGGTAAGACCTTTCATGTGATATACTACGCTAGTAAAACTCTTAATAGTGCTCAAGTGAATTACACAACAACAGAGAAAGAGTTACTAGCCGTAGTTTTCGCATTTGACAAGTTCCGATAATATTTGATTGGTACAAAGGTAATTGTTCATACGGACCATTCGGCAATTAAGTATCTATTTGCTAAAAAGGATGCCAAACCTCGTTTGATTCGTTGGATATTGCTTTTACAAGAGTTTGACATTGAAATTAAGGACATGAAAGGAACAGAAAATCAAGTGTCCGATCACTTATCACGCTTAGAACGCAATAGGGAGGAGGACAAGGATTTAGAGATATGTGATGCATTCCTGGATTAGCAACTAGTAGTTGCCTCGGCAACCATGGATGCGCACACCTCGGCAACCCCTGACGACTCAACAACCATGGATACGCATGCCTCAGCAACCCTCGATGCTTCAGCAACTCTCGATGCGCACGCCGCGGCAACCACTAATACGCACGCCTCAGCAACCATGGACGCGTATGCCTCAGCAACTCTAGACGTACACGCCTCGGCAATCTTGGAAGCAATCGCCACGGCAGCACATGCCTTGACAATACCCTGGTACGCGGATTTAGTTAATTTCCTTGTTTGTGGTATTTTACCTTATGGCCTTACTCACCAAGGTAAGAAGTGGTTCCACCATTATGCTATGCATTACTTTTGGGACGGGCCTCTTTTGTTTAAACAACGTGCAGATCAGGTTATACGCTGATGTGTCCCAGAAGAAGAGCAGCAGAATATACTCCGGCAATGCCATTCTTCACCCTATGGAGGACATTTTGGAAGAACACGTACCGCGGCCAAAGTTTTGCAATCCAGTTTGTATTGGCCAACACTGTACAAAGATGCACAAGAATTTTACAAGCAATGTGACCGTTACCAGAGGACGGGCAATATCTCTAGACGACATGAGATGCCCCTCCAAAACATCATCGAGGTGGAATTGTTCGATGTATGGGGGATTGATTTTATGGGACCTTTCCCATCTTCATTCGACAACCTCTACATTCTAGTTGCCGTCGACTACGTGTCTAAATGGGTTGAGTCAGCTGCAGTTCCCAACAATGATTCCAAGACCGTGCAACGATTCTTGCAGAAAAACATATTTACACGGTTTGGGATACCGGGAGCAATTATCAGTGATGGGCATATCACCCAAGACTAGATGTTACAATGCTTTGGTGTATCTCACAAGATTGCCACGGCATATCACCCACAAACCAATGGGCAAGCAGAATTTCCAACCAGGAATTGAAGGGTATACTCGAGAAAGTTGTAAATCCCTCTAGGAAGGATTGGTCAGCAAGACTAGATGATGCACTTTGGGCATATCGCACGGCATTCAAAACACCCTCAGGTATGTCCCCCTTCGGACTTATCTATGGCAAAACATGCCATCTATCGGTGGAAATTGAACACAAGGCATATTGGGCAATCAAGACCGTGAATATGGATTGGGAAAGTGCTGGGCGAAAGTGTTTGTTGGACCTCAACGGGATAGAAGAATTTCGTGCACTCGCCTATAACAATGCACGAATCTTCAAGGAGAAAACAAAGCAATGGCATGACAAGAGACTATTGCCGCGACAATTCATGCCAGGGCAACTAGTTCTCTTAT
Source organism: Hibiscus mutabilis (assembly GCA_019671005.1). Classification (NCBI taxonomy): domain Eukaryota; kingdom Viridiplantae; phylum Streptophyta; class Magnoliopsida; order Malvales; family Malvaceae; genus Hibiscus; species Hibiscus mutabilis. Next base: position 34,585,172 of record CM033736.1, read on the forward strand.
TCAATTCTCGGCTAAAACTTTTCCCGGGAAAATTGAAATCAAGATGGTCGGGACCATTCGAAGTTGTCAAACCATTCTCCCATGGTGTCGTGATAATCAAGTCCATCACTGACGAACATGAATTCAAAGTTAATGGAAAAAGATTGAAACACTACAACGGTGCCCATGTAGAACGTAACAAAGAAGTGGTCACCTTAGGAGATGCATGAGCATTCTCTCCTTTCTATATTTTCTTTTTCTTTTTCCTTTTCCTTTTATTTATATTTTTTTTCAAACTATTTAATTATTTATTTTTATTTATTATTTTCGGTTATTTTTCTTTTTGGGATAGATTTATTTATTTTCTTTAAGATTAAAACTACATCTTTCTTTCATATTTATCTTCTTAAGTTTAAGAATTTCTTTGCACATCTTTATTTATTTTATTAGTTTATCCTTATTTTATTTGTTTTTGAATTGTAGGAAAAGAGTTCAAGATAAAAGATGAATTTTGATTCAAGAAGGAAACTTCTTCAACAAGGAAAGTAATGGGATGAATCTAAGGCTTATATTAAGCCTCCAATTTACCCTAATTAAACCCCCCTAGCCGTCATCCTTCCCCTAAATCGAAACCCCTTTCTTCTTTATTCCAAAATTAATCCCACCCACCATATTTACTACCTATCTCTTCTATTTAACCCATCACCCTTAACTTCCAAGAAACCTATTCCTACTTTTCATCTTCTAAGTGTTTGAATTGTCAACAATTAAAAGCAGGACATCAGGTACCATCCGGATTACTTCAACCAATTTCCATTCCACAGTGGAAATGGGAAAGAGTTACTATGGTTTTTGTAATGGGGTTGCCTTTGACGACAAGTAAAAAGGATGCAATCTGGATGATCGTGGATCGATTGACTAAATCAACACAGTTCATACCAGTTCGCACGGATTATTCCTTGAACAAGCTGGCAGAATTATATATCAAGGAGATCGTTAGATTGCATGGTGTTCCTATGTCTATTATATCGGACAGGGATCCCAGGTTCACTTCAAGATTTTGGAGTACTTTACACGAAGCATTGGGAACTAAATTACATTTTAGTACTACTTTTCATCCCCAAATGGACGGGCAGTCAGAGTGAACTATCCAAGTATAGAAGGATATTCTTAGAGTGTGTGTAATAAATTTTGTGGGCTCTTGGGAAAAGTATCACATTGACAGAATTCACATATAATAATAGTTATCAATCAAGCATGAAGATAGCTCCTTATGAAGCATTATATGGGAGGAAATGTAGAATGCCATTAAATTAGTTCGAGCTTCAGGATCGAAAGGTTATTGGACCGGATCTTGTTCAAGAGGTGGAAGATAAGGTAAGAATTATTTAAGACAATCTAAAAGCTGCCTCCGATAGACAAAAATCTTACTCAGATCTTAAAAGAAATGATATTGAGTTTGAAGTCGGAGATAAGGTATTTTTAAAAGTACCACCCTGGAAAAAGTGTTACGCTTTGGACGAAAAGGAAAACTTAGTCCAAGATTTATCGGCCCTTATGAGATTCTAAAAAGGGTTGGTCTAGTGGCATATCAATTAGCATTGCCACCCGAGATGAGTAAGATCCATGATGTTTTTCATGTATCCATGCTTAGGAAGTATCGATCAGATCCTTCGTATGTCATTACACCGGAAGAAATCGAGATTCAACAGGATCTGACATAAAAGGAGGAACCTGTGAGGATATTAGCTCGCGGAGAAAAACAGCTAAGAAATAAAAAGATTCCTCTAGTCAAAGTGTTATGGAGAAATCATAAAGTAGAGGAAGCTACTTGGGAACCTTAGGAATTAATGAAAAAGTAGTATCCGCATCTTTTTCGACCTAGTACTTAGGAAAATTCGAGGACGAATTTTCTTAAGCGGGAGAATTGTAATATCTCAAAATTTTGGTTAGTGACCAAAATGTAAAACTTGAAAAAGTTTGCTGACCAAAATGTAAAATTTGAAAAGTTTGATGCCAAAGTGTAAATCTCAAAAAGTTTAGGGACAAAGTTGTAATTTTCAAAAGTTATATAATTTAGTCCCATAGATGAATAGTTCACATCAAGAGTGGCAGTTTTGTGTTACCCGAATTTTTGATACGGAGTTTGTATTAAGAGCTATAAAGCTTTAAAGTTCAGGAAAAATTTGGATAATCAGATTTAATCGAATAAATGAGAAATCTTTTATGAGATATTTTATTAAAATAAGGAAATGGCAAAAGGTTCATTTTCATGTCATATTTGAGTGGAAATTAATATGGACCATTGGATTAAAGATTACTTTTCCATGTTTAATCTTAGCCATTGGATGAAAAATGGCAATATGGTAATTTTTGAAGATGGCAAGGGCAATGTTGGTAATCACTAACTCCTTGGGTTAATTTGGACCATTGGATGATTGTAAGTGACATGGGGCAAAATATGGAGCTTTAGATTTAAGGGGTAAAATAGTCATTTTGGCATTAAAAGGAATTTTTAATTTAAAAATTCCTTAAATAAGTGATAAATGGTCCAAATTAAATCAAAAGAAAAGTCAAGAAAATTCTCTCTTCTTCTTCAAGTGGCCAAAACCCCTATTAAAAAGGTATGGAGATTTTATTTCGATTTTCAAGCTTATTTCTTTGGATTTTGGATGAAAGCATGAAACCAAGAATTAATCTCCATGAAATTCTCTATCTCTTGGTACCATTTATTCATGTTTTCTTTGCTTAAAACCTTAGTTTTGAGGAATTAATGGATGAAGGGGGTGTTGATTTAGGATGAATTAAGGTTAGTTTTTGGTGAATATGATGTTGTGGAATCATGTTAAAGCTTGTGTGATGATTGAAATTACATGGAAATAGCTAAACCTTAAATTGTTTAAAGTTAGGGTTTTAGTATAAAAGTTGAATTTGGATTGATTTTGATTTGGGAATGATTGTGAAAGCTTGGAAATGATGTTTAAGTGTTAATTAGACTAATTTGGAAACTTGGAAAATCATAGGGATGATTTCGGCAATTTGTAAGAATTAGGTGAAATTATGGAAAATTTTCCATAATATTGGAAATGTTGAAATTATGATTTTACAAGCTTTAAAATGATTCCACAACATCATATTCATCAAAAACTAACCTTAATTCATCCTAAATCAACATCTCCTTTATCCATTAATTCCTCAAAACTAAGGTTTTAAGCAAAGAAAACATGGATAAATGGTACCAAGAGATAGAGAATTTCATGGAGATTAATTCTTGGTTTCATGCTTTCATCCAAAATCCAAAGAAATAAGATTGAAAAATCAAAATAAAATCTCCATACCTTTCTAATAGGGGTTTCAGCCACTTGAAGAAGAAGAGATAATTTCCTTGACTTTTCTTTTGATTTAATTTGGACCATTTATCACTTATTTAAGGAATTTTTAAATTCAAAATTCCTTTTATGCCAAAATGACTATTTTACCCCTTAAATCTAAAGCTCCATATTTTGCCCCATGTCACTTACAATCATCCAATGGTCCAAATTAACCCAAGGAGTTAGTGATTACCAACTTTGCCCTTGCCATCTTCAAAAATTACCATCTTGCCATTTTTCATCCAATGGCTAAGATTAAACATGGAAAAGTAATATTTAATCTAATGGTCCATATTAATTTCCATTAAAATAAGACATGAAAATGTCCCTTTTTCCCTTGCCTTATTTTAATAAAATATCTCATAAAAGATTTCTCATTTATTCGATTAAATCCGAATTTTTCTCGAACTTTAAAGCTTTATAGCTCTTAATACAAAGTCCGTATAAAAAATTCGGGTAACACAAAAATGTCACTCTTGGGGGGGAACTATTCATTTATGGGACTAAATTATATAAAATTTGAAAATTAAAACTTAGTCCCTAAACTTTTTTAGATTTACACTTTGGTACAAAACTTTTCAAATTTTACATTTTGGTCACCAAACTTTTCAAGTTTTACATTTTGGTCAGTAACCAAAATTTTGAGATATTACATGAGCGCCTGAAAATGGCTGCGGATCGCAAGAAATCTTATGCGGATTTGAAGCGTAGAAATATAGAGTATACCGTTGGTGACCAAGTGTTTTAAAGGTGTCGCCTTAGAAAAAGGTGATGCATTTTGGGCGGAAGGTAAAGCTTAGCCCGAGGTTTATTGGACCGTATGAGGTTGTTGAGCGTGTGGGTTCTGTTTCTTATCGGTTAAGGTTGCCTCCCGAGCTGGAGAAGATACATGATGTGTTCTATGTTTAGATGTTGCGAAAGTGTCAGTCAGATCCGTCGCATGTTATGCCAGTAGAAGATATCGAGTTGAGACCAAATTTTTCATATGATGATGAACCGGTGGAGGTCCTTGATACCAGTAGTAAGGTTCTTCATGTCAAGATGGTTGAGCTAGTTAAGGTGCTGTGGAGGCACCGTGGAATTAAGGAAGCCACGCGGGAACGTAAGTCGGAGATGCTGGAGTAGTTTCTGCATCTGTTTCCTCCAGGTAAATTTCAAGGACGAAAATTCTTAAGGGGGAGAGTTGTAAGGACCCAGTTTTATGGCTTAGTGGTTTTGAGGTTTATTAGACGGTCCGGTAGATCGGGACTGTATATTTTTCGGTAAGATAAAAATATAGAAAAATAGTTAAAAGTAATCTTTTAATATATATTGATTTTTGTGGAATCAATTTTGGAAAATGGAATTTGGAAATGTGACATTTTGGTTAGTGACCAAAATGCGATTCTTGAAAACTGTTTTAAAGTGACTAAAATGAAAAGGGTCAAATTTTTAGAATCCTTAAGGAGCTAATTTTACCAAGTTTTGCTTGTGGTTTCTCCCATCAATTAAATTATATTAAACATGTGTTTTAAAGGGTGATTAAGAGGGATTAAAATATCTAAGTTAGTTATTTGCTTTTAAAGAAAATTTACGTAACTTTTTCCTAAACCTTTTCTCTTAACTTCTTTTCTGCCAAACACTTAGAATTTCATCAAAATCCAAAGGGGATAGATTCTTTACACTCAGATTATTGATTCTAACTTGATTCTATAACTTTGTTTTACAAAATCTCATTGAAATCTTATGTTTTCTTAGCTTTATACAAGCCAATTGAGGGAGAAATCACATAACAGGGGTAAGGTCCATGATCTCCTTTGTTAAATGGTTCTTTATTGATATTCCCAAGTATTTGATCCTTGATTTAAGGTTTATAATATGATTTTGTGTTTTTATATAGATTTAATTGGGTAAAATTGATGAAATGATGAAAGATTCAAATTGATTCTGATTTCCATTGTTATGGATAGTTTTTTTAACATATTTTGGATGTTTAATGATGTTGATAAGTCAATTTTATCAATAGAATCCCAAAACTCTTGAATCTCTAATTGTTTAGGTTGCTAGATTTGTGTTTTTGAGGTGTTATGGTGGCTGTGTGTTTGCTGGAGGTGTTAGGTTGATTTGATTATGTTTCTAGATGTTAATTGATGATAAAAGTGGTGTTAGATTGTTAGGTTGTGGCTGTGTTGTGTTTGGAATGGATTAGTTGAAGTTTTCGGTAGGTGTGGTTGGGTAATTTTGAGAGGATTGTGGAATCCGTGAGGATCTGTTGTTGCTGTGTTGTAACTACATGGAGATGCATTAATCCTCTGTTGTTATGTGGTTTAAACAGGGGAGGTTGTTTTGGAAATGAACGAAGTAGCATTGGAGGCTTCGGACGCTTGATTTTGCGTCAGCAAATCAAGGCTTCATGTATCGGTGAGTGAGAACGTGGATTACATCCTTGGAATGTTAAAAGTGGTTTATGGGAGCTTAAACTTAGCTTGATACACTGGTTTAAACTCAAAAGTAAGTAAATATGGATTTTCTCTCTCGATAGTGTAGTGTTAAATGGTTTTATGCACGTGTTCTGATTTACATGCTACCTACTATTTAAGCATGTTTTAAAGTATTTGATATACTATTTTTGAGCAAGAAATACTGAATGATGCACATGGTAAGTAGTCCTTGAAGGTATATGGATTATACTTGTGGTTTAAAGCATGGTTGTTGCTTTGAAAAAATGGTTTGGTTAATGATTGTTCAAAACAGTGTGGTAAATGCTAAATGGTTAATTATATTGGCAAGTGATGCAGTTTTAAAATTGTTATCGGATATAGTTGGTCGGCCATAGGATTGTGTGCACTATAATAAGTCACCTTGGATGTTGAGGGGTTTAGATCTGTGTACAAAAAACTCTATTCGAATACCCTAACAGTAGAGGGGTTAAACAATACAGTAGACTCTTGTTAGTGGATTAAGCGTCTAACCGATGATTGGGTTGAAAGGTGTACCCGGTTGGTAGTGTACCACGATTGTTATTGTATCGCTATTCTGGTTGAGATGGCTTGAAGTGTTGGTTGAACATTTGTTGAATCCGTGTATCCATTGAACTCTTTTGTTAATGGACTTGTTTAATGATCACTTGTAAGCTAATATAATTGTTGAAGTATCATTGGAAAGTTTATGTTGTATAATGTGACTTATACATATTTACTCTTTAAGCTTTGTATATGGTTGTTATGCATGGGAAGGCTTAAATTGAGGTTGAGCAATAGGGACTTGCTGTTGGTTAATGATACATGTTGCATATGGTTTAATATACTAGTTTTAAAGATGTTAAGTGCATGGTTTTAAGGATGATGATGATGTTTTAAATGTTGTTGAAACACAATTTTGAAATGGGATTTCAATGTGTTGTTAAGAAATAATTTTAAATGCATTGATGGTGTTTTGTTTGTGAGCGCTCCTCACTAAGCCTTGTGTGCTTACGCTCTTATTGTCTACCAGTGCAGAGAATTGAGAGCTTTGGAGGCAGCAAGGAGCAAGGGATCATAGCAAAACTTGTTTACCAAAGTATGTTTGGGTTAGACTAAAAATAATAAGGGCAATGGGGTACTCGTTTTGGTTTTGGGAGATGTTTTGATAAACTCCCTATTTGAGCAAGTTTGTATGGCTGCTCTTGAGTTGTAAATGGCCTCTATTGTTTGTTTTTGGTGATGGTTTGGAGTTTCATGTTTTACTTGAATGGTTTTTGAGGTTTCATTCCTATCGATTTACGTTTGATGCAAAATGCCATGAATTGATGTTGAAACTGTGTTGCTATGCTTTGTTTTGCTTCCTAATTATGTTGGATGTATGTTAGAAGCATGTTAGGGTGTTTCATATAGGCTAAGAGCTTGTTAAACCAGCTAAATGTGACATTACAGGCCCAGGCGTACCGATACGCGGGGGACCGTATCGGTACGACTAGGCAAAATCAAGCATGGCGTTTCGATACAGGCTTGGGTGTACCGGTACGGATTTTCTTTACTGGAATCTGATTTTTGGGACAAAACCCGCGTATCGAAACCCTATCATACCGTACCAGTACAGATGTCAAGTAAATACATACTGCTAGGTAGGCGTACCAAAACGAGTTGCGGTGTATCGAAACAGAGCTAGCTTGTGTAAGGCACCGTATCGATACGGTGGCATGCGTATCGGTACAGTTGTCTATTATTTCAGTTAATGTCATGGAAGTGAAGTTCTGTTTCCTTGCGTTTTGGTCCTTGAATGTTGTAGATGCAACTGATTGAGTTTGGATGATCGAATCGAGCTGATTTTCGACATGAGAATATGAAACCTGCTTAATTAAAGGTTGGTAACTTAAAAATGTGCTAAGTCCCTTAGTTTGATCAAATTGCAATTTGGTTCCTAAATTGCAATTGAGCCGATTGGATGTCAAATCGATGCCCGATTGAGTTGAGTTTTCACCTGATGATAGTATGAACATATAGGTTAACAATTTTGCATTTAGACAAGATAAAAGAAAAAAATGGCCGTGTTTCGGTTACTTTCTTTATGGTTTACCTCAGTAAATCTAATGTGGCTCGCTTGGTTTGGTTTTGCGACTAGGCCGGGTCGAGAGGGTTACATCTCACGCTTACCCTAAACTCCCAACAACCTTTACAAACCTTTGTAAAACATTTAAAACCACTTTACACTCACCGATACGCTTCGCCCTCCTTGCAAACGCGATACAAGCTCCTGACAAGAAACAATCAATGCTGAACTTCGTCGCCTTGATTATCCCCTGTTTTAACAACATAAAACCAAAGGACAAATGCATTAAAAAGCATTCAAACCATTGCCTAACAGCTATCTCCCGCAACTCTCAGGTTGCCCACTCAACAACCATTTGAAACATACTGAAATCATCCCCAAACACTTCCAAAACTTAACTCAGTCATAATATAATGATTCAAACCATTAAACTTCATCAATTAACATCCAAAAACCCTTTCCCAACATACTTTTACTTCCAGCAAAGATTAAACTCGAATATCATCACAAAAACTCAAATCTAACAACCTAAACAATTATAGATCCAAGAGTTTCGGGATTCTATTGATAAAAACAACTTATCAACATCATAATACAACCAAAATATGTATTAAATCAATCTAAAACACTGGAAATCAGATCCAATTCGAATATTGCCTTGTTTCATCAATTTTACCCAATTTACTCAATCAGACATAGATAAAACATTAAAATTAGCTTACAATTCATAAATCAAGGATCAAATACTAGGGAATTTTAGTAAAGAACCATACAATAGAGGAGATCACAGACCTTACCCCTATTGTGATATGTCCCCCTCAATTGGTTTGATAAAATCTAAGAAAACACAAGATTTAAATGAGATTTTTGTAAAAACAATGTCAATTAATCAGTTACAAATAATAAATACAAGTTAAAAAGACTTCTCACCTCTAGATTTGATGAAAACCTGAGTGTTTGGCTGAGGAGAGAATGGAGAGAAAAGTTACGTGAATTTTCTTTAAAAAGCTTAACTAACTTTTTAACTAAAATCCCTTTTTAATTAACCTTAAAAAACATGTTAAAATATCTTTAATTAAGGGAGAAATCATCAGAAACTTGGTAAAATAGCTCCTTAAAGATTATAAGAATTTGACCCTTTTCATTTTAGTCACCTTTAAAAGTAGTTTTCAAAAATTGCATTTTGGTCACCAGCCAAAATGTTTGATTTTCAAATCTTATATTCCAAAATTGATTTCACCATTATCCTTAATATAATTAATAATGATTTTAGAATATTTTTCCACAATTGTATCACCTTCAAAAATATTAAACCAATTTAATCCTGAAACTGACCCGAAACTCTAATATCGGTCCATCGAACCCTCGAACCAACCTTTAAAACATCTAAGCCCAAAAACCGGGGTGTTACAACTCTCCCCCACTTAATAAATTTCGTCCTCAAAATTACTTGAAGGAAACAAATGCAAAAATTGCTCCATCATATCTGCCATGCTTTCCTAATTGGCTTCCTCAACACCTCAGTGTCGCCACACGACCTTTACAAGCTCAATCGTCTTACCACGAAGAACTTTGCTGCTGGAACCGAGGATTTCCACCAGTTCCTCATTGTAGGATAAATCCAACCTCAACTCTATATGCTCCACCGGTATAACATGAGAAGGATCCGACAAATACCTTCGTAACATAGATTCATGGAAAACATCATGTACTTTCTCCAACTCGGGAGGCAACCTCAACCGATAAGCCACAAGACCAACACGCTCAATAACCTCGTACGGTCCAATAAACCTCGGACTAAGCTTATCCTTACGTCCGAATCTCATCACCTTTTTCCATGGTGACACTTTCAAGAATACACGATCACCCACTGCATATTCAATTTCCCTACGCTTCAAATCCGCGTAAGACTTCTATTGATCCACAGTTTCTTTCAAGAGATCACACACAAGCTTTACCTTTTCATATGTGTTCTTCAACACATTCGGTTAGGTAACTTGCTCAACGGGAGACTTAATTCGTAGCACTGATGAAAAGAACTCTGAGGTACAAATATTGTCCGAAGGCTAGCAGCTTCATGATGGAGACAATATTTCTACCAGATATAGATCAGTGATGTCAGTCGAAACCTTCATGAGCATCGAATACTAAGATGTGTCAGGGTTGAGATCAGTATGGCACAGTTCGGACTATGAAGCTAGAGAGGCTTTTAGAAGCCAATATGGTGACATAGCACACTTGTTAGATGTTCCAGTTGATCAATCACTACTCCACGCCTTGGTGAGATTTTGGAACCTGACTTACAGTTGTTTTACAATTGGCAACATCGATTTGACACCGACGATCAAGGAATATCTATCCCTCGTGAACTGAAAAAGGATCAAAGAGAATCGGGTCTACTCCAAACCACCCAAGAACAAGTAATTCCGGGCCAAGTTAGGTTGATTTCTAGGAACTCTACCGTCATGGGTTGAAGATCATGTCACTATTTGGAACAAAAAGGAGTATCTCAGATCAGAAGGGATCTTGGCTTTGGCTTCAATACATCCGGTGGGCCGAGTTCAGCAAAACCTATTTGCATTATTGATTTATGGGTTAGTTCTCATCCCTCGGTGCTAGATCTATTTGATTGCTTAGAAGGGAAGTCCAATCCGGTGCCTATCATTTTGTCTGAAACTTTTCAGTCTCTTAGGTTTTGTAGGAAACATGGTGGAGGTCACTTTCTAGGATGCCCTCAGCTGCTAACAGTTTGGTTTTATTGTCATCTAAAGTCCGACGTTCACTTTTCGAGGCCTCTCTTCGATGGCAAATTCTCCCCATTAGAAGAGATGTTGCAAAAGAAAGATTGGGCAACCGGAAGATCCGAGGAGGCATGGCTAGATGTCTTGCGAAACCTAAAGGATGAAGACATAGTTTGGAAGGCTCCATGGCTACGCACAAGGAATATTCTTTACTGATGTGGGGAACATCCTTGGGTACCATTACTTGGCCTTTGGAGGCATACAACCTATGCGCCCCTGCTGGTTTTGAGACAATATGGCTCCAGGTAGTTTATACCGGTCACGACTGCACTCAAAGAATTCATCATGGACTACGCAACCGAGAAAGGCTACAAAGGGAAGGTATACAATGCTTCTTCTACATGGAATAATGCTAGGCGAGTCAGGATTTTAAATGCTCCATACATGGTGACTCCTGAATACGAAGTGTGGCACTTCAACCGCGTCAGTGACAATATTCCTTAGTTAAATCCCGATGGTGCGAGGTCAGCCCAAGAAAGGTTGGCTACACTTCCTACTGAAATTGACTTGATGAGAAGGCAACTTGAAGAGGAACAAAAGAAGTACATTCAGTTAGACGCAAAAGCCAACCAAGAGAGATTAAACTTCGATTTAGACAAGACAAAGCTCGAAGGATAAATCAAAGGTCTATGAAGGAGAAGTGGGATGTTGGAATCTGAACTCAAGTTAGAAAAAGAAGAAATTTAGAAGTTACAAAGGCTGAACAAAAGCAAGAGAGTCGCGAATGACGGGCCAAGCGGAGGACTAGAGCTTAGACTCAAAGAAGAGAGGGCGAGAACCGAGGCTTATAAGAGGAAATATTACGAGCAGAAGCATCAAGTACTTGCCATGACTCAAAAGATGGAGGACTTGAAGACTTCTCATTTGACAATGCTTGAGAATAAACAACGTCGAAACAAGGTATTAAAGGCTCAAATGAAGCAGTTAGAAAGATCCATTCTCAAACATAAAGGTTCTACCCAAGAGCTAGAAGCCAGCAGTTCCAAAAACTGAGTTTTAAAGAACCAAATTGAGGGTTTAGAAACCGAGGTCCAACAACTCAAATACCAAATTACGAGCTTTAGGGGAGCGATTCAAGTACACTGGATGTCTACGATGAATCAACTTTAGTATTCCGCCTATACCATTTGGAGGCAAGAGCAAGATTTAACACGTTTCATGACCCAAATACAAGAAATCACTCAAAAGGTGCAGTTCCTAGTGGAAGATGCTGCCGAAATCCAAGAGTGCCTGGACGAAGAATCTGAGGAAGGAGAGAAGATTGTTTGGATCTTGAGAGAGATTGTTGATTTAGGCGCTAGTTTGGAACCGTATGCGTAGCGATTTTCTTTGAATTATTGTAACAGAACAATGTTTTCATTGATGACAGTTGTTTAATGATGATATTTACCGAAATCAGTGTCTTTCTCTACATTCATCCATAGCACATTTGCATAATTTATTAAAGTCATCTAAACTAATTAAAAGAACTCTTATTTCAGGATATTTTAATTCTGTTAATTGCAATCATTCCACATTCATACCGCACACATTTTCAAGCCAGAAAAATAGAAGAGAGCTTTGCTAAGCTAGAAGCCGTTCTTAGAAGCCAGTTGGAGCGAACGCAACAAGAGTTGAGAGAAACCATCATTAAATCTCACAAGATAAGATGGCAAAAATATCGCAGATGTTACAAATTTGCCGATGGGATGTAAGAGGAAAAAGCATCATTGTGAATCTGGCTCAAAGTTCGAGAAACCCTATATATTCTCCAATCTTTTGAAACCCTCTTTTCATTAATCCTACACCGAACCCCCCACAATGGGTATCCTTGTCTCACCAGGCGGGTGTCTCTACTCCACCTCAGCCGACTGTGACATTTGCAAATGTTGAGCATTTTGGAAATAGTATCCCAGACTTTGACGAACTAGAGAAATTAAACCGAGTGAAAGCGGAATTCTCCAAACAGTTAGAGGAGGCTAAAAAGGACCTTGAAGAGAAATTTTGGGTGAGAGAAGACGAAGACGGTTCTTATGGTCTAAATGATAAGGATCTCAGCTTGGTCCCTGATGTATAGATCCCATATAAGTTTAAAACCCCATAATGTGAGAAGTTTGACGGGACAACTTGCCCAACTACTCATATTACAATGTTTTGCCGCAAGATGGTTGGCTACACCAACAATGAGAAGCTCTTGATACACTATTTTCAAGACAGTTTAGTGGGATTCGCCACAAGATGGTATAATCAGCTTACACGAGCTCGAATTAAATCGTGGAAGGATTTGGCAAAGGCCTTCATTGATCAGTATAAGCATGTGATGGATATGGTCCCCAATAGGCTTCTGTTGCAAGGAATCGAGCAAAAGAAAAATGAAAGCCTCCGGGAGTATGCCCAAAGGTGGCGTGATGTGGCTGCTCAAGTTTAGTCCCCTCTCCGAGAGAATAAGATTGCCCCTATGTTCATCGACACATTAAAATGAATGCTTTATGTCTGCCTGATCAATAACCCTATTAGTAACTTTGCTAATATGGTAATGACCGGTGAGCGTATTGAAGCCGCAATTAAGAAAATAAGTATCGATAGAGGAGAGCAATCGTGTAAGCAGTTCAAGAGGAAGGACCATGAAGTGAACACCACAACTACCTATAATGCTGTTAAGAACTTCACTATATCTCAGCCTCAAGCTTCAAACCCCCGAAATTTTAATAGAAGGGAAGAGCGAGGACCCTAGAAGGAAAACTCTTTCACGCCACTGCCAATTACCTATAAAGAACTCTACTCACAGTTCTACAAGGCAGATTTAGTTCGACCTCAACATGTTACTCCCTTCAAGCCCCTTATCCGGCATGACACGACCCTAAGGCCAACTGCGAATACCACGCCGACGTCCCAGGCCATACTATTGAGAATCGCATAGCATTTAAAAAGTTTGTTCAAAATCTGATCAAGACTGGAGTGCTATAGTTAGGGGGGCCAGTACCGCCAATAATCCTTTGCCTAATCATGGTGGTCAAGGCGTAAATGCTGTCGAGGAAGGGTGTGCAAGAAGGGCTAAGGCGAGCGTGTCAGAAGTTAGGTCCCCCAAGAGATGGGTCTTTCAACAACTGTGCATGGCTTGTCTCACTGACTGTGGAATGGTAATTGTGAAAAAGGGTTATGGCCCCTATTGCGAATACCATCAGTCGGGGGATCATCAGATCCAAGATTGCGTGGAGTTTCGCCAAGTAGTCCAGAAGTTGATGGACAACAAAGTAATTTAATTCTTTGATGAAGAAGAAAGAAGTCATGAGCCCGAAGTTTGCATGATGGATACTCTAGATTCCTAATACAGTGCAAAAATGCCATTCATCATTGGCCTCAAACCAAGTCAAGAAGATGCACCACGAGAAGAATGTCCCATGATACCCCCTAAAATTATAATTTTAGCCCCAGCATCCTTTCCCTTTCAGGATACGCGGATGGTGCCATGGAACTACAAGGCCAATGTTTTAATACAAGGAAGTTCCAGATCGCAAGAAGAGATGAAACCAGTTAAAGAGATGAAGCCTGCCGAAGGAGGGCCCGTAAAGCCAAACACCGAAGAAATAAATGATGTGGGGCATTTCACACAGAGCGGGCGATGCTATGCTCTTGAAGTTCCAAAGATAGTAGAAGAGATGAAAGGAAAAGGCAACGCAATTGAGTCCGAACCTATGAAGATATTTGGGGAAGAGCCACCTCCGAAACTCAATGACCCAGTGACCGAGGCTCAAGCTCAGGAATTTCTAAAGTTCTTAAAACACAATGAATACAGTGTGGTAGACAAACTCAAAAAATAGCCAGCCTGAATTTTAGTGCTTGATCTACTATTGAATTCAGAAAAACACCACGAGGCTTTGTTGAAAGTATTAAATCAAACCTTTGTCGAGAGTAATATTTCGGTTGGTAAGCTTGACCAGATCATCGGATATATCACTGATTGGAATCATATAACCTTCAGTGATGATGAGATACTAGAAGAAGGCAAGGGATCCAACAAGGCCCTAAATATTACCACCCACTGCAAAGGTCACATACTACCGGGGGTGCTCATCGACAACGGCTCTGCCCTGAATGTCATGCCCTTAGCTACCCTACAACACTTACCAATTGATAGCTCGCATATGAAACCTTGCCAAAATGCCGTGCGTGCATTCGACGGGACCCAAAGAGAAGTGGTTGGGAAAATTGAAGTACCTCTGCTCATAGGCCCAACTGAATATGTTGTGGATTTCATGGTCATACACATCCAGCCATCCTACAACTGCTTGTTAGGGAGACCGTGGATCCATTCTGCCAGAGCTGTTCCGTCTTCTTTGCACCAGAAATTGAAGTTCATCATTGAAGGAAAGTAGTAATAGTCCATGCCGAGCAAGATATTGTGGCTTCGGTAACTTCTGACGCTCCCTACATTCCTACTGATGAGGAGGATTTGGAATGTGCCTTCAGGGCATTGGAATTCGTCAATGCCACCTTTGTTGCTTAGGGGAATAGGATCACATGCCCGAGATTGTCAAATTGTACCAAGATGGTGGTGACAGAAACACTAGAAAAAGGAGGGAAAAGAGGGAGAGGTTTGGGAAGAAGCCTGCAAGGACGTCTGCGACCCATAAACGTTGTCCACAAGAATAACCTTTTCAGGCTTGGACATAAGCCTAACTTTCTACAAAAGAAGCAAGAATGGAGGAGAAGAGAGGAACAGTGAAAGGCCCAACTCCGAGGAGAGGAGATCCCGTGGGCTCCTATCACTTATACGGATATGAAAAAGATTTTCGTGTCCGGCGGAGTCGTGAATCCCAGATTCAAGGTCCAAGAAGCTAATCTAGAGAATGAATGGATCCTCAATGAAGAGTTGATCTGCAAAGCCATGGATGGAATGGATGTAAACGTAATCTCTAAAGGTGGTAAGATGGTTCAGCCCTTGGAAAAGATCTGCCCATGCTTTTCGGGCGAAGAGATTAGTAATTGGACCAGTATGGAGCTGCCTGTAGTTTTTAGGACTCAATCAAATTAATGCTCAGAATCACCCAATTGCTTTTGGCTCGAGAGTAATAGGAATCTTTTGTAATAGGGCTACTATGACAATATGTTTTTATTTTCAATGAAAATGATGTTTCATGTGTTTCTCAAATAGCAAACATAACACTCATTTCATTCATTAATCATTCATTCATTCATCACTTATTCTTTCATTACTTATTCTTTCATTTATAAGAATATTATAGATTATTTTTAGATTTTTTGTTCTGTTTTGGGAGAAAAGAACAAAACACAAAAATATGTATTTATTATTTCTTTTGTTAATAGCGTATTACTATTGGTATTATTATATCATGTTACCTTTATTACCTTATATTTTATTATATTATTATTACATGTTAATATTATCTTTCATAATTACTATTATTCTTAATATCTTATCATTATGCTATTATATTATAATTATAATACTATTAAACCAAAAAAAACAAAACAGGTAATAAATACAGCCGAATTAAATATTATATAAATAAGCCCAAGTTTTATAAAAGTCCAAATTATACAATTAAGCCCAAAAAATATATATCAAATAAGTGCACGACCCATTTAGGCCCAGATAACAATGAAACCCTAATATGAAGCCCTAATTGCCTATCTTCTTACGCAGAACAGTTAGGTCTTCCCCTCGATCCAACGGTCACGATCAATGCTGGGAATTCTCTGGAAGCTCCATGCGCCCACGCTCTATCTCTTGCCCTCCTTCACGCGCACGTGAGTTGTACGCGCGAATCTTCCACTCCTCGCGACTGTCAAGGCTCTTACCTGCCACAACCAGATCTGCACCCTCTGCCATCCTCTACATTTGAGCCGTCCATCCATCCTTGATCCAACGGCAGCAATGGAGCCTTGCTCCCTAAGATGGTTCTCTCTCTGGTCCCCTCCTCCACCATTAGGCCACGTTCGCCATGCAACCAAAACAAGGAAAACAGTTAGCAATACACATCAAAAGGTAGATTAAGCAAAAACAAAAAAAGTCAAGCAAATATCGGCAGATTTTAGAGCATGTTATGGACTGGTCTTTATTTTTAAAATTTCATGTAACTTATTCGGTTATAAAACTGAGCACATCATCCATTGTAAGAGAGGTTTTTTTCAAGAGCAATACAACAAAAAAAGAGAAGCCTTTAGAAGAGGTATATTTCCTTTCGCATATTAACATTCGCATGCATGTAAAATAGATAGATCTAGGTTTTCAAAGATGTTACCCTTCTGTTCTGTGGCTGTTCGTCTTCCTCGCGACAAACCTTCGGCCGTTGAGCCTTCAAGAGGTGAACGGGGAAGTGTCGGTCAAGTTACCGTTTTTAAAAGGGACCTATTTTTCTTTTGAAAGTGAGGCTTTCGTCACGGTTTTTCCCTAGATCTAGGTTGGAGAGGGCGTTTTTCAGTAAAACTAAAGTTGTTTTGGGGTTTGTGGTTAAAAGACAAGGCTTTTGGTTGTTTTGGAATTCTCTGACCACCAATGAGCGGTGGCCGGTGCGGCAGAGGAATGTTGGTTTCTGGGTTTCATGGAGGCTTGGATGAACACCAAAGGGTTTGAATTTTTTGAAAATGGGAGGAAATTTTAAAATGGCCAAACTTTGCCATTTCAGGCAAAAAATAAGTTTTATAGCGTTTTAAAAAAATAAATGGTTTATTTTCATTCATAAAACCTTTTGTCCCTCTTTAATAGCCCTTTTAGCCATTTTGTTTTCTTAAACTACAGCCCCGGTCCTCTAAAATTTACAAATCTTTTAATTTCGTCCAAAATTTGAACCAGATTGATTATTTAAAATGGGTTTATTACGCTAAAGCCCTTCCCTGTTTTAAATATATCTTTTTAGGGTTTTGGTTTTCTTAAGTTACACCCTAGGTCCCTATGGTTTTAACCCGTATTCGATTAAGCCCTTGTTTTAATTTAATTTGTTTTTTTAAAAGGATTTAATAACCCATTTAGTCCATGTTTTTTTGAAATCTCTCAATTAATCCCCTTTCAGAGTTTAAATCTCCTCAGTTTGGCCCCTTCCCAGTTTTAAAATTACCTGTTAAGCTCTTCAGACCTGTGTTTTGCCTAGATTAGTTCTACTTTCTATATTTATTTATTATTTATGTTTTATGCAATTATGTATTTTATTTCCCTTATTTCTCTAATTTTCTTTATATGCTTTATTATTTGGTTTTGTGTTATTTTAATCTCTTAGATTTCTAGGGTAGATTTTTGTAGTTTAGTTTAGGCCCTTTAGGATTAGCTTAGAGTTTAACATTTAATTTAATTAATTTAAAATTTGTACTCGTTTAATTGGGGCATAGGCTTTAAATTAATTAAACTAAATTTAGGCTAAGTTTAGAGCCTTAGTTAGACTATATGTTCGAATCAGTTTAATCCATTTAAATTCACCCTTGGCTAATTGGGGTGAATGTTAAATGCATTAAATTGAATGAAAAATTCTTATTAATCTCAGGGGTAAAATTGGATTTTCATGTAGATAACCTAATTTAAAATCATGAGTAAATAATTCAATTAATTTTAAATAGTTTCCTTGGCTTATTGAGATTACAGTTTAAAAGTAATCGAATTGATTGCTATGGTTCAAGATAACCAATAAAATGACAGGTTTTCTAGTTTTTAAGATTAAATTAATTTAAGGCTAATATTAGATTAACCTAGTTAATAATTAGATCAATAATTGGTCTTATCCCATAATTTGGGCCTATTAGGTTAGGGCTTTAGTGGGTCTTAGATTTTAATTTTGTGCCTTTCTATGCCATGCATTTTAATTGTCATTCATTAGACCTTTCATTTTAATTGAATATTGCATGTAATTAATCAACTTAAATCATAAAACGGAGATATTTATTAATTCTGATATTTGTGTCGTAACAGTCCTGGCTCACTGGATGTTAACCAGATATTTGAATTAATTCTTATCGTCTAAAGGAAAAAATGTAAATTCAAATTAAAATATTGACAATTCAGAACATCATATTTAATTGTTTGCATCATGTATGAAGGTGATGAACAAAGTTCGAACCATAAATTAACACGATAGTCGAGCTTCTTCGATGTCGGTTTAATCTATGGTCCGAGGTTTCGTCACCCTTATTAATTAAATTTTTAATTGATTCGGATTCACCAATTTGACCAAGCCCGTCTAATTAAAGTTTATTTTCAATTAAGAACAATTTAATTAAATTTAATTTAAATTTTGATAATTTCTATCAATTAAAGGCAACATATATTTTGGTACCGATTTCGGGGCGCGATGGGGGTGCTAATCCTTCCCCACGTGTAACCAACTTCTGAACCCATTTTTGAACGAATCTCTGGTTTTATGGTGTCCGGCCTACCTTAGGGGCCAGCAGCGACTCCAAGTTCTATTATTTTCAAAAATACGAATTTTTAAAGAATTTCCCATTTTTGAAATATTTTCCCAAAAATAAAAAGAACCCTATTACTCCTTTTAGCGATTAATAAATTTCAAAAAGGTCGCTACACATACAACTGATTATCCTTCAAAACTTGCAACACAATCCGTAAATGCAGATCATGTTCCTCCTCTGTACGCGAGTACACGAGAATGTCATCTATGAACACCACAACAAACTGATCAAGATATTCATGGAACACCCTATTCATCATATCCATGAACGCATGATAGGCATTTGTCAAACCAAAAGGCATGACCATAAACTCATAATGGCCATACCTCGTACGAAACGCGTCTTATGCACATCCTCATCCTTAACCTTCAACTGATAATACCCTGATCTCAAATCTATATTGGAAAACACGCTACTCCACGAAGCTGATCAAACAAGTCATTAATTTGTGGCAACGGATACTTGTTCTTCACCATTAACTTATTCAATTGTCGGTAATCAATGCACATACACATCGTACCATCCTTCTTCTTCACAAAGAGAATAGAAGCACCCCAAGGAGAAACACTCGGTCGAATAAACCCATGATCCAACAGCTCCTGAAGTTGTAACTTCAACTACTTCAATTCCTTCGGTGCCATCTTATAAGGAGCAATGGACACAGGTGCCGTACCCGTAAACAATTCAATACCGAATTCTACCTCTCTATCTGGTGGTAAACCTGATAACTCTTCAGGAAAAACCTCCAAAAAATCACAAACAATTTGAATGTCCTGCACTCGAACACCCTTGGCTTCAGGATTCATCACAATAGCCAAATAAGCTGGCAACCTCCTTGCATCATCCTTTCTGCCTGGGTAGCAGAAACAACATTGGACAAGAACTTTACATTCTCGCCAACCACCACAACTTCATAATCGTCAGCTAACCTCAAAGAAATCCTTTTGGATTCACAATCAATAATCGTCTTTTGCTCACTCAACCAATCCATACCCAAAATGATATCAAAACCATAGAATGGCAACTCCATTAGATCCGCGGTAAACTCATGACCTTGCACAACCAAATAACACCACCTATACAGCCTTCTAGTAGTATCCATCTCACCAAAAGAACTAGCTACTAACATACCAACATCAAGGATCTCAACAGGAACATTCAACAATGATGCATGTTCACTCAAGATGTATGAATGAGTAGACCCTAAATCAATCAAAGATAAAACTAACAAGGATTGCAAAGTAAAGGTACTTGCAATCACATTCGAGCCATTACGACCCTCACGATGAGCAAAGACTCAAGCCAGTCCACCACCCTCTGGTTTCAAAGCTACAGCATGAGCCATAACCCTCTGACCATCCTTGCGCCTCTGAAAATTACCCCTGCCACGGCCACGACCTCAGCCTCTAGCAGGTGCAGCAACCTGTACCGGTGCATCCATCACAGCTCGAGGACAATCACACTTCAAGTGATCCAACGATCCACAAATCCAACAAACTCCAGCATTACCCGAGTGCATACCCATGTGGCGCCTACCACATCGCTCACACTCCGCTACAACACGAGTTCCCTAGGCACCTTGGCTAACTCTTCCACCACGCCTATGATCTGGCCTATATATCTTGTCCCTAAACTTCCTATTCCGCCTCCCAGAATAGCTGGAATTAGCTACTCTCTTACCCAAGCTCGCACCCACCGCCTGAACTGGTGCACCCAAAGACTGCTCGATGTCCTTGGCCCGATTGACCAACACATCAAAATCTGTGTAATCTGCAGCTAGATGATACATCTTAATGTCCTTAACAAGACCATAACAGAACCTGTCACATCTCTGCTGATCATCTGGAACCAACTCTGGAGCATACTGACTCAGGCGGGCAAACTTCACTTCGTATTCAGCAACAGACATGCCACGCTGTGTCAGCGTCATGAACTCGCACTTCTTCATATCTAAATACTGGATACCAAGATACTTCCTCTTGAAAGCTCTTCGAAAGAACTCCCAAGTATCATATGCCTTTAGAACGCTAGCAATTATGGTGTCTTTTCAAACCAACCATCGGCTGCCTCAAGGCTCAAACCCTAAAATTCCTAACCTCCCAAACTCCTTAAATGCTCCAAGGGTAACCCTTGATTTGCCACCACAGTAGGTGCTTGTGCCTGCATTCCAGCCATCGCTGCTTGGAAAGCTCCCGTTATTGCTTGAACTAACTGAGTCAAATCACCATATACAAGCACCTAGTGAACCTGGGGTACTTCACCCGCCCCAACATCAACCGGAGGAACCATCAAGAAGGAGGAGATAAAACATTAGGGGGATTCTCTTCCATCTCGTTATTCTGCCCTACCCCGAAAGTATTAGTCATCGATCACGTCTCACGTCGAGCCATGTTATCAAAAGCATCAAAACACATTTAAGTTAGGCTAGCATCAGGAAAGGATCCAAGACAATTTTAAAATGTATTTTAAAACCTCGGTAATAGGCAATGTGTCCCCAATTCATACCCGTGCAACTCAAACAACATCAGCTAATCAAGCAACAACATCCCAACTTTTCGCAAACCTGGCTCTAATACCACCAAATGTGACCCCTTGACCCGACCTAGCCGTAAGATCGAACCAAGCGAGCTATATTAGGTTTACTAAGGTAAACCGTGAGAAGAAACCTGAATTGCAACCATTTTTTCTTTTATCTTATCTAGAGGCACAAATATTATCCTACATGTTCATTCTGACAGCAAGTGAAAACTCAGTTCAATCGAGCATCTATTCGACATCCAATTGGACTTAAACGTAAATTAGGGACTAAGATGCAATTTTAGCAAAATTCTAGAACTTTACCCAATTTCATGTTACCATCCTTTAATTAAATATATTTCATGCTTACACGTCGAAAATCAACTTAATACGATTATCCATGCTCATTCAACTAATAAAACAAGACCTAGGGGTTAAAACGAAAGAAACCAAAACTGCATTTCCATGACATTAACAGAATTAACTGCCTCTGTATCAATACGCTAGGGCCCATATCGATACGGTATTGCAACTTTGTTTTGATACGCCAAGCACCGTATTGGTACGCCACTTCGAATACAAAAATTCCATTTAATTTCTTAAAACACCATACCGATACGGTCATCTAGTGTTTTGGTACACGGCCTCGTTCCAAAAAGTGAAAATTCCAGTAGCAATAAACCGTATCGAAATGCCTACACTTGTACCGAAACACCCTACCCAAAATTGCCTAGTCGTAACGATACGGTCCCCCACGTATCGGTACGCATGGGCCTGTAATGTCAAATTTAGTTGGGTTTTCACTCGAATCTAGATGCATTTGGGTCCATGCAAGTTGCATACATGCATACAAACCACCATAAATACCTAGGCTCACATTTATACCAGGATTGAACATCCAAATCAATCTCATGTTTCCAAAGGATCACTCTAGAGGCATGCTTCCTAAACAACTTTGCCAAGCATACCAAAAACCATAGAAACATATTTAAAACCCATAAGGAAACAGAATTACAACTCCCAAAAACCATGGTGAACACATTGCCTTATTAATCGAAATATAAACCGAGTTCATACTCAAACTTGTAAATGTCCTTGGATCACTTAGCCTTGCCTCTTGATGCCCCCAAACCTTAATGTTCTACATCATTAGGAAAAATAGAGCGTAAGAACACTTGCTTAGTGAGGATGCTCAAAAAACAATGATGCATTATAACCAATTGAAAACCATATGCTTGTTTTCCAAAAACATGCTTACAACCAAAGCATTTTCTATGATTCCAACCAAATCAATGCATAACAGCCTCTGTGCAACATCATATACATTTTCCATGCCAAAATCCCAAGGCATTATATCATAAATCATTCTTAAATCCCTAAGCATTAAAAATAGGTTCAAAACATGAACTTTCTCTTATATTGGCATTTATAGTGACCTGGATAGACTACCTCTATCCTATACATATCAGATACATGGATCACTCATACCATGCCTAGTTAAACCGCATGATATTCTGAACCTTGCCTAGTTAAACCGTAAGATTTGACACCCTCGCCTAGTTAAACCACGAGATTCCACCCTTACCTAGTTAGACCACAAGTGTACCGACCTTGCCTAGTTAATCCGCAAGATAACCATCAATTTGGGTTGCCTAGTTAAACTGCATACCCTAAATGAGGTCCCCAATAGTCTGTGTGGCCTTGTTAAACCGCCATACCTCAAGGACCCACAGCCACGATCGATTTTGTTCATATTTTATAGTGCCCTTTTAAACCTATGGCATGCCAACTATATCCGATTGTTTTCTCACCATGTCACGTAGCCAATATACCATTTACTTACTGCTTTACAATGCATTAAACAAAACATCACATATGCAAATCTCATTGCCAATGCAATAACACTATTCCCAACTGGAATGAAAACTAATGCTCATTAGCATTTAATATACTTTTAAACCCCTGCATATGTGCTCAAAATCATGCATTTCCAGTAAGTAAATCATACCATGTTTATCACCAAAACATGCAAACAACATGCTTATATCCAAGCTGATATTCAAGAGCAAAATAAGGGAAACTTACTTTCGAGCTTAGGTAAGTGTCTCACACCTACCCTAAACTCCCAATAACCTTTACAAACCTTTGTAAATCATTTAAAACCAGTTTCCACTCACCGATACGCTTCACCCTCCTTGCCAACGCGATAGAAGCTCTTGGCAAGCAACAATCAATGTCAAACTTCATCGCCTTGATTATCCCCTATTTTAACAACATAAAACTAGAGGCCAAATGCATTAAAATGCATTCAAACCATTGCCTAACAGCAATCTCCCGCAACTCTCAGGTTGCCCACTCAACAACCGTTCGAAACATACATAAATCATCCCCAAACACTTTTAAAACTTAACCCAGCCATAATATAATTATTAAAACCATTAAACTTCATCAGTTAACATAAAAAAACCCTTTCCCAACAAACTTTCAATTCCAACAAAGATTAAACTCGAATATCATCACAAAAACTCAAATCTAACAACCTAAACAATTAGAGATCCAAGAGTTTTGATATTCTATTGATAAAAACAACTTATCAGCATCATAATACATCCATAATATGTATTAAATCATTCTTAAACATTGTAAATCAGATCCACTTTGAATATTGCCTTGTTTCATCAATTTTACCCAATTTACTTAATCAAACATAGATAAAACATTAAAATCAGCTTACAATTCATAAATCAAGGATCAAATACTTGGGAATTTCAGTAAAGAACCATACAATAGAGGAGATCACGGACCTTACCCCTATTGTGAGATTTTTCCCTCAATTGGTTTGATAAAAGCTAAGAAAACACAAGATTTAAATAAGATTTTGTAAAAATAATGTTAATTAATCAGTTACAAATCATAAATACAAGTTAAAAAGACTTCTCACCTCTGGATTTGATGAAAACCTAAGTGTTTGGCTGAGGAGAGAATAGAGAGAAAAGTTACGTGAATTTTCTTTAAAAAGCTTAACTAAGTTTTTAACTAAAATCCCTTTTTAATTAACCTTATAACACATGTTAAAATATCTTTAATTAAGGGAGAAATCATCAAAAAAACTTGGCAAAATATCTCCTTAAAGATTCTAAGAATTTGACCCTTTTCATTTTAGTAACCTTTAAAAGCAGTTTTCAAAAACTGCATTTTGGTCACTAGCCAAACTGTTCGATTTTCAACTCTTATTTTCCAAGATTGATTTCACCATTATCCTTAATATAATTAATAATGATTTTATAATATTTTTCCACAGTTGTATCACCTTCAAAAATATTTAAACCAATTTAATCTCAAAACTAACTCAAAACTCTAATATCGGTCCATCGAACCCTCAAACCAACCTTTAAAACATCTAATCCCAACAACCGGGGTGTTACAAAGTCGCCTTGGATGTTGAGGGGTTTAGAACTGTGTACCAAAAACTCTATCCAAGAACCCTAACGGTAGAGGGGTTATACAGTACTGTAAACTCCCGTTAGTGGATTAAGCATCTAACCGATGAGTGGGGTTAGTGTCCCCATGGGTTGAAAGTGTACCCTATTGTTTAGGTACTGCGATTGTAAATGTATCTCTATTTCCGGTTGAGATGGCTTGAAATGTTGGGAGAACACTTGTTGAATCCGTGTATCCAATGAACTATTTTGGTAAAGGAACTTGGTTAATGATCACTTGTAAGCCAATATAATTTTTGATGTATCATTGAAAGGTTTATGTTGTATAATGTGAATTATACATGTTACTCTTTAAGCTTTGCATATGGTTATTATGTATGGGAAGGCTTAAATCGAGGTTGAGCAATGGGAGTTGCTGCTGATTAATGATACATGTTGCATATGGTTTAATATGCTGGTTTTTAAAGATGTTATGTGCACAATTTTCAAGGCATGATAATGTTTTAAAGAATGATTGAAATGAGATTTCAATGTAATGTTGAGAAGTGGTTTTAATGCATTGATAGTGTGTTGTTTTTTAGCACTCCTCACTAAGCCTAGTGTGCTTACGCTCTCTTTGTCCATCAATGCAGAGAATTAAATGCTTGGAAGGTAGCGGGAAGCAAGGGATCATAACAAGACTTGATAACCAAAATATGTTTTTGGTATAGACTATAAGTAATAAGGGCAATGGGGGTTTCGTTGCAGTTTTGGGAGGTGTTTTGTTAAACTCCCTGTTTGAGCAAGCTTTTTTTTTTGCTCTTGGTTTGCAAATGGCCATTATTGATTGTTTGTGGTGATGGTTTGAAGTTTCATGCTTTGCTTGATTGGTTTTCTAGGAAGCATGCCTCTAGATTTACAATTGAAGTATGATGCAATGATTTGATGTTGAAATTAGGTTGTCTTGGTGTGGTTTGATCCTTGAATATGTTGGTTGTGTGTTAGGGGCATGTTAGGATGATTTGGAATATTCAAAAGCATGTTAAACCATCAAAAACGGATATTTCGTGTCTAGGCGTACCGGTACGGGTGTTTCTATTTCGGTACGAGTAAGCCATTCAAGGCTTAGTGTACCGGTACGCGGGCAACTATTTTGGTACAGGTCTAGGCAAATTTGGCCAGTGTTTCGGTACTCGGGGAGGCATTTTGATAGGGTACAATATCTTATGAGGAAGAACCAGTGGAGGCTCTTGATAGCAGCAGTAAGGTTCTACATGGTAAGGCGGTCGACCGGACCGACTAACAAGCCGCAAAACTGCTAGGCCCAAAATCGGGGCGTTACAATTCTCCCCACTTAGTAAATTTCGTCCTTGAAATTTTACCTGGAGGAAACACGTGCGGAAACTGTTCCAACATATCTGACATGCGTTCCCACGTGGCCTCCTCAACCCCGCGGTGTCTCCACAACACCTTAACAAGCTCGACCGTCTTGCCACGCAAAACCTTACTGCTAGTATAAATAACCTCTACCGGTTCCTCATTATAAGATAGATCTAGCCTCAACTCAATATCCTCCACCGGCATAACATGTGAGGGATCCGACCGATACCTCCACAACATCGAAACATGAAATACATCATGAATCCTCTCAAACTCATGAGGTAATCTCAAATGGTAAGCAACAAGACCCATACGCTCAACAACCTCGTGTGGTCCAATAAACCTTAGGCTAAGCATCCTTTTTCGCTTGAATCGCATCACCTTCTTCCAAGGTGATACCTTCAAAAACACTTAGTCACCGACAACATACTCCATATCCCTACGCTTTAAATCCGAGTAGGATTTTTGACGATCCGAAGCTGCTCTCAAGCGCTCACATATCAACTTCACTTTCTCATTCATGCTTTTCAATACACCAGGCATGGAAAGATGTGTATCCCCAACTTCAGCCCAACCCACGGACGTACGACACTTTCTACCATACAACGCCTCATACGGTGCCATCTGTATACTAGCCTGATAACTATTAAAATAAGCAAACTCTATCAAAGGTAACTGCTTTTCCCACGTTCCCTGGAACTCAATGATACAACATTTCAACATATCCTCTAAAACCTGAATCACGCGCTCGGACTGACCATCCGTCTGAGGATGATACGAAGTGCTGAAATCCAGCCAAGTTCCCAGAGCACGATGCAAGCATACCCAAAACCTTACTGTGAAATGCGGATCTCTATCCGAAACTATAGACTTCGGCACAACATGCAAACGCACAATCTCAGAGATGTACAGATCAGCCAACCTATCCAAGGTATACGTCGTATGCACTGGCACAAAATGTGCACACTTCGTAAACCGATCAACAATCACCCAAATGGAATCCTTTTTGGTTGGTGTCAAAGGGAACCCAAACAAAAAATCCATAGTGATTCTTTCCCACTTCCATTCCGGTATCCTCAACAGTTGCAACAACCCGGATGGGAAATGATGCTCAGCTTTCACCCTCTAACATACCAAGCATCGAGAAACAAAATCAGCCACATATTTCTTCAATCCAACCCAATAGTACTCTTCCTTCAAACCACGATACATCTTAGTACTACCGGCATGCATCGCAAAAGGACTAGCATGCGCTTCGGTCAGAATGGTATGCCTCAACTCTTCATCTTCAGGCACAACAATTCGACCTTTAAAACATAACACTCCATCATCATTAAAATGAAAATCCGTAGGATTCCCATCCATGATATCCTTCACATGCGGCACAAAAATCTCATAATGTCGTTGTCTCCCTTTAATCAACTGTGATAAGGACGGTTTCACTTGCAACTCAGCTATCAACCCACCGTTACACGTCACACTCAACCAGCGAACATAGCTCTCAACTCTACAACAGCCTTCCTACTCAAAGCATCAGCCACAACGTTAGCTTTTCTTGGATGATACTCAATAGACAAATCATAATCCTTAAGCAACTCCAACCACCTCCGTTGCCTAAGATTCAGCTCCTTCTGGGACATCAGATACTTTAGACTTTTATGATCTGTATAAACCACACATTTCTCACCATAAAGGTAATGCCTCCAGATTTTCAAGGCAAACACAACTAGGGCAAGCTCAAGATCATGAGTAGGGTAATTACGTTCATACACCTTCAACTGTCTAGATGCATACGCAAATACCTTACCCTCTTGCATCAACACGCAACCAAGCCCAACATAGGTGATAAATGTTCAAAAGTACTATTTTTCTTACCCTTTTTACTCATATTATTATTAGACTTAGGCTCATATTAGTTGCATAGTTAGCTATTCATGCATTAATCCATGTTTCCTTCCATCGTTGAGCTTGATCACATAACTTGGTAGTTTTTGTGGAAAAGATGCTGCTTTGGTGCGCTTTGTGTGTGTATGTGCAGGATCACTTGCCAAAGCAATGTCGAGCTAGTTGCCAGGGCAATGCATGAAGGATATGCCAAGATAGTTGCCAGGGCAATGCATGAAGGAGACGCCGAGCCAGTTGCCATGGCATTTGTCGACAAAGACAAAGAGCAATATGGATGTGGAAATTCATGACTTTACAAGCCCAAGATGACATGGAGCAAGGCCCAAGCTCAAAGGAATTTGATTGCCATGCAGAGATTAAAGAAGAATTAAATTCCAAGAAGATAGGAGAAGTTCTAATAGGAATAAAATTATAATAAAGAATTATATTCTTTAAAGATAATTTAATTCCAACTCAAACTCCTCCTCAAAGAAGGACTTTGGCCTAGCCCTATAAATATCAAGGAGATTTCGACAAGATGCATAGAGAGAGCAAGAGGGAATTTCGACAAGATCAATAGAGAAAGCAAAAGGGGAATTTTCGACAAGCTTCAGCTTTTCTTCCTTGTTCGATTGGGTTCATGCTAGGGATTGTTTATCTTGTGTTTCTTTGGAACCTAGCCATGAACTAAATTTACTTGGCTATGGTTATTGTGTTTTGTGGTTGTGAGAAACTATTGGTTTTTGTTTAGGTAATAAGAGTTTGCACTTTTCTATTTCAAGGTTTATTCATTCTTGGTTCTTATTATTGTTTGCGAGTGAATTGGGAGAGGATCTCGTGATTTCATCCATTTATCTAATATCGGGAGAGTTAGATTCAAGAAACGAATGAATATGATCTTTATTCAATCCAATGATGGTGAAGATTAATCCGGCTTAGGAATAAGTTAAGGATTTCAACGGCTAAGAGGAGCGCAAGATTGGTTGTTGTTCACCCTTGATTCACGCAGGGATGTATTATCAAGGCATGCACAAGTAGCTAGAGTTTCGACTTAGGGATAAGAAGAAACCATTGAAGAACGCTCCGCCGAACCTTGAAGTTGCTGCCCAGTCGCCCAAGTAGTTGCCCAACTAGTCGCCCAGGCAACCATTAATTAGTTGCCAAGGCAACCCCGTCGTGCAAGTTGCCACGACAACTGAGTTGCCCGTGCACTCTTTTACCAAGACAATCCAATCGGCTATCACACCTCAACTCACAATAACCTAGCCTATCTCTCTCAATTGAATTCATCTTTTCTTTTACTTATTTGCTTTCTAGATTAGTTAAACTTCTATAATATTTTATTTGTGTTTTTAGTTTTTACAGTGCAAGAGACTAGATTCTTGAAGTGGCACCAATCCCTATGGAGACGATATCTTTTATACTATAACTTGCGACGTGTATACTTGCACATTTGCGTAGCACTTATTACGCGCAACAAGTTTTTGGCGCCGTTGCCGGGGATTGGCAATAGCGACTTTGTTTTTACTTTCTTGCACTCTCGTTTTATTTTTCTTGTTTAAAATTCAAAGGGCTAACAAACTTTGGTTTTGCATTGGTATATGACCAAGGCGAGACCGACTTCACCAGAATATCCCTTTGATCCAGAAATCGAACGAACCTTACAAAGACTTAGACGAAGGATAAGAGAAGCAATGGCAAATCAAGACGGCAATATGAATCAAGATGTTCGGCGGGAGAGGAGGAGTTCTTACGAAAACAGAACTATTCGAGACTATCTTGAAGAAGATCTTGATGGACTTAACCCAGAGTTGTCGCACCTGAAATTGAAGTCGACCACTTTGAGTTGAAACCGTAATGTTTAATATGATCAACACAATAGGTCAATTTGGCGGCTCAAAGAATCAAGACGCACGACAACATCTGAAATCCTTCCTCGAGATTTGCAACTCATTCAAGATACACGGAGTCACCCCCGATGTCCTACGATTAAGATTATTCCCCTATTCACTGAGGGATAGGGCGAAAGCATGGTTGAATAGCATTCCTGCCGGATCCATAGCATCTTGGACTGACCTTTGTCGTGATTTCCTTGCTAGATTTAATCCTACAAATTTGGTGATAAGCCAGAACGACATTATTTCTTTTTTTGCAGGCAGATGATGAATCCATGTACGAGGCTTGGGAGCGATATAGAGAACTTCTACACAAATGCCCTTTACACGAATTCCTGGTATGGACTCAAGTAACAATGCTTTACAACGCCGTGAATACACCAACAAGGATGATGCTAGATGCCTCGGCAAACGGCATACTCCTAGATAAGAAGCAATGCAAATCTTAAACAGGCTGGCCAAGAATGACTATCAATTCCCATCTACTAGAAGAGGAGGAGTTAGACGCCAAGCCACGATACATGAACTACGATCATCAGATTCAATTTCGGCACAATTGGCCGTTTTAACCAAGATGGTCCAGAACATGCAAAAACCAAACAACACACATGAAGTCAAGGTAATGGATTCTTTTTGTTAGTTATGTGGCGATAACCATAATTCTTCTGAATGTATGCAGAATCCGGAATCTAGCTTCTATGTGGGGAATTACAATCGAACAACAACATGATGTCAAATACATACAATCCAGCTTGGAAGAAGCACCGAATTTTTCATGGAGTAATCCCAACAATGCTCTAAACCAGAATGCACAAGCATCGGGATTCAGAGAATATGCCACGCGACAATGAGATGCCGCAAACAACAACCGACAACATCTAGTTCTTTGGAAAATTCTCTAAATGCTTTTATGATGAAAACTGAATCTTATATGGCTGAGAATAGTAATTTCATAAAAAGAACTGATGCTTTTATTAACAGGACCGAGATGAGATTGCAAAACCAAGAGGCGGCAATCAAATCATTGGAAAATCAAGTCGGACAGTTTGCTCAAAATCTGAACACTAGACCACAAGGAGGTTTACCTAGCGATACTTGAAGTCGCAAGAGGCGGCCGCCATGAGCAATGTAAGGCAATCACCACCAGAAGTGGCCAACAACATAGAGAGGTTCAAACCCGCTCGTCAAACAAAACTCCACAAAAAGATCAAGACGAACCTAGCGGCAAAGCCTCAGATGCTGAACCAAGAATTGCCGCGGCAACCAGCAATAAACATGCCTCAGCAACCGACGATGCCTCGGCAACCCCAGTTGATAACGCATCGGCAACTCCAGATGTCCCGGCAATGTCGTCAATCAGATTTCAAACCAATGAAAGGATCAAAGATATCTGACTTCTGCCATCATTCCCACAAAGGTTGAAGCGACAAAAGCAAGAATACCAATTCAAGAAGTTTCTTGATATCCTAAAACAAGTCCACATCAACTTGCCACTGGTGGAAGCAATTGAACAAATGCCCAACTATGCCAAGTTCCTTAAAGACATTGTGTCCAAAAGAACAAGGCTAGGAGAGTTTGAAACAGTTGCCGCGACAGAGGGATGCATGGCAATGTTGCAAAATCGTATGCCACCTAAGTTGAAGGATCCCGTAAGTTTCACAATACCCTGTTCTATTGGAAATCACTACGTCGGGAAAGCACTATGCGACCTAGGGGCGAGCATAAACTTGATGCCTAAATCAGTTTTCCGAAAACTAGGAATCGGGAAGGCAAGACCTACAACAGTCATGCTGCAGCTAGCCGACAGATCCTATGTGCATCCAGAGGGAAAAATCGAGGACATACTGGTAAAAGTTGATAAATTTATTTTTCCCGCTGACTTTATTGTTTTGGATTGCGAAGCAGATGAGCATGCACCTATCATTCTCGGGAGACCATTCCTAGCGACAGGGAGAACCTTGATCGACGTTGAAAAGGGAGAACTCACAATGAGGGTGAATGACCAGCAGGTAAAACTAAATGTGTTCCAAACACTAAGGCATGTCGATGATCCAGAAGAATGCCAACTACTTCATGCCATGGCAGAGTTTAACTTCGATGAGGAATTTAGTTACCTCGGCAACTACATTGCCGATCAAGAGGAACATGAGGAGTATGAAGAACCGGTCGATGAGGAACAACCAGAAGAGGCAAATTAGCTAGTCAACCGACCAGGTACATACTTTGAACCACTGCACTACTCAGGTAAGGAAGGTAACCTCGAAAAACCCTCTATTGAACAACCACCAATTCTTGAGTTGAAACAATTGCCAGAGAAACTTAAATATGTATACTTAGGGACCGATAATACATTGCCTGTAATTATTTCCTCTAAGTTACAGCCTGAGCAGGAAAAGAAGCTGATCAAGATGTTGAAGCTACACAAAAAGGCAATAGGGTGGACAATTGCCGACTTGAAGGGAATTAGCCCGGCGGTGTGCATGCACAAGATCTTGTTGGAAGATGATCACAAACCTTCAATTGAGGCCCAGAGGAGACTGAATCCTGCCATGAAAGGGGTTGTAATGAAAGAAATCATCAAGTGGCTTGACGCCGACATTATATACCCTATCTCCGATAGTACGTGGGTAAGTCCGGTACAATGTGTGCCGAAAAAGGGAGGTATAACAGTGGTAAGCAATGAAAATAATGAACTTATCCCAACCAGGACTGTGACTGGTTGGAGGGTTTATATGGACTATCGAAAGTTAAACAAAGCCACTAGGAAAGATCACTTCCCATTACCCTTTATTGATCAAATGCTTGACCGTCTTGCAGGTAAACCCTTTTATTGTTTTCTTGATGGTTATTCAGGTTACAATCAGATTGCCATAGCACCAGAAGATCAAGAAAAGACAACCTTCACATGCCCATACGGTACTTATGCCTTCCGAAAGATGCCGTTCGGATTGTGTAACGCCCCGACAACCTTCCAAAGATGCATGATGACGCTCTTTTCAGACATGGTCGAAGACTTCTTTGAGATCTTCATGGATGATTTTTCGGTTTTTGGTAATGACTTCGACGGCTGTCTCGGCAATTTAGAGAGGGTGTTAGCAAGATGCGAAGAAACGGACTTAGTCCTCAATTGGGAGAAATGCCACTTTATGGTAGATGAAGGAATAGTGCTCGGCCACAAGATTTCATCCAAGGGAATTGAAGTAGACAAAGCCAAGGTGGACTTGATCGAGAGATTACCCCCACCAAATTCGGTTAAAGGAATTCGAAGTTTTCTCGGACATGCAGGTTTTTACGGGAGGTTTATTCATAATTTTTCTAAAATCACTAAACCTTTGTGTAATCTGCTTGAACAGGATAAAGTCTTCGACATTGATGATTCTTGCACTCAAGCATTCAAAACCCTAAAGAAAAACCTTGCCTCGGCACCCATTGTCGTTCCACCAGATTGGACGCTACCTTTTGAGCTCATGTGTGATGCAAGTGATTTCGCGGTAGGAGCAGTCCTAGGCCAACGCACAGGTAAGACCTTCCATGTGATATACTACGCTAGTAAAACTCTTAATGGTGCTCAAGTGAATTACACAACAACGGAGAAAGAGTTACTAGCTGTAGTTTTCGCATTTGACAAGTTCCGATCCTATTTAATTGGTACAAAGGTAATTGGTCATACGGACCATTCGGCAATCAAATACTTATTTGCTAAAAAGGATGCTAAACCTCATTTGATTCGTTGGATATTACTTTTACAAGAATTTGATATTGAAATTAAGGACATGAAAGGAACAGAAAATCAAGTGGCCGATCACTTATCACGTTTGGAACGCAACAGGGAGGAGGACGCGGATCTAGAGATATGCGATGCATTCCCGGATGAAAAAATTTTAATTGCATCGGCAACCCTTGACACCTCAGCAACCCTCAACGCCTCGGCAACCCTAGACACCTCGGCAACCATGGATGCACACGCCTCGGCAACTCTCGACGCTGCAGCAGTCTTTGACGCGCACGCCTCGGCAATTTTGGGAGCAGTCACAACGGCAGCACATGCCTCGGCAATACCCTGGTACGCGGATTTAGTTAACTTCCTTGTTTGTGGTATTTTTCCTTATGGCATTACTCACCAAGGGAAGAAGCGGTTCCGCCATGATGCTAAGCATTACTTTTGGGACGAGCCTCTTTTGTTTAAACAATGTGCAGATCATGTTATACGCCGATGTGTCCCTGAAGAAGAGCAACAGAATGTACTCCGGCAATGCCATTCTTCACCCTATGGAGGACATTTTGGAGGAACTCGTACCGCAGCCAAAGTCTTGCAATCCAGTTTGTATTGGCCAACATTGTACAAAGATGCCCAAGACTTTTACAAGCAATGTGATCGTTGCCAGAGGACAGGCAATATCTCTAGACGACATGAGATGCCACTCTAGAACATCATCGAGGTAGAACTGTTCGATGTATGGGGGATCGACTTTATGGGACCTTTCCCATCTTCATTCGGCAACCTCTACATCTTACTTGCCGTCGACTATGTGTCTAAATGGGTAGAGGCAGTTGTAGTTCCCAACAACGATTCCAAGACCGTGCAAAGATTCTTGCAGAAAAACATATTTACACGGTTTGGGATGCCGAGAGCAATTATCAGCGATGAAGGCAAGCATTTTGACAACAGACTAATTGCCAAGATGTTGCAACGCTTCGGCATATCACACAAGATTGCCACGGCATATCACCCACAAACCAACGGGCAAGCAGAAATTTCCAACCTGGAGTTGAAGGGAATACTCGAAAAAGTTGTAAATCCCTCTAGGAAGGATTGGTCATTAAGACTAGATGACGCACTTTAGGCATATCGCACTGCATTCAAAACACCCTTAGGTATGTCCCCCTTCCGGCTTGTCTATGGTAAAACATGTCATCTACCGATGGAAATCGAGCACAAGGCGTACTGGGCAATCAAGACCGTGAATATGGATTAGGGAAGTGCCGGACAAAAGCGATTGATGGATCTCAACGAGATAGAAGAATTTCGTGCACTCGCCTATAATAATGCACGAATCTACAAGGAGAAAACAAAGCAATGGCATGACAAGAAACTATTGCCACGGCAATTCACGCAGGGCAACTAGTTCTTCTATTCAATTCTCGGCTAAAACTTTTCCCGGGAAAGCTGAAATCAAGATGGTCGGGACCATTCGAAGTCGTCAAACCATTCTCTCATGGTGCCGTGATAATCAAGTCCATCTCTAACAACCATGAATTCAAAGTTAATGGACAAAGATTAAA
This sequence comes from Hibiscus mutabilis, assembly GCA_019671005.1. Classification (NCBI taxonomy): domain Eukaryota; kingdom Viridiplantae; phylum Streptophyta; class Magnoliopsida; order Malvales; family Malvaceae; genus Hibiscus; species Hibiscus mutabilis. Next base: position 34,620,604 of record CM033736.1, read on the forward strand.
GCACTACAATGGTGCCCATGTGGAACGTAACAAGGAAGTGGTCAATTTAGGAGATGCATGAGCATGCTCTCCCTTTTGATATTTTTATTTTTATTTTTTTTTTGTCGATTATTTTATTATTTTTTTTATTTTTCATTTTTTTCGATTTTTTTATTTTATTTTATTTTATTATTTTGCCGATTATTAGTAGTTTTAGGATAGATTTTTTTTATTCAAGTCTAAGAATCCTATTACACATCTTTATTTATTTTCTTTATTAGTTTATCTTTAATTTTAATCCTTATTTGATTTGTTTTTGAATTGTAGGAAAGGAAGTTCAAGAGAAAGAAGGAATTCTAAACCAAGTAGGAAAACATCTTCAACAAGGAAACTAATGGGCTGAATCTAAGGCTTATATAAAGCCTCCAATTCATCCTAACCAAAACCCCTTTGTCGAAAATTCCTACCAACCCATAAACCCTTTTTCGATTTCCCCCAATCCCAACCACCTATCTTTTCTATAAAACCCATCACCCTTAACCTATTCCTACTTTATATCTTGCAACTTTTTAGTTTCTTTTCTTTTCTTTTCTTTGTTTTTACTCACAACCAAGATCATACATGGCATCCAAGATTAAACTTTTAGTTCTTCCAAGTTCCTCCAAAGAACCAAGATACAAGAAGTTTGCTACACCGGCGGTTCAAGAAAGATTTCAATCCAAGTTTGAAAGCCGGAAGATTCATGAAGAACAAGGCTTTGAATACTCCAACTCTCATCAAGATTTCGGCCTTGAACCATTCATCTTCAAGAGGATTGCACATCAAAAGTGGCAAATCTTTTGCCATCAACCGGAACCGGGTAACATCTCATGGGTAAGAGAATTCTATGCTCACTCACCTAACCCGGATAATCCTTATGTTTTTGTTCGTGACAAGGCCATACTTATAAGTCCCGAAAGCATCAACACCTTTTGCGGACTTTACATTGAGAAGGACGAGCATCAAGCCTTCGTTGACCAAATCAATCCCAAGCAACTCGACAAGGTGCTTCAAGAACTCACTCAACCGGAACTCATTGGAACGACGGTAAATACAAGGGCACGGTAAATCACCTTCGGCTTAAACCCGAGGCAAAACTATGGAATAAGTTTGTTAAAACTTCTTTAATGCCCTCCACACACAATACTACTGTTGATATACCACGTCTTTTGCTCATACATTCTATTTTGCATAATCGCATCATTAACATTGGAAAAATTATTTGTGATGAGATTTTTGTATGCAGCTCAAAAGATAAGGGTTATCTTTTCTTCCCTTGCTTAATTTCTAATCTTTGCAAGGAGATGCATGTCCCGAGTGAGTCCACCGATGAAAAGGCCCTACCCAAGTCTGGTTGGAATCAAGCACTAATCCGGAAGCTAATGGGAGAGGCACCGGAAGATTCTTCAAGGCCTCCAATTGCCACAGCAACTCATGCCGCCGCGGCAATCCCTAATGCCCAAGCACCTAACGCCAGGGCAACTCGGCCATTAATCCCGGGACACTTTGAAGCACTTTTGAACCCATTGACAAGCCGCCTAAGGCAAATTGAAGATCGGAAACTAATGTTCATGCGGTACATGAAGGAGCACAACAATACCATCACCCAAGTAATCCTAGAAAAGTACCCGGACAATCGCGTGCCATTCCCAATCTTTCCCGCCGAGATCCTTGCCCCGGCAACCAAGGAAGCTGACGCCACGGCAACCAACCCTGACGATGCCCCGGCAACCACTGCAAAAGCCAAAGGTAAAGCACCTATGCCCGAATCAACTCCTACGGAATCATTTTCTGATTTTTCAGATTCGGACAAGTCCTCCATTGAACCAATAAAGACCGCACCAATTGAATCCTCCAAACAAAAAGCCATTGACATTGATGAAGAGGATGATGAGGAAAACCCCGTACGAGGATCGATTCCACCACCGGCAACAAGAAAACAACCATCGCGTTCAAGCAAGAAAATAAAGACGCCAACTAGAAGGAAACTAATCATCTACGATGACGAACTCTAGGAGTAAGTCCTCGTATGCATTTTTATTTTTATTTTTATTTTTCGTTATTTTTATGCATGCATTGAGGACAATGCCTCACTCGAGTTTGGGGGGGATTGTTATTAGTAGTTACCATGTTTAGTTACATTCACTTAAGTATTACATTTAGGATACATAAATTGCTTGCCATGCCTTTAATTGGAACAAGAATTGCTTAGATTTGATGAATATTCAATGATGACTTTACCAATGCACTTAATTGATAGAATTTTTATAAAAACTTAGAATTTTACTATGATGCTAAATTTGATGAAACACTGTTGTGGTTTGATTGATTTAAGGAGTTCTAGTAAACTTAGGTTGATAATTAACTAATTGGGGGATTAGAATAAAAATTGGATGAATGCTAGAGGTGCCCGAAATTGGCTCTAGCATATGCTAAAAAAATTGATCACTAGAGGTGCCCGAAACCGGCTCTAGTCGATTAAATTAACTTAAGAAAACTAAAAATAAAACACTAGAGGTGCCCGAAATTGGCTCTAGTTAAAACATGTTAAAAAGAACCCAATAAAGTAATTTGAAAACCTATTGTTTGCATAGAATCCGAAAAATCAACTTGCACACAACTCCGCACACACTCACAAGCATTATAGTTTGATTACGAGTAATTCCTCAGTTTTCTGAAAAATAAAAAGCCAATCATACTTTGTGCCCCGGTTCAGAGAATTGAAATCAAGTTCAAAGCTGAGTTTGTGAAAATTGAAGTCTTGGCATGTAATTATGAGTTTGCATTGCTTGAGGACAAGCAATAGTTCGAGTTTGGGGGTGTGATAAGTGTTCAAAAGTACTATTTTTCTTACCCTTTTTACTCATATTATTGTTAGACTTAGGGTCATATTAGTTGCATAGTTAGCCATTCATGCATTAATCCATGTTTCCTTCCATCGTTGAGCTTGATCACATAACTTGGTAGTTTTTGTGGAAAAGATGCTGCTTTGGTGTGCTTTGTGTGTGTATGTGCAGGATCACTTGCCAAAGCAATGCCGAGCTAGTTGCCAGGGCAATGTATGAAGGATATGCCAAGATAGTTGCCAGGGTAATGCATGAAGGAGACGCCGAGCCAGTTGCCATGGCATTTGTCGACAAAGACAAAGAGCAATATGGATGTCGAAATTCATGACTTTACAAGCCCAAGATGACATGGAGCAAGGCCCAAGCCCAAAGGAATTTGATTGCCATGCAGAGATTAAAGAAGAATTAAATTCCAAGAAGATAGGAGAAGTTCTAATAGGAATAAAATTATAATAAAGAATTATATTCTTTAAAGATAATTTAATTCCAACTCAAACTCCTCCTCAAAGAAGGACTTTGGCCTAGCCCTATAAATATCAAGGAGATTTCGACAAGATGCATAGAGAGAGCAAGAGGGAATTTTGACAAGATCAATAGAGAAAGCAAAAGGGGAATTTTCGACAAGCTTCAGCTTTTCTTCCTTGTTCGATTGGGTTCATGCTAGGGATTGTTTATCTTGTGTTTCTTTGGAACCTAGCCATGAACTAAATTTACTTGGCTATGGTTATTGTGTTTTGTGGTTGTGAGAAACTATTGGTTTTTGTTTAGGTAATAAGAGTTTGCACTCTTCTATTTCAAGGTTTATTCATTCTTGGTTCTTATTATTGTTTACGAGTGAATTGGGAGAGGATCTCGTGATTTCATCCATTTATCTAATATCGGGAGAGTTAGATTCAAGAAACGAATGAATATGATCTTTATTCAATCCAATGATGGTGAAGATTAATCCGGCTTAGGAATAAGTTAAGGATTTCAACGGCTAAGAGGAGCGCAAGATTGGTTGTTGTTCACCCTTGATTCACGCAGGGATGTATTATCAAGGCATGCACAAGTAGCTAGAGTTTCGACTTAGGGATAAGAAGAAACCATTGAAGAACGCTTCGCCGAACCTTGAAGTTGCTGCCCAGTCGCCCAAGTAGTTGCCCAACTAGTCGCCCACGCAACCATCAATTAGTTGCCAAGGCAACCCCGTCGTGCAAGTTGCCACGGCAACTGAGTTGCCCGTGCACTCTTTTACCAAGACAATCCAACCGGCTATCACACCTCAACTCACGATAACCTAGCCTATCTCTCTCAATTGAATTCATCTTTTCTTTTACTTATTTGCTTTCTAGATTAGTTAAACTTCTATAATATTTTATTTGTGTTTTTAGTTTTTACAGTGCAAGAGACTAGATTCTTGAAGTGGCACCAATCCCTGTGGAGACGATATCTTTTATACTATAACTTGCGACATGTATACTTGCACATTTGCGTAGCACTTATTACGCGCAACAAGTTTTTCGCGTCATTAAAAACAACAAACTTTTTTCCTGATTCAAGTTGAACCAAGACTGGAGCTCGTGTCAAAGATTCCTTCAATCTTTCAAAAGCCCACTGCCTATCATTCGTCGACGCAAAACGAACATTCTTTTGCAACAACTTGGTTAAAGGAAGCTAAACTGGAGAACCCCCTCAACAAACCTACGATAATAACCCTCCAAACCATGGAAACTCTGAACTTCTAATATAGATTTAGGCACCTCCAACTCACCACAGCCTCAATCTTGTGCGGATCAACACGAATTCCCTCAGCTGACACAACATGCCCCAAGAAAACAAACTCCCTAAGCCAAAACTCTTATTTGCTTAACTTGGCATACAACTGATTAGCCAACAACGTCTGAAACACAATCCGAAAATGTCTATCATGATCCTCCTCAGTACGAGAGTACACAAGGATATCGACGATAAACACAACCACAAACTGGTCCAAAAACTCATGAAACACACGATTCACCATGTTCATGAAAGCAGCCGGTGCATTAGTCAAAAAAACGGCATCACCTAAAACTCATAATGCTCGTACCTCGTACAAAAAGTTGTATTGGTAACATCTACATCATTCACTTTTAAGTGATTGTACCTAGACCTCAAATCTATCTTAGAAAACACCGAGATACCTCTGAACTGATCAAACAAATCATCTATCTACGGCAAAGGATACTTGTTCTTTATCGTCAACTTATTCAGTTGCCAATAGTCTATACACAAATGCAACGTACCATCCTTCTTCTTTACAAACAACACCGGTGCACCCCATGGTGAAATACTAGGTCTAATAAAACCTCGATCAAGCAACTCCTGCAGTTGCATCTTCAACTCATTTAACTCCTTCGGGGCCATGCGATACAGAGCAATAGACACTGTTGTCATATCCTCATCAACCTCGATACCAAACTCAACCTCATAGTCTGGTGACAACCCCGACAACTCATTCGAAAAAACACCCGAAAACTCACATATGGTGCGACCATCTTGCACCCTCAACTCCTTCGAACCAGGATTCATAACATAAGAAAGCCTGACATCATGAATCCATCATTTGACTCGCTTCAAAAGTTGAAACAACATTAGATAAGAACATAGCTTTCTCACCAACAACTACCACCTCAAAATCATCCGATAACCTCAAGGATATCTGTTTGGTCTCAAAATCCACCATAGCCTTTTGTTCGGTTAACCAATCTATGCCCAAAATCACATCAAAACCATGGAATGGCAACTCCATCAAGTCTACGGCAAACTTATGTCTATGAACCATCAATGGACACATACGATACAACCTCCTAACCACGACTGTCTCCCCAAGAGAACTAGTCACTCTAACACCCACATTAAGAATTTCAAAAGGTATATCAAGCAACTATGTATGCTCACTCAAGATGTATGAATTGGTAGAACCAGAATCAACCAATGAATACAACGGCAAAGACTGTAAAGAGAATGTACCTGCAATCACATCGGTGTCATTACGACCCTCTTGGTGCACATACACCCTAGTCGATCCACCTTTCTCATGCTAGATAGCAACGGTATGAGCCACAGTCCTTTGTCCACCATCTCTACACTGAAACGGTCAACGACCATGACTACAACCTCTATGCGGAGCAACAACAGGTGCAACAGCCTGCCCACCTCCAGCCAACAAAGGACAATCAAGTCTTAGATGATCGCCAGACCCATAACTCCAACAAGCCTTGGCCACAACAGACGCAGGTGCCTGACCCTCCCTGGCTAAACGCGGACAATCTAGCAGGATCCACAAACCCAACAGGCGTCAAATGGAGCTCTAACCTGGGAACCCTGCCCTTAGACTCTATGTCCAACAACACCTCTGCCACACCTCAGCTCTGGGCGAAACCTCTGATCACGGTGTCCCTTGGCCTGACAACCGCCAAAAACTAGAATCAGCGATTCTCTTACCAGAGCTAAAGCCTCGAGACCCAGGAGCCATACCCAAATTCTGCTCAACATCCTTAGCTCACGAAACCAACACATCAAAATCTGTGTAATCAGCAGCGAGCATGTATGTCTTGACCTCCTTCACGAGCCCGTAGCAGAAATGATCACATCGCGTACGCTCTTCAGGAACTAACTTAGGTGCATACTGGCTCAACCTCACAAACTACACCTCATACTCAGCAACAGACATACTGCCCTGCACCAAAGCCATATACTCACACTTCTTATCATCCTGATATTGGACTCCTAGGTACTTCTTTCGGAAAGCACCACAAAAGAACCCCTGGGTTACATCCTCGATCACCATACCAGATATCGTGGTAGTCCTCCATGTATACGCATCACCCTATAACAGGGACATAGCATAGCCCAGCTTACGGGCACCAGAATAGCCCATTTGGCCCAGTATCCTCTCAATACTGGCTAACCATCACTCAGAATCCTCAGGTGACAAACCTCAGAACTCAACTCTGCCCAAACTGCGAAGACACTCTAGCGGCAAACCCTACCCAACTACTGGTAGTGCCGGCACATGAACACCTGCAACTGCTGCCTGAAAAGCACCGGTCATGGCCTATATCAACGACGTCATATCACCCATCCCTGGCCCATCTGGCGCAGGTGGTACTTGTTCTACTACCTCGGGTGGAATAGGTGGGGTGGTGGCAACCCTCTAGGAGGTGTACCATTCTCCTCAATTTCCTACCCAGTGGCAGTAGCAATCATAACAGATTGCAACTCTCTCCTCGGTCCTATCGTGCTAATAATATATCTAAGCCATGATAATCATTCAAGTACAAAACAATTAGGCTAGCTCCAAGAAAGGATCCACAACTTCCATTTCAAAATCATAACATTTCAGACTATAATAATAAGGTAATAGGTTTCCCAAATTTCCCCCTGTAACCCCCTCGACCCGGTCTAGTCGCAAGACCGAACCGAGCAAGCTACATTAGGTTTACCGAAGTAAACCGTGAAGATAGAACCCAAAATGCGTCCATTTTTTCTTTTTATCTTGTCTGGATGTATAATTAAATCCCTACATGTTCATACTGACAACAAGTGATACCTCAACTCAATCGGGCATCAGATTGACACATAATTGAATATAATTGCAATGGAAGGACCAAATTGCAATTTCTAGAAATTACGGGGAATCAGCCCACTTTTAAGTTACCATCCTTTAATTAGATAGGTTACATGCTTACACGTCAAAATTCAGTTCAAAACAATCCTCCGATCTTGTTCAATTGCAACCACAAAATTTATGGACCAAAATACAAGGATATAGAACTTCTTTTCCATGACATTAACAGAATTAACGGCCACCGGTACCGGTACGATCACAGTTGTACCAATACGGAGTAGCCACCCATACCGATACACTGTGTACCGTATCGGTACGCCATGTCAGCTTGCAAAATATTAATATACTACCGGTACGAGCCTTCATTGTTTTGGTATATGGGTTTTTCCCAAAAAGCAACTTTCAAGTAACGAGTTCTTGTACCGATATGTAGTTACCCGTATCAATCCCAGGTACCCAAATTCGCCTAGCTGTACCGATACAGTGCCCTGCATATTGATGCGCCTGGGCCTGTAATGTCATTTTTAGCTTGTTTAACATGCTTTCAACCTTACCAAAACATTCTAACATGCCCCTAACATACAACCAACATAACCTAAAATCCAACCACAACATTACATCACATATTCAACTTCATTTCATGGCATTTTGCATCAAATGTAAATCTATAGGCATGCAACCTAGTTAACCAACCAAGTAAAACATGAAACTTCAAACCATCACCAAAATCAAACCAAAAAAGCCAATTACAACCTAGGAGCAACAAAACAAACTTGCTCAAACAGGGAGTTCAACAAAACATCTCCCAAATAACAACAAAAATCCCCATTGCCTTATTACTTATAGTCTAGTTCAATCATACTTTGGTTACCAAGTCTTGTACCGATCCCTTACTTCCCGCCACCTTCCAAGCTTTTAATTATCTGCATTGATGGACAAAGAGAGTGTAAGCACACTAGCCTTAGTGAGGAGTGCTCAAAAACAACACACCATCATTGCATTGAAACAATTTCTCAACATTACATTAAAAGTCATTTCAAACATCCTTTAACCATTATCATGCCTTTAAAACATGCACTTAATATCTTTAAAACCAGCATAATAAACCATATACAACATGTATCATTAGCCATCAGCAAGTCCCATTGCTCAACCTCAATTTAAGCCATCTCATGCATAACAACCATATGCAAAGCTCAAAGAGTAAACATGTATAAATCACATTATACATCATAAACTTTCCAATGATACATCAACAATTATATTGGCTCACAAGTAATCATTAATCAAGTTCATTTACCACAAGAGTTCATCGGATGCACAGATTCAACAAGTGTTTACCCAACACTTCAAGCCATCTCAACCGGAATAGTGATACAATCACAATCGCGGTACCTAACAACCGGGTACATCTCAACCCACGGGGACACCAACCCCCTTACCTCGGTTAGATGCTTAATCCACTAACGGGAGTATACGATACTGTAAAATCCCTCTACCGTTAGGGTACTTGGATGGAGTTTTCGGTACATGGATCTAAACCCCTAAACACCCAAGGCAACTTATTATAGTGCAATATCAATCCTATGGTCGCCCAACTATATCCGATAACAATTTTAAAACCACATCACTTGTCAATATAAGTAACCATTTACCAATTACCTCACTATTTTTAGAAAACATTAAACCAAACCATTTTCCAAAGCAACAACCATGCTTTAAACCACAAGTATAAACCATATACTTACAAGGATCACTTACCATGTGCATCCTTTAGCATTTCATGCTCAAAAATAGTATCTCATATACTTTAAACATGCTTAAACAGTAGGTAACATGTAATACAAAACAAGTGCATAAAACCATTTCAATCTAGCACGCCCGAGAGAGAAAAACCATATTTACTTACTTCCGAGTTTAAACCAGCATTTAAAGCTAAGTTTAAACTCCCATACCACCTTTAAAATATTCCAAAGCTAGAATCCATGTTCTCACTCACCGATACGTGAAACCTCAATTCGCCGACTCAAAATCAAGCGTCCGAAGCCTCCAAAGCTTCACCGATCACATCCACAATCCTCATGGACATCCACAATCCTCTCAAAATTACCCAACCACAACAACCAAAATCATCATCTAATCCTTTCAAAACACAATCAGCCACAACCTAACAATCTAACACTTCCATAATCATCAATTAACACTCAAAAACAGAATTAACACATCCAAATACTTCCAGCAACCACACAGCCACCACAAAAACACACTTCTAGCAACCTAAACAATTAGAGATTCAAAGTTTCGGGATTCCATTGATAAAATTGACTTATCAACATTATTATATATCCAAAATGTGTTTAAACTCAATACATAACACTGAAATCAGATTCAATTTGAATCTTTCTCTATTTCATCATTTTCACCCAAATAAATCAATTAATTTAATATAACACATCAAATTAGATTATAAACCATAAATCAAGGATCAAACACTTGGGAATATCAATAAAGAACCATTCAATAGAGGAGATCACGGACCTTACCCCTATTGTGTGATTTCTCCCTTAATTGGCTTGTTTAAAGCTAAGAAAACATAAGATTTCAATGAGTTTTGTAAAACAAGTTAAAGAATCAAATTTAAATCAATAACCTGAGTAAAAAAGATCTCTCGCCTCTGGATTTTGAAGAAATTCTGAGTGTTTGGCAGAAAAGAAGTTGAGAGAAAAGGTTTAGGAAAAAGTTACGTGAATTTTCATTAAAAGCAAGTAACTAACTTTAATAACCAATTCTCTATTAATCAACCTTTAAAACACATGTTAAAATGATTTAATTAAAGGGAGAAATCACCAGAAAAAATTTGGTAAAATAGCTCCTTAAGGATTCTAAGAATTTGACCCTTTTCATTTTAGTCACTTTAAAAATAGTTTTCAAAAATTGCATTTTGGTCACTAACCAAACTGTCACATTTCCAAAAACCATTTTCCAAATTTGTTTTCACCAATAATAATCATATATTAAAATATGATTTTTAGTCATTTTTCCACATTTTTATCTTACAAAAAAATATATGGTCCCAAATTCGACTCGAATCCCTAACTTGGTCCACTAGACCATCTAACAAGCCACAAAACCGCTAGACCCAAAATCGAGGTGTTACAACTCTCCCCCACTTAAGAAATTTCATCCTCAAAATTTTACCTGGAGGAAATAGGTGCGGAAACTGTTCCAACATATCCGACTTGCATTCCCATGTGGCCTCCTCAACACCGCGGTGCCTCCACAACACCTTAACAAGCTCGACCGCCTTGCCACGCAGAACCTTACTGATGGTATCAAGAGCCTCCACTGGTTCTTCCTCATAAGATATTGTACAGTATCAAAACGCCTCCCTAAGTACTGAAACACTAGCGAAATTTGCCTAGACTCGTACCAAAACGGTTGTCCGCGTACCGGTACGCTAAGCCTTGAATGGCTTACTCGTACTGAAACAGAAACACCCGTACCGGTACGCCTAGACCTGAAATGTCTATTTTTGATGGTTTAACATGCTTTTGAACATTCCAAATCATCCTAACATGCCCCTAACACACAACCAGCATATTCAAGGATCAAATCACACCAAGATAACCTAATTTCAACATCAAATCATGGCATCATACTTCAATTGTAAATCTAGAGGCATGCTTCCTAGAAAACCAATCAAGCAAATCATGAAACTTCAAACCATCGCCACAAACAATCAATAATGGCCATTTGCAAACCAAGAGCAAAAAAAACTTGCTCAAATAGGGAGTTTAACAAAACACCTCCCAAAACTACAACGAAACCCCCATTGCCCTTATTACTTATAGTCTATACCAAAAACATATTTTGGTTATCAAGTCTTGTTATGATCCCTTGCTTCCCGCTGCCTTCCAAGCTTTTAATTCTATGCATTGATGGACAAAGAGAGCGTAAGCACACTAGGCTTAGTGAAAATCATGCCTTGAATAGTTCATCAATGTATTAAAACCACTTCTCGACATTACATTGAAATCTCATTTCAATCATTCTTTAAAACATTATCATGCCTTGAAAATCATGCACTTAACATCTTTAAAAACCAGCTTATTAAACCATATGCAACATGCATTATTAATCAACAGCAACTCCCATTGCTCAACCTCGATTTAAGCTTTCCCATGCATAACAACCATATGCAAAGTTTAAAGAGTAACATGTATAATTCGTATTATACAACTTAAACCTTTCAATGATACATCAACAATTATATTGGCTTACAAGTGATCATTAACCAAGTTCCTTTACCAAAATAGTTCATCGGATACACGGATTCAACAAGTGTTCTCCCAACACTTCAAGCCATCTCAACCAAAAATAGCGATACATTCATAATTGCAGTACCTAAATAACAGGGTACACTTTCAACCCATGGGGACACTAACCCCACTCATCGGTTAGATGCTTAATCCACTAAAGGAAGTTTACGGTACTATATAACCCCTCTACCGTTAGGGTACTTGGATAGAGTTTTCGATACACAGTTCTAAACCCCTCAACATCCAAGGTGACTTTGTAGCACCCCAGTTTTTGGGCTTAGATGTTTTAAAGGTTGGTTTGAGGGTTTGATGGACCGATATTAGAGTTTAGAGTCATTTTTGGGATTAAATTGGTTTAAATATTTTTGAAGGTGATACAATTGTGGAAAAATATTCTAAAATCATTATTAATTATATTAAGGATAATGGTGAAATCAATTTTGGAAAATAAGATTTGAAAATTAGACAGTTTGGCTAGTGACCAAAATGTAGTTTTTGAAAACTACTTTTAAAGGTTACTAAAATGAAAAGGGTCAAATTCTTAGAATCTTTAAGGAGATATTTTACCAAATTTTTTCTGATGATTTCTCCCTTAATTAAATATATTTTAACATGTGTTTTAAGGTTAATTAAAAAGGGATATTAGTTAAAAAGTTAGTTAAGCTTTTTAAAGAAAATTCGCGTAACTTTTCTCTCCGTTCTCTCCTCAGCCAAACACTCAGGTTTTCATCAAATCCAGAGGTGGGAAGTCTTTTTAACTTGTATTTATGAATTGTAACTGATTAATTAACATTGTTTTTACAAAATCTTATTTAAATCTTGTGTTTTCGTAGCTTTTATCAAACCAATTGAGGGAGAAATCTCACAATAGGGGTAAGGTCCATGATCTCCTCTATTGTATGGTTCTTTACTTAAATTCCCAAGTATTTGATCCTTGATTTATGAATTGTAAGCTGATTTTAATGTTTTATCTATGTTTTATTGAGTAAATTGTGTAAAATTGATGAAACAAGGCAATATTCAAAGTGGATCTGATTTCCAATTTTTAAGATTGATTTAATACATATTATGGATGTATTATGATGTTGATAAGTTGTTTTTATCAATAGAATCTCAAAACTCTTCCATCTATAATTGTTTAGGTTGTTAGATTTGAGTTTTTTGTGACGATATTCGAGTTTAATCTTTGTTGGAAGTGAAAGTATGTTGGGAAAGGGTTTTTGGATGTTAATTGATGAATTTTAATGGTTTTAATCATTATATTATGGCTGGGTTAAGTTTTAGAAGTTTTTGGGGATGATTTCGGTATGTCTCGGATGGTTGTTGAGTGGGCAACCTAAGAGTTGCGGGAGATTGTTGTTAGGAATTGGTTTGAATGCATTTGGCCTCTGGTTTTATGTTGTTAAAATAGGGGATAATCAAGGCGACGAAGTTTGACATTGATTGTTGCTTGTCAATAGCTTGTATCGTATTGGCAAGGAGGGTGAAACATATCGATGAGTGGAAACTAGTTTTAAATGCTTTACAAAGGTTTGAAAAGGTTGTTGGGAGTTTAGGGTAAGCGTTAGACACTTACCTAAGCTCGAAAGTAAGTTTCCCTTATTTTGCTCTTGAATATCAGCTTGGATATGTGTATATTGTTTGCATGTTTTGGTGATAATCATGGTATAATTTACTTACTGGAAATGCATGATTTTGAGCACATATGCAGGGGTTTAAAAGTATATTAAATGCTAATAAGCATTGGTTTTCATTCCAATTGGGAATGGTCTTATTGCATTGGCAATGAGATTTGCATATGTGATGTTTTGTTTAATGCATTGTAAAGTAGTAAGTAAATGGTTTGTAAATGGTATATTGGCTATGTGACATGGTGAGAAAACAATCGGATATAGTTGGCATGCCATAGGTTTAAAAGGGCACTATAAAATATGAACAAAATCGATCGTGGCTGTGGGTCCTTGAGGTATGGCGGTTTAACAAGGCCACTCGAACCATTGGGGACCTCATTTAGGGTATGTAGTTTAACTATGCAACCCAAATTGATGGTTAACTTGCGGATTAACAAGGAAAGGTTGGTACACTTGTGGTTTAACTAGGCAAGGGTGGAATCTCGTGGTTTAACTAGGCGAGGGTGTCAAATCTTACAGTTTAACTAGGCAAGGTTCGAAATATCATGCGGTTTAACTAGGCATGGTATGAGTGATCCATGTATCTGATATGTATAGGATAGAGGTAGTCTATCTGGGTCACTATAAATGCCAATATATGAGAAAGTTCATGTGTTGAACCTAATTTTATTGCTTAGGGATTTAAGCATGATTTATGATATAATGCCTTGGGATTTTCGCATGGAAAATGTTTATGATGTTTGCACAGAGGCTGTTATGCATTGATTCGGTTGGAATCATAGAAAATGCTTTGGTTGTAAGCATGTTTTTGGAAAACAAGCATATGGTTTTCAAATGGTTATAATGCATCATTTTTTTACGAGCATCCTCACTAAGCAAGTGTTCTTACGCTCTATTTTTCCTAATGATCCATAACATTAAGGTTTGGGGGTAGCAAGAGGCAAGGCTAAGTGATCCAAGGACATTTACAAGTTTGAGTATGAACTCGGTTTATATTTCGGTTAATAAGGCAATGTGTTCGCCATAGTTTTTGGGAGTTGTAATTCTATTTTCTTATGGGATTTAAATATGTTTCTATGCTGGTTCTTGAGGATGCTTTGATGTTGCTAAGTTTGATGTTAATCCTTGCTTATAGTTGTGGATGAATGGTTGCTTGGGTATGCATCTAGAGCTTCCTTGTAGTTTGCCATGTTGTGATGGATTGAGCAAGTGTATTATGCTGTGTTGGATGTGTTGGCATGATGCTTATGCTGAGATTGGCCTATTTGTGCATTTTGGTATGCTTGGCAAAGTGGTTTAGGAAGCATGCCTCTAGAGTGATCCTTTGGAAACATGAGATTGATTTGGATGTTCAATCATAGTATAAATGTGAGCCTAGGTATTTATGGTGGTTTGTATGCATGTATGCAACTTGCTAGGACCCAAATGCATCTAGATTCGAGTGAAAAACCAACTAAATTTGACATTACAGGCCTAGGCGTACCTATACGTGGGGGATCGTATCGGTACGACTAGGCAATTTTGGGCAAGGTGTTTTAGTACTGGTGTAGGCATTTTGATACGGTTTATTGCTACAGGAATTTCACTTTTTGGAACAAGGCCGCATACCGAAACACTAGATGACCGTATCGGTACGGTGTTTTAAGAAATTAAATAGAATTTTTGTATTCAAAGTGGAGTACCGGTACGGTGCTTGGCATACCAAAACAATGTTCCAATACCGTATCGATACGGGCCCTAGCGCAGTGATACAAAGGCATTTAATTCTGTTAATGTCATGGAAAGGCAGTTTTGGTTTCTTCCGTTTTAGTCACTGGGTCTTGTTTTATCAGTTGAATGAGCATGGATAATCGTATTAAGTTGATTTTTGACGTGTAAGCATGAAATATATTTAATTAAAGGATGGTAACATGAAATTGGGTAAAGTTTTGGAATTTTGCTAAAATTGCATCTTGGTCCCTAATTTACGTTTAAGTCCAATTGATTGTCGAATAGATGTCCGATTGAACTGAGTTTTCACCTGCTGCTAGAATTAACATGTAGGATAATATTTGTACCTTTAGATAAGATAAAAGAAAAAATGATTGCAATTCGGGTTTCTTCTCACGGTTTTCCTTAGTAAACCTAATATAGCTCGCTTGGTTCGGTCTTACGGCTAGGTCGGTCAAGGGGGATACATTTGCTGGTATCAGAACCAAATTTGCGAAAAGTTGGGATGTTGTTGTTTGATTAGTTGATGTTGTTTGAGTTGCACGGTGATTGTGTATATATTCGACGATTGCTTAATATCATGCTGGGTATGAATTGGTGACACATTGCCTATTACCGAGGTTTTAAAATACATTTTCAAGTTGTCTTGGATCCTTGCCTGATGCTAGCCTAACTTAAATGTGCTTTGATGCTTTTGATAACATGGCTTGACGTGAGACGTGATCGATGACTAATACTGTTGGGGTAGGGCAGAATAACAAGATGGAAGAGAATCCCCCTAATGTTTTACCTCCTCCTTCTCGATGGTTCCACCAGTTGATGTTGGGGTGGGTGAAGTACCCCAGGTTCACTAGGTGCCTGTATATGGTGATTTGACTCCGTTAGTTCAAGCAATAACGGGAGCTTTCCAAGACGTGATGGCTGGAGTGCAGGCACAAGCACCGGCATCTACTGTGGTGGCAAATCAAGGGTTACCCTTGGAGTATTTAAGGAGTTTGGGAGGTGAGGAATTTTAGGGTTTGAGCCCTGAGGCAGCCGATGGTTGGTTGGAAAAGACATCATAATTGTTGGCGTTCCAGAGGCAGATGTTACTTGGGAGATCTTTCGAAGAGCTTTCAAGAGGAAGTATCTTGGTATCCAGTATTTAGATATGAAGAAGCGCGAGTTCATGACGCTGACACAATGTGGCATGTCTGTTGCTGAATACAAAGTGAAGTTTGTTTGCCTGAGTCAGATGCTCCGGAGTTGGTTCCAGATGATCAACAGAGATGTGACAGGTTCTGTTATGGTCTTGTTAAGGACATTAAGACGTATCTTCTGGCTGCAAATTACATAGATTTTGATGTGTTGGTCAATCAGTCCAAGGATATCGACCAGTCTTTGGGTGCACCAGTTCAGGCGGCAGGTGCGAGCTTGGGTAAGAGAGTGGCTAATTCTAACTATTCTGGGAGGCAGAATAATAAGTTCAGGGACAAGAGACATATGCCAGATCACAGGCGTGGTGGCAGAGTTGGCCAAGGTGCCTAGGGAAATCGTGTTGTAGCGGAGTGTGAGCGATGTGGTAGGCGCCACACAGGTATGTACTGGGGTAATGCTGGAGTTTGTTGGATTTGTGGATTGTTGGATTACTTGAAGTGTGATTGTCCTCGAGCTGTGATGGATGCACCGGTACAAGTTGCTGCACCTACTAGAGGCCGAGGCCGTGGCCGTGGTAGGGGTAATTTTCAGAGGCGCAAGGATGGTCAAAGGGTTATGGCTCGTGCCGCAGCGGTGAGACCAGAGGGTGGTGGACTGGCTTGGGTCTTTGCTCATCGTGAGGGTCGTAATGGCACGATTGTGATCGCAGGTACCTTTACTTTGCAATCCTTGTCAGTTTTATCTTTGATTGATTTGGGGTCTACTCATTCATATATCTTGAGTGAACATACATCATTGTTGAATGTTCCTGTTGAGATCCTTGATGTTGGTATGCTAGTAGCTGGTTCTTTTGGTGAGATGGATACTACTAGAAGGCTATATAGGCAGTGTTCTTTGGTTATACAAGATCATGAGTTTGCCGCGGATCTAATGGAGTTGCCATTCCATGGTTTTGATATCATTTTGGGTATGGATTGGTTGATTGAGCAAAAGGCGATTGTGGATTGTGAATCCAAAAGGATTTCTTTGAGGTTAGCTGACGATTATGAAGTTGTGGTGGTTGGCAAGAATGTAAAGTTCTTGTCGAATGTTGTTTCGGCTACCCAGGCAGAAAGGATGAGCAAGGAGGTTGCCAAGCTTATTTGGCTATTGTGATGAATCCTGAAGCCAAGGGTGTTCGAGTGCAGGACATTTGAGCTGTTTTTGATTTTTTGGAGATTTTTCCAGAAGAGTTACTGGGTTTACCACCAAATAGAGAGGTAAAATTCGACATTGAATTGTTTACGGTTACGACACCGATGTCTATTTCTCCTTATAGGATGGCACCGAAGGAATTGAAGTCACAACTTCAGGAGCTGTTGGATCATGGGTTCATTCGACCGAGTGTTTCTCCTTGGGGTGCTCCTATTCTCTCTGTGAAGAAGAAGGATGGTACGATGCGTACGTGCATTGATTACCGACAATTGAATAAGTTAACGGTGAAGAACAAGTATCTGTTGCCACAAATTGATGAGTTGTTCGATCGGTTTCGTAGAGCAGCGATGTTTTCCAAGATAGATTTGAGATCGGGGTATTATCAGCTAAAGGTTAAGGATGATGATGTGCATAAGACCGTGTTTCGTACGAGGTATTGGCATTATGAGTTTATGGTCATGCCTTTTGGTTTGACAAGAGCCCCTACTGTTTTCATGGATATGATGAATAGGGTGTTCCATGAATATCTTGATCAGTTTATTGTGGTGTTCATAGGTGATATTCTTGTGTACTCGCGTACCGAGGAAGAACATGATCGGCATTTGCGGATTTGTTGCAAGTGTTGAAGGATAATCAGTTGTATGTGTAGCGACCTTTTTGAAATTTATTAATCGCTAAAATAGTAATAGGGATCCTTTTATTTTTGGGAAAATATTTCAAAAATGGGAAATTCTTTAAAAATTTGTATTTTTGAAAATAATAGAACTTGGAGTCGCCACCGGCCACTAAGGTAGGCCGGACACCATAAAACCAGAGATTCGTTCAAAAACGGGTTTAGGAGTTGGTTACACGTGGGGAAGGATTAGAACCCCCATCGCGCCCCGAAATCGGTACCAAAATATATGTTGCCTTTAATTGATGGAAATTATCAAAATTTGAATTGAATTTAATTAAATTGTTCATAGTTGAAAATAAACTTTAATTAGACAGGCTTGGTCAAATTGGTGAATCGGAATCAATTAAACATTTAATTAATAAGGGTGACGAAACCTCAGACCATAGATTAAACCGACATCGAATAAGCTCGACTACCATGTTAATTTATGGTTCGAACTTTGTTCATCACCTTTATGCATGATGCAAACAGTTAAATATGATGTTATGACTTGTCAAAATTTTAATTTGAATTACATTTTTACCTTTAGACGGTAAAAATTAATTTGAATATCTGGTCAACATCTAGTGAGCCAGGACTGTTACGACACAAATATCATAATTAATAAATATCTCTGTTTTATGATTTAAGTTGATTAATTACATCTAATATTCAATTAAAATGAAAGGTCTAATGAATGACAATTAAAATGCATGGCATAGAAAGGCACAAAATTAAAACCTAAGGCCCACTAAAGCCCTAACCTAATAGGCCCAAATTATGGGATAAGACCAATTAGTGATCTAATTATTAACTAGGTTAATCTAATATTAGCCTTAAATTAATTTAATCTTAAAAACTAGAAAACATGTCATTTTATTGGTTATCTTGAACCATAACAATCAATTCGATTAATTTTAAACTGGAATCTCAATGAGCCAAGGAAACTATTTAAAATTAATTGAATTAATTAATCATGATTTTAAATTAGGTGATCTACATGAAAAATCCAATTTTACCCCTAAGATTAATAAGAATTGTTCATTCAATTTAATGCATTTAACATTCACCCCAATGAGCAAAGGGCGAATTTAAATGGATTAAATTGATTCGAACCTAGAGTCTAACTAAGGCTCTAAACTTAGCCCAAATTTAATTTAATTAATTTAAAGCCTATGCCCTAATTAAATGAGCGCATAGTTTAAATTAATTAAATTAAATGTTAAACTCTAAGCTAACCCTAAAGGGCCTAAACTAAACTACAAAAATCTACCCTAGAAATCTAAGAGATTAAAATAACACAAAACCAAATAATAAAGCATATAAAGAAAATTAAAGAAATAAGGAAAATAAAATACATAATTGCATAAAACATAAATAATAAATAAATATAGAAAGCAGAACTAATCTAGGCAAAACACAAGTCTGAAGGGCTTAACAGGTGATTTTAAAACTGGGAAGGGGCCAAACTGAGGAGATTTAAACTCTGAAAGGGGTTTAATTGAGAGATTTCAAAAGAACAAGGACCAAATGGGTTATTAACCCCTTTTAAAAAATGGATTAAATTAAAACAAGGGCTTAATCGAATACGGGTTCAAACTAGAGGGACCTAGGGTGTAATTTAAGAAAACAAAAACCCTAAAAAGATATATTTAAAACACAAAAGGGCTTTAACGTAATAAACCCATTTTAAATAATCAATCCGGTTCAAATTTTGGATGGAATTAAAAGATTTGAAAAATTTTAGAGGGCCTGGGCTATAGTTTAAGAAAACAAAATGGCTAAAAGGGGTATTAAAGAGGGACGAAAGGTTTTATGAATGAAAATAAACCATTTATTTTTTTTAAAATGCTATAAAACTTATTTTTTGCCCAAAATGGCAAAGTTTAGCCATTTTAAAATTTCCTCCCATTTTCAGAAAATTTCAAACCCTCTCAACTCTCCTTCGGCCAAGGATGAACATCGCCGTGGTGTTCATCTGAGCCGCCATGAAACCCAGAAACCAGCCTTCCTCCACCGCGCCGGCCACTGCTCACCGGTGGTCAAAAAATTCCAAAACAACCAAAAGCCTTGTCTTTTAACCACAAACCCCAAAACAACTTTAGTTTCACCGAAAACACACCCTCTCCAACCTAGATTTAGGGAAAAACTGCGACGAAAGCCTCGCTTTCAAAAGAAAAGGATGTCCCTTTTGAAAACGGGAACTCGACCGACACTTCCCCATTCACCTCTTGAAGGCTCAACGGCCAAAGGTTTGTCACGAGGAAGACGAACGGCCACAGAACATAAGGTTAACATCTTTGAAAACCTATATCTATCTCTTTTACATGCATGCGAATGTTAATATGCGAAAGGAAATATACCTCTTCTAAAGGCTTCTCTTTTTTTGTTGTACTGCTCTTGAAAAAAAAACCTCTCTTACAATGGTTGATGTGCTCGGTTTTATAACCGAATAAGTTACATGAAATTTTAAAAATAAAAACCAGTCCATAACATGCTTTGAAATTTGCCGATATTTGCTTGACTTTTTCTAATTTTGCTTAATTTGCCTTTTGATGTCTGTTGCTAACCGTTTTCCTTGTTTTGGTTGCATGGCAAACGTGGCCTAATGGTGGAGGAGGGGACCAGAGAGAGAACCATCTTGGGGAGCAAGGCTCCATTGCCTTCGTTGGATCAAGGATGGATAGACGACTCAAATGCAGAGGATGGCAGAGGGTGCAGATCCGGTTGTGGTAGGCAAGAGCCTGGACAGTCACGATGAGTGGAAGATTCGCGCGTGCAACTCATGCGCACGTGAAGGAGGGCAAGAGCTAGAGCGTGGGCGCATGGAGCTTCTAGAGAATTCCCAACATTGATCGTGGCCGTTAGATCGAGGGGCAGATCCAACTATTCTGGGGCGGCTGCGCAAGAAGATAGGCAATTAGGGCTTCAAATTAGGGTTTCATTGTTATCTGGGCCTAAACGGGCCGTGCACTTATTTGATATATATTTTTTGGGCTTAATTGTATAATTTGGACTTTTATAAAACTTGGGCTTATTTATTTAATATTTAATTGGGCTTTATTTATTACCTATTTTGCTTTTTTTGGCTTAATAGTATTATAATATTATAATTATAATATAATAACATAATGATAAGATATTAAGAATACTAGTAATTATGAATAATAATATTAACATGTAATAATAATATAATAAAATATAAGGTATTAAAGGTAACATGATATAATAATACCAATAGTAATATGCTATTAACAAAAGAAATAATAAATACATATTTTTGTGTTTTGTTCTTTTCTCCCAAAACAGAACAAAAAAACTAAAAATAATCTATAATATTCTTGATTATTTTTATTTTTTAAAATAAATAATAGTAATATTTTTGTTTTTGGAATAATAAACAATAATTATACTACGTAAGATAATAACCAAAGCCCATTATTAAAACAAACTAACAAAATAAAAATGGGTTAAAACCCCGGATAAAATTAGTGATTACATCTGCCCCTCTTTGCTTATACTTGTACATCAAGAATAAAGCAAAGACTATAAGCACTAATTTTATCTGACTTCCCTGTCTGGAGATTCTGAGCTGTGGTTCCTTCCTAAATAGAATCGTTCGCCCTTCCTCTTCTAGAAATCCTAGAGCTTCAAATTCCTCCCACGTAAGGCCTGAAGAAGTGAAACCCATAAATGATGCCTCGATCCTCGATCATCTTACACCAACTAACATCCCGCTTTGAGTCTTTTGGAAACTGCTGTCTTACCTTCTGGTCGTCTTGACATCAAACATCTCGCTTTGAGTCTTCTAGAATGTCTTCGATCTTCCTCGTCTTGGCATAGGGTGGTCTCTCGCCTTGAGGACCCTAGAGAATGATGTCTTGCTTTTTGATCGTCTTGACATCAAACATCTCACTTTGAGTCTTTTAGAATTCCTTTGATCTTGCTCGTCTTGGCATGGGGTGACACCTCACCTTGAGGACCCCAGAAACTAATGCCTTGCTTTATGGTCGTCTTAACATCAACCATCTCACTTTGAGTCTTCTAGAGTGCCTTCGATCTTCATCGTCTTGGCATGGAATGATACCTCGCCTTGAGGACCTCGATAACTGATGCCTTGCTTTTTGGTCATGTTAACATCAACCATCTCGCTTTGAGTCTTCTAGAGTGCCTTCGATCTTCATCGTCTTGGCATGGAATGTCAGTAAAGATTCTTGACTCCTAGGATCTGTTTATTGTTGTTTTTTCAAATACCTGAAAGAAACAAACACAATGATTTGCTGATGCTAGTTAGTATGCTCATATCTTAAGGATGCCTAACTATTCATGATGCATGATTAATGCTCGGATGCCTTCTTGCTCGGCTTCCCGCTTCTTCTTGCTTTCATTTTCTTCTTGTCTTGAAAAATTTGCTGTCACTCATTGTGTCCGAACTCAGTTCCCGTTTGACCCTTTATATTCTCCAAAACTTTGTTCTAAAGTGCTCTTTCGAGTTTTCACTTTATAGATTTTCCTTCTTTCAAAGCGCCCTTTTGGGTTTTCACTTTGACTAATGTTTTTTTCCTTTTTTCTTTTCATTTTCCTTCCTATTTCTTTTTCTTTTTTCTTCTTTCTTTTTCTTCTTGTTCTTTCTTTTTCCTTTCTTTCTTTTCTTTTTATTCTCTTTTTTTCTTTTTTCTTTTTTCTTTTTTCTTTTTTTTTCTTTTTTTTCTTTTTCTTTTCTTTTTTGGGCACTTTTATGGGTTTTTACCATTAGCTTTTCTATCTTGAACCTCAATACGGAGGACATTCGTCGTCTTCTAGGCAAATCTTGTCAACTTTGCATATCATGTCCTTCAGTCTTGACTTTGGCAGACTTCCTTCTAATGGAATCGATTTTTATCTTGGAACAACTTGCACTTAAAGGGTTAAATCATAGTAATGCACATAAATCCTTTGTTTTTCAATGATCTATGTCAATCTATTTGGAGGATGCTCATGAAATAAACAAAGGAAGGGAGGAAATGAAATATTTATTTATTAACATAAGAGATGCTAGAACAATTTGAAAGTCATGGCAAACATGAGAAACAAGAAAAGATATAAGTAATATAGGGTGCAGCATTCCCAAACATCGATTGTATGAATGATGCGAGAGCCCATCAACCGCGGTAAACCTTTCACTGCCTGTCCTAGACTAAATTCCCAATAGCCCAAAAAAGTTCCACAATAACTTTGAGTGGGGCACCTGTACTGTATCAGAGCTTATCAATCGGATGCCTAGATCTGAACCGTCCTTTTTAGATTTTCAATTTAGATCCTCCTTTGGTTTTAAGACGCCCATTTCCGAGTTTCTATCTTGAACCTTCATTTTTTTACACATGGGGTGCCTTTTCGGGTTTTCACCACATGCATTTCATTTTGCAAAGCGCCCTTTCGGGTTTTCACTTTGCTTTTTTACTTTTTTTCTTCTTCCTCAAGCGTAATACTTCTTGACGGAGTCCAAATTTATGAGATTGCTCAACTCCTTTCCATCTATTTCTGCCAGAATTAATACTCCTCCCGAGAAAGCATTCTTAACAACGTAAGGCCCTTCCCAATTAGGCATCCATTTTCCTCGGAACTCTTTTTGAATTGATAGGATCTTCTTGAGCACCAGATCTCCTTCTTGGAACTCTCTCGGGTGAACCTTCTTGTTGTAGGCACGCATCATCCTCTTCTGATACATTTGACCGTGATAGGTGGCCCTTAATGTTTTCTCGTCAATGAGGTTTAACTGATCAAATCTTGCTTGCATCCATTCAGCATCATCCAACTTTGTCTCATTCAAGATTCTTAGTGGTGGGATTTCCATTTTGATATGTAGTACTGACTCCGTGCATAAACTAAAGAATACGGTGTTGTCTCTGTCAAGGTCCTTATAGAAGTCCGATAAGCAAACATTGCAAATGGCAGCTTCTCATACCAATCCTTGAAAGTATTGGTAGTCTTGGCTATGATCTTCTTGATATTCTTATTGGCTGCCTCAACTGGCCTGTTCATCTTAGGACGATAGGTGGTAGAATTGTGGTGTACAATCTTAAACTATTCACATACTTCAGTCATCATCTTGTTGTTTAGATTGGAAGCATTATTGGTGACAATTATCTCTGCCAAACTGTAACGGCAGATAATCTCCTTCTTCAAGAATTTACATATGGTTTCTCTCGTGATGCTAGCATAAGAGGCAACTTCTACCCATTTAGTAAAGTAATCTATGGCTACCAAGATGAAACAGTTCCCATTAGAAGCTTTAGGGTGTATCTGACCAATAACTTCCATGCCCCAAGTAGCAAAAGGCATGGTGAGTTCATAGTGTGAAGCGGTATTGGCGGAGCGTGTATCTTGTCGGCATAGATCTGGCACTTGTGACATTTCTTTGCATATTTGATACAATCTCCCTCCATGGTGGACTAGAAATACCCGTATCTCATGATCTTCTTAGCCATTCAGAAACCATTGGCGTGAGTCCCGCACAGGCCATTGTGTACCTCGGCTAAGATAGTTTCAGCCTCCTGAGCATTGACGTATCTCAACAAAATCTGATCCTTGCTTCTCTTATGCAAAACTTCTTCGTCAAGGACATAGCCCGAAGCCAACCTCCTAATGGTTCTCTTATCATTATCGTTTACATCCTTTGGGTAAACCTGGAACTTGATGTATTGGAGGATGTCGTAGTACCATGGGTTGCCATCTTCTTTATCTTCCTCCAAATTATAACAATAAGCTGGTAACTCAAAAATCTGCATCTCAACTGGTTTATCTCGAAAGTCGGGCTTGCCTCAAACATGCCAGTAAGAGTTGCTAAGGCGTCAACCATCTGATTATCTTCTTTTGGAAGGTATGCGAAGTTGACTTCTTCAAATTTTTGACCCACTCCTGGATCAAATCATAGTATTTGACTAGCTTCTGATATCTCATCTCACATTCTTTACGAAGCTGGTAAATCACTAAAGAAGAATCCTCGAAGACCTGAAGTACCTTGATTTTTCTTTCTATGGTTGCCTGGAGTCCCATGACGCAAGCCACATACTCAGCTATGTTGTTTGTGTAAAGGGATAGTACACCTCTTTAGGGGAAATTAATAATGCCCCCATCCCACTACCTAGAGGATTGGATGACCTATCAAAAAAAAGCTTCCAAGATTCGTGGGTGGGTTTCTCCTCAAATAGAGTACTAATCAAGTCTTCATCTAGAAAACTAAAATCGAGAGGCTCATAGTCATCTAAGGTGCGGCTTGCCAAAAGATCTGCTGCCACACTTCCTTTTACTACTTTCTAACTCACATAGACGATATCAAATTCAGATAACAACATTTGCCAACAGGCCATTCTTTTGGTTAGCGTTGGTGCTTCCATCAGAAATTTCAATGGATCCATTCGGGAAATCAAGCAATTAGTGTGATACAACATGTATTGCCTGAGTCGCTTAGTAGCCCATACTAGGGTACAACACAGCTTTTGGATCAGTGGGTATCGCGACTCACATTCTGTGAACTTCTTGCTTAAGTAATAAATGGCATTTTCTTTCTTGCCCGACTCATCATGTTGTCCTAGCACACATCCTATTAAATTATCAAATACTATTAAGTACAAAATTAACGGCCTATTCGGTATCGGTTGTACTAAGATTGGGGTATTGGTCAAATACTTCTTGATCTTTTCTAAGGCTTCTTGGAAATCTTCATCCCATCTTCTTGGGTCATTCTTTTGGAGTAATCTGAAAATAGGATCACACTTGTCGGTCAATTGGGAGATAAACCGAGAAATGTAATTGAGCCTTCTTAAGAATCGTCGAACCTCTTTTTGAGTTTGAGGCGTCGGTAGATCTTGAATTTCTTTTACCTTGTCAGGGTCTATTTCTATCCCCTTTCGACTAACCACAAAACCTACGAGTTTTCCAAATGTAACTGCAAAGGTACACTTAGACGGGTTGAGCTTCAACCGATATTTTCTTAGACTTTGGAAGAGCTTCCGCAAATTCTTAATATGTTATTCTTCTGTTCGGGACTTGGCTATCATGTCGTCCACATACACTTCAATCTCCCTGTGCATCTTGTCGTGGAACAAGGTAACCATGTCCCTTTGATAAGTTGCCCCGGCATTCTTCAATCTGAATGGCATGACTTTATAACAAAATATGCCCCACATAGTTACAAAGGTGGTCTTTTCCATGTCCTCAGGGTTCATTTTGATTTGATTATACCCTGAAAAGCCATCCATGAAAGAAAACCAAGAATGCCCCGCAGTGTTGTCGACTAGGGTATCAATGTGTGGCAAGGAAAATTGTCCTTAGGGCTCGCCCTATTAAGGTCCCTATAGTCTACGCACATACGTACTCTTCCATCCTTCTTGGGCACCGGGACTATGTTGGATACCCACTCTGGGTATTTGGCAACCTTCAAAAATCTAGCTTCAAACTATTTTTGTACTTCCTCCCTAACCTTTAACAGCATATTCGGTCTCATTCTTCGAAGCTTTTGCTGGACTGGCTTGCACTCTGGCTTTATCGGGATATTGTGCACCACTATATTCGTTTCTAAACCTGGCATGTCTTGGTACGTCCATGCAAACACATCTTTGAATTCTGAAAGCAATTCTACCAAATCTTGTCTCACCCTCGGTGACAGAGTGGTACCAATCTTCACTTCCTTCTTTTCTTCCTCGGTCCCTAAATTCAAAACTTCCAATTCTTCTTTGTGGGGCATAATCTGTTTCTCCATACTAGCCATCTGTAACACCCCGTTTTTGGGCTTAGAAGTTTTAAAGGTTGGTTCGGATGGTCCGGTGGACCGGTATTAGAGTTTCGGGTCAGTTTCGGGATTTAATTGGTTTAAATATTTTTTAAAGGTGATAAAATTGAGGGAAAATATCCTAGAATCTTTAAGGATAATGGTGAAATCAATTTTGGAAAATAAGATGTAGAAATCATACATTTTGTCTGGTGACCAAAATGCAAGTTTTGAAAATTGCTTTTAAAGGTGACTAAAATGAAAAGGGTCAAATTCCTAGAATCTTTAAGGAGCTATTTTACCAAGTTTTTTCTGATGATTTCTCCCTTAATTTAAGATATTTTAACAAGTGTTTGATAGTTAATTAAAAAGGAATTTTAGTCAATTAGTTACTTAAGCTCTTTAAAGAAAATTCACGTAACTTTTCTCTCAACTTTTCTCTCCACTCTAGCCTCAGTCAAACACTCAAGTTTTTGTCAAAATCCAGAGGTGAGAAGTATTTTAAATTGTATTTGTGATTTGTAATTGATTAATTAACATTGTTTTTACAAAATCTCATTTAAATCTTGTGTTTTCTTAGCTTTTATCAAATCAATTGAGGGAGAAATCTCACAATAGGGGTAAGGTCTATGATCTCCTCTATTGTATGGTTCTTTACTGAAATTCCCAAGTATTTTATCCTTGATTCATTAATTGAAATCTGATTGTAATGTTTTATCAATGTTTAATTGAGTTATTTTGGAAATATTGATGAAACATGGTGATTTTTGAAGTGGATCTGATTTCCAGTAATTTAGGTTGATTTAAAATATGTTTTGGATGTGTTTTAATGTTGATACGTTGTTTTTACCAATAGAATCCTGAAACTCTTGAATCTCTAGTGATATTGGTTGCTAGTTTTAAGTTATTATGGTGATAATCGAGTTTAATCTTTGCTAGAAGTAAAAGGATGTTTGGAAAGGGTTTTTGGTTGATAATTGATGTTGATTAATGAGTTGAATTGCTGTTTTATGGCTGGGTTAAGTTTCAGAAACGTTTGGTGATGATTTCGGTTTGTTTCGGATGGTTTCTAAGTGGGCAACTTGGGATTTGCGGGGTTTTGCTTTGAGGCAGTGGTTTGAATGCATAATGATGCATTTATCCTCTGGTTTTATGTGTTTAAAATAGGATAATCAAGGCGACGAAGCTTGACGTTGTGTTGTTGCTTGCCGAGAGCTTGTATCGCGTTGGCAAGGAGGGAGAAGCGTATAGGTGAGTGAAAACTGGTTTTAAATGCTTTACAAAGGTTTGTAAAAGTTATTGGGAGTTTGGGGTAAGCGTGAGACACTTACCTAAGCTTGAAAGTAAGTTTCCCTTATTTTTCTCTTGAATATCGCTTTAATATGAGCATGTTGTTTGCATGTTTTGGTGATAAACATGGTATGATTTACTTGTTGGTAATGCATGATTTTGAGTACATATGCAGGGATTTGAAAGTGTATTATATGCTATTGAGCTTTGGTTTTCATTCTGGTTTGGAATGGTGTTATTGCTTTGGTAATGAGATTTGCATATGTGGGGTTTTAAAAAATGCATTGTAAAACAGTAAGTAAAAGGTTTTATAAATGATATATTGGCTATGTAAAATAATCAGATATAGTTAGCATGCAATAGGATTAAAAGTGCACTATAAAATATGAACAAAATCAATCATGGCCATGGGTCCTTGAGGTATGGAAGTTTAACAAGGCCACTCGGACTGTTGGGACATCATTTGGGGCATACAGTTTAACTAGAAAACCCAAATTGATGGCGATCTTGCGGTCTAACTAGGCAAGGTTTGGGATATCATGCGGTCTAACTGGGCATGATATGAAAAATTTGTGTATCCGATATGTGTAGATAGGGGTAGTCTATCCGGGTCACTATGAATGCCAATATAAGGGGAGGTTCATGTGTTGAACTTGTTTTTAATGCTTTGATATTTAAGCATGGTTTATGATTTAATGCTTTGAGATTTAAGCCTGGTTTATGATTTAATGCTTTGAGATTTAAGCAAGGTTTATGATTTAATGCTTTGAGATTTAAGCATGGTTTATGATTTAATGCTTTGAGATTTAAGCATTGTTTATGATTTGATGCTTTCGGATTTAAGCATGGAATGTACATGTTGCATAAAGGTTAATATGTTTTGATTTTGTTGGAATCATGGAAAAATGCTTTGGTTGTAAGCATGATTTTTGGAAAACAAGCATATGGTTTTCAAATGGTTTTAATGCATCATTGTTTTGTGAGAATCCTTGCTAAGCATGTGTGCTTACGCTCTCTTTTCCCTAATGATGCAGAGCATTAAAGTTTTAGGCAGCAAAAGCAAGGTTTGTAAGGATCCAAGAGATAAACTACTTTTGAGTATGAACTCGATTTATATTTCTGGTTAATAAGGCAATGTGTTCGCCATGGTTTATAGGAGTTGTAATTCTGTTTCCTTAAAGATTTTGAGTATGATTATATGTTGAATTATGAGGATGGTTTGATGTTGCTAGGTTAGATGTTAATCCTTGCTTGTAGTTGTGGATGAAATGTTGATTAGGGATGCATCTAGAGCTCCCTTGTGGTTTGCCATGTTATGCTGGCTTGACCAAGTTTGGTATGCTATGTTGAGTGTGTTGGTATGATGCTTATGCTGAGAATGGCTTAATTATGCAATTTGGTATGTTTGGCAAAGTGGTTTAGGAAGCAAGCCTCTAGAGTGGTCCTTTGGAAGCATGGTGTTGTTGTGGTTGCCTAATCTTGGTATAAATGGTTGTTTATGTATATCTAAGTGTTGTTATGCATGGTTGCAAGTTGCTAGGGGCCAATTGCATCTAGAATTATGTGAAAAACTAGCTAATTTTGACATTACAGGTCCAGGCATACCGATACGCGAGGGACCGTATCAGTACGGCTAGGCAAAAAATGGCAAGGCTGTATTGGTACAGGCTTGGGCATTTTGATACCCTTTTTTGTTATTGGAATCTTGCATTTTGAAATGGAGCCCATGTACCGAAACACCAAGGGGTCCGTATTGGTACAGTATGTAATATTGCTTCGTACTGAAACACCAAGGAAGTCGTATCAGTACGGTTTGCTAGAATTTTAAAGAAAAATTTTATACTCGAAATGGTGTACCGGTACGAGACCAACTATATCAGAACGACTAGTTCACAACCGTATCGATACGGGTCTCAGCATATCGATACAGGTGTCGTTATTTCAGTTAATGTCTTGATGAGGCAATTTTGTTTTCTTTCATTTTAGTCCCTAATTCTTGTTTTGCCAATTAATTGAGCATGGATGATCGTTTGAAGTTGAGTTTTGACATGTAAGCATAGAATATACTTAATTAAATGTTGGTAACTTAAAAATTAGAAAAGTCCTTCTATATTGCAGAAATTAGGTTTTGGTCCCTATTTTGAGTTCATGGCCAAATGGATATCGTTATCATACCCGATTGAGATGAGTGCTCACCTTTGTCAGTATGAACATGTAGGAATGGATTAATGGATCTAGATAAGATAAAAGAAAAAAATAAACATGTTTTAGGTTTAATCTTTCCAGTTTACTTCGATAAACCTAATGTAGCTTGCTCGATTCGGTCTTGCGTCTAGGTTGGGTCGAGGAGGTTACATTTGTTGGTATCAGAGCTAGGTTTGTGAAAAGTTAGGATGTTATTGTTTGACTAGCTGATGTTGTTTGAATTGTACGGTGATTGTGTATATGTTTGGTAATTGTTTAATATCATGTTAGGGTATAGTTTGGGAACACATTGCCTATTACCAAGGTTTTAAATGGTTTTATAAAGTTGTATTGGATCCTTTACCTAATGTTAGCCTAACTTTAAAGTGTTTTGATGTTCTTGTTAGCATGATTCGACGTGAGTTTCGTGTAATGGCTGATAGTGCCAGAGGTGGGCAGAATAGTGATGTGGAAGGGAATCTCTCTGATATTTAACCTTCTTCTCCTCTGCTGGTTATCCCAGTTGATGTTGGGGCAGGTAGTGTACCTCAGGCTTCTTCAGCGTTAGTTTTTGGTGATTTGACCTCGTTAGTCCAAGCGGTGATGACAACTTTTCGGGTAGCGGTGGCTAGAGTGCATGTGCAAGCATCGGCACCTGCTAGGGTGGTCGAACAAGGTTTGTCCCTAGCTACATCTAGGAAGGTAGTGAGTATGGGCTCGAGTAAGAGAGCGACTGATTATGGCTATTATGGGAAGTAAAATAGGCGGTCTTGTGAAAAGAGGTGTAAGTTAGGTCACAAGCATGGTGGCAGCATTGGCCAGGGTAACTAGGAAGTTCGTAGTAGGGCTGAGTGTAAGCATTGTGGTAGATGTCACACGGGTGTATGTTGGGGAAATACCATGAGTTGCTGGAAATGTGGATCTTCTGATCACCTGAAACGTGATTGTCCTCGTATTGCGAGAGTCTCACCGGTTCAGAATGTTGATGTGCAATAAGAGGAGGTGGACCAGTGCAGATCTTTATTCGTCAAGAAGGTTGCATTGGCACAGATGTGATCGCAGGTACCTTTATTTTGCAATCCTTGTCATTGTTATCTTTGGTTAATTCATGGTTTACGCTTTCATATGTGTCAAGTGAGCTTAGGTTTGATGAATTCTCCTGTAGTGTTGGTAGGAGTTGGCATGTTAATTGTTGAGTTTAAGATGAAGTTTGTTCGCCTGAGAGTTCTTTCCTAAGGCTTTACCGTGGTTGGTGCTAGTTGGGTTTTAGACTGCTAGCTGTTATGCCTGTTTGTGGAGGTGACGAATGTGCTAATGACATTCGAGATGATGCTGTGTTGAGTATTCTCTAAATACCTGCTTTTGGATAGTAGTTAAAGTAGTGGTGTTCTCGTGTACTGTGGTACCGGGAGAGAGTTTGGGCTGGAGTGTTTGTTGTGTTAGAGGATTTTTGATACCGAGAATGTTATATGTGGGTGTGGAAGTTGACCATGCATAGTGCAAAAACACTCATATGTATATATTTAAATATGTCAGTACATGCATACATCTTCGGGCATGACATTAGAGGTTTTGCATCCATATGCATAGGCATCTAGGATGACATGTAAGAAATCATGCATATATATGTCCACACCTACGGATAACATTTTGGAGGCAGGGGTAATGATAGTGGCTAGTTCTTCTGGTGAGTTGGGTACATATAGAAGGTTGTTTAGGCGATGCTCTTTGATGGTGCAAAATTAGGAGTTGATGCAAATCTAATGGAGTTGTCATTCCACGGTTTTAATGTGTTTTGGGTATATGTTGGTTGAGTGGGCACAAGGCGGTTGTGGATTGTGGGTCCAACAAGGGGTTCCTTTGAAGATGTTGCAAGGGGGTTGCCAAGCTTATTTAGCTGTTGTGGTGTTTAGAGATGTTATTCTCGTGTGCTCATGTACCGAGGAAGAACATGATTAGTAATTATGGGATGTGTTGTTAGTGTTGAAGGGTAATCATTTGTACATCAAGCTGGGCGAGTGTGAGGTTTGGCTTATAGAGGTGGAGTTTTTCGGTTGTGTGGTTTCTGCGAAAGGTATTCGCGTTGATCCATGGAAAATTGAGGCTATTCTCAATAGACAGCGACCTAAGTCTGTATCAGAGGTGCGTAGTTTTCTTGGGATGGCTAGTCTTTATCACCGTTTTGTTGAAATGTTTTTGAGTATTGGAGCACCATTGGAAAAACTGTGGCAAAAGAATGTTTCTTATGTGTGGGTGGTGAGGTAGCAGCACAGTTTTGAGAAGTTGAAGGAGGTTTTGACTCATGCTCCAGTGTTGGTTCAACCGGAATCGGGGAAGGAGTTTGTGGGTGATAGCGATTCGTCATATACTTGATTGAGTTATGTGTTGGTGAAAGATGGTAAGGTTGTGGCCTATGCATCAATACAGTTGAAGGATCTTAAGCGTAACTATGCAACTCGTGTTTTGGAGCTTGCGACTGTGGTTTTTGCCTTGAAATCTGGAGGCTTTAACTTTATGGCGAGAAGTGTGTGGTTTCTACGGATCACAAGAGTTTGAAGTTTTTGTTGTCCAATAAGGGTTTAAATCTTAGGCGGCGTAGATGGTTGGAGTTGCTTAAGGATTACGACTTGACAATTGAGTATCATCTTGGTAAAACCAATGTAGTAGCGGATGCATTAAGTCGTAAGGTTATGATTGAGCATTAAGTTAAGCTTGCAAGGTTGAGTGTGTCACGGGAAGGTGTTTTGTTGGCTGAGTTACAAGTTAAGCCTACGTTGTTGCGGATGATTAAAGCTAAACGACCGGATGATGATTCTTTGGTTGAGCGTGTTAAGGACATATCGGAGGGTAATCTGATGGATTTTTTCATTTTGATGATGATGGGGTTTTGTGTTTCAAGGGTCGAGTAGTGGTTCCAGATAAACAAGAGCGGTGGCACATTATTTTGACTGAGGCACATTTCAGTCCTTTTGTTATGCATCCCGATAGTGTTAAGATTTATCGCGGGTTGAAGGAGGTGTACTACTGGGTTGGTTTGAAGCAGGTTGTGGCTGAGCTTGTTTCCTAGTGCGTGGTGTGTCAGCGGGTCAAGGTCAAGCGTCAATTTTTATCCGGGTTGTTGCAACCATTGAGAATTATGGATGAAAATGGAAGAGGATCACCATGGTTGTTGTGACGGGGTTGCCTTTGGCACCAGTTTAGAGGATTCTATTTAGGTGATTGTTGATCAGTTTTGGAAGTGTGCACATTTCTTGCCAGTGTACATGACAGATACCTTGGACGGACTGGCAAATACGCACCTTGTTGAGAGTGTGTGTTTGCATGGGGTCCCTAAGTCTAGCGTGTTGTTAGATATCCGAGGTTTCTGGCAGGGTTTTGGAGAGGTTTACACCAGGCTTTGGGTTCGAGGGTGAGTTTTAGCACCACGTATCCCCCCTAGATAGAGGGACAGTCTGCACGAGTTATCCAGGTTTTTGGAGGATATGTTGAGGTGTGGTATTATTAAGTGTCAAAGGAACTGGGAGGGGTATTTACCTTTAGTTGAGTTGCTTATGGAAATAGTTACCAGGCGGGTATACAGATGGCCCCGTATGAGGCGTTGTATGGTCAGAGGTGTCGTACGCCCTTGTGTTGAGCTGAGGTAGGAGAAAAGCATGTTATCTTGCCAGATGTGTTGAAGGTCACAAATGAGAAGGGTAAAGTTTGTGTGTGATCGCTTGAAAGCGGCTGCGGGACGGTTGAAGCCTTAAGCAATTTTGGAAGCGTAGGAAAATTGAATATGCGGTAGGCGATCAGGTATTCTTGAAAGCGTCACTATGGAAAAGGTGATGAGGTTCAGACGTAAGGATAAGCTTAGCCCGAGGTTCTTTGGACCGTACAAAGCTATTGGGTGTGTAGGTCCTGTGGTATCGGGTGTGGTTGCCTCATGAGCTGGAGAAGATATATGGTGTGTTCCATGTATCTATGTTATGGAGGTGTTGGTTGGATCCTTCGCGTGTTATGCCTGTGGAGCATATAGAGTTGAGGCTGGATTTATCCTACAATGAGGAATCGGTGGAATCCTTGATTCTAGCAGTAGAGTTCTTCGTGGTAAGACGATTGAGCTTGTGATGGTCTTGTGGCGACACCGAGGTGTTGAGGAAGCACTTATGAAAATAAGGCGGGTGATTGGGAAGTTTCTGTATTTGTTACCTCTGGGTAATTTCGAAAACGAAATTTCTTCAGTGGGGAAGAATTGTAACACCCCGTTTTTGGCCTTAGAAGTTTTAAAGGTTGGTTCGGATGGTCCGGTAGATCGATATTAGAGTTTCAGGTCAGTTTCAGGATTTAATTGGTTTAAATATTTTTTTGAAGGTGATTAAATTAAGGAAAATATTCTAAAACCATTATTAAATATATTAAGGATAATGGTGAAATCAATTTTGGAAAATAAGACGTAGAAATCAGACATTTTGGCTGGTGACCAAAATGCAAGTTTTGAAAATTAATTTTAAAGGTGACTAAAATTAAAAGGGTCAAATTCTTAGAATCTTTAAGGAGCTATTTTCCAAGTTTTTTTCTGATGATTTCTTCCTTAATTGAAGATATTTTAACTTGTGTTTTAAATTTAATTAAAAAGGAATTTTAGTCAATTAGTTAGTTAAGCTCTTTAAAGAAAATTCACGTAACTTTTCTCTCCACTTTCTCCTCATCCAAACACTCAAGTTTTTTGTCAAAATCCAGAGGTGAGAATTATTTTAACTTGTATTTGTGATTTGTAATTGATTAATTAACATTGTTTTTACAAAATCTCATTTAAATCTTGTGTTTTCTTAGCTTTTATCAAATCAATTAAGGGAGAAATCTCACAATAGGGGTAAGGTTTGTGATCTCCTTTATTGTATGGTTCTTTACTAAAATTCTCAAGTATTTGATCCTTGATTCATTAATTGTAAACTGATTGTAATGTTTTATCAATGTTTAATTGAGTTATTTTGGAAATATTGATGAAACGTGGTGATTTTCGAAGTGGATCTGATTTCCAGTAATTGAGGTTGATTTAATATATATTTTGGAAGTGTTTTAATGTTGATAAGTTGTTTTTATCAATAGAATCCCAAAACTCTTGAATCTCTAGTGATCTAGGTTGCTAGTTTTGAGTTATTGTGGTGATAATCGAGTTTAATCTTTGCTGGAAGTAAAAGGATGTTTGGAAAGGGTTTTGGTTGATAATTGATGTTGATTGATGAGTTGAATTGTTGTTTTATGGCTGGGTTAAGTTTTGAAAACGTTTGGTGATGATTTCAGTTTGTTTCAGATGGTTTCTAAGTGGGCAACTTGGGAGTTGCGGGGTTTTGCTTTGAGGCAGTGGTTTGAATGCATAATGATGCATTTATCCTCTGGTTTTATTTGTTTTAAACATGGGATAATCAAGGGGGTGAAGTGTGACGTTGTGTTGTTGCTTGCCGGGAGCTTGTATTGCATTGGCAAGAAGGGCGAAGCGTATCAGTGAGTGAAAACTGGTTTTAGATGCTTTACAAAGGTTTGTAAAAGTTATTGGGAGTTTATGGTAAGCGTGAGACACTTACCTAAGCTCGGAAGTAAGTTTCCCTTACTTTGCTCTTGAATATCGGCTTTGATATGAGCATGTTGTTTGTATGTTTTGGTGATAAACATGGTATGATTTACTTGTTGGTAATCCGTGATTTTGAGTACATATGCAGGGATTTGAAAGTGTATTATATGCTATTGAGCATTGGTTTTCATTCCGGTTGGGAATGGTGTTATTGCTTTGGTAATGAGATTTGCATATGTGGGGTTTTATGAATTGCATTGTAAAACAGTAAGTAAATGGTTTTATAAATGATATATTGGCTATGTGACAAGGTGAGAAAACAATCGGATATAGTTGGCATGCCATAGGGTTAAAAGTTCACAGTAAAATATGAACAAAATCGATCGTGGCCATGGGTCCTTGAGGTATGGCGGTTTAACAAGGCCACTCGGACTGTTGGGACATCATTTGGGGCATGCGGTCTAACTAGGCAACCCAAATTGATTGTGATCTTGCGGTTTAACTAGGCATGGAAGTAAAACTCGCGGTTTAACTAGGCAAGGTAATAACATCTTGCGGTTTAACTAGGCAAGGAGGTAAAACTTGCAGTTTAACTAGGCGAGGGTGCCAAATCTTGCGGTCTAACTAGGCATGAATGAGAAATCCATGTATCCGATATGTGTGGATAGAGGTAGTCTATCCGGGTCACTATGAATGCCAATATAAGTGGAGGTTCATGTGTTGAACTTGTTTTTAATGCTTTGAGATTTAAGCATGGTTTATGATTTAATGCTTTGAGATTTAAGCATGTTTTATGATTCAATGCTTTGAGATTTAAGCATGGTTTATGGTTCAATGCTTTGAGATTTAAGTAAGGTTTATGATTTAATGCTTTGAGATTTAAGCATGGTTTATGATTTAATGCTTTGAGATTTAAGCATGGTATATGATTTGATGCTTTGGCATTTAAGCATGGTTTATGATTTGATGCTTTGGGATTTAAGCATGGAATGTACATATTGTTGCATAAAGGTTAATATGTTTTGATTCGGTTGGAATCATGGAAAAATGCTTTGGCTGTAAGCATGATTTTTGGAAAACAAGCATATAGTTTTCAAATGGTTTTAATGCATCATTGTTTTGTGAGCATCCTCGCTAAGCAAGTGTGCTTACGCTCTCTTTTTCCTAATGATGTAGAGCATTAAAGTTCCGGGCAGCAAAAGAAAGGTTTGCAAGGATCCAAGAGATAAACTACTTTTGAGTATGAACTTGGTTTATGTTTTTGGTTAATAAGGCAATGTGTTCGCCATGGTTTTTGGGAATTGTAATTCTCTTTCCTTAAGGATTTTGAGTATGTTTATATGCTGAATTATGAGTATGGTTTGATGTTGCTAAGTTAGATGTTAATCCTTGCTTGTAGTTGTGGATGAAATGTTGATTAGGGATGCACCTAGAGTCCCCTTGTGGTTTGCCATGTTGTGCTAGTTTGACCAAGATTGGTATGCTATGTTGAGTGTGTTGGTATGATGATTATGCTGAGAATGGCTTAATTATGTATTTTGGTATATTTGGCAAAGTGGTTTAGGAAGCAAGCCTCTAGAGTGGTCCTTTGGAAGCATGGTGTTGTTGTGGTTGCCTAATCTTGGTATAAATGATTGTTTATGTATATCTAAGTGTTGTTATGCATGGTTGCAAGTTGTTAGGGGCCAATTACATCTAGAATTGTGTGAAAAACTAGCTAATTTTGACATTACAGGCCCAGGCGTACCAATACGCGAGGGACCATATTGGTACGGCTAGGCAAAAATGGCATGGGTGTATCGGTACAGGCTTGGGCATTTTGATACGCCTTTTGATTATTGGAATCTTGTTTTTTGAAATGGAGCCTGTGTACCGAAACACCAGGTGGTCCGTATCGGTATAGTAAGTAATATTGCTTCGTACCGAAACACCAAAGAAGCCATATCAGTACGGTTTGCTAGAATTTTAAAGAAATATTTTATACTCGAAATGGTTTACCGGTACGAGACCAGCTATATCAGAACGGCTAGTTTACAACCGTATCGATACGGGTCTCAGCGTATCGATACGGGTGTCGTTATTTCAGTTAATGTCTTGATGAGACAATTCTATTTTCTTTCATTTTAGTCCCTGATTCATGTTTTGCCAATTAATTGAGCATGGATGATCATTTGAAGTTGAGTTTTGACATGTAAGCATGAAATATACTTAATAAAAGGTTGGTAACTTAAAAATTAGAAAAGTCCTTCTATGTTGCAGAAATTGCGTTTTGGTCCCTATTTTGAGTTTATGGCCAATTGGGTGTCGTTATGATGCCCGATTGAGATGAGTGCTCACCTGTGGTCAGTATGAACATGTAGGAATGGATTAATGCATCTAGAAAAGATAAAAAAATGGACGTGTTTTAGGTTTAGTCTTTTCGGTTTACTTCGATAAACCTAATGTAGCTTGCTCGGTTCGGTCTTGCGTCTAGGCCGGGTCGAGGGAGTTACACCATCAATCTTAGCAATTCATCCGGGACATCATATTCTTCTTTACCCCCTTTCATCTATTTTAGCTGAGCACGAGGGTTGCTCAAAATCTACCCTGGGATTAGGCCCAAAACCAGTCATACAGTTAATATTAGGAGACATCACGAGTTTAGAAGTATGTATTGGGAATAAAAATAGCTTATAAATGAAATAATAAGCAATGAAAGAATAAGTTATGAATGAATGAATAATGAATGCAATGAGTATTATGTTTTCTATTTGAGAAACTCAAGAAACATCCTTTTCATTGAAAATAAAAACAGATTGTCATAGTAGCCCTATTACAAAAGATTTCCATTTCTCTCAGGCCAAAAGCAATAGGGTGATTCTGGGCATTACTTTGATTGAGTCCTAAAAACTACAAGCAGCTCCTTACTAGTCCAATTACTAAGCTCTTCACTCGAAAAGCATGGGCGGATCTTTTCCAAGGGCTGAACCATCTTGCCACCTTCAGAGATTACGTTTATATCTATTCCATCCATGGCTTCACAGATCAACTCTTCATTGAGGATCTGTTCATTCTCTAGATTAGCTTCTTGGACCTTGAGTCCGGGATTCACAACTCTGCTGGACACGAAAATCTTTTTCATATCCGTATAAGTGATAGGAGCCCACGAGATCTCCTCTCCTCGGAGTCGGGCCTTTCGTTGTTCCTCTCTTCTCCTCCATTCATGCTTCTTTTGTAGAAAGTTAGGCTTATGTCCAAGCCCGAAATAGTCATTCTTGTGGATAATGCTTATGGGTCGCAGACATCCTTGCAGGATTTTTCCCAAACCTCTCCCTCTTTTCCCTCTTCTTTCTAGTGTTTCCATCACCACCATCTTGGTATAATTTGACAATCTCGGGCATGTGATCCTATTCCCCTAAGCAACAAAGGTGGCATTGACGAATTCCAATGCCCTGAAGACACATTCTAAATCCTCCTCATTAGTAGGAATGTAGGTAGCGTCTGAAGTTACCGAAGCCACAACATCTTGCTCGACATGGATTGTTACTATATCTCCTTCAATGATGAACTTCAATTTCTGGTGCAAAGAAGATGAAACAGCTCTGGCAGAATGGATCCACGGTCTCCCTAATAAGTAGTTGTAGGATGGCTGGATGTCTATGACCACAAAATCCACAACATATTCAGTTGGGCTTATGAGCAGGGGTACTTCAATTTTCCCAACCACTTCTCTTTGGGTCCCATCGAATGCACGCACGACATTTTAGCAAGGTTTCATATGCGAGCTATCAATTGGTAAGCGTTGGGCATGACATTCAGGGCAGAGTTGTTCTCGATGAGCACCCCCGGTAGTATGTGACCTTTACAGTGGGTGGTAATATTTAGGGCCTTGTTGGATCCCTTACCTTCTTCCGGTATCTCATCATCACTGAAGGTTATATGAT
This sequence comes from Hibiscus mutabilis, assembly GCA_019671005.1. Taxonomy (NCBI): domain Eukaryota; kingdom Viridiplantae; phylum Streptophyta; class Magnoliopsida; order Malvales; family Malvaceae; genus Hibiscus; species Hibiscus mutabilis. Next base: position 34,660,405 of record CM033736.1, read on the forward strand.
TACAATCAGTGATATATCTGATGATCTAGTCAAGCTTACCAACCGAAATATTACTCTCGACAAAGGTTTGATTCAATACTTTCAACAAAGCCTTGTGGTGTTTTTCTGAATTCAACAGTAGATCAAGCACTAAAATTCAGGCCGGCTATTTTCTTAGTTTGTCTACCACACTGTATTCAATGTGTTTTAAGAACTTTAGAAATTCCTGAGCTTGAGCCTTGGTCACTGGCTCATTGAGTTTCGGAGGTGGCTCTTCCCCCAATATCTTCATAGGTTCGGACTCAGTTGTGTAGCCTTTTCCTTTCATCTCTTCTACTGTCTTTGGAACTTCAGAAGCATAGCATCACCGCTTCGTGTGAAATGCCCTACATCATTTATTTCTTCGGTGTTTGGCTTTACGGGCTCTCCTTTGGCAGGCTTCATCTCTTCAACTGGTTTCATCTCTTCTTGCGAACTGGAACTTCCTTGTATTAAAACATTGGCCGTTTAGTTCCATGGCACCATCCGCGTATCCTTAAAGGGAAAGGATGTCGAGGCTAAAATTATAATTTTAGGGGCTATCACGAGACATTCTTCTCGTGATGTATCTTCTTGACTTGCTTTGAGGCCAATGATGAATGGCATTTTTGCATTGTATTTTGAATCTGGAGTATCTATCGTGCAAACTTCGGGCTCGTGACTCCTTTCTTCTTCCTCAAAGAATTCAATTACTTTGATGTCTATCAGCTTCTGGACTACTTGGCAGAACTCCACGCAATCTTGGATCTGATGATCCCCCGACTGATGGTATTCGCAATAGGGGCCATAACTCTTTTTCACAATTACCATTCCACAGTCGATGAGATGAGCCATTCACAGTTGTTTAAAGACCCATCTCATGGGGGACCTAACTTCTGACACGCTCGCCTTAACCCTTCTTGCACACCCTTCCTCGACAGCATTTACGCCTTAACCACCATGATTAGGCAAAGGATTATTGGAGTTACTAGGCTCCCCTAACTGTAGCACTCCAGTCTTGATCAGATTTTGAACAAACTTTTTAAATGCTATGCAGTTCTCAATAGTATGGCCTGGGACGTCGGCGTGGTATTCCCAGTGGGCCTTAGGGTCATACCATGCCGGATAAGGGGGTTAACGGGAGTAACATGTTGAGGTCGAACTAAATCTGCTTTGTAGAACTGTGAGTGGAGTTCTTTATAGGTAATTGGCAGTGACGTGAAAGAGTTTTCCTTCTTGGGTCCCCGCTCTTCCCTTCTATTAAAATTTTGGGGGTTTGAAGCTTGAGGTGGAGATATAGTGAAGTTCTTAACAACATCGTATGTAGTTGTGGTGTTCACTTCATTGTCCTTCCTCTTGAACTGCTTATGCGATTGCTCTCCTCTATCGATACTTCTGCTCTTAATTGTAGCTTCAATATGCTCGCTGATCATTACCATATTAGCAAAGTTACTAATAGGGTTATGGATCAGACAGTCATAAAGCATTCCTTTTAATGCATCGATGAACATAGCGGCAATCTTATTCTCTCAGAGAGGGGGCTGGACTTGAGCAGCCACATCGCGCCACCTTTGGGCATACTCCCAAAGGCTTTCATTTTTCTTTTGTTCCATTCCTTGCAACAGAAGCCTATTGGGGACCATATCTATCACATGCTTATACTGATCAGTGAAGGCCTTTGCCAAATCCTTCCACGATTTAATTTGAGCTCGTGTAAGCTGATTATACCATATTGTGGCGAATCCCACTAAACTGTCTTGAAAATAGTGTATCAAGAGCTTCTCATTGTTGGTGTAGCCAGCCATCTTGTGGCAAAACATTGTAATATGAGTAGTTTGGCAAGTTGTCCCATCAAACTTCTCACGTTATGGGGTTTTAAACATATATGGGATCTCTACATCAGGGACCAAGCTAAGATCCTTAGCATTCAGACCATAAGAACCGTCTTCATCTTCTCTCACCTGAAATTTCTCTTCGAGGTCATTTTTAGTCTCCTCCAACTGTTTGGAGAATTTCGCTTTCACTTGGTTTAATTTCTCTAGTTCGTCAAAGTCTGTGATACTATTTCCAACATGCTCAACATTTGCAAATGTCACAACTGGCTGAGGTGGAGTAGAGGCACCCACTTGGTGAGACAAGGATACCCCTTGTGGGGGGTTCGGTGTAGGATTAAGGAAAAGAGGGTTTCCAAAGATTGGAGAATATATAGGGTCTCTCTAACTTTAAGCCAGATTCACAACGATACTTTTTCCTCTTACATCCCCTCGGTGAATATGCAACATCTGCGATATTTTCGCCATCTTATCTTGCTGAGATTTAATGATGGTTTCTCTCAACTCTTGTTGCGTTTGCTCCAACTGGCTTCTAAGATCGGCTTCTAGCTTAGCAAAGCTCTCTTCCATTTTTTTGGCTTGAAAACGTGTGGGGTATGAATGTGGAATAATTGCAATTAATAGAATTAAAATATTCTGAAATAAGAGATTTTTTAATTAGTTTAGATGGCTTTAATAAATTCTACAAATATATGTGCTATGGATGAATGTAGAGAAAGACACTGATTCCGGCCAATATCATCATTAAACAACTATCATCAATGAAAACATTGTTCTGTTACAATAATTCAAAGAAAACCGCTACGCATATGGTTCCAAGCTAGTGCCTAAATCAACAATATCTCTCAAGATCCAAACAATATTCTCTCATTCCTCGGATTCGTCATCCACGCACTCTTGGAGTTCAGCGGCATCTTCCGCTAGGAACTGAACCTTTCGAGTGATTTCTTGCATTTGGGTCATGAAACGTGCCAAATCTTGCTCTTGCCCCCAAATGGTATAGGCGGCAAACTAAAGCTGCTCCACCGTAGGCATCTTGTGTACTTGAATAGCTTCCCTAAAGCTCGTAATTTGGTCTTTGAGTTGTTGGACCTCAGCTTCTAAACCCTCAATCCGGTTCTTTAAAACTCAATTTTTGGAACTGCTGGCTTCTAGCTCTTGGGTAGAACCTTTATGTTTGAGAATGGATCTTTCTAACTGCTTTATTTGAGCCTTTAATACCTCATTTTGATGTTGCTCATTCTCAAGCTTTGTCGAATGAGAAGTCTTCAAGTCCTTCATCTTCTGAGTCATGGCAAGTACTTGATGCTTGTGCTCGTAATATTTCCTCTTATATGCCTCGGTTCTTGCCCTCTCTTCTTTGAGTCTAAGCTTTAGTCCTCTGGTTGGCCTGTCATTCGCGACTCTCTTGCTTTTGTTCAGCCTTTGTAACTTCTGAATTTCTTCTTTTTCTAGCTTGAGTTCGGATTCCAACATCTCACTTCTCCTTCGTAGACCTTTGATTTCTCCTTCGAGCTTTGTCTTGTCTAAATCGAAGTTGAATCTCTCTTGGTTGGCTTTTGCGTCTAACTGAATGTACTTCTTTTGTTCCTCTTCAAGTTGCCTTCTCATCAAGTCAATTTCAGTAGGAAGTGTAGCCAACCTTTCTTGGACGGACCTCGCACCATCGAGATTTAACTAAGGAATATTGTCATTGACGCGGTTGAAGTACCACACTTCGTATTCAGGAGTCACCATGTATGGAACACTTAAAATCCCGACTCGCCTAGCATTATTCCATGTAGAAGAAGCATCGTACACCTTCCCTTTGTAGCCTTTCTCGATTGCGTAGTCCATGTTGAATTCATTGAGTGCACTCGTGGCCAGTATAAACTACTTGGAGCCATATTGTCTCAAAACCAACAGGGGCGCATAGGCTGTATGCCCCCAAAGGCCAAGTAATGGTACCCAAGGATGTTCCCCATATCGGTAAAGAATATTCCTTGTGCGTAGCCATGCAGCCTTCTAAACTATGTCTTCATCCTTTAGGTTTTGCAAGACATCTAGCCAAACCTCCTCGAATCTTCCGGTTGGCCAATCATTCTTTTGCAAGAACTCTTCTAATGGGGAGAATTTGCCATCAAAGAGAGGCCTCGAAAAGTGAACGTCGAACTTCAGATGACTATAAAATCAAACTGTCAGCAGCTGAGGGCATCATAGAAAGCGAACTCCACCATGTTTCCTACAAAACCTAAGGGACTGGAAAGTTTTAGACAAAATGACAGCCACCGGATTGGACTTCCCTTCTAAGCAATCAAATAGATCTAGCACCGAGGGATGAATGAGCCCCAATGCTTTTGGGAATAGAACTAACGCATAAATCAATAATGGAAACAGGTTTTGCTGAACTCGGCTCACCGGATGTACTGAAGCCAAAGCCAAGATCCCTTCCGATCTGAGATACTCCTTTTTGTTCCAAATAGTGACTTGATCTTCAACCCATGACGGCAGAGTTCTTGAAAATCTACCTAACTTGACCCGGAATGACTTGTTTTTGGGTGGTTTGGAGTAAACCTGATTCTCTTCGATCCTTTTGCAGTTCACGAGGGATAGATATTCCTCGATCGTCGGTGTCAAATCGATGTTGCCAATTGTAAAACAATTGTAAGCCGGGTTCCAAAATCTCACCAAGGCTTGAAGTAGTGATTGATCAACTGGAACAACTAACAAGTGTGCTATGTCTCCATATTTGCTTCTGAAAGCCTCTCTAGCTTCATAGTCCGAACTGTGCCATACTGATCTCAACCCTGACACATCATAGTATTTGGTGCTCATGAAGGTTTCGGCTGACATCACTGATATATATCCGGTAGAAATAATGTCTCCGTCATGAAGATGCTAGCCTTCGGACCATATTTGTACCCGGAGTTCTTTTCATCAGTGCTACGAACTAAGTCTCCCATTGAGCAAGTCTTTAAGTTCAGACTATTTCTGAATCAGTGTTTTCTTCATGATATGACAACATATGCAAAACAAAGTATAACATGGGAAAGAATAAAAACAAATGAAACATGTTAGTAACGAAATAAATAAATTCGAAATTGCAAAATAGAAACACAAATTAAGGAGCAACATGCAAGAGGATACAGAAAAGGAAACCCTGACCACATGAATTCTAAAATACTATGGTTGTCCACATGGCTCTAATTGGGGTGGGCTCCTAGGTTCTTACACATGGGTTCGGTTCTAGAAAGGGTACTCGAACATATCTTGCCGCCTACTAAGACAACAAGAGCCCCAATTCTGGCCCATTACAGGCTTGCAAATTGGATTCGGTTCACGGGAATGCACGACCTAGTGACGTGGAGGGCTACTCACTTGTTAAAAGCCATGGACTCCGGAAGTGAATTACCGACCCGTGGAGGGCTACTCACTTGGGTATGTGGCGTTTCACTCCCACTCAAGGGACAAAGCTCGGGTATAGAGCTTGATGATCACGATGCAACACATGTCGGTGATTCATTAGAAATTAAATGAGCAATTAATTCAAAGCCACCAATAAATAAGCCTGTGTAATTAAAGTCATATCTTCAAGATCAAACAAATTAATTGAAGTCAATTTAAATTTCAAAATTTCCATCATTAAGGGCAATATAGATTTTCTTGGCTTAACTCTCTTTTTTGTTTTGTAAAAACAAAAATTCTCCCCAGCGGAGTCGCTAGATGTAGCGATCTTTTTGAAAATTTATTAATCGCTAAAAGGAGTAATAGGGTTCCTTTTATTTTTGGGAAAGTATTTGGAAAATGGGAAATTCTTTAAAATTTCGTATTTTTGAAAATAATAGAACTTGGAGTCGCCAACGGCCACTAAGGTAGGTCGGACACTATAAAACCAGAGATTCGTTCAAAAATGGGTTCGGGAGTTGGTTATGCGTGGGGAAGGATTAGCACCCCCATCGCACCCGAAAATTGGTACCAAAATATATGATGCCTTTAATTGATGAAAATTATCAAAATTTAAATTGAATTTAATTAAATTGTTCGTAATAGAAAATAAACTTTAATTAGACGGGCTTGGTCAAATTGGTGAATCCGAATCACTTAAACATTTAATTAATAAGGGTGACGAAACCTCAGACCATATATTAAACCGACATCGAATAAGCCCGACTGCCGTGTTAATTTATGGTTCGAACTTCGTTCATCACCTTTATGCATGATGCAAACAGTTAAATATGATGTTATGACTTGTCAAAATTTTAATTTGAATTACATTTTTACCTTTAGACAATAAGAATTAATTTGAATATCTGTTCAACATCCAGTGAGCCAGGTCTGTTACGACACAAATATCGAAATTAATAAATATCTCCGTTTTATGATTTAAGTTGATTAATTACATGCATTATTCAATTAAAATGGAAGTTCTAATGAATGACAATTAAAATGCAAGGCATAGAAAGGCACAAAATTAAAAGCTAAGGCCCACTAAAGCCCTAACCTAATAGGCCCAAATTATGGGATAAGACCAATTAGTGATCTAACTATTAACTAGGTTAATCTAATATTATCCCTAAATTAATTTAATCCTAAAAACTAGAAAACCTGTCATTTTATTGGTTATCTTGAACCATAACAATCAATTCGATTAATTTTAAACTAGAATCCCAATGAGCCAAGGAAACTATTTAAAATTAATTGAATTAATTAATCATGATTTTAAATTAGGTGATCTACTTGAAAATCGAATTTTAGCCCTAAGATTAATAAGAATTGTTCAATCAATTAATGCATTTAACATTCACCCCAATGAGCCAAGGGCGAATTTAAATGAATTAAATTGATTCTAACCTATAGTCCAACTAAGGCCCTAAACTTAGCCTAAATTTAATTTAATTAACTTAAAGCATATGCCCCAATTAAACTAGCGCATATTTTAAATTAATTAAATTAAATGTTAAACTCTAAGCTAATCCTAAAGGGCCTAAACTAAACTACAAAAAATCTACCCTAGAAATCTAAGAGATTAAAACAACACAAAACCAAATGATAAAGCATATAAAGAAAATTAGAGAAATAGGGAAAATAAAATACATAATTGCATAAAACATAAATAATAAACAAATACGCAAAGCTGAACTAATCTAGGCAAAACACAAGTCCGAGGGGCTTAATAGGTAATTTTAAAATTGGGAAGGGGCCAAACTGAGGAGATTTAAAGTCTGAAAGGGGTTTAATTGAGAGATTTCAAAAGAACAAAGACTAAATGGGTTATTAACCCCTTTTAAAAAATGAATTAAATTAAAACCAGAGGGACCTAGGGTGTAATTAAATAAGGGCTTTAGCGTAATAAACCCATTTTAAATAATCAATCCGGTTCAAATTTTGGACGGAATTAAAGATTTGAAAAATTTTAGAGGACATGGTCTGTAGTTTAAGAAAACAAAATGGCTAAAAGGGGTATTAAAGAGGGACAGAAGGTTTTATGAATGAAAATAAACCATTTATTATTTTAAAACGCTATAAAACTTATTTTTTGCCCGAAATGGAAAAGTTTGGACATTTTAAAATTTCCTCCCATTTTCATAAAATTTCAAACCCTCTCAACTCTCCCTCGGCCAAGGATGAACACCATCGTGGTGTTCATCCGAGTTTCCATGAAACCCAGAAACCAGTCTTCCTCCGTCGCGTCGTCCACCTCTCACCGGTGGTTGAAAAATTCCAAAACAACCGAAAGCCTTGTCTTTAAACCACAAACCCCAAAACAACTTTAGTTTCACTGAAAAATGCCCTCTCCAACCTAGATCTAGGGAAAAACCACGATCAAAGCCTCACTTTCAAAAGAAAAGGATATCCCTTTTGAAAACGGGAACTCGACTGACACTTCCCCATTCACCTCTTGAAGGCTCAACGGTCGAAGGTTTGTCACGAGGAAGACGAACGGCCACGGAACAGAAGGGTAACATCTATGAAAACCTAGATCTATCTCTTTTACATGCATGCGAATGTTAATATGCAAAAGGAAATATACCTCTTCTAAAGGCTTTTCTTTTTTTTGTTCTATTGCTCTTGAAAAAAATCTCTCTTATAATGGATGATGTGTTTGGTTTTATAACCGAATAAGTTACATGGAATTTTAAATATAAAAACCAGTCCATAACATGCTTTGAAATCCGTCGACATTTGCTTGGTTTTGCTATTTTTGCTTAATCTGCCTTTTGATGTCTGTTGGTAACTGTTTTCCTTGTTTTGGTTGCATGGTGAACGAGGCCGAATGGTGGAGGAGGGGACCAGAGAGAGAACCATCTTAGGGAGCAAGGCTCCATTGCTGCTGTTAGATCAAGGATAGATGGACGACTCAGATGTAGAGGATGGTAGAGGGTGCAGATCTGGTTGTGGCAGGCAAGAAGCTGGACAGTCACGAGGAGTGGAAGATTCGCGCGTGAATGGAGAATTCTCAGCATTGATCGTGACCGTTGGATTGAGTGGCAGATCCAACGGTTATGGGGCGGCTGCGCAAGAAGATAGGCACTTAGGGCTTCAGATTAGGGTTTCATTGTTATTTGGACCTAAACGGGCCATGCGCTTATTTGATATATATATTTTTGGCTTAATTGTATAATTTGGATTGTTATAAAAACTTGGGCTTATTTATTTAATATTTAATTGGGTTTTATTTATTACCTATTTAATTTTTTTTGGCTTAATAATAATATAATATTATAATTATAATATAATAACATAATGATATGATATTAAGAATAATAGTAATTATGAATAATAATATTAACATGTAATAATAATATAATAAAATATAAGGTAATAAAAGTAACATGATATAATAATACCAACAGTAATATGCTATTAACAAAAGAAATAATAAATACATATTTTTGTGTTTTGTTCTTTTCTCCCAAAATAGAACAAAAAAACTAAAAATAATCTATAATATTCTTGATAGATTTTTTTTATTTTTTAAAATAGATAATACTAATATTTTTGTTTTTGCAGTAATAAACAATAATTATACTAAGTAAGATAATAACCAAAGCCCATTATTAAAACAAACTAACAAAATAAAAACAAGTTAAAACCCCGGATAAAATTAGTGATTACAGTATACTAAGCGAAGGGTATTCGTGTTGATCCATAGAAAATTGAGGCTATTCTAAATTGGAAGCAACCTAAGTTTGTATCAGAGGTGCGTAGTTTTCTTGGGTTGGCTGGTTATTATCGTTGTTTTGTTAAGGGGTTTTTGAGTTTTGCAGCACCGTTGATAAAGTTTTTGCAAAAGAATGTTTCTTATGTGTGGACGGAAAGGCACCATCACAGTTTTGAGAAGGTGAAGGAGGTTTTGACACATGTTCCTGTGTTGATTCAACCGAAATCGAGGAAGGAGTTTGTGGTTTATAGCGATGCGTCAAATATTGGATTGGGTTGTGTGTTGATGCAAGATGGTAAGGTTGTGGCCTATGCATCGAGAAAACTGAAGGTTCATGAGCGCAACTATCCAACTCATGATTTGGAGCTTACCGCTGTGGTTTTTGCCTTCAAAATATGGAGGCATTATCTTTATGGTGAAAAATGTGAGGTTTTTACGGATCATAAGAGTTTGAAGAATTTGATGTCTCAAAAGAATTTGAATCTTAGGCAACATAGATGGATCGAGGTTCTTAAGGATTATGACTTGACAATTGAGTATTATCCTGGTAAAGCCAATGTGGTTGCGGATGCATTGAGTTGTAAGGTTGCGGTTGAGCTTAGAGCTCTGTTTGCAAAGTTGAGTGTGACGCGGGAAGGTGGGTTGTTGGCCGAGTTGCAAGTTAAGCCTACATTGTCACAATTGATTAAAGCTAAACAATCATATGATGATTCTTTGGTTGAGCATGTTGAGGACATATCGGAGGGTAATCCGACGAATTTCCATTTTGATGATGATGGAGTTTTGTGTTTCAAGGGTCGAATAGTGGTGCCAGGGGATCTCGAGTTGAGGCACATTATTTTGATAGAGGTAAATTCTAGTCCTTTTGTTATGCATCCTAGTAGTGTTAAGATGCATCGCGGGTTGAAAGAGGCATACTACTGGGTTGGGTTGAAAAAGGATGTGGCTGGGTTTGTTTCCAAGTGATGGTGTGTCAGCGGGTCAAGGCTGAACATCAGTTTCCATCTAGGTTGTTGCAACTGCTGAAAATTATGAAGTGAAAGTGGGAGAGAATCGCCATGGATTTTGTGACTGGGCTGTCGTTGACACCAGCTAAAAAGGATTCCATTTGGGTGATTTTTAATCTGTTTACAAAGTGTGTACATTTCTTGCCAGTGCACATGACGGATACCTTGTACAAACTGGCAAATATGTACAATGTTGAGATTGTGCGCTTGCATAGGGTACCTATGTCCATTATGCCTGATAAAGATTTGAGGTTTACGGCAAGGTTTTGGAGAAGTTTACACTAGGCTTTGTGTTCGAGGTTGAGTTTCAGCATCGCATATCACCCCTATATAGATGGACAGTCTGAGCTTGTTATCCAAGCTTTGGAGGATATGCTAGGTGTTGTATTATCAAGTTTCAAGGAACCTGCGAGAAGCATTTACCTTTAGCTGAGTTTGCATATAAAAATAGCTATCAAGCGAGTGTACAGATGGAACCATATGAGGCATTATATGGCCGAAGGTGTCGTACACCCTTATGTTGGGTTGAGGTGGGAGAAAAGCATGTTAACTTACCGAATGTGTTGAAGGACACGGATGAAAAGGTAAAGCTTGTGTGTGATCTCTTGAAAGCAACTGCGGATCAGCAGAAGTCTTACGCGGATTTGAAGCGTAGAGAAATTAAATATGCATTGGGCAATCATGTATTCTTGAAAGTGTCACCATGGAAAAAGGTGATGAGATTCGAACGTAAGAGTAAGCTTAGTCCGAGGTTTATTGGACCGTACAAGGTTATTGAGCGTGTTGGTCCTGTGGTTTATCAGTTCAGGTTGCCTCCTGAGTTGGAGAAAATACATGATGTTTTCTATGTATATATGTTACGAAGGTATCGGTCGGATCCTTCGCATGTTATACCGGTGAGCATATAGAGTTGAGGTCGGATTTATCCTACGATAAGGAACCAGTGGAAATCCTCGGTTCTAGCAGAAAAGTTCTTCGTGGTAAGACGATTGAGCTTGTAAAGGTCTTGTGGCGACACCGAGGTGTTGAGGAAGCCAATTCGGAAAGCAGGGCAGATATGATGGAGCAATTTCCGCATTTGTTTCCTCTAGGTAATTTCGAGGACGAAAGTTCTTAAGTGGGGGAGAGTTGTAACACCCCGATTTTTGGGCTTAGATGTTTCAAAGGTTGGTTCGAGGGTTCGATGGACCGGTATTTGAGTTTCGGGTCAGTTTCAGGATTAAATTAGTTTAAATATTTTTGAAGGTGATAAAATTGTGGAAAAATATTCTAAAATCATTATTAATTATATTAAGGATAATGGTGAAATCAATTTTGGAATATAAGATTTGAAAATTAAACATTTTGGTTGGTGACCAAAATGTAATTTTTGATAACCGCTTTTAAAGGTGACTAAAATAAAAAGGGTCAAATTCTTAGAATATTTAAGGAGCTATTTTACCAAGTTTTTTTCTGATGATTTCTCCTTTAATTAAAGATATTTTAACATGTTTTTTAAGGTTAATTAAAAATGGATTTTAATTAAAAAGTTAGTTAAGCTTTTTAAAGAAAATTCACGTAACTTTTCTCTACATTCTCTCCTCAGCCAAACACTTAGGTTTTCATCAAATCCATAGGTGAGAAGTCTTTCTAACTTGTATTTATTATTTGTAATTGATTAATTAACATTGTTTTTACAAAATCTCATTAAAATCTTGTGTTTTCTTAGCTTTTATCAAACCAATTGAGGGAGAAATATCACAATAGGGGTAAGGTCTGTGATCTCCTCTATTGTATAGTTCTTCACTAAAATTCCCAAGTATTTGATCCTTGATTTATGAATTGTAAGCTAATTTTTAATGTTTTATCTATGTCTGATTGAGTAAATTGGGTAAAATTGATGAAACAGGGCAATATTCAAAGTGGATCTGATTTCCAGTGTTTAAGATTGATTTAATACATATTTTGGATGTATTATGATGTTGATAAGTTGGTTTTATCAATAGAATCCTGAAACTCTTTGTTTAGGTTGTTAGATTTGAGTTTTTGTGATGATATTCGAGTTTAATCTTTGTTGGAAGTAAAAGTATGTTGGGAAAGGGTTTTTGGATGTTAATTGATGAAGTTTAATGGTTTGAATCGTTATATTATGGCTGAGTTAAGTTTTGAAAGTGTTTGGGGATGATTTCGGTATGTTTCAAGTGGTTGTTGAGTGGGCAACCTAAGAGTTGTGGGAGATTGTTGTTAGGTGATGGTTTGAATGCATTTTAATGCATTTGGCCTTTGGTTTTATGTTGTTAAAACGGGGGATAATCAAGGTGATGAAGTTCGGCATTGATTGTTGCTTGCCGGGAGCTTGTATCGCGTTGGCAAGGAGGGCGAAGCATATCGGTGTGTGGAAACTGGTCTTAAATGTTTTACAAAGATTTGTAAAGGTTGTTAAGAGTTTAGGCTAAGCATGAGATGTAACCCCCTCGACCCGGCCTAGTCGCAAGACCAAACCAAGCGAGCCACATTAGATTTACTGAGGTAAACCATAAAGAAAGTAATCGAAACACGACCATTTTTTTCTTTTATCCTGTCTAAATGCACAATCGTTAACCTATATGTTCATACTATCATCAGGTAAAAACTCAACTCAATCGGGCATCGATTTGACATCCAATCGGCTTAATTGCAATTTAGGGACCAAATTGCAATTTGATCAAACTAAGAGATTTTGGGAGTTTAGATTAAGTTTGAAACACTTGTCTCAGCTCGAAAGTAATTCATGGTTGTTCTCGTTCTCATTTTCAATTTTTCAAAATACAATCTCATGCACATGTTTATGATTTAGATTACCTACTGTTACATGCATGTTTTAGAAATGAAAGATGTTTCAAATGATCTTAGGTGATAATTATTGAGTATGGAAAATGCTTTATGAAATGAGTTTTGAGAATACTAGAATACATGGTTTAATGTAATGGAAATTGGTTTGATTTGATGCATATGTAAAATAGTGAGGTAATTTGGTTTTATGGAGTATATTGTGAAGTGGTTGATATTAAAAGTTATTGGATATAATTGGCTAGCCATAGGGTTTAAAGTGCATTATAATAAGTCACCTCAAGTGTGTCAAGGGGTCAAGAGTGTGCCATGCTCCACCATGAGAACCGCAGCGGTCGAGGGCTTCTCCAGTTCGAGGATCTATGTGAAGTGGTCGAAGGAACCACTTGGGAAATCCGTGCATCTGATGTGTTTTTCATAAAATAGAATGGAATTGGTTTTGGATCACTTGAATGCTAATATATGATATAATATATCATGAGAAATGGATTATGTTTTGTATAATATGGTTTATATATGAGATTCTCTTTAAGCTTGCTATTTTGTGGTTTTAGCATGAGAAAGCTTAAATTGAGGTTTATGCTAGAAATCCATGATGCATGTGTAGCTATTGTTTAAAAGTGCATATCTGTAAAGACTATAGAAGCATGAGATGTTTTGGCATGAGCTTTAATACTTATTTGAAAACAAAATGGTTTTAAATGAATTGATAAGTGTTTTCGAGATGCCCTTACTAGGCTTTATAAGCTTACGCTTTCCTTTCTCATAAATGAAGAGAAGTAAGCATTTTTAGACAGAGAGCAAGCAAGAGGCAATCCAAGGGTGAAGTAATTTCAAGTATGGTTTTATAAATACTTTGTAATAATAAGAGACAATGTGACCAAGTTGTAATTGGGAGGGTTGATTTGGTTACTCCGTGTTTGGACAAGTTTCATTTGATGTTTTGGACTCGTGTGTGGTTTAAAGACATGCTATAGGGGGTTGGGACAAGAAATGAATACTTGGGTAGAGATCATGCTTGTAGGATCTTTGCTTAGTTTTGCTATGATATGAATGATCCTCTACCATGCCTATTTGATTCCGGATATGTTGCTAGACTTGTTATAAGACATATGGTTGATGTTTTGGGAATGTTAGACTAATCCAAAGTGTCATATGTATGACCAAGAGGTCATTATAGACTAGTTCGTACCGGTACGGGTCCTCAAGGATCGATACGCGGGGTCTGTCTCAACTTAAGTCTGTGCAAAATTTCACAAGTGTATCGGTACACCTTGTAGCCGTATTAGTATGCATAGCTAAAAATTATAAATGGTGTCAGTACACGGGTAACCGTATCGGTACACCTTTTGGCTATTAGAATCCCCTGTTTTTGATATCGAACATCTGTATCGGTACGCTTGAGGACCATACCAATACCCTTTGTAAAATGAACCTATATCGATACGATAGAGGGGCGTATTGGTATGTTGTAAGTTATTTCTGGTAACATGCTCTCTGAAGTTTGAATTTTTGCAGTTTAGTCCCTATTTCTTGAACATACAATTAAATGAGTTTGGATGATTAATTAAAGTTCAAATTTAACTGATATGCATGAAACTGAATAATTAAGGTTTAGTAACTTTGGATTTAAGGAAGTCCTCTTAATTTTCTGAAATTTCAATTTGGTCCTTGAAGTGCGATCTCGTCTGATTGGATGTCAATCCGATGTTCAATTTGGTTGTAAATTTCACTACGCCAGCATGATCACCTTAAGACTTAATTATGCATTTTGACACGATCATAGGAAAAAATGGACCATTTTTTATATAAATCTTCCAGGTTTGTCTTGGCAAACCCAATATAGCTCGCACGGTTCGGTTTGGCATCTAGGCCGGGTCGAGGGGGTTATAGATCAATTCTACTGTAGGTGCAGTGGGTACTATGTCACATACATTAATAACTTAATGACCTTAGAAAATATAAGGATTCCCCTTTATTATTGCCTTTGCATTTTCTTTTTAAGCACAATATTGTATTCCCCTCGTTCTTTTTAAGTTTAAAAACTGTATCCCTGGGGCTTCAGCTTATCACAACTACTCTTTAGACCTGAAGATGGAGTGGAGCAAACAACCGATCCTCGAGCCTTACGAGCAACATAATCCCGTGAAGACTTTTATTCACTTTTATGTCAGTACTATAATTTTTACGAGGGAAAGTTAAATGGAGCAAAAAAATTCACCTAGTGTACCAAGATAGCAAGATGCATATAAGAGTGTCCCTCAACAATTTTGCTATGTTATCGAGTTTTAAATATTTTCATTATTTTCTCGATTTTTAAGGGAGTTTTTAAGCCTTTAATTGCTACATTGAACAGTCAGTTCATTCACATTAATTCATGCATTAGCATCAAAGAGTCGACCTAGAATTTCCCTTAGGATTCTTAAGCTTTTAGAAAGCATGCAACATGTGATTTAAGTGCTACAGCAGATTCAACATTAAGTTCAAAACACGAAAGCTCTTAACACATCAAAAACATTAAGCATAGACTAATAATAGGAAATCATGATCAACGAGTAGTAATTTCAGAATCAATAGAATCATAACAAAGAGAACCATCAGAAACATATTAGATTATTCACAAGCTAATTTTTTTAATTTTACCTAAATTTAACCTAATATATACAAGGGATAGTACTACCCCAAACTTGAGAAGAGCATTGTCCCCAATGCAAAATGGAAGCAAGAAAAACAAAAAGAAAGGTAAAACATGCATATGCAAATGAAAAATTAAACTAAAAAATAAAAAAAAAGAAAAATGGAAAATAAAAATAAAAACTAACCCAGGGAGTTACTGGGGAGAAGGTTCCCAGATGTAGATGCCCTTGCCTTTGTCTTGGGGAGACTTTGTTTTCTTGGCAGGGCGAGAAGAGGCACTTGCTTAAGTATCTAGTTGTTGTCTCCATTAGTTGGGGTGTAGGTGGAGGATATTTTATTGCACGCACTTTAGAAGGAAGACATCTAAAAGGTGCCTTAAGAATAGTATCCCTTCCCATTGTGGCACTTTAGCCTCCTGGCATAATGCTGTGATGAGTCTATGGAAAGGTAACACTCGATTCTTCCTCTATGATGCCACTATTTCCAGAATGGCTCCATCACCCATTGAGAATAGAGTGAAGTATTAGCAATTGCCGACTAGAGAGTGTAGTTTGATTCCGGGTTGGAAAGAGCCTTGTATTGAGGAACCTCATCCAAAATTTGGAAGTTAGGGTAAGGTTTTGCCATTGCATTACCCAAGCGTTAAATAATGTTATTTCTCACGTGGTCCCTAAAAGACAAAGGTCCTTTAAAACCTCGGTATCTGTAAGGCCAAAATTTGGTCCTAGAAGTTAGCTAGGTAGGTTAGACGGTTCGGGTGGACCGGATTAGTCGGTTCGATCTAGTTTCAGGAATTAATTTGTAATAAATATTTTTAACATGAAATAAAATATGGGAAATGGTGGAAAATATTTAATTATTATTTTGAGGGTTGTGGTAAATTCAATTTGGTGGAATAAGGTTTGATTTATGGATATTTCATCCTAGTGACTAAAATGTAAAATTTGAAAACTATTTTTGGTGACTAAATTATAAAAGAGTCAAAACATAGGATCTTTAGGGAGCTATTAAGCCAATTGGTTTTATCAGACGTTTTCCTTAATTTGGATATTTCTAAAAATCTCAGGAAACAATCTTTTCAATCTTACTTTTGATTTCAGCACTTGATTATTTTGTTCTACTTTGGATCTTCTACTTCTACTTTTGGATATTTCATCAAATCAAGCCAATTGAGGAAGGAGTCTACCATTAGAGGTGATTTTCATTTCTCTCCTCTAATAAAAGGTTCTTTATTGAAATTCACAATTTCTTGATCCTTTGGAATCTATTTATGTTGTGTTTTAAAGATTAAATCAAGATTTGATGATTAAATCTTAATTTTGTTAAGAATTTTATTGAAAATGGTTATTGATCTGAATCATTGCAATCTTGATTGGTTTAGATCATTTTTAAAGAGTATTTTGATGATATTTAATAGGATTTATAAAAGGAAACCAAAAACTAGTTGAATTGCTAATTATCTAGGTTGTGAATAGTTAGTTTTTGAGGTGTTTGTGGTGCTATGTTGTTTTTGGAGATATAAAGTGGGGTTATGGATGTTTTTAGATGTTGTTTGATGTTGAAAATTTGATCGAATAGGTAAGTTATGGCTGGGCTTTGTTTAGATTGGAATCAAAGTGGTTTTTGGTTGTTTTTGGAAGGCTTATGGTGGTGTTTGGAGATGTGATGTTAAGGATTGAGATTGTTAGGATTTTAGATGTATAATGATGCATTAATACTCTATTATCATGTGGAAAAAATAGGGGAGATCGATCCTACAGTAATTGACGAAGGCTTGGAGACGTCAGATGCATAGTTTCACATCGAAAAATGAAGCTTTATGTTATCAGTGAGTGGAAACAAGATTTACAGCTTTGTAAAAGTTTGAAAGTGAATTTGGGGGTTTTGATTAAGCTTGAAACTCTTGTCGAAGCATGGAAGTAAGTCTTAGATGATTTTGCTCTCAATATCAGTATGGCAAAGTTGATTTTCTCATGCCTATGTTTATGATTTGATGCCTACTGTTATATGCATGTTTTAGAAATGGATTATGATGCAAATGATCTTATATTGATGATATTTGATTATGGTAAATGCATGGTTTACTTCATTAGAAATTGGTTTAAACGGTGCATATGAAAAATAGTGAGGTATCACGTTTAATATAGAATATATCGGTAAGTGACGATGATTAAATGTTACCGGATATAGTTGGCATGCCATCGGGTTTAAAGTGCACTATAATAAGTCACCTCATGTGTGTTGAGGGGTTGTGATTGTACCATTTTCTCCCACTGATGGGTATTATACATTGTAACCGTCGAGGGGTTTACTGTACCGTTTGATCCAGTTAAATGCATGTTTAAGTGGTCTAAGGAACCACTTGTGAAATTCGTGTATCCGATGTGTTTTGATAAAGGAAAGATTTGGTTTTTGGGTCACTTTAATGCCAATATATGAACTAATGTATCGTGATGGAGGATTTATGTTTGTGTAATGTGATTTATACATGTTTTGTTCTTTAATCTTTGCTATTGGATGAATAAGCATGTGAAGGCTTAAATTGAGGTTTGGCATATGGGATTATGCATGAGATCCATGATACATGTTTTGCATATGGTTTAATATGCATGTTTTGGAAAGGTAAAAAGGTCATGAGATGTTTTAGCATAAACTTGAAAATGTGGTTTGACTCTAATGGTTTTTTTGAAAACCATAGATGAGTGTTTTAGAGCACCCCTCACTAGGCATTATATGCTTACGCTCTCCTTTCTCATCATTGTAGAGACGTGAGCTTCCGGGGCAGCAAGCAAGCACGGAAGAACCCAATATTTCATTTACTTCAAGTATGGTTTTAAAAAATGAACATGTGATAATAAAGGGCAATGTGACCAAGTTGTAATTATGAGGGTTATTTGCTTGCTCCCTGTTTTGGACATGTTCTATTGGTATTTTGAACTTGTATGAGGTTATATGGTTTGATTGTGGGCTTCAGATGAGAATTGCATGCTTGGGTAGAGACCATGCCTATAGGTTCTCTTGATTGATTTGCTATGGATTGAATGGTTACTTAGAATTTTAGTTGGTTGTGGATATGATGTTAAACATTTCATATGGTGTTTGTATGATGTTTTAAGCATGCTAGATTAAGCCAAGGTGTCATAAGTTTGGCCAATAGGTCATTACAGGCCCAGTCGTACCGATACTGGTCCCCTGGGATTGATACGGCTCAATTTGGGGAAAATAACAAAAGAGGTATCGGTATGAGTACCCGTCGTATAGGTACGTTCTTATGGAAAATTACACAGGGATCGATACACGGGGTACCGTATCGATACGGTAGTATTGATACTCGACCAAAAGTATCTATACATGTATGTCACGTGGACTCGTACCGATACGGCATAAGCCTATATCGGTACGAGTTAGTTAATTTTGGCATTTTCATGCTATATTTTGGATTCTTTGCAAATTGGTCATTGTATTTGTAATGCTCAATTAATGATGATCTTGTGATCCAATTTGATGCAAATTCACACAGAGGCATGTAATGAATCTAATTGAAGGTTGGTAACATTAATTTGTAATTTTCTCCTTTAATTTTTAAAATTTACACTATGGTCCTTAAAGTGATAAGTCTTACGAAATGAATGCTTATTTTGTCTTCCGTTGTTGTACGTCACACCTTAGGTTTAAATAAGTATTTAGGCAAGATAAAAAGAAAAAAAAGGGACTTGTTTTGGTTATCTATTCGGGTTTGCTTAGGCAAACCTAATGTAACTTCTTTGATTCGATCTTGGCAGCTAGGCCGGGTCAAGGGAGTTATATTTGGTGGTATCAGAGCCAGGTTTGTAAAAGTTAGGAGGTAAGTTATGACTATCTGCGATGTTGTACAATATGTACAGTGTGTGATTATATGATTTTATGACTAAAGTGTGATATATTGCAGTAAAACCTTGGGGACACATTGCCTTATTAATACAAGTGTACAAAGATTTTGTTTTTAAAACATAAACATCTTAGATCCTTGATTGAAGCTAGCCTAATTATGTTTTTGTCATGTTTTCATGCTATAGATACATATTTTGAGTATGGCACTAAGACGAGAGCTTAGGTCGAATACGAATAATGTTGCCGGTAGACAGGGAGTTAAGGGTGAGATAGTGCATCATGATGGGTTGCCTCCTCCTCCAACGAATTCTCCAGCTAGAGTGGACGTTGGGCAGGCGTCGCCAATTCCACATGTTCTAGTCTTTTGGAATATGACACTGTTGATTCAAGGAATGACAGAAGCTTTTCAAGCAGCTATGGCTGAAGTGCATGTCGAAGCACCAGCACCGACAATAGCTATTAATCTAGGATTTCTGTTGGTGCGCTTACGTAGTTTGGGAAGTACCGAGTTCAGAGGGTTAGCTCCTAAGGTAGCTGAGGAGTGGTTTGCAAGTACTGAGAGGATTCTTGGTCTGATGGAGTGTACATAAGCATGTAAGTTGGGCTGTATTGTATCCCTGCTTCAGGGAGATGCCATAGTTAGTGGACTACCACTATAGCAGGAATGGCACCGGAGGATGTGACTTAGGAATTCTTCACTGCTACTTTTTGAGGAAATATTTGGATACTAGGTACTAGGATGAAAAGAAATGAGTTCATGTCTTTGGTCCAAAGCAATTTGTCTATTTTGGATAACGAGGTTCAGTTTTTTCGGTTGAGCTAGTATGCACCTGAGTTGGTTCCTGATGATCGACAGCAATGTGATCATTTTTTATATGGTTTGGTCAAGGTGGTTAAGACCTATATGTTGGCTTCAGACTACACTAATTTTGATGTCAAGGGGGTTCGAATTCCAAAAAAAGAGTTGTTGATTCAGATGTTGGTGGTGGTTGGTTCAAGAAGAATAGAGATAGGAAGTATCACCCTGATCAGAGACGTGGTGGAGGTAATGTCGGGCATGGACAGTAGGGTTAGAACACCATGCTAGAATACCTAAGTGTAGGCGTTGTGGGAAATGTCTTCCAGGAGAGTGTTGGGTTACACATAATACATGTTGAAGTTGTGGTTCGCGGGATCATTTGAGACGTGATTGTCTGCAGCTAGCTAAGGATGGACAGGCTCCTGCACCTATTGTTGCACCGTAGAAAGGCCGTGGTTGTGACCGAGGTAATTTCCAGCATTGAGAGGAAGGTTAGAGGACTATTTCTCATATAGTGGCTATTCAACCTGAAGCTGGTGGGCCTATAAGGATCTATGCACATAGCGAGGGAAGAAATGACACAGATGTGATTGCATGTACAATTACTTTGCAGACCATGTCATTACTTTCTTTTATAGATTCTGGATGTAAACATTCATATATATTGCTCGATCATGCAAGTTTACTTGATATACTTGTGGAAGTGTTAGATGTGGGTATACGAGTAACTAGTTCTTTTGGAGAAACAATAGTTGCTAGGAGGTTGTTTAGAAGATGTCCTTTGATGGTTCAAGGTCATGTGTTTGCAATTGATTTGATGGGGTTTCCATTTCATGGTTTTGTTGTAATATTGGGTATAAATTAGTTGACCGAGTATAGAACTATCGTCGATTTCGAAACCAAGCGAGTTTTATTGAAACTAGCTAATGATTATGAGGTGGTGGTTGTGGGTGAGAATGTTAAGTTCTTGTCCAATGTAATTTCGGCTTTAGAAGCGCAGAAGTTGTTGGAGCTTGGGTGTCAAGCATATCTGGCTTATGTTATGAACCCAAATATGAAGGAGGTGCATGTTCATGATATTTGTACCGTTTGTGATTTTTCGATAGTGTTTCCAGAGGAGTTACCTGGTTTACCACTGGATAAAGAAGTAGAGTTTTGCATCGAGATGTATGCAGATACGACTCTGGTGTCGGTTGCTCCGTATCTTATGGCACCTAAAGAGTTGAAGGAGTTGAAGATGCAACTTTTGTTGGATCGTGGTTTCATCTCACCAAGTGTGTCTCCGTAGGGAGCATCAGTGTTGTTCGTGAAAAAGAAGGATGGCACTATGAGAATGTGCATGATTATCGGCAACTAAACAAGTTAATGATTAAAAATAAGTATCCTTTTCCATGAATTGATGATTTGTTCGATCAATTCTGGGGTGCTATATTTTTTTCCAAGATTGATCTGAGGTTTGGTTATTATCAGTTGAGGGTAAAGGATAAGGATGTGTTGAAAACTACTTTTCGCACACGTTACGGGCATTATGAGTTTTGGATAATGGCTTTTGGGTTGACGAAAGCACCTGCTACTTTCATGGATATTGTAACGCCCAGGTTTTGGGCTTAGATGTTTTAAGGGTTGGTTCGAAGGTCCGGTGGACCAGTATTAGAGATTCAAGTCAGTTTCGAGATTAAATCGAATTAAATATTTTTGAAGGTGATAAAATTGTGGGGAAATATTCTAAAATCATTATTAAATATATTAATGATTGTGGTGAAATCAATTTTGGAAAACAAGTTGAAGAAATCGGAGATTTTGGACTAGTCACCAAAATGTAAACTTTGAAAACTACTTTTAGTGATTGTTTTGTAAAGAGTCAAAACTTTGAATCTTTAAGGAGCTAATTGCCCAAAAAGTCTAATATTAGACTTTATCCCTTAATTGGCTATTTTTTAAGTGTTTTTGAAATTATAAATAGGTTGGAGAGAATTAATTTGGTTATTAAATCTTTTAAACAAAAGTTACGTAACTAACTTTCTCTCAAATATTTCTTCTTCTAAATCTTGAGGTAAATCTTTATTTTCTTAAAACTTTTGTTTCCAAATGATTTCTTGTTGTTAGTTTACCAAAACCTTATTGTCTTAACTTTATTTTCTCATGTAAATCATCCAATTAAGGGAGAAAGCATCCATTAGTGGTAAGGTTCGTTCTTCTCCTCTAATGAAAGGTTCTTTACTGAAATTCCCAAGTTGTTGACTCTTTACAATTGTTTTCTGATGTGTTTTGATAGTTTAATTAAGGAAAATTGGTTTAATTGTGTTTGGATTAGTGAAATTGACATATTTCGAATTGGATATGTTTTGCTAGGTTTATGATCAGATTAGATCAAGATTTTGATGTTTAATTGAGTTAATAAGTTGGTTTTAACATTGTAATCCCGAAACAAGTTGAATATCTAATTTTTAAGGTTGTTGGTTAAGGGTTTTTGTGAGGTTAATGCAGTTTAATCATTGCTAGAAGTAAAAGGATGTTGGGAAAGAGGTTCTAGATATTAATGGATGAGGTTTGATGTATTCAATCGTTATATTATGGTTGGGCTAAGTTTTGAAAGTGTTTGATGATGTTTTTGATAAGTTTTCGGATGGTTAGTGAGCGGGCAACTTGTTATTTGCGGGTAATTGCTTGCTGGAAATGGTTTGAGTGCATAATGATGCATTTTCCCTCTGGTTTTATGTGGTTAAAAATAGGGGATAATCAAGGCGACAAAGTTTGACGTTGATTGTTGCTTGTTGGGAGCTCGATTCGCGTTGGCGAGCAAGGCGAGGTGTATCGTTGAGTGGAAACGGTTTTAGAAGTCTTTCAAAGGTTTTAAAGTGTTTTGGGAGATTAGGTTAGGCTTGAAACACTTACCTAAGCTCGAAAGTATGTAACCCCCTTGACCCGGCCTAGACGCATAATTGAACCAAGAAGGCTACTTAGGTTTGTCGTAGCAAACCAAAGAGATTCAAACAAACCCGGTCCATTTTTTCTTTTTATCTTATTTAGATGCCCATTTATTAAACATGCATGTTCATACAGACATCAGGTGCAACCCCAACTCAATCGGGCATCAATTTGACATCCAATTGATCACGTCTGCAAGTTAGGGACCAAATTGCAAATACAGAAAATTTTAGGATTAAAACTTATTTTTAAGTTACCAATCTTTAATTAGACAGATTCCAAACCTTCATCAGAAATTTCATCTCAATCTGATCATTCTACCACATATAATTGCATCGGCAAGATTTAGGGACTAAAAAGCAAAGAAAGCAAAACAAGCCATTTCGATACACCACCAACCCGTTTCGATACACCTAACTAAAATTCCAAACTTTTGAAAATTTTACAACCGTACCGATACGGTTCCTTAGGTGTTTCGATACGCGGGTTTGAGTTACAAAAGTTAATTCCATTGGCTAAAACTCGTATCGAAACGCCCATCCCCGTACTGGTACGCCAGGCCATATTTGCCTAGGCGTATCAAAACGCACCAGACCTGTATCGATCCCACAAGCCTGAAATTGCCTAGCCATACCAATACGATCCCCCGCGTATCGGTACTCCTGGGCCTGTAATGTCACATTCGGCTGATTTTTCATCCCATAAGCATACTCAAACTACTCCAACATGCTTTAAACTCAATACCAACATGTCAAACATATTTCATACTAACTAACACCACATATCTAACAACGCCACAAGGATTCATGCATCAAATAGGAAATCTATAGGCATGCTTCCTATTATGCATCCAACCAACATATCAAAAGGTAAACCAGCACCAAAAACAAACCTTAAAGGGCATTTACAAACCAAGAGCAACTAAAGAAACATGCTCAAATAGGGAGTTTCACAAAACATCTTCCAATACACAACAAGTACCCCATTACCCTTATTCATTATAGTCTAGTCTGTAACATACTTTGGAAACAAGTCTTGCCAAGATCCCCTTGCTTCTTGTTGCCTTCCAAGACCTCAATTATCTGCATTGATGGACAACGAGAGCATAAGCACACAAGGCTTAATGAGGAGTGCTCAAAAGCAAACATCATCAATGCATTTAAAACCATTTACTTAACATCATCCTTTTAAACATCATCATCCCTCTTTAAAAACATGCATTTTATGTCATTGAAAATCAGCATACTAAACATATGCTACATGTATTATTAACCAACAGCAAGTTACATTGCTAACCCTCCACTTAAGCCTTCCCATACATTACTACCAAATGCAAAGATTAAGGAGAAACATGTATAAATCACATTATACAACATAAAGCAATCCAATGATACATTAACAATTATATTGACTTTCAAGTGATCATTTAACCAGTCCAATAACAAAGAGTTCATCAGATGCACAGATTCAACAAGTGTTAATCCAACACTTCAAGCTATCTCAATTGGAATAGCGATACAATCACAATCGCAGTACAATAACAACCGGCTACAATCTCAGCCCACAGGGATACCAATCCCTCTCATCAGTTAGATGTTTAACCCACTAATGGGAGTATTCAGTACCGTTAAACCCCTCTACCATTAGGGTACTTGGATGGAGTATTCGGTACACAATATAAACCTCTCAACATCCAAAGTGACTTATTTACAGTGCACTCAATCCTATGGCCGGCCAACTATATCTGATAACAATTTTAAAACCACATCACTTTCCAATATAATTAACCATTTTCCATTTACCTCACTGTTTAACAAGCATTCACCAAACCATTTTTCCAAAGCAACATCACATGCTTTAAACACAAGTATAAACCACATACTTACAATGATCACTTACCATGTGCATCCTTCAGCATTTCATGCTTAAAAATAGTATGTCAAATACTTTAAAACATGCTTAAACAGTAGGTAACATGTAGTTAAAACAAGTGTATAAAACCATTTCAAACTAGCACGACCGAGAGAGTACAACCACTTTATACTTACTTCCGAGTCTAGGTAAGCTTTTCAAGCTCTACCTTAACTCCCCAAACTCTGTTCCAAAACATCAAAACGCTTTAAACCACGTTTTCACTCACCGATATGTGAAAGTTCGATTCGCTGACGCGAAACCAAGCATCCGAAGCCTCCTACACTTCTCTAATCACATCCGGATCAACCTCCCCTATTTTTATCATACAACAATAGAGGATTAATGCATCATAATGCATTCTAAATACATCAAACACAATCCTTCTTAGATTTCCACAAAATCCTCACAATTAACCCTCCACAATAACAGAAAATATAACCAAAACACTTCGATTCATAACCCAGCCAACTTCTATCAACCTAGCATCATTTACAACATCAAAACACATCTAAAAACAGATCCAAAACAAGATACTACTTCCAGCAACCTTATAACCACAAAACACCACAAAACCTCAAAACTAACAACCTAAACAAATCGAGATTCTTAAGTTTCAGGATTCCATTGATAAAAATCACTTATCAACATTATTAATCATCCAAAATATAAATCAAATCACCATTACTTACTGGAAATCAGATCCAATTCGCGAATCACCTCATTTTCCTCAAAGAACTCATTAAATCATTAGAGAATCATCAAAATCAGATAGAAACACAAAACAAGGATAAAATGATTGGGAATTTAAATAAAGAACCATACAATAGAGGATATCTCGGACCTTACCCCTATTGTGAAGTTTATCCCTCAATTGGTTTGTGAAAAGCTAAGAAAACACAAGATTAATGTGAGATTTTGTGTAATCAATCTTTATAAAACAATTTAAAACAATAAAATCAAGTTAACAACCATCTCACCTCTGGAAATTTGATGAAATCTGGGTGTTTGGCTGAGGAGAGAATGGAGAGGAAAAAGTTGAGAGAAAATGACGTGATTTTTGTTTAGAAAAGATAACTTTTTAACAAAATCCTCAAAAACCAGTTAAATCCTCACCAGTTAAATCAAGGGAGAAATCATCAAAAACCAATTGGCAAAATAGCTCCTTAAGGATTCTAAGTATTTGACCCTTTTCATTTTAGTCACTAGAAAATCACAGTTTTCAAAACTTTCATTTTGGTCACTAACCAAATTGTCCATCTTCCAAAACTCATTTTTTTCAAAATTGATTCCACCATTATTAAATACATAATAAATAATGATTTTTAAGCATTTTTCAATAATTTTTCCAACACCAAAAATATATGATCCCGAAACCGACTCGAATCTCTACTCTGGTCCACCGAACCGTCTAATAAACCCTCTAAACCGCTAAGCCCTAAAACCGGGGCGTTACAACTCTCCCCCACTTAAGAAATTTCGTCCCCAAAATTTACATGGAGGAAACAGGTGCGGAAACTGTTTCACCATATCCAACTTACACTCCCACGTGGCCTCCTCAACACCACGTTGCTTTTACAACACCTTAACCAGCTCGACTATTTTGCCACGGAGCAGCTTACTGCTGGTATCAAGAATCTCTACTAGTTCTTCATCATAAGATAGATCTAATCTCAACTCAATCTCTTCAACCGGCATGACATGCGATGGTTCCAACCTATATCTCCGCAACATCGAAACATGGAACACATCATGAATCTTTCCCAACTCCGGAGGTAACCTCAAACGGTACACAACAGGACCCACACGCTCGACAACCTCGTATAGTCTGATGAACCTTGGGCTAAGCTTCCCTTTTCGTCCAAAATACAACACCTTCTTCTAGGGCAACACCTTCAAAAACACTTTATCACCCACAACATACTCTATATTCCTACGCCTCAAATCCGCATAGGATTTCTGGCGATCAATGGTTGCTTTCAAGCGCTCGCATATCAACTTTACTTTTTTGGTTGTACCTTTCAGAACATTCGGCAAAGATATAAACTTTTCCCTCTCTTCCGCCCAGCACACAAGACGTTTGACACTTCCTACCATACAATGCCTCATAGGGTGCCATTTGGATGCTAGCCTGAAAACTGTTATTATAAGCAAACTCCACTAACGGCAACTGCTTCTCCCACGTTCCCTGGTACTCAATAACACAACACCTTAGCATATCCTCGAGAACCTGAATCACGCGCTCCGACTAGCCAACCGACTAAGGATGGTACGAGGTACTAAAACTCAACCGAGTTCCCAAAGCATGATGCAAGCTCACCCAAAACCTTGCGGTGAACCGTGGATCCCTATCTGAAACTATAGATTTGAGCACCCCGTGCAAATTCACTATCTCAGAGATGTACAACTCAGCCAACCTGTCCAAGGTATACGTAATATGCACTGGCACAAATCGTAAACCGATCCACAATCACCCAGATAGAATCCTTTTTGGTCGGCGTCAAAGGTAGCCCAGACAGAAAATCCATGGTGATTCTTTCCCATTTCTATTCCAGTATCCTCAACGGTTGCAGCAACATGGGGTGAAACTGGTGCTCAGCCTTTACCCGCTGACAAACCATACATCGAGCAACAAAATCAACCACATCTCTCTTCATCCCCACAAAATAGTACCCCTTCAACCCTCGATACATTTTAGTACTACCGAGATGCATCGCAAGGACTAGCATGTGTCTCAGTCAAAATAGTACGCCTCAACTCTTCATCCTCAGGCACCACTATTCGACCTTTGAAACATAACACCCCATCATCATTAAAATGAAATCCGTAGGATTTCCATCCCTGATGTCTTCCACATGAGATACCATACTCCCATCATACGGTTGCTTCTCCTTAATCATTAGCGACAAGGATGGCTTCACTTGTAACTCAACCAACAAACCTTCGTCATTCGTTACACTCAACCGAGCAAACATGGCTCTCAACTCCACAACCGCTTTTCTACTCAAAGCATCCGCCACAACATTGGCTTTTCCCGGATGATACTCAATGGTCAGGTCATAATCCTTAAGCAACTTCACCCATCTGCATTACATAAGATTTAGCTCCTTTTGTGACATGAGATATTTCAAACTCTTATGATCCGTATAAACTACACATTTCTCACCATAGAGATAATGCCTCCAGATCTTCAAGGCAAACACAACCGCTGCAAGCTCAAGATCATGAGTAGGGTAGTTACGCTCATGCACCTTCAACTGCCTAGATGCATACGCCACCACCTTACCCTTCTGCATCAACACACAACCAAGCCCAACATACGACGCATCACTATATACAACAAACTATTTTCCCAATTTTGGTTGAACCAAGACCGGAGCTCGCGTTAAGGATTCTTTTAATCTTTCGAAAGCCCGTTGTCTATCCTCCGTCCACTCAAACTGAACATTCTTCTGCAACAACCTTGTTAACGGAGCTGCCAAACTGGTCATCTCCCTCAGGCTGGATAGCAACAGTATGAGCTACAGTCCTCTATCCACCATCTCGACATTAAAACGGTTCGCGGCCACAACCACGACCACGCCACGGAGAAACAACAGGTGCAACACCCTAACCACCTCGAACCAACAATGAACAATCATGCCTCTGATGGTCGCTTGACCCACAACTCCAAGCATTAGCCACCATAGGTGCAGGTGCCTGACCCTCCCTGGCCAAACGTGGGCAATCTCGCCTTAAATGATCTTGGGATTCACAAACCCAACATGTGCTAAACGGTGCTCTAGCCTAGGCTCCCTGCCCCTGGACTCTACGTCCACCTGCACCTCCACCGTGCCTCAGCTCTGGGGGAAACCTTCTGTCATGGTGTCTCTTGGCCTGACCACCCCTATAACCCGAATCAGCAGCTCTCTTACCCGAGCTAGAACCTCGCGATCCAGAAGCCAAACCCAAATTCTACTCCACATCCTTGGATCGGGAAACCAACACATCAAAATCGGTATAATCAGTAGCAAGCATGTATGTCTTAACATCATGCACAAGCCCATAATAGAAACGATCACATCGAGTACGCTCGTCAGGAACCAACTCATGTGCATACCAACTGAACCTCACGAACTGGACCTCATACTCCGTAACAGACATACTGCCCTATACCAATGCCATAAATTCATGCTTGTTCTCATCCTAATATCGGACTCCCAAAAACTTCTTCAAAAAACCCCCATAGAAGAACTCTAAAGACACATCATCGGTCGCCATGCTCGATATCGTGGTAGTCCACCACGTATAGGCATCACCCTACAGCAGGGAAACAACACAAACCAACTTACGTGCATCGGTGTACCCCATCTGGCCCAATATCCTCTCAGTACTGGCCAACCAACCCTCAAAAGCCTCAGGCGACAACCCTCGAAACTCGACTCCGCCCAAGCTACAAAGATGCTCAAGCGACAAACCTTGCCCATCAACCGGTGGTGCTGGCACACGAACACTTGTAACTGCTGCCTAGAACGCACCGGTCATGGCCTGAATCAACGGTGCCATATCACCCATCCTTGGCCCAGCTAGCGCAGGTGGTACTTGCTCTACTCCCTCAGGTGGATTAGGTGGGGGTGGTGGCAACCCTCAAGGAGGTACAACTTCTCCCTCATCATCCTGCCCAGCGGCAGTAGCAATCACGCTAGATCGCAACTCTCTCCTCAGTCCCATCATGCTAAATTATATCTAGGGCATGATAATCATTTCAAAACAAAACAGTCAGGTTAGCCTCAAGCAAGGATCCAAGACTTTCCATTTCAAAAATCAAAACTTTCCAGAATATAATAATAAGGTAATGGGTACCCCAAAACATCCCCAACATAGCATACAACAATCAACATTCATATATCAATCACCGTGCATATCAACCAGCGTAATACAACAATCACCACACAAATCAAACAATAGAGCATAACTCACAGTAACAACACAACCACCTCCCAAATAAACCAAACCTGGCTCTGATACCACCAAATATAACCCCCTTGACCCGGCCTAGATGCCCAACCGAACCAAGAAGGCTACATTAGGTTTGCCATAGCAAACCGAAGAGATTCAAACAAACTCGCTCCATTTTTTCTTTTATCTTATCTAGATGCCCATTTATTAACCCTACATGTTCATACAGACATCAGGTGCAACCCCAACTTAATCACGCAACAATTTGACATCTAATTGATCACGTATGCAAGTTAGGGACCAAATTGCAAATACAGAAAATTTAAAGATTAAAACTCATTTTTAAGTTGCCAATCTTTAATTAGACAGATTCCAAACCTTCAACACAAATTTTAGCTCAATCTGATCATTCTACCACTTATAATTGCATCGGCAAGATTTAGGGACTAAAAAGTAAAGAAAGCAAAACTCTCCAAAATGGCATTAACATGAAAAATGGCCATCCGTATCGAAACGGGTAAGCTTGTACCGATACGGTTCGAAACACACCATTTAGATACACCACCAAGTCGTTTCGATATGCATAACTGAAATACTGAACTTTTGAAAATTTTACAATCATACCGATACGGTTCCTTAGGTGTTTCGATACGCGGGTTCGAGTTACAAAAGTGAATTCCAGTGGCTAAAACTCGTATCGAAATGCCCATCCCCGTACTGGTACACCAGGACAAATTTGCCTAGGCTTATCGAAACACACTAGACCTTTATTGATACCACAAGCTTGAAATTGCCTAGCCGTACCGATACGGTCCCCCGCGTATCGGTACGCCTGGACCTATAATGTCACATTTGGCTGATTTTTCATCCCATAAGCATACTCAAACGACTCCAACATGCTTTAAACTCAATACCAACATGTCAAACATATTGCATACTAACTAACACCACATATCTAACAACGCCACAATGATTCATGCATCAAATAGGAAATCTATAGGCATGCTTCCTATTATGCATCCAACCAACATATCAAAAGGTAAACCAGCACCAAAAACAAACCTTAAAGGCCATTTACAAACCAAGAGCAACTAAAGAAACATGCTCAAATAGGGATTTTCATAAAACATCTCCCAATACACAACAAGTACCCCATTGCCCTTATTCATTATAGTCTAGTCTCTAACATACTTTGGAAACAAGTCTTGCCAAGATCCCCTTGCTTCTTGTTGCCTTCCAAGACCTCAATTATCTGCATTGATGGACAACGAGAGCGTAAGCACACAAGGATTAATGAGGAGTGCTCAAAAGCAAACATCATCAATGCATTTAAAACCATTTACTTAACATCATCCTTTTAAACATCATCATGCCTCTTTAAAAACTTGCATTTTATGTCATTGAAAATCAACATACTAAACATATGCTACATGTATCATTAACCAACAACAAGTTACATTGCTAACCCTCCACTTAAGCCTTCCCATACATTACTACCAAATGCAAAGATTAAGGAGAAACATGTATAAATCACATTATACAACATAAAGCATTCCAATGATACATTAACAATTATATTGGCTTTCAAGTGATCATTTAACCAGTCCAATAACAAAAGAGTTCATCAGATGCACGGATTCAACAAGTGTTAACCCAGCACTTCAAGCTATCTTAATTGGAATAGCGATACAATCACAATCGCAGTACAATAACAACCAGCTACAATCTCAACCTACAGGGATACCAATCCCTCTCATCGGTTAGATGCTTAACCCACTAACGGGAGTATTCAGTACCGTTAAACCCCTCTATCATTAGGGTACTTGGATGGAGTATTCCCGTACACAATATAAACCTCTCAACATCCAAAGTGACTTATTTACAGTGCACTCAATCCTATGGCCGACCAACTATATCTGATAACAATTTTAAAACCACATCACTTTCCAATATAATTAACCATTTTCCATTTACCTCGTTGTTTTAACAAGCATTCACCAAACCATTTTTCCAAAGCAACATCACATGCTTTAAACACAAGTATAAACCACATACTTACAAGGATCACTTACCATGTACACCTTCAGCATTTCATGCTTAAAATAGTATATCAAATACTTTAAAACATGCTTAAACAGTAGGTAACATGTAATTGAAACAAGTGCATAAAACCACTTCAAACTAGCACGGCCGAGAGAGTACAACCACTTTATACTTACTTTCGAGTCTAGGTAAGCATTTCAAGCTCTACCTTAACTCCCCAAACTCTGTTCCAAAATATCAAAATGATTTAAACCACGTTTTCACTCACCAATATGTGAAAATTCGATTCACCAACGCGAAACCAAGCATCCGAAGCCTCCTACGCTTTTCCAATCACTTACGGATCAACCTCACCAATTTTTACCACACAACAACAGAGGATTAATGCATCATAATGCATTCTAAACACAGGAAACACAATCCTTCTTAGATTTCCACAAAATCCTCACAATTAACCCTCTACAAAAATCAAAAACATAACCAAAACACTTCGATTCACAACCCAGCCTACTTCTATCAACCTTGCATCATTTCCAACATCAAAACACATCTAAAAACAAATCCAAAACAAGCTACTACTTCCAGCAACCTTACAACCACAAAACCTCAAAACTAACAACCTAAACAAATAGAGATTCTTAAGTTTCGGGATTCTATTGATAAAAATCACTTATCAACATTATTAATCATCCAAAATATAAATCAAATCACCATTACTTACTGGAAATCAGATCCAATTCGCGAATCAACTCATTTTCCTCAAGGAACTCGTTAAATCATTAGAGAATCATCATAATCATATTATAAACACAAAAACAGGGATCAAATGCTTGGGAATTTCAATAAAGAACCATACAATAGAGGAGATCTTGGACCTTACCCCTATTGTAAAGTTTCTCCCTCAATTGGTTTGTGAAAAGCTAAAAAAACATAAGATTAATGTAAGATTTTGTGTAATCAATCTTTATAAAACAATTTAAAACAATAAAATCAAGTTAAAAACCACCTCACCTCTAGAAATTTGATGAAATCTGAGTGTTTGGCTGAGGAGAGAATGGAGAGGAAAAAGTTGAGAGAAAATGACATGATTTTTGTTTAGAAAAGATAACTACCTTTTTAACAAAATCCACTTTAATTATTAATTAAATCACATGTTAAAATTAGTTAAATCAAGGGAGAAATCATCATAAACCAATTGGTAAAATAGCTCCTTAAAGATTCTAAGTATTTGACCCTTTTCATTTTAGTCACTAGAAAATCACAGTTTTCAAAACTTTCATTTTGGTCACTAACCAAAATGTCCATCTTCCAAAACTCATTTTTTTCAAAATTGATTCCACCATTATTAAATACATAATTAATAATGATTTTTAAGCATTTTTCCACAATTTTTCCAACACCAAAAATATATGATCCCAAAACCGACTCAAATCTCTACTCCGGTCCACTGAACCGTCTAATAAACCCTCTAAACCACTAAGCCCTAAAATCGGGGCATTACAAAGTAAGTTTCCATCTTTTGCTCTTTAATATCGGTTCAGATATGAGCATGTGTAATTCTTATTTTGGTCGTAAACATGGTTTGTTTTTACTTACTGTAAATGAATGATTTTGAGTGCATATGTAGTGGTTTAAAAGTATATGAAATGCTAGTGAGCATTGGTTTTCATTCCGGTTGTAAATGGTGTTATTGCTATGGTAATGTGATTTGCACATGTGGTGATTTTGTATAATGCATTGTAAAACAGTGAGTAAATAGTTTTATAAATGATATATTGGCTATGTGACATGATGAGAAAACATTCAGATATAGTTGGCATGCCATAGGATGAAGTGAACTATAGTATGTTAAAAATTGATTGTGGTTAAGGGTCCTTGAGGTAAGCGGTAGGCTACTCGGACTATGATGTTATCACTTGGGTTGAGTGGTCGGTTCCCCTTATTGATGTTGATCTTGCGATCGGCAAGGTTGTTATATCATGCGGCCGGCATGGTATGGGTTATGGTAGTGGTCGATTATCATGAGAGGTCCGTGTATCCAAATTGTAAGGTTAACGGTCGGTTACCTAAAGGTTAGCGGTCAACTAATCAAGAATATTGGTCGTCTATCCGGGGTCACTATAATTTCCAATGTTTGCAAGTTCATGAGTTAAACCTATTTTATAATGCTTTGGGATTTAAGCATGGTTTTGTAATTTAATGCTTTCGGATTTAAGCATGAGATGACTTAATGCTTTGGAATTTAAGCATGTGATTTGTAAACGTTGTTGCATATGGTCGATATGCATGTTTTGATTGTAATCAACGAAAATCTTTGGACATAAGCATGGTTTGAAAACAAGTGTTTAGTTTTCAAAGGATTTTAAATGCATCATTGTTTTAAGAGCATCCTCACTAACCATGTGTGCTTACTCTCTCTTTTTCCTAATGATGCAGAGCACGAAGGTTTAGAGGCAGCAAAGGCAAGGTTTGAAGTGATCCAAGTGCAAGACTACTTAAGTTTGAAATCGGTTTATGTTTTCAGTTAATAAGGTGTAACATCCCCTTCCAGTATCCGTACACCGGGTACGAGTCGAAAATATTACGACTTCTTTAATAAAAAATCGAGGTAATTTAATTTTTTTTGGAAAACTTCTCAATGCTCACCCATCCTAAAATTTCTCTACCCCAAGCACGCTTAACTTTATTTAAAACCGAAATAAATTATTTATTCAAGTTCCAATCATAAATCAATTATCTTAGCATACAACCCATGACCTGAGTTTACTCTTAACTTTGTATTTTTCCAAAAAAATTCCAATTTTCCACATATTTGTTACCTTAGCATAAAACTTGTCTTCATTAATCAAATCAATAAAATAAAATATTTGTTAGATTCAAATCTATCAATACCTTAAACATGTTGTCTAATATAATCATTCGAATATAAATTTTCCACATATTTTCCTTTATTCCTTGTATTGTTCAACAACTCATTGTGGTCCTTAGTGACCAATTTGAACTTCCATTAATTCTTCTGAGCTTGCTAACTAACATTTGAAAAAAAATGTTTCAAATTTCATTTTCTGACAGCTTGCGCTACGTTCAAAGATTTACTTATACAAGGCAGAATACATATTGGAACTTATTTTCCTTTATACTGGAGAAACTAGATTCGATAACGGTTCTAACAGTATAAGCCACATAAATTAATAGAGTCTACAAAAATTATGAAAAATCACTGAATTCACGTCACATATTGTCCAGGCAGAAAACTGCTCTATAATTTTTCTGACCTTCATTCGATTAAAAATTCATATCTTTTAACTCAAAACATGAAATTAGCCTCTGTTTGTTGGAAACGAAACTAAACTAAAAAATATTTACAACGGTATACAATTCATCATCTAACTATTTTTGTAGAATTTATGGCAAAATTTTAAACTTACTGCCATAATTCAATTTCAACATAACTTCCTATAAATAACTTCTAATTTACACCAACTTCTCCCTATTTCTCTAATTGTCAATTTAGTCCCATCACTTTACTTCAAATGACCAGAATAATGCTTGTATTCATATGTTCTATTTACACCCTTCATCAAAATAGGCTCAAACCTTTACTTCTCTAATTTCTTTTGATTTGTCGAGATGGTCACCAAATTTTAAATATAAGGATTCAAGCTTCTTAACTTTGCAAATTAGTCCTCCAATCAACATTATTACCTTAATTTCATCATTTTAACTAAAATTCAGATTTACTCCTTCTAGATATCCTCTTTGCCGAATAGACCATTCAAGTTTGATAATTTGTCAAAATGGTCACTAATGTGATTAATCGTCAGTTTAGCATTCTAACTTCATTTTCATGTCTCTAACATTAATAATAATATAAATACACATCAAATTCATAAAAATCAGATCTGGTCCCTATGTATTTAACTTAGTGTTTTGCTTCCAAACAACAAATCTAGCTTACTAGATCATTAATCCAACATCACAAACCCTAAGTTAGACTTGAATCCATAAACCCTAATCTTCACTATGCAAAGTAAAATATATAGGGTTTAATCCTAACTCAATAACATGATTCCAACATCATACAAGCATGATTCTAACTTAAAATCAACCATGGATTCATAAAATCATAAAAGCCCCAATTTGTTCATAAACCCTAATTTCTTCCACATATCAAATCTCATCAATCAAGCAAGTATTCTATAAATTATTTACATCAAAATATTGAGCTCGAAGAGTAGAACAACTTTGTAGCTCAAAAGATTACCTAAAAATCAAGATTCGGGGCTTAAATCGAGCTTGGAAATTTCCCTCTTCTTTCTCCTCTTTCTTCATGGTTTATGGCTGGAAAAGATTAACATTTTTTCATCTTTTTACTATTAAATTACACTTGTAACTATTAAGTGAATTTTAAATTCTTTTAAATAGTGAAATTACCAATTTAGCCTTTAAATCCAATGGCTATTTTAATCACATCCAAAATCAAGGGCCAAGATGAAATCCATATATATTTCATCTTCCAAAAATTTCCTCAACATTTCAAAATATTTCAAAATTGCCATCCTTGCCAAATGACCAATTTGCCATCCAACTAGTCTTTATTTACTAGTTTGTTTCAAAATTGCCATTCCATTACAATCTAACTAAATTAGTTCCTTCTAACTGGCCACTATTCCATAAATATCATTTTATGATTTTCCATGGCTTATGGAACAGCCTCTGAAATTTCAATTCAATCCGATTTCCCAATATTCACTAAATACTTCTACTACGATTTTACCTTTACCAAGCTATCGGATCTATTCCAAAAATTCTATATTTCCATAATGTACCTCATGTCATCATCCTTCATCCAATGGCCTAGATTTAATCTTGAGCTAGTAGTTACAAACCTTGCCCTTATAATTTTCCAAAATTACGATCTTGCCATTTTTCATCCAACGACTCATATTTAACATGGAAAATCAACTTAAATCCAAGGGTTCATATTCTTCCAACACAAAGAAAATATATTAGACATGTAAAATGAAATAATTAACCTTGCCTTATCATCCTTCAAAATATCCTGGATATTCGAGTCGATCCGATTATCCGAATATTTTTTTAAACTTTATCGCTTTATAGCCATTAATACAAGCTCCGTACGAAAAATCTGGGTAACACGAAAAATCATTCTTGGGGGTAAACTATTTATTTACGGGACTAAAATACATAACTTTTGAAAATTACAATTTAGTCCCTAAACTTTTCCTAAGTTTATACTTTATCCATAAAACTTTCAAAATTTACATTTTGTTCACTAGCCAAAAATTGGGATAGTACAATTCTCCCCCTTTAAGAAAATTCATCCTCGAATTTTCAGCACATACTTAATTCAAAAACAATGAGAAAATTGTTTTCTCAAATCTTTTTCTCTTTCCCATATCGCTTTTTCGACTTCATGATATCGCCAGAGAACTTTAACAAGGGAGACCATCTTATTCCTTAGTTCTTTGACTCCATGTGCTAGAATCTTTATCGATTCTTCCTCGTAAATCAATTTCGGTTGAATCTTTATTCCTTCTAGGTAATGATATGTAAAGGATATGATCGATACTTCTTGAGCATCGATACATGAAATATATTGTGAATCTTGTCCATTTCCGGAGGTAAGGCTAGCTAATAAGCCACGAGACCAACTCTTTCACAATCTTATATGGTCCAATAACTGTCGAACTCAGCTTCCCTCTTTGTCCAAACCATAACACTTCCTTCCAAGGTGAAACTTTTAAGGAATACTTTATCCTTAGCTTCATATTAAATATCTTTTCTTTCAAGATCAGCAGATAATGTCCACCATTCTAAAGCAATTCTAGATTGCTTCGAACTATTCTTACTTTATTCTCCACATCTTGAACTGAATCAAATCAAATTCAATCACCTCTTACTTCTCTTTTTAACTCATTATCGTTTGGATATAAATTACATATTGATAATATGAATATTCTTTAGACTAAACATCAATACCTTTAATTTTTCCCTTTTCACCTCACTGAATTCTTTCCAGGCATATCTTATCTTTCATCTATAAATCTTTGATCCGATTTGTCAAAGTAGGTCTGAGCTGAAGTTGTGTAATCAATACACTATTTTCCTCCAAAGATAACTGGGCATTTAATGCTTATAAGCCAAAGAATGATTTTTGGCTAAATACATCAACTACTACATTAGCCTTACTACATCAATACACATCCCAACCTATTATGGGATGTATTATTGAATAAGGTAGAATCCTTACTAGATTCAT
Source organism: Hibiscus mutabilis (assembly GCA_019671005.1). Classification (NCBI taxonomy): domain Eukaryota; kingdom Viridiplantae; phylum Streptophyta; class Magnoliopsida; order Malvales; family Malvaceae; genus Hibiscus; species Hibiscus mutabilis. The sequence goes on from CM033736.1 coordinate 34,698,599, forward strand.
ACTGCACTAATACTAGTGCTACTATCAAATCTTCTTCTACCGGTAATAATATAATCGTAATTTAATCTTAGAGGAATATTACTGCTTCTTTTGACTAACATCACTAGAGCTTCGTAAGGTGATATACTGGGTCGTATAAAACCTCAATCCAATGATTCTTACAAGTAGGCCTTTAGCTTTCTCAATCTAGTAAGAGCCATTCTGTAGGGTGCAATTGATATAGGTCCAATATTGGATTAAAATTCAATCCTAAACTTAGCCTCTCGATTAAACGTCAAGCCTGACAGCTCCCTTTGGGCAACCCATTTAAAACTCACAAACAATATGAATACTCTCTCAGCTTGCCCTTAATTCTCGGTATCCATAGCATAAGTTAAATAATTTTCACATTAGTAACAAATTCCTATAAAAACTCTGCATGCTTATGCATGCCAATTATCTCAACCCTCACATGATTGTTTTTATGGATTTCTTGAATCTCCAACATTAATTATAAATGTTAAAGAGTTCTTAATTTTCCTTGTCTTGATCTCTTAGCGGAACTATATAATAAATTCAGCTTGATATCTTTGCCAAGAATCCTCACCACTTTTAGAAGTGGTGAAATACATAATGATTCACTATTCCTCTTTATAAGTTGTGCCTCTGTTTAGATATTTTCTTATTCTGAACCCTTTGCATTGTATTTGGCGTAATTTACTGCTTCATAGTATTTTGAAATACATAGGGCAGTTAGTACTTCTTTGTACCTGACCTCTAGCCCTCTATGCACTGTCATAACATGCTTTTTTTGTCTGTAGGAAGCAGTTTAGAAGCAAATTAGCTCAGTTTATTAAACTTGCACTCATACCCGTAAATAATCCAATTGCCCTAATAAAGATGCAAGAAACTTCGTTCCATCTCTAGGATAAACTGTGTTACGGAACCCTCAAAGAAAGAACTTCTAGTTAATATACTTTTGAGTATGTACCGTAACATTACTTCATCAAATATAGGTCTAATCCTTTCAGATGAGATAATACTTTTTCTTTGAGTCTCCTCTAATCATCCATACAAAGTTCCTTCAACATTACTTTTATATCATTAAACCATAGATTAACAATCATAGGATCTCCATTAATATCTCTTTGGAAATCTAGCGTGTCAAAACTCTTAATTCTTTTGCAACCGGTGCCTAAGCAGGCTGAATCATGATCGCATCTAATGACTGGAAGAAAAACTCTTAATCCAGAATATGCATATCATGTTACTCTAGTGCCTCTACACCATGCTAAACTAAGGGTAGAATATTATTATTAACCTTAACATGCTCGTGAATCTCTTATTGATTCACTCGCCTAACACCTAACACAATTCTTTTACCCCCACACATTGGAATTTAACATTATTATCATAATGAAGTGAGCAATTGCATCCATTCAAACAAGTAAAATCATTAGTAATTTTGACATCCTAGTGGCATGTATACAGTTTTGACCTTTACCATACTTCGTTTGACTCCAAAACCGGCTAAACATGTAGCTCTAATACCAATAAATGTAACATACCCTTCCTGTATCTGTACACCGGGTACGAGTCATAAATATTACAACTTCTTTAATAAAAAATCAGGGTAATTTAAAACTTTTTTTGGAAAACTTCTCAATGGTCACCCATCCTAAAATTTCTCTAACCCAAGCACGCTTAACTTTATTTAAAACCGAAATAAATTATTTATTCGAGTTTCAATCATAAATCAATTATCTTAGCATACAACTCATCACCTGAGTTTATTCTTAACTTTGTATCTTTCCAGAAACGCCAATTATCATAAAATCCTATCGAACTTTAAAGGCCAATCACAAGTCAAATAGGTTTAGCAAGTATACATGCCACTATAATAATCAAACCTCAATTAGGATGTCATTACTGTGATTACCTGTTGAGCTTTCCAATATTGATGCAATGATCTTCTCACTCTTATATTGATTTACCTACATGTGCACAATCAAACACACGCTAAGTACGAACTTAGTGAGGCAATAAAGGAAATTAATAACAATAATTTAAACTTTATTCAACTTCATGGCTATGTTTATATAACATGATATATATATGCCACAGCATCAACTTTCACATTGTATTAGTAATGATTTACTACATGCTAATGTCATAAGACTTTCATGCTTGTCCATTTGTCATAATTTGCCATATATGCATAAATGCATCTTGATCACTAGACATGTTTTACCATCATGTTAATCATATATTAACACAATATAAACCGGATATAAATTTCTTACCAATATACATGTCATTTATTCCAAAAGCTCATAAGCTTGTTCACTTGTTTATCTTTTATTAACCAATAAACCATAGCCCAAATATAAGCCTGTGAGGACCCTGGGTACGCGAGTCAAATATGCACCGAAGTGCTAATACATATAAGGTCGTGCCCTCCATAATACACATAAGGTCATGGCCACCATATGAACTAAGTGTCCTTTATATACACTATAGTGCTAAACCGAGTATGCAACGTGTTGTTGGACTCTATGGCATGCCAACTATACCCTGTCCCTCAATGACTTACTTGGGCATATTTTCCATATTTATTTCAACCATGGCAATGTATATCAACATAATTTAATATTGGGCAGTTCATACCCGAAATAACATTCATAATATAACATCATATATAACTAGTGATCTATGCATTTATGTTCAACCTTTGACATATTTAAAACATGTCAAATATATGATCAATGACATAAATATCATGTCAATATATAAACAAGGTAGACTTATCGCAAGTCTTCCTAATGATGTATAAAACATTCATGTATTATGTTATGTATGCATTGCACTCACCTTGGACACTTAACACAATGTCTCACTAAGTCCTAGCTCGATCCTTTCTTTCATAGTACCTCGAACCTTCTTTGATTCAGACTTGTCTTCATTAATCAAATGAATAAAATAAAATATTTGTTAGATTCAAATCTAACAATACCTTAAACATGTTGTCTTATATAATCATTCAAATATAAATTTTCCACATATTTTCCTTTCTTCCTTGTATTGTTCAATAACTCATTGTGGTCCTTAGTGACCAATTTGAACTTCCATTAATTCTTTCGAGCATGCTAACTAACATTTGAATACAAAATGTTTCAAATTTCATTTTTTGATAGCTTGCTCTACCTTCAAAGATTTACTTATACAGGGCAAAATACATATTGGATCTTAATTTCCTTTATACTGGAGAAACTAGATTCGATAACGGTTCTAACGGTATAAGACACATAAATTTATAAAATCTAAAAACATTATGAAAAATCACTGAATTCACGTCACAGACTGTCCAGGCAGAAAACTGCTCTATAATTTTTCTGACCTTTATTCGATTAAAAATTCATATCTTTTAACTCAAAACTTGAAATCAGTCTCCGTTTGTTGGAAACGAAACTAGACTAACAAATCTTTACAACGGTGTACATTTTATCATCTAACCATTTTTTGTAGAATTTATGGCGAAATTTTAAACTTACTGCCATAATTCAATTTCAACATAACTTTCTATAAATAACTTCTAATTTATACCAACTTCTCCCTATTTCTCTAATTGTCAATATAGTCCCACCACTTTACTTCAAATGACCAGAATAAAGCTTGTATTCATATGTTCTATTTACATCCTTCATCAAAATAGGCTCAAACCTTTACTTCTCTAATTTCTCTTGATTTGTCGAGATTGTCACCAAATTTCAAATATAAGGATTCAAGCTTCTTAACTTTGCAAATTAGTCCTCCAATCAACATTATTACCTTAATTCCATCATTTTAACTAAAAATTAGATTTACACCTTCTACATATCCTCTTTGCCGAATATACCATTCAAGTTTGACAATTTGTCAAAATGGTCACTAATGTGATTAATCGTCGGTTTAGCATTCTAACTTCAGTTTCATGTCTCTAACATTATTAATAATTAAAATACACATCAAATTGATAAAAATCAGATCTGGCCCTTAATTTTGAAGCTTGTCGAAATGGTCCCTATATATTTAACTTAGGGTTTTGCTTCGAAACAACAAATCAAGCTTACTAGATCATTAATCCAACATCACAAACCCTAAGTTAGACTTGAATCCATAAACCCTAATCTTCTCTATGAAAACTGAAATATGTAGGGTTTAAATCCTAACTCAATAACATGATTTCTACATCATACAAGCATGATTCTAACTTAAAATCAACCATGGATTCATAAAATCATAAAACCCCAATTTGTTCATAAACCCTAATTTCTTCCACATATAAAATCTATCAACCAAGCAAGTATTCTATAAATTATTTACATCAAAAGATAGAGCTCGAAGAGTTTGAAAGATTACCTAATAACTGAGATTCGGGGCTTAAATTTAGCTTGGAAATTTCCCTCTTCTTTCTCCTCTTTCTCCATGGTTTATGGCTGGAAAAGATTAACATTTTTTCATCTTTTTACTTTTAAATTACACTTGTAACTATTAAATGAATTTTAAATTCATTTAAATAGTGAAATTACCAATTTAGCCTTCAAATCTAATGGGTAATTTAATCTCATCCAAAATCAAGGGCCAAGATGAATTCCATATATATTTCATCTTCCAAAAACGTCCTCAACATTTCAAAAATATTTCAAAATTGCAATCCTTGCCAAATGACCAATTTGCCCTTCAAATAGTCTTTATTTACTAGTTTGTTTCAAAATTGCCATTCCATTATAATCTAACTAAATTAGTTCCTTCTCAAGCAGCCACTATTCCATAAATATCATTTTATGATTTTCCATGGCTTATGGAACAACCTCTGAAATTTCAATTCAATCCGATTTCCCAATATTCACTAAATACTTCTACTACGATTTTACCTTTACCAAGCTATCAGATCTATTCTGAAAATTCTATATTTCCATAATGTACCTCATGTCATCATCCTTCATCCAATGGCCTAGATTTAATCTTGAGCTAGTAGTTACCAACCTTGCCCTTATAATTTTCCAAAATTACGATCTTGCCATTTTTCATCCAATGGCTCATATTTAACATGGAAAATCAACTTAAATCCAAGGGTTCATATTCTTCCAACAAAAAGAATATATCTTAGAAATGTAAAATGACATAATTACCTTGCCTTATCATCCTTCAAAATATCCTGGATATTCGATTCGATTATCTGAATATTTTTTAAAACTTTATCGCTTTATAGCCATTAACACAAACTCTGTACGAAAAATCTGAGTAACACGAAAACATCATTCTTGGGGGTAAACTATTCATTTATGGGACTAAAATACATAACTTTTTAAAATTACAATTTAGTCCCTAAACTTTTCCTAAGTTTATACTTCATCCACAAAACTTTGAAAATTTACATTTTGGTCACTAGCCAAAATTTGGGATATTACGTAAGGCAATGTGTTCGCCATGTTTTTTTGACTTGTAATCCTGTTTTCCCATGGTTTTTAAGCATGTGAAGTGTTGGATTTTATTGTTGGTTTGTTGTTAAGCTTGTTGAGAATCTTTGCTTATGTTGATGCTTGATGGTTGCTTAGGTATGCATCTAGTTGACATGGAATTGTTGCCATGTTTTGATGGTTCAAGCATGTTTATTATGATGCTTTAGATGTGTAAGCATGTTGTGTGCCTTTAAAGTGTCAAATGGGAGTTTTGGTTATGTGGCAAAATGATATTAGGAAGCATGCCTATAGAAAATCTTGAGTGTTTGAATGCCATGTAATGATGTTGATTCTATGATGTTTTGGTTAGGACTGTACCCTAGTAATGTTGTTTGAGTATTTGGAGCATGTTGGAGTGTTATGGTTATCATCAAAGTGTGTTTAGACAACAATTTGGGACATTACAAGTCCAGGCGTATCAAAACAGGTGTCCCCATACCGGTACGGCTAAGCCATCTCAGGCATAGCATTTCAATACGCGAGAGGGTGTTTTGATATGGGTAAGCCTTTACAGGCATAGCGTTTTGATACTAGAGCAAGTGTTCTGGTACGGTCTCAAGCATTTTGGCTATACGTTTCGATACGCGAGCAAGTGTTTCGGTATGAGTTTTAGCCACTAGAATATTTGAGTTTTGGAAATTGTTAAGGCGTACTAAAACACCTATACGCGTACCGGTACGGCTGCAGTTAATTCTATTATATAGAATGTTTGGAAGTTTCTATTTGTTTCATTTTTGGTCCATGAGTTTCGTGAATGCAATTGTATGAGCTTGGACGATCTTATTGGCCTAAAATTTGACATGTAAGCATGTAATTGTACTAATTGATGATTGGTAACCTTAATTTCAGTTTTGTTCCTTATGTTTATCAAATTTGTATTTTAGTCCTTAAAAGGTATGTTATGCAATTGGTTGCCTTCTTGTGGTCTGATTCCTTTGTAAACTCACCCGCCGCAAGTATGTACACTTAGGATTAATAATACGCATTTAGACAAGATAAAAAGAAAAAAATGGACCAGTTTTCGCAATCTTTCTTCATTTTGCTTTGGCAAACCTAATGTAGTTTTCTCAGTTCGGTCAGGCGTCTAGGCCGGGTCGAAGGGATTACATTTGTTGGTATTAGAGCCAGGTTAGGAAAGGTTGGGATGTTGTTGGTTGATTATTTGGTGATGCTTGTTATGCACGGTGATAGTGTATATGTACGGTGATTGTTTAATGTCATGTTGCTTTATGAAATGGGAATACATTGCCTATTACCGAGGTTTTAAAAGGGTTTTATAAGGTTGCCTTGGATCCTTTGCCTAATGATATCCTAACTTTAATGTGTTTTGATGCTTTTGTTAGCATGGCTCAACGTGAGACGCGTTTGATGGCTAAGAATGCTAGAGTTGGGTAGAATAATGATGTGGAAGGGAATCCCCCTGATACTTTACCTTATCCTCCTCCGTTGGTTCCTCCTGTTGATGTTAGGACGGGTAGTGTACCCCAGGCTCCTCCTGTGCCAATTTTTGGTGATTTGGCTTCGTTAATCGAGGTTATGACCGGAGTATTTCAGGTAGTGATGGCTGGAGTACAAGTGCAAGCATCGGCACCTACTATGGTGGTTAATCAAGGTTTACCCTTGGAGCGACTTTGTAGTTTGGAAGGTGAGGAATTTCAAGATTTGAGGCCTGAGGTAGCTGAGGGATGGCTGGAAAAGACAATCTGTATCCTGAGCTAGATGGGTTGTACTGATAAGCGCAAGTTAGGTTGCACTGTGTCACTACTGCAGGGTGATGCTTATCATTGGTGGGTGACCACAGTTACGGGTGTTCCCGAGGAGGATGTGACTTGAGAGTTCTTTGGAAGAGCTTTCAAGATAAAGTATCTTGGTACACAGTATTTGATGCGAAGAAGCGTGAGTTTATGTCGCTATCGCAGGGTGGTATATTTGTTGTCGAGTATGAGGTGAAGTTCGTTCTCCTAAGTCAGTATGCCCCAGAGTTGGTTCCAGATGATCAACAAAGGTGTGATAGGTTCCGCTATGGTCTTGTGAAGGATATTAAGACTTATCTTCTGGCTGCGACTACACATATTTTGATGTGCTGCTCAAACGTGCTAAGGATATTGAGCAGTCCTTGGGTATATCAGTTCGGGTTGCTAGTGCGAGCTTGGGTAAGAGAGTGGCCGATTCTAGCTATTTTGGGAGGTAGAATAGGATGTTTCGAGATAAGAGACATAAGCTGGATCACAGGCGTGGTGGCAGTGTTGGTCAGGGTAACCCAGGAGTTCGTATTGTAGCTGAATGTGAGCGTTGTGGTAGTCGTCCCACGGGGGCATGTTGGGGAAATACCTTGAGCTGTTGGATATGTGGATCTCCTAATCACGTGAAGCGTGATTATCCTCGTGCTGTAAGGGATGTGCCGATTCATGTTGTTGCACCTGCTAGGGGCCGAGGCCGTGGCAGGGGTAATTTTTAAAGGCGTGAGGATGGTCAGAGAGTTGTAGCTTATGCTACTACAGTGCGACCGAAGAATGTGGACCAGTTCAGATCTATGTTCATCGCGAGGGTTGCGATGAGACGGATATGATCGCAGGTACCTTTACTTTGCAAACCTTGTCATTGTTATCTTTGATTGATTCAGGGTCTACTCATTCTTATATCTTAAGTGAACATGCATCTTTGTTGAAAGTTCCTGTTGAAATCTTGGATGTTGTCATATTAGTAACTAGTTCCTTTGGTGAGACGGTTACTATTAGAAGGTTGTATAGGCGGTGTCCTTTGGTTATGCAAGGTCATGAGTTTGCCACAGATCTAATGGAGTTGCCATTCCATGGTTTTGATGTTATTTTGGGTATGGATTGGTTAAGCGAGCACAAGGCGGTTGGCGGTTGTGGATTGTGAATCCAAAAGGATTTCTTTGAGGTTAGCCGATGATTATGAAGTAGTGGTAGAAGACGAGAGTGTGAAATTCTTGTCCAATATGGTCTTGGCTACTCAAGAGAAAGGTTGATGAAAGGAGATTGCCAAACTTATTTGGCTATCGTGATGAATCCTGAAGTTAAGGGTGTTCAGGTGCAAGACAGTCAAACTGTCAATGCTTTTTCATAAGTTTTTCCTTAAGAGTTACCGAGTTTACCGCCATATAGAGAGGTGGAATTCGGTACTAAGATGTTCGCGGGTTTGGCACCGATGTCAATTGCTCCTTATAGGATGGCACCGAAGGAGTTGAAGTCTCAGCTTTAGGAGTTGTTAGATCATGGGTTCATCCGATCGAGTGTTTCTCCGTGAGGCGCTCTACCGGATAGAAAGGTTAAGGATGCGGATGTACATAAAACCGCATTTCGTACGAGGTACGGGCATGATGAGTTCTTGGTCATGCCTTTTGGTTTGACAAATGCCCCGGCTGCGTTCATGGATATGATGAATAGGGTGTTCCATGAATATCTTGATCAATTTGTGGTGGTGTTTATAGATGATATTCTCGTGTACTATCACACCGAGGAAGATCATGATCGGCATTTGCGAATTGTGTTACAAGTTTTGAAGGATAACCAGTTGTATGCCAAACAGAGCAAGTGTGAGTTTTGGCTTAAGGAAGTGACGTTCCTTGGTCATGTGGTTTCTGTGGAGGGTATTCGTGTTGACCCACAAAAAAATGAGGCTACTCTCAATTGGAAGCAACCTAAGCTAGTGTCAGAAGTTCATAGTTTTCTCAGGCTGGCTGGTTATTACCATCGCTTTGTTGATGGGTTTTCTAGTATTGCGATGCCATTGACGAAGTTGTTGCAAAAGAATGTTCCTTGTGTATGGACGGAGAAGCAACAACATAGTTTCGAGAAGTTGAAGGAAGTTTTAACACATGCTCATGTGTTGATTCAACCTAAATCTGGAAAGGAGTTTGTGGTTTATAGTGCTGCATATTACGTTGGCTTGGGTTGTGTGCTCATGCAAGGAGGTAAGGTTGTGGCCTATGCATCGAGACAGTTGAAGGTTCATGAGCGTAATTATTCAACTCATGATTTGGAGCTTGCGACTGTGGTGTTTGCCCTGAAAATCTAGAGACATTACCTTTATGGTGAGAAGTGTGTTGTTTTTATGGATCATAAGAGTTTGAAGTATTTGATGTCTCAAAAGGATTTGAATCTTAGGCAACATAGATAGTTAGAGTTGCTTAAGGATTACGAATTGGCGATCGAGTATCATCTTGGAAAAGCTAATGTGGTTGCGGATGCATTAAGTCGTAAGGTTGCAGTTGAACTTAGAGCTATGTTTGCAAGGTTGAGTGTTATGCGGGAAGGTGGATTATTGGCTGAGTTGCAAGTTAAGCCTACGTTGTCACAGGCAATTAATGATAAGCAACCGTTTGATGATTCCTTGGTTGAGCTTGTTAAGGACATATCGGATGGTAATCTGATGGATTTTCATTTTGATGATGATAGAGTGTTGTGTTTCAAGGGTCGAATAGTGGTGCTGGATGATTCAGAGTTGAGGCATACTATTCTGACGGAGGCACATTCTAGTCCTTTTGCTATGCATCCCGGTAGTGTTAAGATGTATCATGGATTGAAACAAGCCTACTATTGGGTTGGTTTGAAAAAGGATATGGCTGAGTTTGTTTCTAACTGCATGGTGTATCAGTGGGTCAAGGCTGAACATCAGTTTCCATTCGGGTTGTTGCAACCGTTGAGAATTATGAAATGGAAATGGGAGAGAATCACCATGGATTTTGTGTTAGGGTTACCTTTGACACTGGCTAAAAAGGGTTTTATTTGGGTGATTGTGGATCGGTTTATGAAGTGCGCACATTTTCTGCTAGTGCATACGACGTATACCTTGGACAAGTTGACGGATTTGTATATTGCTGAGATTGTGCATTTGCACAGGGTGCCTAAGTCCATTGTTTCAGATAGCGATCCGAGGTTTACAGCAAGGTTTTGGGAGAGTTTGCATTGGGCTTTGGCTACGAGATTGAATTTTAGCACCACATGTCATCCTCAGACGGATGGTCAGTCCGAGCGGGTTATCCAGGTTTTGGAGGATATGTTGAGATGTTGCATTATTGAGTTACAAGGAACCTGGGAGAAGCATTTACTTTGGTTGAGTTTGCGTATAACAACAGTTACCAAGCGCGTATACAAATGGCATCGTATGAGGCATTGTATGGCCGGAGGTGTCGTACGCTTCTGTGTTGGGCTGAGGTAGGGGAAAAACATGTTTCCTTGCCAGATGTGTGGAACGACACGGATGAAAAAGTAAAGCTTGTCTGTGATCGCTTGAAAGGGGCTGCGGATCGGCAGAAATCTTACACGGATTTGAAGCGTAGAGGGATTGAATTTACGATGAGCGATCGTGTGTTCTTGAAAGTGTCACCATGGAAGAAGGTGATGCGGTTCGGACGTAAGGGTATGCTTAGTCCGAGGTTTACTGGACCATACAAGGTTGCTGAGCGTGTTGGTCCCGTGGCTTATCGGTTGAGGTTGCCTCCCGAATTGGAGAAAATACATGATGTGTTCTATGTATCTATGTTGCGGAGGTATCGGTCAGATCCCTCGCATGTTATGCTGGTGTAGCATATTGAGTTGAGGCCGGATTTATCCTAAGTTGAGGAACCGGTGGACATCCTTGATTCCAGCAGCAAAGTTCTTCGTGACAAGACGATTGAGCTTGTGAAGGTCTTGTGGCGACACTGTGGTGTCGAGAAAGCCACTTGGGAAAACAAGGCAGACATTTTGGAGCAATTTTCGTATTTGTTTCCCCCAGGTAAATTTCAAGGATGAAATTTCTTAACTGGGGGAGAGTTCTAACCCCCGGGTTTTGGGCCTAGATGTTTTAAGGGTTGGTTCGAAGGTCTGGTGGACCGGTATTAGAGATTAAAGTCAGTTTCGAGATTAAATCGAATTAAATACTTATAAAGGTGATAAAATTGTGGGAAAATATTCTAAAATCATTATTAAATATATTAATGATTTTGGTGAAATCAATTTTGGAAAACGAGTTGTAGAAATTGGATATTTTGGACTAGTGACCAAAATGCAAACTTTGAAAACTGTTTTTAGTGATTGTTTTGTAAAGAATCAAAACTTTGAATCTTTAAGGAGCTAATTGCCCAAAAAGTCTAATATTAGTCTTTATCCCTTAATTGGCTATTTTTAAAGTGTTTTGGAAAATATAAATAGGTTGGGGAGAATTAATTTGGTTATTAAATCTTTTAAACAAAAGTTCCACAACTAACTTTCTCTCAAATATTTTCTCTCACAATCTCGCTAGCCAAACATCAATTTCTTCTTCTAAATCTTCAAGTAAATCTTTCTTTTCTTAAATTTTTTGTTTCCAAATGATTTCTTGTTGTTAGTTTACCAAAACCTTATTGTTTTAACTTTATCTTCTCATGTAAATCATCCAATTAAGGGAGAAAGCATCCATTAGAGGTAAGGTTCGTTCTTCTTTCTAATTAAGCAAAATTGGTTTAATTGTTTTTGGATTGGTGAAGTTGGCATATTTCGAATTGGATTTGTTTTATTGGGTTTATGATCAGATCAGATCAAAGTTTTGATGTTTAATTGAGTTAATAACTTGGTTTTAAACAAGTTGAATCTCTAATGTTTAAGGTTGTTAGTTAAGGGTTTTTGTGAGGTTAATGGAGTTTAATCATTGCTGGAAGTAAAAGGATGTTGGGAGAGAGTTTTTACATGTTAATTGATGAGCTTTGATGTATTGAATCGTTATATTATGGCTGGGTTAAGTTTTGAAAGTGTTTGAAGATGTTTTCGATAAGTTTCGGATGGTTTGTGAGTGGGCAACTTGTGGGTTACGGGTAATTACTTGTTGACAATGGTTTGAGTGCATAATGATGCATTTTCCCTCTGGTTTTATGTGGTTAAAAACAGGGGAAAATCAAGGCGACGAAGTTTGACGTTGATTCTTGCTTATCGGGAGCTCGATTCACGTTGGCGAGCAAGGCGAGGTGTATCGGTGAGTCGAAATGGTTTTAGAAGTCTTTCAAGGGTTTGAAAGTGTTTTTGGGAGTTTAGGTTAATCTTGAAACACTTACCTAATCTCAGGAGTAAGTTTCCCTCTTTTGCTCTTTAATATCGGTTCGGATATGAGCATGTGTAATTCATGTTTTGGTCGTAAACATGGTTTGTTTTTACTTACTGTAAATGCATGATTTTGAGTACATATGTAGTGGTTTAAAAGTATATGAAATGCTAGTGAGCATTGGTTTTCATTCCAGTCGGGAATGGTGTTATTGCTATGGTAATGTGATTTGCATATGTGGTTATTTTGTATAATGCATTGTAAAACAATGAGTAAATGGTTTTGTAAATGATATAATGGCTTTGTGACATGATGAGAAAACATTCGGATATAGTTGGCATTCCATAGGATGAAGTGCACTATAATATGTTAAAAATCGATAGTGGTTAAGGGTTCTTGAGGTAAGCGGTAGGCTACTCGGACTATGATGTTATCACTTGGGTTGAGTGGTCAGTTCCCCTTGTTGATGTTGATCTTGCGGTCGGCATGGCGTGGGTTATGGTAGTGGTCGATTATCATGAGAGGTCCGTGTATCCAAATTGTAAGGTTAATGATCGGTTACCTAAAGGTTAGCGGTCAGCTAATCAAGGATAGTGGTCTTCTATCCGGGGTCACTATAATTGCCAATATATGAAAGTTCATTAGTTGAACCTATCTTATAATGCTTTGGGATTTAAGCATGGTTTTGTAATTTAAATGCTTTGGGATTTAAGCATGAGATGACTTAATGCTTTGAGATTTAGGCATGTGATTTGTAAATGTTGTTGCATATGGTCGATATGTATGTTTTGATTGGAATCAATGAAAATGCTTTGGACGTAAGCATGGTTTGAAAACAAGTGTTTAGTCTTCAAACGATTTTAAATGCATCATCGTTTTAAGAGCATCCTCACTAAGCATGTGTGCTTACGCTCTCTTTTTCCTAATGATGCAGAGCATTAAGGTTTGGGGGCAGCAAAAGCAAGGTTTGAAGTGATTCAAGTGCAAGACTACTTGGGCATGAACTTGATTTATGTTTCTGGTTAATAAGGCAATGTGTTCGCCACGTTTTTGGGACTTGTAATCATGTTTTCACATGGTTTTTAAGCATGTGAAGTACTGGATTTTATGGTTGGTTTGTTGTTGTTAAGCTTGTTGAGAATCTTTGCTTATGTTGATGCTTGATGGGTGCTTAGGTATGCATTTAGTTGACTTGGAATTGTTTCCATGTTTTGATGGTTCAAGCATGTTTATTATGATGCTTTAGATGTGTAAGCATGTTCTGTATGCCTTTAAAGTGTCAAATGGGAGTTTTGGTTATGTGGCAAAATGATATTAGAAAGCATGCCTATAGAAAATCTTGAGTGTTTGAATGCCATGTAATGATGTTGATTCTGTGATGTTTTGGTTAGGATTGTACCCTAGTAATGTTGTTTGAGTGTTTAGAGCATGTTGGAGTGTTATGTTTATCATCAAAGTGTGTTTAGACAGCAATTTGGGACATTATAGGTCCAGGCGTATCGAAACAGGTGTCCCCGTGCCGGTACGGCTAAGCTATCTCAAGCATAGCATTTTGATAAGCTGGAGGGTGTTTCGATACGGGTAAGCCTTTACAGGTATATCGTTTCGATACTCGAGCAAGTGTTCCGGTACGGTCTCAAGCATTTTGGCTAGGCATTTCGAAACGCGAGCAAGTGTTTTGGTACGTGTTTTAGCCACTAGAATCTAAGTTTTGGAAATTGTTAAGCGTACCAAAACACCTGTACGCATACCGTTACAGCTGTAGTTAATTCTGTTATATGGAATATTTGGAAGTTTTTGTTTCTTTCATTTTGGTCCCTGAGTTTCGTGAATGCAATTGTATGAGCTTGGACGATCGTATTGGTCTAAAATTTGACATGTAAGCATGTAATTGGACTAATTGATTATTGGTAACCTTAATTTCAGTTTTGGTCCTTAAGTTTATCAGATTTGAATTTTAGTCCCTAAAAGGTATGTTATGCAATTGGCTGCCTTCCCATGGTCTGATTCCTTTGTAAACTCACCCGCTGCAAGTATGTGAGGTTAAGCTGTATAATCATGTTCAAAAGCCTTTTAACTAAATATTTTATATACTAAAATTTGATTTCATCTGTATTTTGTGGCTGTTTTTTTGGGTATTAAGGCATGCATGTCTAAATGGGCTTTATAGTGGACCCGTTGGAATTTTAACCAAGTAAAAAGATCTAAAATTGAGGTTAAGATATATAATCATATTCAAAAGCTCATAATCAAATATTTTAACTCATAAAATTTGATTTAATCTTATTTTGGGGTTGTTTTGCTGGGTTTAAGGAGTGCATGTTTAAATAGGATTCATAGTGGACCCGTTGGAATTTTAACCGAGTAAAAATTTTTGAAAAATGAGGTTAAGGTATATAATCATTTTCAAAAGCCCATAACTAATTATTAAGTCTTAATATTTGATTTAATCTTATTTTTTGGCCATTTTGTTGGGGTTTAAGGCGTGCATGTCTAAATGGGCTTTACAGTTGACTCGTTGGAATTTTAACAGAGTAAAAAGTTCTAAAATTGAGGTTAAGCAATATAACCATATTCAAAAGCCCATAATCAAATATTTTAACTCATGAAATTTGAATTAATCTTATTTCATGGTCGTTTTGTTGGGTTTAAGGCGTGAATGTCTAAATGGGCTTATAGTGGACCTGTTGGAATTTTAACCCAGAAAAATTTATGGAAATGATGTTAAGCTATATAATCATGTTCAAAAGCCCATAAATAAATATTTTAAGCCATAAAATATGATTTAGTCTTATTTTACAGGCATTTTGTTGGAGTTTAAGGCTTGCATGTCTAAATGGGCTTTATAGTGGACCCGTTGGAATTTTAACCGAGTAAAAAGTTCTGAAATTGATGTTAAGCTATATAACCATATTCAAAAGCCCATAATCAAATATTTCAACTCATGAAAATTGATTTAATCGTGTTTTGTGGCCGTTTTGATGGGTTTAAGGTGTGCATGTCTAAATGGGCTTATAGTGGACTCGTTGGAATTTTAACCGAGTAAAAATTTCTGAAAATGGGGTTAAGCTATATGATCATGTTCAAAAGCCCATAACTAAATATTTTAAGTCATAAAATGTGATTTAGTCTTATTTTTCTGCCATTTTGTTAGAGTTTAAGGCGTGCATGTCTAAATGGGCTTTTACAGTGGACCCGTTAAAATTTTAACAGAGTAAAAGTTCTGAAATTGAGGTTAAGCTATATAACCGTATTCAAAAGCCCATAATAAAATATTTTAACTCGTGAAAATTGATTTAATCTTATTTTGTGGTCATTTTGTTGGGCTTAAGGCATGCATGTCCAAATGGGCTTATAGTGGACCCGTTAGAATTTTAACCGAGTAAAAATTTGTGGAAATGAGGTTAAGCTATATAATCATGTTCAAAATCCCATAACTAAATATTTTAACTCATAAAATGTGATTTAGTATTATTTTTCGGCCGTTTTTTTTGGGTTTAAGGCGTGCATGTCTAACTGGGCTTTACAGTGGACTCGTTGGAATTTTAATGGAGTAAATTTTTTTTAAATGAGGTCAAGCTAAATAATCTTGATCAAAAGCCCATAACTAAATATTTTAAGTCATAAAATGAGATTTAATCTTATTTTTGGCAGTTTTGTTGGGGTTTAAGGCGCGCATGTCTAACTGGGCTTTACAGTGGACTCGTTAGAATTTTAACTGAGTAATAAGTTTAAAATCGAGGTTAATCTATATAATCAATTTCAAAATCCTATAACTAAATATTTTATGTCCTAAAATTTGATTTAATCTTATTTTGTGACCGTTTTGTTGGGTATTAAGTTGTGCATGTCTAAATGGGTTTTACAGTGGACCCGTTAGAATTTTAACCGAGTAAAAACTTCTAAAATTGAGGTTAAGATATATAATCATACTCAATAGCCCATAATCAAATATTTTAACTCAAAAAATTTGATTTAATCTTATTTTGAGGTTGCTTTGTGGAGTTTAAGGCATGCATTTTTTATGGGCTTTACAGTGGACCCATTGGAATTTTAACCGAGTAAAAATTTCTGAAAATGAGGTTAAGCTATATAATCATGTTCAAAAGCCCATAAATAAATATTTTAAGTCATATAATTTGATTTAATCTTATTTTTAGGTCATTTTGTTGGGGTTTAAGGTGTGCATGTCTAAATGGGCTTTACAGTGATCCGTTGGAATTTTAATCGAGTAAAAAGTTCTAAAATTGAGGTTAAGCTATATAACCATATTCGAAAGCCCATAATTAAATATTTTAACTCATGAAATTTGATTTAATCTTATTTTGTGGTCATTTTGTTGGGTTTAAGGCGTACATGTCTAAAT
The DNA here is from genome assembly GCA_019671005.1 of Hibiscus mutabilis. Taxonomy (NCBI): domain Eukaryota; kingdom Viridiplantae; phylum Streptophyta; class Magnoliopsida; order Malvales; family Malvaceae; genus Hibiscus; species Hibiscus mutabilis. The sequence goes on from CM033736.1 coordinate 34,715,465, forward strand.
GGGCTTATAGTGGACCCGTTGGAATTTTAACCGAGAAAATTTTTTGAAAATGAGGCTAAGCTATATAATCTTGTCTAAATGGGATTTATAGTGGACCCGTGAGAATTTTAACCAAGTAAAAATTTCTGAAAAAGTGGTTAAGCTATATAATCATATTCCATATCCCATAATCAAATATTTAAACCCATAACAAAATTTGATTTAATCTTATTTTGGGGTTTTTTGTTGGTTTAAAGGGGTGCATGTTTAAATGGGCTTTACAGTGGACCCGTTGGAATTCTAACAGAGTAAAAAAATTTGAAAATGAGGTTAAGCTATATAATCATGTTCAAAAGCCCATAACTAAATATTTTAAGTCGTAAAATTTGATTTAGTCTTATTTTTGGTCGTTTTGTTGGGGTTTAAGGCGTCCATGTCTAAATAGGCTTTACATTGGACCCGTTGGAATTTTAACAGAGTAAAAAGTTCTAAAATTGAGGTTAAGCTGTATAATCATGTTCAGAAGCCTTTAACTAAATATTTTATATCCTAAAATTTTATTTCATCTTATTTTGTGGCCTTTTTTTGGGTATTAAGGCGTGCATGTCTAAATGGGCTTTATAGTGGACCCGTTGGAATTTTAACCAAGTCAAAAGATCTAAAATTGAGGTTAAGATATATAATCGTATTCAAAAGATCATAACCAAATATTTTAACTCATAAAATTTGATTTAATCTTATTTTGGGCCTGTTTTACTGGTTTAAGGAGTGTATGTTTAAATTGGATTCATAGTGGACCCGTTGAAATTTTAACCGAGTAAAATTTTTTGAAAATGAGGTTAAGGTATATAATCATTTTCAAAATCCCATAACTAATTATTTTAAGTCTTAAAATTCGATTTAATCTTATTTTTTGGCGTTTTGTTGGGGTTTAAGGCGTACATGTCTAAATCAGCTTTATAGTGACCCGTTGGAATTTTAACAGAGTAAAAGGTTCTAAAATTGAGGTTAAGCGATATAACCATATTCAAAAGCCCATAATCACATATTTTAACTCATGAAATTTGATTTAATCTTATTTTGTGGTTGTTTTGTTGGGTTTAAGGCATGAATATCTAAATGGGCTTATTGTGGACCCGTTGGAATTTTAACCAAGAAAAATTTCTGAAAATTATGTTAAGCTATATAATCATGTTCAAAAGCTCATAAATAAATATTTTAAGCCATAAAATAAGATTTAGTCTTATTTTTCAGCCATTTTGTTGGAGTTTAAGGCTTGTATGTCTAAATGGGCTCTATAGTGGACCCGTTGGAATTTTAACCAAGTAAAAAGTTCTGAAATTGAGGTTAAGCTTATGACCATATTCAAAAGCCCATAATCAAAAATTTCAACTCATGAAAATTGATTTAATCATATTTTGAGGCCGTTTTGATGGGTTTAAGGTGTGCATGTCCAAATGGGCTTATAGAGGACTCGTTTGGAATTTTAACATAGTAAAAATTTCTGTAAATGGGGTTAAGCTATATGATAATGTTCAAAAGCCCATAAATAAATATTTTAAGTCATAAAATGTGATTTAGTCTTATTTTTCAGCCGTTTTGTTGGGGTTTAATGCGTGCATGTCTAAATGGGCTTTTACAGTGGACCCATTGAAATTTTAACCGAGTAAAAAGTTCTAAAATTGAGGTTAAGCTATATAACCATATTCAAAAGCCCATAATAAAATATTTTAACTCATGAAAATTGATTTAATATTATTTGAAGTCGTTTTGTTGGTTTAAGGCGTGCATGTCCAAATGGGCTTATAGTGGACCCGTTGGAATTTTAACCTAGTAAAAATTTTTGGAAATGAGGTTAAGCTATATAATCATGTTCAAAAGCCAATAACTAAATATTTTAAGTCATAAAATGTAATTTAGTCTTATTTTTCGGTTGTTTTGTTGGGGGTTTAAGGCATGCATGTCTAACTGGGCATTATAGTGGACTCGTTAGAATTTTAATTGAGTAATTTTTTTTTAAAATGAGGTTAAGCTATATAATCTTGATCAAAAGCCCATAATTAAATATCTTAAGTCATAAAATGTGATTTAATCTTATTTTTTGCCGTTTTGTTGGGGTTTAAGGCGTGCATGTCTAACTCGCTTTAAAGTGGACTCGTTGGAATTTTAACTGAGTAGAAAGTTTTAAAATCGAGGTTACTCTGTATAATCATTTTCAAAAGCCTATAACTAAATATTTTATGTCCTAAAATTTGATTTAATCTTATTTTGTGGCCGTTTTGTTGGGTATTAAGTTGTGCATGTCTAAATGGGCTTTACAGTGGACCCGTTGGAATTTTAACCGAGTAAAAAGTTCTAAAATTGAGGTTAAGATATATAATCATATTCAAAAGCCCATAATCAAATATTTTAACTCATAAAATTTGATTTAATCTTATTTTGTGGTTGTTTTGTTGGGGTTTAAGGCATGCATGTCTAAATGGGCTTTATAGTAGACCCGTTGGAATTTTAACCGAGTAAAAAGTTATAAAATTGAGGTTAAGATATAAAATCATATTCAAACGCCCATAATCAAATATTTTAAGTCATAAAATTTGATTTAATCCTATTTTGTGGCCGTTTTGTTGGGTATTAAGTTGTGCATGTCTAAATGGGCTTTCAAGTGGACCCGTTGGAATTTTAACTGAGTAAAAAGTTCTTAAAATGAGATTAAGCTATATAATCATGTTCAAAACCCATAACTAAATATTTTAACTCATAAAATTTGATTTAATCTTAGTGCATGTCTAAATGTTCTTTATAGTGGACCCGTTGGAATTTTAACCAAGTAAAAAGTTCTAAAATAGAGGTTAAGCTATATAACCATATTCGAAAGACCATAATAAAATCTTTTAACTCATGAAATTTGATTTAATCTTATTTTGTTGTGATTTTGTTGGGTTTAAGGCGTGCATGTCTAAATGGGCTTATAGTGGACCCGTCGGAATTTTAATCGAGAAAAATTTCTAAAAATTAGGTTAAGCTATATAATCATGTTCAAAAGCAAATAAGTAAATATTTGAAGTTATAAGATATGATTTAGTCTTATTTTTCGGCCGTTTTGTTGGGGTTTAAGGCGTGCATGTCTAAATGGGATTTATAGTGGACCGTTGGAATTTTAACCGAATAAAAATTATTGAAAAAGTGGTTAAGCTATATAATCATATTCCATATCCCATAATCAAATATTTAAAACCATAACCAAATTTGATTTAATCTTATTTTGGGGCTGTTTTGCTGGGTTAAAGGGGTGTATGTTTAAATGGGCTTTACAGTGGACCCTTTGGAATTCTAACCGAGTAAATTTTTTTGAAAATGAGGTTAAGCTATATAATCATGTTCAAAAGCCCATAAATAAATATTTTTAAGTCCTAAAATGTGAATTACTCTTATTTTTGGTCGTTTTGTTGGGGTTTAGGGCATGCATGTCTAAATGGGCTTTACATTGGACCCGTTGGAATTTTATCTGAGTAAAATGTTCTAAAATTGAGGTTAAGCTGTATAATCAAGTTCAAAAGCCTATAACTAAATATTTTATATCCTAAAGTTTGAGTTCATCTTATTTTGTGGCGGTTATTTTTGGTATTAAGACTTGCATGTCTAAATGGGCTTTATTATGGACCCGTTGGAATTTTAACCGAGTAAATTGATCTAAAATTGAGGTTAAGATATATAATCATATTCAAAGGCTCATAATCAAATATTTTAACTCATAAAATTTGATTTACTCTTATTTTGGGGTTGTTTTGATGGGTTTAAGGTGTGTTTTTTTAAATGGGATTTACAATGGACCCGTTGGAGTTTTAACCGAGTAAAAGTTTTTGAAAATGAGGTTAAGATATACAATCAATTTTATAGCTCATAACTAAATATTTTAAGCCATTAAATTTGATTTAATCTTATTTTTCAGCCATTTTGTTGGGGCTTAAGGCGTGTATGTCTAAATGTGTAACACCCTGATATTAAAATGAGTGAAAAAATAATAGGATTTTCGGTTGTAGGGGATTGAACCCACAATAAATATTTTAAGTGACCTTGTGTTTTATCTTATTTTTGGGTTAAGGCCTTTTTTGGTTAGGATATTGCTTTTAATTATTTTTTAATTATTCTTGAGTTTTACCAATGAAAAATAAAATATAAAATTAGCCCAAAATTAGAGGTAAGCTATCGTTATTGAGAAATAGGGAGAAAGTTTAAGAGTTTGTTTCAAAATTTAACCCCTCTCTATTTTTTGATTTTTTTGGGTTTTTAAGTTTTTGTTGGGGTTTAACCGCATGTCTAAATCAAAAAAAGTGTCGCGTCATCTCGACCAAAACTGCATTAAAAAAAGGGAAATTAGGCTATATAATCATAAAAGATCAATTTCAAAGGTTTAACGAGAACCAAATCTCAACCACCCCTATTTCTTATTTTTTTGGGTTTTATGCATGCATGTCTAAATGGGCCCATACCACCGTTGTATTGGATTTTTACACGAGAACCAAATCGGAGCTACGTCTTTTCAAATTGTTTTCCTCTGATTTGGTAAGTTAGGTGTGGTTAAGTTATTTAGCATTTTGGCTTCTTCCAGTGGTGTTTTCTAGCCGTTTGAGCCACGTGTGGTGACTACGCTCCTCCCAGTGGTGAATTCCAGCCACTAAGTCAAGAGCCTTGTCGAACCGACCTTGAATCGTTAATCTTTCAAAACCATAAATAAAATATTTTCGGTCTTAAAATTTGATTTAACCTTATTATTGAGTCGTTTTTTTGGGCATAACCCAAACCGTGCATGTCTAAACCCGTTTGACTCAAGTGGACCGAGTCAATTTTAATGAGTCATTTTTTTCTAAAATTGAGTTAACTATATAATCATATTCAAAAGCCCATAATAAAATATTTGAGTCATAAAATTTGATTTAATCTTATTTTGATGCTATTTTGTTTTGATCGTTGACTTGACGTTAGCATTGATTTGTTGGACGACGGAATTTGTTGACCAATTTTTGCTGATGTCGGTGTTGACTTTAATCATATTCAAAAGCCCGTCAACTAAATATTTGACCAAAAAGTCAATTTTTTCTAAAAAGTCCTATTATATGTTTTTCAACATCCTGAGTCTGATTTTGAAGCCCGTTTTGGGAAATTCTAACCAAGTCAGGTATTTTTTAGGGTTTAATCTTTTGATTAAATTCAATTATCATTATTAAGTCGTGTTTTTCGATGTGATTAAATATTTTATGTCATAAAATATTGTTGGTGGTCTTATTTTTTGTATGGAGGTGATCAAATGAAGCTCATGTCTAAATGGACCGATGTAGCTTAAAAGTCGAGGTAATACTTTACTACTTCTTGTATACTATAAGAAACATGTTGGTTAATGACTATTGCATGAATAATTAAATGAAGCAAAATACAGAATAAGGATACTGATAAAGGCCTTTGTGATATGATTAAGAAATAGATGACAAATATGTGTATTCCCTTTTCTGTAGCTATCAAGTACATCTGGAAAATGAATCAAAGATGCCCTTCTATCTGAATCATGATGTCTATCTGTTGAAAACATACACTTGTGCCTGATTTGAAAGTGTATTCTCTGGCTTCCGTTACACTCAAAATATATGAATATCTGATCTCTGAACTCAAATTTTTTATATCACTAATTACTGATTAAAAATTGATTTTCATCCGAGTATAGATATGACTGAAAGTCTCTGAAGGTTTATCCCTGATCAAGCTAGTAATTTCTCTCACATAAGACTCATGGGATAAGACTCATGTGTTAAGGTCGGGGTCTCCTAATAGGCTTTTATGCCTCCTACTAGGCTCTTGTGCTTCGACCAAGGTGAGTCCTCCTACTAGGCTCTTGTGCTTCGGCCAGGGTGAGTCCTCCTACTAGGCTCTTGTGCTTCGGCCAGGGTGAGTCCTCTTGCTAGGCTCTTGTGCTTTGGCTAGGGTGAGTCCTCCTGCTAGGCTCATGTGCTTCGGCCAAGTGAGTCCTCATGCTAGGCTCTTGTGATTCGGCTAGGGTGAGTCCTCTTGTTAGTCTCATGCATGTCTAAATGGGCTTTTATGGTGGTGAGGAATTTTCTGAGTAAAAAGGTTCTAAAATTGAGGTTAAGCTATATAATCAGTTCAAAACCCATAACTCAAATATTTTAAGTCTAAAATTTGATTTCCTCTTATTTGGCTCCTGTGCTTTTTGTTGGGGGTGAGTCCTCTGCTAGGCTCTAAATGGCTTCGACTAGGATGAGACCTCCTGAATTTTCCTACACTTCGACTTCTAAAATTGAGGTTGAATCTAAGATATTCTCTTGGGATGGGACCCATGCCAAATATTTTAGGGTTAAATTTGATTATGATATTTTTTGCAAAATTTTCATTTGGTATATGGTTAAAGGATAGTCTAAATGGGTTTATATTATTTAGTTGCAATTTTTTTATCATTTTAAAAATTTAAGATTTTTAATACGATCACATAGGCCTCTAATCAAATATTTTAACTCATATAATTAAGATTAAATATTATTTTATGACCGATATATATATATTATGATTTTATACTAATTATCTAGTAATACATATAAATGATTTTATAATTCGATTATAACGTATGGTTCTAAAATATGTTTTCATGGAGAAAAAGATTGGGTTTTGAAATGTGACTTCCTAGTTTTGGTCTATCCGCATAGGCTGGGTTTTGGGGGTGACAAAATGGGCTTTATAGTGGTCCCGTTGGAATTTTAACCGAGTAAAAGGTTCTAAAATTAAGGTTAAGCTATATAACCATATTCAAAAGCCAATAATAAAATATTTTAACTCATGAAATTTGATTTAATCATATTTTATGGTCGTTTTGTTGGGTTTAAGGCGTGCATGTCTAAATGGGCTTATAGTGGACCCGTTGGAATTTTAACCGAGAAAAATTTCTACAAATGAGGTTAAGCTATATAATCATGTTCAAAATCCCATAAATAAATATTTTAAGTCATAAAATAAGATTTAGTCTTATTTTTCGTCCATTTTGTTGGAGTTTAAGGCTTGCATCTCTAAATGGGCTTTACAGTGGACCCGTTGGAATTTTAACCGAGTACAAAAGTTCTAAAATTGAGGTTAAGCTATATAACCATATTCAAAAGCCCATAATCAAATATTTTAACTCATGAAAATTGATTTAATCGTATTTTGTGGCCGTTTTGTTGGGTTTAAGGTGTGCATGTCTAAATGGGCTTATAGTGGACTCGTTGGAATTTTAACCGAGTAAAAATTTCTGAAAATGAGGTTAAGCTATATGATCATGTTCAAAAGTCCATAATTAAATATTTTAAGTCATAAAATGTGATTTAGTTTTATATTTCGACAGTTTTGTTGGGGTTTAAGGCGTGCATGCCACAATGGGCTTTATAGAGGACCCGTTGGAATTTTAACCGAATAAAAAGTTAGGAAATTGAGGTTAAGCTATATAACCTTATTCAAAAGCCCATAGTAAAATATTTAAATTGTGAAAATTGATTTATCATATTTTGTGGCCGTTTTGTTGGGTTTAAGGCGTGCATGTCCAAATGGGCTAATAGTGGACCTGTTGGAATTTTAACTGAGTAAAAGTTATGTTCAAAAGCCCATAACTAAATATTTTAAGTCATAAAATGTGATTTAGTCTTATTTTTCGGCCGTTTTGTTGGGGTTTAAGGCGTCCATGTCTAATTGGGTCCACTGAGTAAAAAGTTCTAAAATTGAGGTTAAGCTATATAATCATGTTCAAAAGCCCATAACTAAATATTGTATGTCCTAATATTTGGTTTAATCTTATTTTGTGACCGTTTTGTTGTGTATTAAGGCGTGCATGTCTAAATGGGCTTCACAGTGGACCCGTCGGAATTTTAACAGAGTAAAAAGTTCTAAAATTGAGGTTAAGATATATAATCATACTCAAAAGCCCATAATAAAATAGTTTAACTCGTAAAATTTGATTTAATCTTATTTTGGGGCTGTTTCGCTAGGATTAAGAAGTGCATGTTTAAATGGGCTTTACAGTGGACCAGTTGGAATTTTAACCGAGTAAAAATTTCTGAAAATGAGGTTAAGCTATACATTCATGTTCAAAATCCTATAAATAAATATTTTAAGTCATAAAATTTGATCTAATCATATTTTTCAGCCATTTTGTTGGAGTTTAAGGCGTGCATGTCTAAATGGGATTACAATGGACCCGTTGGAATTTTAACCAAGTAAAAATTTCTAAAAATGAGGTTAAGCTATATAATCATATTCCATATCCAATAATCAATTATTTTAACCCATATCTAAATTTGATTTAATCTTATTTTGGGGATGTTTTGTTGGGTTTGAGGGGTGCATGTTTAAATGGGTTTTACAGTGGACCCGTTAGAATTTTAACCGAGCAAAATTTTTTGAAAATGAGGTCAAGATATATAATCATGTTCAAAAGCCCATAAATACATATTTTATGTCATAAAATGTGATTTAGTCTTATTTTTTGGCCGTTTTGTTGGGCTTTAAGGCATGCATGTCTAAATGGGCTTATAGTGGACCCGTTGGAATTTTAACTAAGTAAAAGTTCTAAAATTGAGATTAAGCTTTACAATCATGTTCAAAAGCCCATAACTAACTATTTTATGTCCTAAAATTTGATTTAATCTTATTTTGTGGTCGTTATTTTGGGTATTAAGGTGTGCATGTCTAAATGGGCTTTACAATAAGCCCGTTGGAATTTTAACCGAGTAACAAGTTCTAAAATTGAGCTTAAGATATATAATCATATTCAAAAGCCCATAATCAAATATTTTGACTCATAAAATTTGATTTAATCTTATTTTGGGGTTGTTTTGCTGGGTTTAAGGAGTTCATTTTTAAATGGGCTTTACTGTGGACCCGTTGGAATTTTAACTGAGTAAAAAGTTCTAAAATTGAGGTTAAGCTGTATAATCATGTTCAAAAGCCCATAACTAAATATTTTATGTCCTAAAATTTGATTTAATCTTATTTTGTGGTCGTTTTGTTGGGTATTAAGGCGTGCATGTCTAAATGGGCTTTACTGTGGACCCGTTGGAATTTTAACCGAGAAAAAACTTCTAAAATTGAGGTTAAGATATATAATCATATTCAAAAGACCATAATCAAATATTTTGACTCGTAAAATTTGATTTAATCTTATTTTGTGGCCGTTTTGTTGGGTTTAATCCGTGCATGTCTAAATGGGCTTATAGTGGACCCGTTGAAATTTTAACCGAGTAAAAATTTATGAAAATGGGGTTAAGGTATATAATCTTTTTCAAAAGTCCATAAATAATTATTTTAAGTCTTAATTTGATTTAATCTTATTTTTCGGCTGTTTTGTTGGGGTTTAAGGCCTGCATGTCTAAATGGGCTTTATACCCGTTGGAATTTTAACAGAGTAAAAAGTTCTAAAATTGAGGTTAAGCTATATAATTATATTCAAAAGACCTTAATCAAATATTTTAACTTATAAAATTTGATTTAATCATATTTTGTGGCCGTTTTGTTGGGTTTAAAGCGTGCATGTCAAAATGGGCTTTAAGTTGACCCGTTGAAATTTTAACCGAGTAAAAATTTCTGAAAAATGAGGTTACGCTATGTAATATTTTTTCAAAAGTCCATAACTAAATATTTTAAGTCATAAAATGTAATTTACTCAAATTTTTCGGCTGTTTTGTTGGGTTTCAAGGCGTGCTTGTCTAAATGTGATTTATAGTGGACCTGTTAGAATTTTAATTGAGTAAAAAATTTTGAAAATGAGGTTAAGCTATGTAATCATATTCCATATCCCATAATCAAATATTTTAACTCATAAATTTTGATTTATACTTATTTTGGGGCTGTTTTGCTAGGCTTAAGACGTGCATGTTTAAATGGGCTTTATAGTGGACCCATTGGAATTTTAACCGAGTAAATTTTTTTGAAAATGAGGTTAAGCTATATAATCATGATCAAAGGCCCATAACTAAATATTTTAATTTATAAAATTTGATTTAATCTTATCTTGGGGCTGTTTTGTTGGGTTTAAGGCGTGCATGTTTAAATGAGCTTTATAGTGGACCCGTTGGAATTTTAACCTAGTAAAAAATCGGAAAATGAGGTTAAGCTATACAATCATGTTCAAAATCCCATAACTAAATATTTTAAGTCATAAAATTTTACTTAATCTTATTTTTTGACCATTTTGTTGGGGTTTAAGACGTGCATGTCTAAATGTGTAACACCTTAATAATAAAATGAGTGAAAAAAATAATAAGATTTTCGGTTGTTGGGGATTGAACCCACAACCCACTAGTTGGTGACCATGTGTCTTATCTAGTTGGGATAAGTCCTTTGTTGGTTAGGATATTAAATTATTCTTGAGTTTTACCAATGTAAAATAAAATATCCAATTACCCCAGCCCCCTAGAAGGGTCGGTCATTATTGAGAAATAGGGAGAAAGTTCCAAAGTTTTTTTCAAAATCAACCCCTCTCTGCCATCGTCGATTTTCCCCACTGTCACACTGTGGCCGATATCGCCAAAATCAGCAAAAGCGTCGCGTCGTCCTGACCAAAACCCAAGCACCACTCGTGGGGAAATTAGGCCGTCAGCCGGGGAGATCAATTTGAAGGATCGACGAGAACCAAATCTCAACCGCCACTATTTTCTTGATTTTTCAGCCACCGTGGCTGTCTGTTCGTGATGCCTATACCACCATTGTATTTCCCTTAATAAGGTTAGCAAAACCTAGCTGGTCGATCATCCGTCTGAAGTTAGGTGAGTTTTCGGGTTTTAAATTAGATGTGGTTGAGTTATTTATCATTTTGGCTTCTTCTAGTGGTGTTTTCCGGCCGTTTGAGCCGCGCGTGGTGGCTACGCACCACCTAGTGGTGAATTTCGGCCACTAAGTCAAGAGCCCTGTCGAGCCGACCTTGAACCAGTCTAGCTTTATGAACCAAACTGACTCGGTCTTGAACCGGTCGACTAGACGGCATGTTGAGCTGGGCCAACCCATATAACCCAAACCGACCTGATCTGACCCATTTGACTCTACCCATTTGACTCAACATGACCGAGTTAACCTAGTGAGTCAACTCGCTCGAGTCAACCGGGTTGACCTATTGACTGCTGACATTAGCGTTGATCGTTAACCTGACATCAGCATTGACCTAACGTCAGTGTTGACCAATTGACTGTTGACGTCAGCGTTGACCAATTGACTGCTGACGTCAGCGTTGACTTTGACCAAAAAGTCAACTTTTTCTGAAAAGCCTTGTTGTATCTTTTTCGACATATTGAGTCTGACTTTGAAGCTTATTTTGGGAAATTCTAACTCGGTAAGCTATTTTTTTAGTGTTTAATCTTTTGATTAAATCCAATTATCATTATTAAGTCTTGCTTCTGATTTGATTCGTATTTCTATGTATCTGAAATATTGTTGGTGGTCAAATTCGTGTATGGAGGTGATCGAATAGAGCTCGAAGGCTGACCGATATAGCTTAGAGTTGAGGTAATACTTTACTACTTCTTGTATACTATAAGAAACATGTTGGTTAATGACTATTGCATGAATAATTAAATGTAGCGAAATATAGAATAAGGATACTGATAAAGGCCTTTGTGACATGATTAAGAAGTAGATGACAAATATGTGTATTCCCTTTTTCTGTAACTATCAAGTACATCTGAAAAATGAATCAAAGCTGCCATTTTGATCTGAATCATGACATCTATCTACTTGAAAACATACCCTTGTGCCTGATTTGAATGTGTGTTCTCTAGTTTACGTTACACTCAAAATATATGAATATCTGATTTCTGATCTAAAATTTTTGATATCACTAATTACTTACTAAAAACCCATTTTCATCCGAGTATACTCATGGGATATGACTGAAAGTCTCTTATAATTCCTCTCGTATAAGACTCATATGTTACGGCCGGGGTCTCCTGGTAGGATTTTATGCCTCATGCTAGGCTCCTGTGACTTCAGCCAGGGTGAGTCTTCCTGCTAGGCTCCTGTGCTTCGGCTAGGGTGAGTCCTCCTGCAAGGGTTAATGTCTGATTATGATATTGTTCTGTAAAATTTCATTTGGTATACGGTTGGAGGATAGGCACGTTTAGTACATATTATTTAGTTGCAATGTTTTTATCATTCAAATTGTTTGTTTTTATACGGTGACATATGCCTCTAATTTGATATTGTATATTTAAGATTAATATTATTTTGTGACTGATATATATATATATATTATGGTTTTATACTAATTATCTAGTAATACATATAAACAATTTTATAATTTTATTATAATGTCTGGTTCTCAAATATGTTTTCCTGGAGAAAAAGTTTGGGTTTTGAAATGTGACTTCCTAGATTTGGTCAATTCGCATAGGTCGGGTTTTGGGAGTGACAAAATGGGCTTTATAGTGGACCCGTTGAAATTTTAACCGAGTAAAAAATTCTAAAATTGAGGTTAAGCGATATAACCATATTCAAAAACCAATAATCAAATATTTTAACTCATGAAATTTTATTTAATCATATTTTATGGTCATTTTGTTGGGTTTAAGGCGTGCATGTCTAAATCAGCTTATAGTGGACCCATTTGGAATTTTAACCGAGAAAAATTTCTAAAAATGAGGTTAAGCTATATAATCATGTTCAAAAGCCCATAAATAAATATTTTAAGTCATAAAATAAGATTTAGTCTTATTTTTCAACCATTTGGAATTTAAGGCTTGCATGTCTAAATGGGCTTTACAGTGGACCCGTTGGAATTTTAACCGAGTAAAAAGTTCTGAAATTACGGTTAAGCTATATAACCATATTCAAAAGCCCATAATCAAATATTTTAACTCATTAAAATTGATTTAATTATTTTTGTGGCCTTTTTTGGGTTTAAGGTGTGCATGTCTAAATGGGCTTATAGTGGACTCGTTGAAATTTTAACCGAGTAAAAATTTCTGAAAATGAGGTTAAGTTATATGATCATTTTCAAAAAGCCCTTAAATAAATATTTTAAGTCATAAAATGTGATTTAGTCTTATATTTCGGCAGTTTTGTTGTGTTTAAGGCGTGAATGTCTAAATGGGCTTTACAGTGGACCTGTTGGAAGTTTAACCGAGTAAAAAGTTACAAAATTGAGGTTAAGCTATATAACCATATTCAAAAGCCCATAGTAAAATATTTTAACTTGTGATTACATTCCACCACACGCTCACTTGCTCCATCAGAAGGGATACTACTCCTTCTAACTTTCCTTGTTCATCGCAAGGAATCCTACTCAACATGATTTTAATTTTATTCAACTACAAATCAATATCCATTGGAACTGCATCAGTATCGCCTCTAAATTCTGGTGCTTTCATCTTTCTTAACTCCCTTGGAACCGATACTGGTGCTCGCCAGTTTATAATTGCACCCAATGCCTAAAGAAATAAGCCTTGATCTTTTACATGAATATTTCTTTGCTCCTGAACTAATGACTCTACATTCTGCTGATCCTGAGGCAGATTCTGATTCACCTCGTTACTCCCACTCTAGGAAGGCATTTCACGCTTGATTGCCTAACGGGATTCCCGATGATCTGACATCTGTTAATGTCATAATCATCCTTTATAAGTAAGGAGCAACAACACTAATTACTATCCATCCAAATACATTCATACAAATATCATTAATTTTGACGTCCTAGTGGCATGTGTATAAATTTCGACTATTAACAAACCCGATTCATATCCAGAACTGGCTAAACCTTTAGCTCTGATACCAATAAATGTAACACCCTAACTAGTATTCTTTACCAATTACTATTTAGAGTGTCACATAAAGAATATACCAATATTTCATATAAGTATATAAAAAAATTCTTATTTATCTATTTTCCCAATTATCGTATAGAATCGTATTCTAAATTTTTAACCAATTTAATTAAGTCCGATTTCAGACAGCAACTTAACAATTCCTATCTATGATATATAAGGAATATAACTGCCTAAAACAAAAATCTACCCGATTACTCTATTTAACCTTTTTTAGTCATTACCTGATTTTAAATTTAATATTGCTACTCATATTTCAATATAAACATAAACTAGTTTATAAGTCATTACAAACCATGTTTAAACTAATATAAAACCGGCTAACTTTAACATATACATGCCATCTAGTAACACCAAAACACATCAAACGATGTTATTAGTGATACCGTGATTATACTTCGGATAAGTACGATGCCAGCTACTCCTTACTCCAAAATTTGCTCTTTACATACGCATGAGGATGCCATCTTAGTGATTCAAGATAAAACATTATGCAACACAATATGTCTATAGTTATAACAATTTAACAATAACCATGCATCATGATCACTATATATATACATTTCTCTCATGTTAATCATATATTAACATAATACAAACCGGATATAAAGTTCCTACTAGTATACTTGCCATTTACTCTGAGAGTTCATATACTCCCTAACCAATTTACCATTTAATATTCAATAATTTATAGCCCAAAATAAACCATGACGACCCTGAGTATGCGAGTCAAAACCGCACATAAGGTCATGCTAACCATAATAGACATAAAGTCGTCCTTATCCGCACATAAGGTAGTGTTAACCATATACACTAAGTGCCTTTTATATATACTATAGTGCCCGCACAAAGTGCTAAACCGCTGGACTCTATGGCATGCCACCTACACCCTGTCTCTCAATGACTTACTTGGGCATATATTTCATATTTATTTCACCCATGGCAATGTATATCAACATAATTTAACATTGGGTAGTTCATACCTGAAATAACATTCATAATATAGCATCATATATATCTAGCGATCAATGCATTTATATTCAGCTTTTGACATATTTAAAACATGTCAAATATATGATTAATGACATAAATATCATACCAATTTAAACAAGGTAGACTTATCGCAAGTCTTCCTAATGATGTATAAAACATCCATATATCATGTATTACACTCACCTGGTGCCTCACTAGTAACCTTACTGTCGATTCTAACTTTACACTTGAACTTTTTCCTTATCTTTAAACTTGCTCGTATTACGATCTTGATCTCGATCACGATCCATAAAATCATCATTTACCAAACACATACGATTCAAAACATATATTATTATCATTCTAACATAGGCACATACTAGGAATGAAATTCCTGAAAATGCTTTCTATGTTCAATCGATACTAATTCCATTTTATAACATCAATGTTAACCATAAAATGAATTCTTTTAGAGTTCATCTCAATATTTCCAAATTATTCAAAATGATCCCTTGCCATTGAACTTCAAATTCAATCTCTTAACAACATATTTAAGCATTCCAACAATACATTTAAGCTTAACACATTGACTTCTAGTCATTTTCCATTTCAATCTCATATTTCCATTAATATTCGACTTGGTCCTCAACACTTTTTTAACTTCCAAATTGATCCAAACAACATTCTAAACCTTGTAGAATCATTCTTACATCATTTCTAGCCTTAGGAAAATTTGCCATAATTTTCTCAAATTTTCCAACTTGATTCAAGCATGAATTAAACTTCTAAACCTTATTACCAAGCTTCTATAATTATTCCCATATCAAAATCAATCCAATTTCCAACTTCATATCAAAACCCTAACTTTAACCAAGTTAGGATTTAACTATTTCTCAAGTAGTTTCAATCATCATACAAGCTTGAATATGATTCAACAACAATAACTTCATCAAAATCTAATCTTAAATCATCAAAATTAAACATCCCCCTTATTCATGAAACTAAGATTTCAAGCAAGGAAAGCATGCATAAATGGTACCAAAAGATAGAGAATTTCATGTAGACTAATTCCATGTATCATGCTTTCATCCAAAATCCAACTAAATTAGCTTGAAAATTCAAAAAGAAAATTTCTCCCTTACCTTGAATGGTGTTCGAACAAGAGGAGAAGTGTGGAGAAAAATCTTGAATTTTCAATTCCTTTTAATTAGGCCATTTGTCATATTTTATAAAGAATTAAATAAAAAAAATCATTTTATGACAAAATGACCATTTTGCCCTTGTAATCCAATGTCCCACAACTTGCCACATGTCAAAAGATTCATCCAAGGGTAAAAAACAAACGAAGAAGTTTGTGATTACCAACTTTGCCCTTGTAATTATCCAAAATTACCATCTTGCCATTTTTCATCCAATGGCTCATATTTAACATGGAAAATCTACTTTAAATCCAATGGTCCATGTTAAATCCTACCATTCTAAGACATGGAAATGACATTTTTAACCTTGTCTTATCATTCTTCAAAATATCTTAAATATTAGATTCGATCATCCGAATATTTTTCTAAACTTTATCACTTTATAGCCAATAATACAAACTTCGTACGAAAAATCTGGGTAACACGAAAACATCATTCTCAGGGTAAACTATTCATTTACGGACTAAAATCATAACTTTTGAAAATTACAATTTAGTCCCTAAACTTTTCCTAAGTTTATACTTTAGCCACCAAACTTTCATTTTTTTCATTTTGGTCACAGCCCAAAATTTTGAGGTATTACACGATTAAATCCAATTATCATTATTAAGTCTTGCTTCTGATGCGATTAGTATTGTCATGTATCTGAATATTGTTGGTGGTCGAATTTGTGCATGGAGGTGATCGAATGGAGCTCGAAGGCCGACCGATGTAGCTCGGAGTCGAGGTAATACTTTACTACTTCTTGTATACTATAAGAAACATGTTGGTTAATGACTATTGCATGAATAATTAAATAAAGCAAAATATAGAATAAGGATACTGATAAAGGCCTTTGTGATATGATTAAAAAATAGATGACAAATATGTGTATTCCCTTTTATGTAACTATCAGGTACATCTAAAAAATGAATCATAGCTACCCTTCTGATATGAATCATGACGTCTATCTGTTTGAAAACATACCCTTGTGCCTGATTTGAAAGTGTGTTCCCTGGCTTTCGTTAACTCAAAATATATGGATATCTGATTTTTGATCTCTGATCTCAAATTTTCGATATCACTAATTACTGATTAAAACGATTTTCATCCAAGTATACTCATGGGATATGACTGAAAGTCTCTGAAGTTTCATCCCTAATCAAACTAGTAATTCCTCTCGTATAAGACTCATGGGATAAGACTCATGTGTTACCGCCGAGGTCTCCTGATAGGCTTTAATGCCTCCTACTAGGCTCATGTGCTTCAGCCAGGGTGAGTCCTCATGCTGGCTCCTGTGCTTCGGCCAGGGTGAGTCCTCCTGCTAGGCTCCTATGCTTCGGCCAGGGTGAGTACCCTTGCTAGGCTCGTGTGCTTCGGCTAGGGTGAGTCCTCCTGCTAGGATCTTGTGCTTCGACCAGGATGAGGCCTCCTGTATTCGGTTCCTATGCTTAGACTGGGGTGATTTGGCCTGGATCTAAGATATTCTCTTAGGATGGGACCCATGCCCAATGGGCTAGGGTTAATGCCTGATTATGATATTGTTCTAGAAAATTTCATTTGGTATACGGTTGGAGGATAGGCACGTTCAGTACATATTATTTAGTTGCAATGTTTTTATCATTCATATTGTCTATTTTTATATGGTGACATAGGCCTCTAATTTGATACTGTGTATTTAAGATTAATATTATTTTGTGACCGATATATATATATATATATTATGGTTTTATACTAATTATCTAGTAATACATAAAAACGGTTTTATAATTTGATTATAATGTATGGTTCTCAAATATGTTTTCCTGGAGAAAAAGTTTGAGTTTTGAAATGTGACTTCCTAGATTTGGTCTATCCACATAGGCCGGGTTTTGAGTGTTACAAAATGGGCTTTATAGTGGACCCGTTGGAATTTTAACCGAGTAAAAAGTTCTAAAATTGAGGTTAAGCTATAAAAAAATATTCAGAAGCCAATAATCAAATACTTTAACTCATGAAATTTGATTTAATCATATTTTGTGGTCGTTTTGTTGGGTTTAAGGCGTGCATGTCTAAATCGGCTTATAGTGGACCCATTGGAATTTTAACCGAGAAAAATTTCTGAAAATGAGGTTAAGCTATATAATCATGTTCAAAAGCCCATAAATAAATATTTTAATTCATAAAATTAGATTTAGTCTTATTTTTCGGCCATTTTGTTGGAGTTTAAGGCTTGCATGTCTAAATGGGCTTTATAGTGGACCCGTTGAAATTTTAACTGAGTAAAAATGTAACCCCTTCAACCTGGCCTAGCCGCCAAACCTACCCGAGCGAGTCATATTTGGTTTATCGAGGTAAACCGAGAGAAGAAATCCCAAAATGAGACCATTATTTTCCTTTTATCTTGTCTAGATGCTTAATTTATATCCTACATGTTCATGCTGACAGGAGATGAAACCCAACTCAATCGGGCATCGATTTGACATCCAATTGATCGCAAAAGCAATTTAGGGACCAAATTGCATTTCCAGAAAGTTACAGGATTCAAGCTCATTTTTAAAGTTACCCAACCTTCATTAATCATGATTCAATCATACGTGTCAAGTTTCAGCTCAATCCGTTCATTCAAGCGCATTTAACTGCATAAACAAAACTCATGAATTAAAATTCAAAGGCCACAATGACATTAACAGCTTTGGCTGCTGTCCGTACCGATACGGTCTCAACCGTACCGATACAGTATGAAACGCCCCATTTCGATACACCTCTATGACGTACCAGTACAGTATGAAATGCCCTATTTCGATACACCTCCATGTCGTACCGATACGGTATGAAACGCCCTATTTCGATACACCTCCACGCCGTACCGATATGCCCCAACTAACTTACCGAACTTTGAAATTGCTTTATGGATCATACTGATACAGATAGTGGTGTTTCGGTGAGCGGGACTTAGTTTAAAAAGCAGATTCCTATGGCAGAAACCCGTACCGAAACACCCCCTCCTATACCGGTACGCTAGGCCAAAATAGCCTGGGCGTATCGAAACGACAAGCACCCGTATCAAAACCTTGTGCTTGGAAATACTCAGCCGTACCGATACGGTCCCAGGCGTATCGGTACACCTGGACTTGTAATGTCACTTTTTGCTGATTTTTCATCCAAATAACACACTCAAATCACCCCAACAAGTTTAATACATAACCCAGCATACTAGGCATACCACAAGCATCCAAGCTTCATAAACTTAGCATCCTAGCATGGAATCTTTGCATCAAATGAAAAGCTGGAGGCATGCATCCTAATTTTCATCCAAGCAATAATCCAAAATGTAGACTAACACCAAAATACGAACATTAAAGGCCTTTTACAACTCAAGAGCAATCAAGCAACATGATCAAACAGGGAGTTCAACAAACATCTCCCAAAACCAAAACAAGTACCCCACTGCCTTTAGTCTTATAGTCTAGTCCAACATACTTTGTTAACCAAGTCTTGCTAGGATCCCCTTGCTTCTTGTTTCCTTCCAAAATCTCAATTATCTGCATTGGTGGACAATGAGAGCGTAAGCACACTAGGCTTAGTGATGACTGCTCAAATACATTACACCATCAATGCAATTAAGACCATTATTCAATAGCACATTGGAAATCCCTTTTTAAATCATGTTTTTCATCATATAAAACATCATGCCTTACAAACCATGAACTTAACACTTCCAAAACCAGCATATTAAACCATATGCTACATGTATCATTAACCAACAGCAATATCCCATTGCTAACCTCAATTTAAGCCTTCCCATGCATAACAACCATATGCAAAGCTTAAAGAGTAAACACGTATAAGTCACATTATACAACATAAACCTTTCAATGATACATTAACAATTATATTGGCTTACAAGTGATAATTAAACAAGTCCAATACCAAAAGAGTTCATCAGATACACGGATTAAACAAGTGTTCAACCAACACTTCAAGCCATCTCAACCGAAATTGCGATACAATAATAATCGCGGTGACCAACCGGGTACTTACACAACCCTTGGGGACACCAACCCCTTTCATCAGTTAGATTCTTAATACACTAACGGGAGTTTTCGGTACTGTTTAACCACTCCACCGTTAGGGTACTCGGATGGAGTTTTGGTACACGGATCTAAACCCCTCAACATCCAAGGCGACTTATTATAGTGCACTCAATCTTATGGCCGGGCAACTATATCTGAAACAATTTTAAAACCGCATCACTTGCCAATATAATTAACCATTTAACATTTACCTCACTGTTTTTATCAAGCATTAAACCAATCCTTTTTCCAAAGCAACAACCATGCTTTAAACCACAAGTATAGACCACTTACTTACAAGGATCACTTACCATGTGCATCCTTCAGCATTTCATGCTCGAAACAGTATATCAAATACTTTAAAACATGCTTAAACAGTAGGTAACGTGTAAGTCAAAACAAGTGCATAAAACCATTTAAATATAACATGACTGAGAGAGAAAATCCATTTTACTTACTTCCGAGTTTAAACCGGCACATCAACCTAATTTTAAACTCCCATAAACCACCTTTAAAACATTCCAAAGCTGGAATCACGTTCTCACCTATACGTGAAGCCTCAATTCGCCGACGCGAAATCAAGTGTCCGAAGCCTCCAACGCTTCACCAAACACTTCCCGATCAACTTCCCTACTTTGACCACAACACAACAGAGGATTAATGCCTCTCAATGCATTCAAGACACTACATTAACAAATCCTTTCGGATTTCCACAATCCTCTCAAGATTACTCATCCACCACAACCGAAATCATCAACAAAACCTTCTCAAACACAACCCAGCCACAACCTAACAATCTAACACCACTTTTATCAACAATCAACACCTAAAAACATAATCAAAACAACCTAACACCCCATGCATTCACGCAGTCACCAAAACACTCCAAGAACACAAATCTAGCAACCTAAACAACTAGAGATTCAAGAGTTTCGGGATTCCATTGACAACAACAACTTATCGACATTATAAAACATCTACAGTATGAATTAAATCATCCCTAATTACCGGAAAATAGATTCAATCCGTGAATCAACTCATTTCCCCCAATTAACTCAATTAATCATTGAAAAATCATTAAAATCAGATTAGAAGCACAAAATCAAGGATCAAATGCTTGGGAATTTCAGTAAAGAACCATACAATAGAGGATATCTCGGACCTTACCCCTATTGTGAAGTTTCTCCCTCAATTGATTTGATAAAAGCTAAGAAACAAAAGATTAATG
Organism: Hibiscus mutabilis; assembly: GCA_019671005.1. Classification (NCBI taxonomy): domain Eukaryota; kingdom Viridiplantae; phylum Streptophyta; class Magnoliopsida; order Malvales; family Malvaceae; genus Hibiscus; species Hibiscus mutabilis. The sequence goes on from CM033736.1 coordinate 34,736,715, forward strand.
TAAGATTTTGTATAAACAATCTTTATAAAACAGTTTGAAACAATAAAATCAAGTTAGAAACCACCTCACCTCTAGAAATTTGGTGAAAACCTGAGTGTTTGGCTGAGGAAAGGATGGAGAGAAAAGAAATGACGTGATTTTGGTTTTGGAAATAGATAACTAACTTTTAACAAAAATCAACCTTAATTAATAATTAAAACACAAGTCAAAATATCTTCAATTAAGGGAGAAACCATCAGAAACCAATTGGTAAAAATAGCTCCTTAAAGATTCTAAGAATTTGACCCTTTTCATTTTAGTCACTAGAAAATCACAATTTTCAAAACTTGCATTTCGGTCACTAGCCAAAATGTCTGACTTCCAAAACTCATTTTCCAAAATTGATTCCACAAAAAATCATTATATATTAAAAGATGATTTTTAACTATTTTTCCATATTTTTATCTCACCGAAAAATATACTGTCCCGAATCTGACTCGAATCTCTATCCTTGTCCACCGAACCATCTAATAACCCCCAAAACTGCTAGGCCCAAAAACAGGGGAGTTACAACTCTCCCCCACTTAAGAAATTTTGTCCCTGAAATTTACCTAGAGGAAACAGGTGTGGAATCTGTTTCAACATATCCAACTTGCGCTCCCACGTGGCCTCCTCAACATCGCGGTGCCTCCACAACACATTAACAAGCTCTACTGTCTTGCCACGCAGCACCTTACTGCTGGTATCAAGAATCTCTACCGGTTCTTCATCATAAGATAGGTCTGGTCTCAACTCAATCTCCTGCATAGGCATAGCATGATGGATCCGACCTATACCTCTGCAACACCGAAACGTGGAACATATCATGAATTTTTCCCAACTCCGAAGGTAACCTTAAACGGTACAAAATAGGACCCATACGCTCAACAACCTCGTATGGTCCAATAAATCTCGGGCTAAGCTTCCCTTTCCGCCCAAAACGCAACACCTTTTTCCAAGTCAACACCTTAAAAAACACTCGATCACCTACAGCGTACTCTATATCCCTACGCTTCAAATCCGCACAAGACTTATGACAATCTGTAGCTGCTTTTAAGCGCTCACATATCAACTTTACCTTTTCGGTTGTGCCTTTTAAAACATTAGGCATCAACACTAATTTTTCCCCGCTTCTGCCCAACACGCGGGCGTACGACATTTCCTGCCATACAACACCTCATAAGGTGCCTTCTGTATGCTAGCATGGTAACTGTTATTGTAAGCAAACTCCACCAATGGCAACTACTTCTCCCATGTTCCTTGGTACTCAATAACTCAACACCTCAGCATATCCTTGAGAACCTGAATCACGCACTCCGACTAACCATCCGACTGAGGATGATACGAGGTATTGAAAGTTAACTGGGTTCCCAAAGCACGATGCAAACTCACCCAAAACTTTGCGGTGAACTGCAGATCCCTATCCGAAACTAGGGACTTAGGCACCCCATGCAACCGCACAATCTCTAAGATATACAATTCAGCCAACTTGTCCAAGGTATACGTAGTATGCACTGGCACAAAATGCGTACACTTTGTAAACCAGTTAACAATCACCCAGATGGAATCATTTTTGGTCGGCGTCAAAGGTAGCCTAGACACAAAATCCATGGTGATTCTTTCCCACTTCCATTTTGGTATTCTCAACGGCTGCAACAACCCTGAAGGAAACTGATGCTCAGCCTTTACACGCTGACAAACCATACACCGTGCAATGAAATTAGCCACATCTTTCTTTAGTCTGACCCAATAGTACTCTTCCTTCAACCCTCGATACATTTTAGTACTACTGGGATGCATAGCAAAAGGACTAGCGTGTGCCTCAGTCAAAATAGTATGCCTCAACTCTTCATCTTCAGGCACCACTACTCGACCTATGAAACACAGCACCCCATCATCGTTGAAATGAAAATCCGTAGGATTCCCATCCCTGATATCTTCCACATAAGGTACCAAACTCCCATCATACGGTTGTTTTTCCTTAATCATCTGTGACAAGGATGGCTTCACCTGCAACTCAGCCAACAAACCCCCATCATTCCTCACACTCAACCGAGCAAACATGGATCTTAACTCCACAGCTGCCTTTTTGCTCAAAGCTTCCGCCACAACATTGGCTTTCCCTGGATGATACTCAATTGTCAGATCATAATCTTTCAACAACTCCAACCACCTACGATGTCTTAGATTCAACTCTTTTTGAGACATTAAATACTTCAAACTCTTATGATCCGTGAAAACCACACACTTCTCCCCATAGAGGTAATGCCTCCAAACTTTCAAGGCAAACACCACCACGGCAAGCTCAAGATCGTGAGTAGGGTAGTTACGTTCATGCACCTTCTACTGCCTAGATGCATACGCCACTACCTTATCCTCTTGCTTCAACACACAACCATGCCCAACATACGACGCATCACTATAAACAACGAACTTTTTTCCCGATTCTGGTTGAACCAAGACTGGAGCTCGCGTCAAGGCTTCCTTCAACCTTTCAAAATCTCGCTGCCTATCTTCCGTCCACTCAAACTGAACATTCTTTTGTAGCAACTTAGTCAACGGAGCCGCCAAACTAGAGAACCCTTCCACAAACCTTTGGTAGTAACCCGCCAAACCAAGGAAACTCCTAACCTCCATCACAGACATCGCCGCCTTCTAATTCGTTACAGCCTCAACCTTATGCGGATCGACATGAATTCCTTCGGTCGACACAACATGCCCGAGAAACACGACTTCCCTAAGCCAGAACTCACATTTGCTTAACTTGGAATACAACTGATTCTCCATCAACTTCTGAAGAACAATCCACAAATAGCTATCATGATCCTCCTCGGTACGAGAGTACACGAGGATATCATCGATAAACACAACCACAAACTAGTCCAGAAACTCATGGAACACACGGTTCATCATGTCCATAAAAGCAACTGGTGCATTGGTCAGACCAAAAGGCATCACCAAAAACTCATAATGCCCGTACCTCATACGAAATGCCGTCTTAGGCACATCCACCTCCTTTATCTTCAACTATTAATACCCCGACCTCAAATCTATCATAGAAAACACCGAGGCACCCCTGAACTGATCAAATAGATCATCTATCTGTGATAATGGATACTTGTTCTTTATCGTCAACTTATTCAGTTACCAATAGTCTATACACATCCGCAATGTACCATCCTTCTTCTTTACAAACAACACTAGTGCACCCCACGGTGATATACTAGGTCTAATGAAACCCCGATCTAGCAACTCCTGCAACTACGTCTTCAAAATCCTTTGGGGCCATGCAATACGATGCAATTGATACTGGTACTGTACCCGCAAAGACCTTGATGCCAAACTCAACCTCTCGATCTGGTGGCAAACCCGGCAACGCTTCTGGGAAAACTCACATAAGTGCGAACATCCTGCACCCTTAATTCCTTTGATCCAGGATTCATAACATATGCCAAGAAAGCCTAACATACCAAATCCAACATTTGACTTGCTTCCAAAGCCGAAATAGCATTAGATAAAAACTTGGCACTCTCGCCAACAACCACCACCTCATAATCATCCGACAACCTTAAAGATATTTGTTTGGTCTCAAAATCCACCACAGACCGATGTTCGGTTAAACAATCCATACCCAAAATCACATCAAAACCATGGAATGGCAACTCCATCAAATCCATGGCAAACTCATGTCCCTGAACTATTAGCGGACACCTATGAAACAACCTTCTAACAACAAATGTATCCCCAAGAGAACTAGTCACTTTAACACCGACATTAAGAATTTCAACAGATACATCAAGAAACTCAGCATGCTCACTCAAAATGTATGAATGAGTAGAACCGGAATCAACCAACGAATACAACAACAAAGACTATAGGGTAAAAGTACATGTGATCACATCGGTGCCAATGCGACCCTCACGGTGCGCATACACCCTAGCCGGTCCACCTCCCTCAGGCTGGATAGCAACGGTATGAGCCATAGTCTTCTGTCCACCATCTCGACACTGAAACGGTCCACTACAACGACCATGACCTCTCTGCGGAGCAACAACAGGTGCGGCACCCTACCCATCTCGGGCCAACAACGGACAATCACGCCTCTAATGGTAACCTGACCCCCAACTCTAGCAAGTATCAGCCACAATAGCCGCAGGTGCCTGGCCCTCCCTGGCCAAACACGAGCAGTCTCACCTCATATGATCATGGGATCCACAAACCTAACAGGTGTTAAATGGAGCTTTAGCCTGGGCACCCTACCCCTGGACACCATATCCAATAGCACCTCCGCTATCCTTGATTTTGGATAGAACCTCCTATCACGTGTCTCTTAGCCTGACCACGGCTATAACCTGAATCAGCAGCTCTCTTACCCAAGCTAGAACCTAACGATCCAGAAGCCAACCCAAATTTTTCTCTACATCCTTGGCTTGCGAAACCAACACATCAAAATCGGTATAATCAGCAGCAAGCATGTATGTCTTAACATCCTGCACAAGCCCATAACGAAAACGATCACATTGCGTAAGCTCGTCAGGAACCAACTCAGGTGCATACTGACTCAACCTCACGAACTGCACCTCATACTCTGCTACAGACATACTACCCTGCACAATAGCCATGAACTCACGCTTCCTATCATCCTAATATGGGGCCCCCAAAAACTTCTTCTGGAAAGCTTCACAGAAGAACTCCCATGTCACATTATTTGTCGCCATACTAGATATTGTGGTAGTCCACCATGTTTAGGCATATCCCTGCAGCAGGGAAACAACATAGCCTAGATTACGGACATCGATACACCCTATCTGGCCCGGTATCCTCTCAGTACTAGACAACCAGTCCTCAGAAGCCTCAGGCGATAACCCTCGGAACTCAACTCTTCCCAAACTGCGAAGACGCTCAAGCGACAACCCTTACCCAAGCATCGGAGGTGCTGGCACATGAACTCCCGCAAGTGCTGCCTGAAAAGCACCGGTCATGGCCTGTATTAACGGTGCCATATCACCCATCCCTGGCCCAACCGGCGCAGGTGGTACTTGTTCCACTCCCTCAGGTGGAATAGGTGGGGGCGGTGGCAACCCTTCAGGAGGCACAACATCTCCCTCAACACCCTACCCAGTGGCAGCAGCAATCGCACTAGATCGCAACTCTCTTCTCGGTCCTATCGTGCTAAAATATATCTAAGGCATGATAATCATTTCAAAACAAAAAGCAGTCAGGCCAGCTTCAAGCAAGGATCCAAGACTTCCATTTCCAAAAATCAAAACTTTTCAGACTATAATAATTAGGCAATGGGTCCCCAAAATTTTCCCAACATAAGATAAACAATCAACGCGCATATTTCAACCACAGTACATAGCAAACAAGCACCGTGCATATCAAGCAACAACAAATAATCAAATACAACATCCCAACCTTTGACAAACCTAGCTATGATACCACCAAATGTAACCCCCTCGACCCGGCCTAGCCGCCAGACCGACCTAAGTGAGTCACATTAGATTTACCGAGGTAAACCGAGAGAAGAAACCCCAAAACGAGACCATTTTTTCCTTTTATATTGTCTATATGCTTAATTTATATCCTACATGTTCAAGCTAACAAAAGATGAAACCCAACTCAATAGGACATCGATTGACATCAAATTGATCGCAAATGCAATTTAGGGACCAAAATGCATTTCTAGAAAGTTACAGGATTCAAGCTCATTTTTAGTGTTACCCAACCTTCATTAATCAGGATTCAATCATACGTGTCAAGTTTCAACTCAATCTGTTCATTCAAGTGCATTTAATTGCATAAACAAAACTCATGGATTAAAATTCAAAGGCCAAAATCATGCTATAGTGACATAAACAACTTTGGCCGCTGTCCGTACCAATACGGTCTCAACCGTACAGATACGGTATGAAATGCCCCTTTTCGATACACCTCTATGCCTTACCGATATGGTATGAAACGCCCTGTTTTGATACACCTCCATGCTGTACTGATACGGTATGAAACGCACTATTTCGATACACCTCCATGCCGTACCGAAACGCCCCAACTAACTTACCAAACTTTGAAATTGCTTTATGGACCGTACTGATACGGATAGTGGTGTTTCGGTACGCGAGACTTGGTTTAAAAAGTAGATTCTAGTGGCAGAAACCCGTACCGAAACACCCCCTCCCGTACCAGTACACTAGGCCAAAATAGCCTAGGCATATCAGAACGACTAGCACCCATATCGAAACCTTGTGCCTTGAAATACCAGCCGTACCGATATGGTCCCAGGCGTATCGGTACGCCTGGACCTGTAATGTCACTTTTTTCTGATTTTTCATCCAAATAACACAGTCAAATCACCTCAACAAGTTTAATATATAACACCAGCATAACACCAGCATACTAGGCATACCACAAGCATCCAATCTTCATAAACTTAGCATCCTAGCATGGAATCTTTGTATCAAATGAAAAGCTAGAGGCATGCATCCTAATTTTCATCCATGCAATAAATCTAAAATGTAGACTAACACAAAAATACCTACATTAAAGGCCTTTTACAACTCAAGAGCAATCAAGCAACATTCTCAAACAAGGAGTTCAACAAACATCTCCCAAAACCAAAACAAGTACCCCATTGCCTTTATTCTTATAGTCTAGTCTAACATACTTTGTTAACCAAGTCTTGCTAGGATCCCCTTGCTTCTTGCTGCCTTCCAAAACCTCAATTATCTGCATTGATGGACAATAAGAGCGTAAGCACACTAGGCTTAGTGAGGAGTGCTCAAATACATTACACCATCAATGCAATTAAGACCATTATTCAATAGCACATTGGAAATCCCTTTTTAAATCATGTTTTTCATCATATAAAACATCATGCCTTACAAACAATGCACTTAACACTTCCAAAACCAGCATATTAAACCATATGCTATATGCATCATTAACCAACAGCAAAATCCCATTGCTATCCTCAATTTAAGCCTTCCCATGCATAACAACCATATGCAAAGCTTAAAGAGTAAACATGTATAAGTCACATATACAATAAACCTTTCAATTATACATTAACAATTATATTGGCTTACAAGTGATCATTAAACAAGTCCAATACCAAAAGAGTTCATCGGATAAAGGGATTCAATAAGTGTTCAACCAACACTTCAAGCCATATCAATCAAATTTGCGATACAATAACAATCACGGTACATTACCAACCGGGTACTTACACAACCCTTGGGGACACCAACCCCTTTCATCGGTTAGACGCTTAATCAACTAACGGGAGTTTTTCACACTGTTTAACCCCTCCACCGTTAGGGTAGTTGGATGGAGTTTTCGGTTCATGGATCTAAACCCCTCAACATCCAAGGTGACTTATTATAGTGCACTCAATCCTATGGCCGGCCAGCTATATCCGATAACAATTTTAAAACACATCACTTGCCAATATAATTAACCATTTAACATTTACCTCACTGTTTTTATCAAGCATTAAACCAATCCTTTTTCCAAAGCAACAACCATGCTTTAAACCACAAGTATAGACCACTTACTTACAAGGATCACTTACCATGTGCATCCTTCAGCATTTCATGCTCAAAACAGTATATCAAATACTTTAAAACATGCTTAAACAGTAGGTAACGTGTAAATCAAAACAAGTGCATAAAACCATTTCAATATAGCACGACCGAGAGAGAAAATCCATTTTACTTACTTTTGAGTTTAAACCAGCGTATCAAGCTAAGTTTAAACTCCCATAAACCACCTTTAAAACAATCCAAAGCTGGAATCCACGTTCTCACTCACCGATACGCGAAGCCTCGATTCACTGACGCGAAATTAAGTGTTTGAAGTCTCCAACGCTTCACCAAACACTTTCGGATCAACTTCCCTTGCTTTGACCACAACACAACAGAGGATTAATGCCTCTCAATGCATTCAAGACACTACATTAACAAATCCTTTCGGATTTCCACAATCCTCTCAAGATTACCCATCCACAAAAACCAAAATCATCATCAAAACCTTCTCAAACACAACCCAGACACAACCTAACAACCTAACACCACTTTTATCAACAATCGACACCTAAAAATAGAATCAAAACAACCTAACACCCCCTGTATTCACGTAGTCATCAAAACACCCCAAGAACACAAATCTAGCAACCTAAACAACTAGAGATTCAAGTGTTTCGGGATTCCATTGACAACAACAACTTATCGACATTATAAAACATCCAAAATATGAATTAAATCATCCTTAATTACCAGAAAATAGATTCAATCTGTGAATCAACCCATTTCCCCCCAATTAACTCAACTAATCATTTAAAAATCATTAAAATCAGATTAGAAACACAAAATCAAGGATCAAATGCTTGGGAATTTCAACAAAGAACCATACAATAGAGGAGATCTTGGACCTTACCCCTATTGTGAAGTTTCTCCCTTAATTGATTTGATAAAAGCTAAGAAACACAAGATTAATGTAAGATTTTGTATAAACAATCTTTATAAAACAAATTGAAACAATAAAATCAATTTAGAAACCACCTCACCTCTGGAAATTTGGTGAAAACCTGAGTGTTTGGCCAAGGAAAGAATGGAGAGAAAAGAAATGGTGTGATTTTGGTTTTGAAAATAGATAACTAACTTTTAACAAAAATCATCCTTAATTAATAATTAAAACACAAGTTAAAATATCTTTAATTAAGGAAGAAACCATCAGAAACCAATTGGTAAAAATAGCTCCTTAAAGATTCTAAGAATTTGACCCTTTTCATTTTAGTCACTAGAAAATTGCAAATTTCAAAACTTGCATTTTGGTCACTAGCCAAAATGTCTGGCTTCCAAAACTCATTTTCCAAAATTGATTCCACCAAAAATCATTATATATTAAAAGATGATTTTTAACTATTTTTCCATATTTTTATCTTACCGAAAAATATGCATTCCCAAATCTGACTCGAATCTCTATCCTAGTCCACCAAACCGTCTAATAACCCCTAAAACTTCTAGGCCCAAAAACCGAGGAGTTACAACTCTCCCCCACTTAAGAAATTTTGTCCCTGAAATTTACCTGGAGGAAACAGGTGCGGAAACTGTTTCAACATATCCAACTTGCGCTCCCACGTGGCCTCCTCAACATCGTGATGCCTCCACAACACCTTAACAAGCTCTATTGTCTTGTCACGCAGCACCTTATTGCCGGTATCAAGAATCTCTACCGGTTATTCATCATAAGATAGGTCTGGTCTCAACTCAATCTCCTCCACAGGCATAACATGTGATGGATCCGACCTATACCTCTGTAACACCAAAACATGGAAAACATCATGAATTTTTCCCAACTCCGGAGGTAACCTTAAGCGGTACGAAATAGGACCCACACGCTCAACAACCTCGTATGGTCCAATGAATCTCGGGATAAGCTTCCCTTTCTGCCCAAAATGCAGCACATTTTTCCAAGGCGACACCTTCAAAAACACTCGATCACCAACAGCGTACTCTATATCCCTACGCTTCAAATCCGCATAGGACTTCTGACAATCTGCAACTGCTTTTAAGCGCTCACATATCAACTTTACCTTTTCAGTTGTGCCTTTTAAAACATTAGGCATCGACACTAATTTTTCCCCGCTTCTGCCCAACACACGGGCGTACAACATTTCCTGCCATACAAAGCCCCATAAGGTACCATCTGTATGCTAGCATGGTAACTGTTATTGTAAGCAAACTCCACCAATGGCAATTGCTTCTCCCATGTTCCCTGGTACTCAATAACACAACACCTCAGCATATCCTTGAGAACCTGAATCACGTGCTCCGACTGACCATCCAACTGAGGATGATACGAGGCACTGAAACTTAACCGGGTTCCCAAAGCACGATGCAAACTCACCCAAAACTTTATGTTGAACCGCGGATCCCTATCCGAAACTATGGATTTGGGCACCCCATGCAACCACACAATCTCTGAGATATACAATTCAGCCAACTTGTCCAAGGTATACGTAGTATGCACTAGCACAAAATGCGCATACTTCGTAAACCGGTTAACAATCACCCAGACGGAATCCTTTTTGGTCGGCGTCAAAGGTTGTCTAGACACAAAATCCATGGTGATTCTTTCCCACTTCCAATTCGATATTCTCAATGGCTGCAACAACCCTGAAGGAAACTGATGCTCAGCCTTTACCCGCTGACAAACCATACACCGTGCAACGAAATTAGCCACATCCTTCTTCAGTCTGACCCAATAGTACTCTTCCTTCAACCCTCGATACATTTTAGTACTACCGGGATGCATAGAAAAAGGACTAGCGTATGCCTCAATCAAAATAGTAAGCCTCAACTCTTCATCTTTAGGAACCACTACTCGACCTATGAAACAAAACACCCCATCATCATTGAAATGAAAATCCGTAGGATTCCCATCCCTGATATCTTCCACACAAGGTGCCAAACTACGTTGGCATTCCCTGGATGATACTCAATGGTCAGATCATAATCTTTCAACAACTCTAACCACCTATGCTGTCTTAGATTCAACTATTTTTGAGACATTAAATACTTCGAACTCTTATGATCCGTGAAAACCATACACTTCTCCCCATAGAGGTAATGCCTCCAAACTTTCAAGGCAAACAACATCGCAGCAAGCTCAAGATCGTGAGTAGGGTAGTTACGTTCATGCTCCCTATACTGCCTAGATGCGTACGCCACTACCTTACCCTCTTGCATCGCCACGCAACAAAGCCCAACATACAACGCATCACTATAAACAACAAACTTCTTTCCCGATTTTGGTTGAACCAAGACTGGATCTCGCGTCAAGGCTTCCTTCAACCTTTCAAAAGCTCATTGCCTATCTTCCGTCCACTCAAACTGAACATTCTTTTGTAGCAACTTAGTCAACGGAGCCGCCAAACTAGAGAACCCTTCCACAAACCTTCGGTAGTAACCCGCCAAACCAAGGAAACTCCTAACCTCCGTCACAGACTTGGGCGCCTTCCAATTCATTGTAGCCTCAACCTTATGCGGATCGACACAAATTCCTTTGGCCGACACAACATGCCCGAGAAACACGACTTCCCTAAGCTAGAACTCACATTTGCTTAACTTGGCATACAACTAATTCTCCATCAACTTCTGAACCACAATCCGCAAATAGCTATCATGATCCTCCTCGATACGAGAGTACACGAGGATATCATCGATAAACACAACCACAAACTGGTCCAGAAACTCATGGAACACACGGTTCATCATGTCCATAAAAGCAACTAGTGCATTGGTCAGACCAAAAGGCATCACCAAAAACTCATAATGCCCGTACCTCGTACGAAATGTCGTCTTAGGCACATCCACCTCATTTACCTTCAACTGGTAATACCCCAACCTCAAATCTATCTTAGAAAAAACCGAGGCACCCCTGAACTGATCAAATAGATCATCTATATGCGGTAAGGGATACTTGTTCTTTATCGTCAACTTATTCAATTGCCGATAGTCTATACACATCCGCAATGTACCATCCTTCTTCTTTACAAACAACACAGGTGCACCCCAGGGTGATATACTAGGTCTAATGAAACCCCGATCTAGCAACTCCTGCAACTACGTCTTCAACTCCTTCGGGGCCATGCAATACAGTGCAATCGATACTGGTACTGTACCCGCAAAGACCTTGATGCCAAACTCAACCTCTCGATCTGGTGGCAACACTGGTAACTCTTCCGGTAAAATAACTGAAAACTCACATACGATGCAAACATCTTGCATCCTCAACTCCTTCGATGCAGGATCCATAACATATGCCAAGAAAGCCTAACATCCCAAATCCAACATTCGACTTGCTTCCAAAGCCGAAACGGTATTAGATAAAAACTTGGCACTCTCGCCAACAACCACCACCTCATAATCATCGGACAACCTCAAAGATATCTGTTTGGTCTCAAAATCCACCATAGCCCAATGTTCAGTTAACCGATCCATACCCAAAATCGCATCAAAACCATGGAATGGCAACTCCATCAAATCCATGGCAAACTCATGTCCTTGAACTATCAGCGGAAACCTATGAAACAACCTCCTAACCACGACAGTCTCCCCAAGCTAGTCACTTTAACACCCACATTAAGAATTTCAACAAATACATCAAGCAACTCAGCATGCTCACTCAAAATGTATGAATGAGTAGAACCGGAATCAACCAACGAATACAACAACAAAGACTGTAGGGTAAAAGTACCTGTGATCACATCGGTGTCAATGCGACCCTCACGGTGCACATACACCCTAGCCGGTCCACCTCCCTCAGGCTGGATAGCAACAGTATGAGCCACAGTCCTCTGTCCACCATCTCGACACTGAAACTGTCCGCAACCACGACCATGACCTCTCTACAGAGCAACAACAGGTGCGGCACCCTACCCATCTCGTGCCAACAACGGACAATCACACCTCTAATGGTCACCTGACCCCCAACTCTAGCAAGCATTAGCCACAACAGGCACAGGTGCCAGACCCTCCCTGGCCAGATGCGGGCTATCTCGCCTCATATGATCATGGGATCCACAAACTTAACAAGTGTTAAACCGAGCTCTAGCCTGGGCACCCTATCCCTGGACACCACATCTAATAGTAGCTCCGCTATCCTCGATTCTAGACGGAACCTCCTATCACGTGTCTCTTAGCCTGACCACCGCAATAACTTGAATCAGCAGCTCTCTTACCCGAGCTAGAACACCGCGATCTAGAAGCCAACCTAAATTTTGCTCTACATCCTTGGCTCGCGAAACCAACACATCAAAATCGGTATAATCAGCAGCAAGCATGTATGTCTTAACATCCTGCACAAACCCATAACGAAAACGATCACATTACATAAGCTCGTCAGGAACCAACTCAGGTGCATACTGACACAACCTCATGAACTGCACCTCATACTCCGCTACAGACATACTGCCCTGCACAAGAGCCATGAACTCGTGCTTCCTATCATCCTGATATCGGACCTCCAAAAACTTCTAGGAGGCACAACATCTCCCTTAACACCCTGCCCAGTGGCAGTAGCAATCGCACTAGATCGCAACTCTCTTCTCGGTCCTATCGTGCTAAAATATATCTAAGGCATGATAATCATTTCAAAAAACAAATAGTCAGGCCAGCTTCAAGCAAGGATCCAAGATTTCCATTTCCAAAAATCAAAACTTTTCAGACTATAATAATAAGGCAATGGATCCCCAAAATTTTCCCAACATAAGATAAACAATCAGTGCACATATTTCAACCACCGTACATAGCAAACAAGCACCGTGCATATCAAGCAACAACAAATAAACCAATACAACATCCCAACCTTTCATAAACCTAGCTATGATACCACCAAATGTAACCCGCTCGACCCGGCCTAGCCGCCAGGCCGATCTTAGCGAGTCACATTAGATTTACCGAGGTAAACCGAGAGAAGAAACCCCAAAATGAGACCATTTTTTCCTTTTATCTTGTCTAGATGCATAATTTATGTCTTACATGTTCAAGCTGACAGAAGATGAAACCCAACTCAATAGGGCAACGATTTGACATCCAATTGATCGTAAATGCAATTTAGGGACCAAATTGCATTTCTAGAAAGTTACAAGATTCAAGCTCATTTTTAATGTTACCCAACCTTCATTAATCAGTATTGAATCATACGTGTCAAGTTTCAGCTCAATCCGTTCATTCAAGCGCATTTAACTGCATAAACAAAACTCATGGATTAAAATTCAAAGGCCAAAATCGTGCTACAGTGACATAAACAGCTTTGGCTGCTGTTCGTACCGATACGGTCTCAACAGTACAGATACGGTATGAAACGCCCTATTTCGATACACCTCCATGCCGTAATGATATGGTATGAAACGCCATATTTCGATACACCTCCATGCCATACCGATACGCCCCAAGTAACTTACTGAACTTTGAAATTGCTTCGTAAACCGTACTGATACGGATAGTGGTGTTTCGGTTCGCGTGACTTAGTTTAAAAAGCAGATTCTAGTGGTAGAAACTCGTACCGAAACACCCCCTCTCGTACCGGTACGTTAGGCCAAAATAGCCTGGGCATATCAGAATGACTAGCACCCGCATCGAAACCTTGTGCTTGGAAATATCCAGCCGTACCGATATGGTCCCAGGCGTATCGGTACGCCTGGACCTGTAATGTCACTTTTTGCTGATTTTTCATCCAAATAACACGCGCAAATCACCCCAACAAGTTTAATACATAACACCAACATACTAGGCATACCACAAGCATCCAAGCTTCATAAACTTAGCATCCTATCATGGAATCTTTGCATCAAATGAAATGCTAGAGGCATGCATCCTAATTTTCATCCAAGCAATAAATCTAAAATGTAAACTAACACCAAAATACCAACTTTAAAGGCCTTTTACAACTCAAGAGCAATCAAGCAACATTCTCAAACAAGGAGTTCAACAAACATCTCCCAAAACCAAAACAAGTACCCCGTTGCCTTTATTCTTATAGTCTAGTCTAACATACTTTGTTAACCAAGTCTTGCTAGGATCCCCTTGCTTCTTGCTGCCTTCCAAAACCTCAATTATCTACATTGATGGATAATAAGAGCGTAAGCACACTAGGCTTAGTGAGGAGTGCTCAAATACATTACACCATCAATGCAATTAAGACCATTATTCAATAGCACATTGGAAATCCCTTTTTAAATCATGTTTTTCATCATATAAAACATCATGCCTTACAAACCATGCACTTAACACTTCCAAAACCAGCATACTAAACCATATGCTACATGTATCATTAACCAACAGCAAAATCCCATTGCTAACCTCAATTTAAGCCTTCCCATGCATAACAACCATATGCAAAGCTTAAAGAGTAAACATGTATAAGTCACATTATACAATAAACCTTTCAATGATACATTAACAATTATATTGGCTTACAAGTGATCATTAAACAAGTCCAATACCAAAAGAGTTCATCGGATACACGGATTCAACAAGTGTTCAACCAACACTTCAAGCCATCTCAACCGAATTTGCGATACAATAACAATCACGGTACATTACCAACTGGGTACTTACACAACCCTTAGGGACACCAACCCCTTTCATCGATTAGACGCTTAATCCACTAACGGGAGTTTTTGGCACTGTTTAACCACTCCACCATTAGGGTACTCGGATGGAGTTTTTGGTACACGAATCTAAACCCCTCAACATCCAAGGTGACTTATTATAGTGCACTCAATCCTATGGCCAGCCAGCTATATCCGATAACAATTTTAAAACCACATCACTTGCCAATATAATTAACCATTTAACATTTACCTCACTATTTTTATCAACCATTAAACCAATCATTTTTCCAAAGCAACAACCATGCTTTAAACCGCAAGTATAGACCACTTACTTACAAGGGTCACTTACCATGTGCATTCTTCAGCATTTCATGCTCAAAACAGTACATCAAATACTTTAAAACATGCTTAAATAGTAAGTAACGTGTAAATCAAATCAAGTGCATAAAACCATTTCAATATAGCACGATCGAGAGAAAAAATCCATTTTACTTACTTCTGAGTTTAAACCAGCGTATCAAGCCAAGTTTAAACTCCCATAAACCACCTTTAAAACAATCCAAAGCTAGAATCCACGTTCTCACTCACCGATAAGCGAAGCCTCGATTCACCGACGCGAAATCAAGTGTTCGAAGCCTCCAATGCTTCACCAAACACTTTCGGATCAACTTCCCCTGCTTTGACAACAACACAATAGAGGATTAATGCCTCTCAATGCATTTAAGACACTGCATTTACAAATTCTTTCAGATTTCCACAATCCTCTCAAGATTACCCATCCACAACAACCGAAATCATCATCAAAACCTTCTCAAACACAACCCAGACACAACCTAACAATATAACACAACTTTTATCAACAGTCAACACCTAAAAATAGAATCAAAACAACCTAACACCCCCTGCATTCACGCAGTCACCAAAACACTCCAAGAACACAAATTTAGCAACCTAAACAACTAGAGATTCAAGAGTTTCGGGATTCCATTGACAACAACAACTTATCGACATTATAAAACATCCACAATATGAGTTAAATCATCCTTAATTACCAGAAAATAGATTCAATCCGTGAATCAACTCATTTCCCCCAATTAACTCAATTAATTATTGAAAGATCATTAAAATCAGATTAGAAACACAAAATCAAGGATCAAATGCTGAGTGTTTGGTGAAAGCTAAAAGAATTTGAAACAATAAAATCAAGTTAGAAACCACATCACCTCTGGAAATTTGGTGAAAACCTGAGTGTTTGGCTGAGGAAAGAATGGAGAGAAAAGAAATGACGTGATTTTGGTTTTGGAAATAGATAACTAACTTTTAACAAAAATCCTACTTAATTAATAATTAAAACACATGTTAAAATATCTTCAATTAAAGAAGAGACCATCAGAAACCAATTGGTAAAAATAAACTCCTTAAAGATTCTAAGAATTTGACCCTTTTCATTTTAGTCACTAGAAAACCCAGTTTTGAAAACATGCATTTTGGTCACTAGCCAAAATGTCAGACTTCCAAAACTCATTTTTCAAAATTGATTCCACCAAAAATCATTATATATTAAAAGATGATTTTTAACTTTTTCCATATTTTTATCTCATCGAAAAATATATTGTCCCGAATCCAACTCAAATCTCTAACCCAGTCCACCGAACCGTCTAATAACCCCCAAAACTGCTAGGCCCAAAAACCGCAACGTTACAAAAAATTTCTAAAATAGATGTTAAGCTATATAACCATATTCAAAAGCCCATAATCAAATATTTTAACTCATGAAATTTGATTTAATCGTATTTTGTGGCTGTTTTGTTGGGTTTAAGGCGTGCATGTCTAAATCGACTTATAGTGGACCCGTTGGAATTTTAACCGAGAAATTTTTTTGAAAATGAGGTAAAGCTATATGATCATGTTCAAAAGCCTGTACCTGAATATTTTAAGTCATAAAATGTGATTTAGTCTTATATTTCGGCAGTTTTGTTGGGGTTTAAGGCATGCATGTCTAAATAGGCTTTATAGTGGACCCGTTGGAATTTTAACCGAGTAAAAAGTTATGAAAATGAGGTTAACCTATATAACCATATTTAAAAGCACATAGTAAAATATTTTAACTTGAGAAAATTGATTTATCTTGTTGGGTTTAAGGCGTGCATGTCCAAAAGCGCTTATAGTAGACCCGTTGGAATTTTAACCGAGTAAAAATTTCTAGAAATGAAGTTAAGCTATATAATCATGTTCAAAAGCCCATAACTAAATATTTTAAGTCATAAAATGTGATTTAGTCTTATTTTTCGGCCATTTTGTTGGGGTTTAAGGCGTGCATGTCTAAATGGGCTTTATAGTGGACCTGTTGGAATTTTAACTGAGCAAAAAGTTCTAAAATTGTGGTTAAGCTGTATAATCATGTTCAAAACCCATAACTAAATATGTATGTCCTAATATTTTATTTAATCTTATTTTGTGGCCGTTTTGTTGGGTATTAAGGGAGTGCATGTCTAAATGGGCTTCACAGTAGACCCGTTAGAATTTTAGCCGAGTAAAAAGTTCTAAAATTGAGGTTAAGATATATAATCATGCTCAAAAGCCCATAATCAAATATTTCAACACGTAAAATTTGATTTAATCTTATTTTGGGGTTGTTTTGCTGGGTTTAAGGAGTGCATGTTTAAATGGGCTTTACAATGGACCCGTTGGAATTTTAACCGAGTAAAAAATTTTGAAAATGAGGTTAAGCTATAAAATCATGTTTAAAATCCCATAAATAAATATTTTAGTCATAAAATTTGATTTAATCTTATTTTTCGGCCTTTTTGTTGGGGTTTAAGGCCTGCATGTCTAATTGGGATTTACAGTGGGCCCGTTGGAATTTTAGCCAAGTAAAAATTTCTAAAAATGAGGTTAAGCTATATAATCATATTCCATATCCCATAATCAAATATTTTAACCAATATCTAAATTTGATTTAATCTTATTTTGGGGTTGTTTTGTTGGGTTTGAGGGGTGCATGTTTAAATGGGCTTTACAGTGAACTCGTTGGAATTTTAACCGAGTAAATTTTTTTAAAAATGAGTTTAAGCTATATAATCATGTTCAAAAGCCCATAACTACATATTTTATGTCATAAAATGTGATTTGGTCTTATTTTTCTACCGTTTTATTGGGGTTTAAGGCATGCATATCTAAATGGGCTTTACAGTGGACCCGTTGGAATTTTAACTGAGTAAAAAGTTTTGAAATTGAGGTTAAGCTATATAATTATATTCAAAACCCCATAATAAAATATTTTAACTCATGAAATTTGATTTATTCTTATTTTAAGACCGTTTTGTTGGGTTTAAGGCATACATGTCTAAATTTGAGGTTAAGCTGTATAATCATGTTCAAAAGCCCATAACTAAATATTTTAAGTCCTAAAATTTGATCTAATCTTATTTTGTTACCGTTGTGTTGGGTATTAAGGCGTGCATGTCTAAATGTGCTTAACAGTGGACCCGTTGGAATTTTAACCGAGTAAAAAAGTTCTAAAATTGAGGTTAAGATATATAATCATATTCAAAAGACCATAATCAAATATTTTGACTCATAAAATTTGATTTAATCTTATTTTGTGGTCGTTTTGTTGGGTTTAAGCCGTGCATGTCTAAATGGGCTTATAGTGGACCCGTTGGAATTTTAACCGAGTAAAAATTTATGAAAATGAGGTTGAGGTATAGAATCATTTTCAAAAGCCCATAAATAATTATTTTATGTCTTAAAATTTGATTTAATCTTTTTTTCGGCGATTCTGTTGGGGTTTAAGGCGTGCATGTCTAAATGGGCTTTATAGTGGACCCATTGGAATTTTAACAGAGTAAAAAGTTCTAAAATTGAGGTTAAGCTAAATAATTATTTTCAAAAGACCATAATCAAATATTTTAATTCATAAAATTTGATTTAATCATATTTTGTGGTCGTTTTGTTGGGTTTAAGGCGTGCATGTCAAAATGGGCTTTACAGTGGACCCGTTGAAATTTTAATCGAGTAAAATTTTTTGAAAAATGAGGTTGCGCTGTATAATCTTTTTTCAAAAGTCCATAACTAAATATTTTTAGTCATAAAATGTGATTTAGTCAAATTTTTCGGCTGTTTTGCTGGGTTTTAAGGCGTGCTCGTCTAAATGTGATTTATAGTGGACTTGTTAGAATTTTAACTGAGTAAAAATTTTTGAAAAATGAGGTTAAGCTATATAATCATATTCCATATCCTATAATCAAATATTTTAACTCATAAAATTTGATTTATTCTTATTTTGGGGATGTTTTGCTGGGTTTAAGGAGTGCATGTTTCAATGAGCTTTTATAGTGGACCCGCTAGAATTTTAACCGAGTAAAAATTTCTGAAAATGAGGTTAAGCTATATAATCATGTTCAAAGGCCCAAAACTAAATATTTTAAGTCATAAAATTTGATTTAATCTTATTTTCGGGTTGTTTTGCTGGGTTTAAGGCATGCATGTTTAAATGGGCTTTACAGTGGACCCGTTGGAATTTTAACCAAGTAAAAAATTCTGAAAATGAGGTTAAGCTATACTATCATGTTCAAAAGCCCATAACTAAATATTTTAAGTCATAAAATTTTACTTAATCTTATTTTTCGGCCATTTTGTTGGGATTTAAGGCGTGTAACATCCTGATGATAAAATGAGTGAAAAAATAATAGGACTTTTGGTTGTGGGGGATTGAACCCACAACCCACTGGTTGGTGACCATGTTTCTTATCCAGTTGGGCTAAGGCCTTTACTGGTTAGGATATTGCACCGTTCATTTTTAAATTATTCTTGAGTTTTACCAATGTAAAGTAAAATATCCCAATTACCCCAGCCCCTAGAGGGATCGATCATTATTAAGAAATAGGGAGAAAGTTTCAGAGTTTTTTTCAAAATCAACCCCATCTCTGTCGTCATCGATTTTCCCCATTGTCGCAACATGGCCGACACTGCCAAAACTGACAAAAGCGTCGCATCGTCCTGACCAAAACCCGAGCACCACTCGCAGGGAAATTAGGTCGTAAGTTGGGGAAATCAGTTTGAAGGTTCGACAAGAACCAAATCTCAACCGCCACTATTTTCTTATTTTTTCAGCCACCGTGGTTGTCTGTTCATGATGCCCATACCACCGTTGTATTTCCCATACTGAGGTGAGCAAAACCCAGCCGACCGTTTTGTTGGGTTTAATTTGTGAATGTCAAAATGGGCTTTAGAGTGGACCCGTTGAAAGTTTAACAGAGTAAAAATTTCTGAAAAATGAGGTAACGCTATATAATCATGTTTAGAAGTCCATAACAAAATATTTAAGTCATAAAATGTGATTTAGTCATATTTTTCAGTTGTTTTGTTGGGGTTTAAGGCATACTTGTCTAAATGGGATTTACAGTGGACCCGTTGGAATTTTAACCGAGTAAAATTTTTTGAAAATAAGGTTAAGCTATATAATCACATTCCATATCCCATAATCAAATATTTTGACTCATAAAATTTGATTTAGTCATATTTTGTAGTTGTTTTGCTGGGTTTAAGTTGTACATGTTTAAATGGGCTTTACAGTGGACCCCTTGAAATTTTAACAGAGTAAAAATTTCTGAAAATGAGGTTAAGCTATATAATCATGTTCAAATGCCCATAACTAAATATCTTAAGTCCTAAAATTTTATTAAATCTTACTTTTCGGCCGTTTTATTGGGGTTTAAGGTATGCATGTCTAAATGGGCTTTATAGTGGACCCGTTGGAATTTTAACCGAGTAAAAATTTCTAAAATTGATGTTAAGCTATATAACCACATTCAAAAGCCCATAATAAAATATCTTAAATCATGAAATTTGATTTAATCTTATTTTGTGGCCGTTTTGTTGGGTTTAAGGCGTGCATGTCTAAATGGGATTATAGGAGACCCGTTGGAATTTTAACCGAGAAAATTTTCTGAAAATGAGGTTAAGCTATATAATCAGGTTCAAAAGCCCATAAATAAATATTTTAATTTATAAAATATGATTTAGTCTTATATTTCGGCCATTTTGTTAGAGTTTAAGGCTTGTATGTCTAAATGAGATTTACAATGGACCCGTTGGAATTTTAACCGAGTAAAAAGCTCTGAAATTGAGGTTAACCTTATAACCATATTCAAAAGCCCATAATGAAATATTTTAACACATGAAAATTGATTTAATCCTATTTTGTGGCCGTTTCGTTGGGTTTAAGGTGTGCATGTCTAAATGAGATTATAGTGGACTCATTGGAATTTTAACCAAGTAAAAAGTTCTACAATTGAGGTTAAGATGTATAATCATGTTAAAAAGCCCATAACTAAATATTGTATGTCCTAAAATTTGATTTAAACTTATTTTGTGGCCATTTTGTTGGGTATTAAGGCGAGCATGTCTAATTGGGCTTAACAGTGGACCTATTGGAATTTTAACAGAGTAAAAAGCTCTAAAAATGAGGTTAAGATATATAATCTAATTCAAAAGACCATAATCAAATATTTGGACTCATAAAATTTTATTTAATCTTATTTTGTGGTTGTTTTGTTGGGTTTAAGGCGTGCATGTCTAAATGGGCTTATTGTGGACCCGTTGGAATTTTAACAGAGTAAAAATTTCTGAAAATGAGGTTAAGCTATATAATCGTTTTCAAAATCCCATAAATAATTATTTTAAGTCTTAAAATTTGATTTAATCTTATTTTCGGCCGTTTTGTTGGGGTTTAAGGCGTGCATTTCTAAATTGGCTTTGGAGTGGACCCGTTAGAATTTTAACAGAGTAAAAAGTTCTAAAATTGAGGTTAAGCTATATAATTATATTCAAAAGACCATAATCAAATATTTTAACTCATAAAATTTGATTTAATCTTATTTTGTGGCTGTTTTGTTGGGTTTAATGCGTGAATGTCAAAATGGGCTTTAGAGTGGACCCGTTGAAATTTTAACAGAGTAAAAATTTCTGAAAAATGAGGTAAGGCTATATAATCATGTTCAGAAGTCCATAACAAAATATTTAAGTCATAAAATGTGATTTAGTCATATTTTTCGGTTGTTTTGTTGGGGTTTAAGGCATGCTTGTCTAAGTGGGATTTACAGTTGACCCGTTGGAATTTTAACCGAGTAAAAATTTCTGAAAATAAGGTTAAGCTATATATCATAATCAATATCCCATAATCAAATATTTTGACTCATAAAATTTGATTTAGTCTTATTTTGCAGCTGTTTTACTGTTTTAAGACGTCCATGTTTAAATGAGCTTTACAGTGGACCGGTTGAAATTTTAACAGAGTAAAAATTTCTGAAAATGAGGTTAAGCTATATAATCATATTCAAATGCCCATAACTAATTATTTTAAGTCCTAACATTTTATTTAATCTTATTTTTCGGCTGTTTTATTGGGGTTTAACGTGTGCATGTATAAATGGGCTTTATAGTGGTCCCGTTGGAATTTTAGCCTGGTAAAAATTTCTGAAAATGGGGTTAAGCTATATAAACATGTTCACAAGCCCATAACTAAATATTTTAAGTCGTAAAATTTGATTTAATCTTATTTTTCGGCCGTTTTTTAGGGTTTAAGGCGTGCATGTCTAAATGGGCTTTACAGTGTACCTGTTAGAATTTTAACCTAGTAAAAAGTTCTAAAATTGAGGTTAAGTTGTATAATCATGTTCAGAATCCCATAAATAAATATTTTATGTCCTAAAATTGATTTAATCTTATTTTGTGGCCGTTTTGTTGGGTATTAAGGCGAGCATGTCTAAATGGGCTTAACAGTGGACCCGTTGGAATTTTAACCGAGTAAAAAGTTCTAAAATTGAGGTTAAGATATATAATCAAATTCAAAATACCATAATCAAATATTTGGACTCATAAAATTTTATTTAATCTTATTTTGTGGCCGTTTTGTTGGGTTTAAGGCATGCATGTCTAAATGGGCTTATTGTGGGCCCGTTGGAATTTTAACTGAGTAAAAAGTTCTAAAAATGAGGTTAAGCTATATAACCACATTCAAAAGCCCATAATCAAATATTTTAACTCATGAAATTTGATTTAATCTTATTTTGTGGTCGTTTTGTTGGGTTTAAGGCGTGCATGTCTAAATGGGATTATAGGGGACCCGTTGGAATTTTAACCGAGAAAATTTTCTCAAAATGAGGTTAAGCTATATAATAATGTTCAAAAGCCCATAAATAAATATCTTAAGTTATAAAATATGATTTAGTCTTATATTTCGGCCATTTTGTTAGAGTTTAAGGCTTGCATGTCTAAATGGGATTTACAGTGGACCCGTTGGAATTTTAACCGAGTAAAAAGTTCTGAAATTGAGGTTAACCTTATAACCATATTCAAAAGCCCATAATAAAATATTTTAACACATGAAAATTGATTTAATCCTATTTTGTGGCCGTTTCGTTGGGTTTAAGGTGTGCATGTCTAAATGGGATTATAGTGGACTCATTGGAATTTTAACCAAGTAAAAAGTTATAAAATTGAGTTTAAGATGTATAATCATGATCAAAAGCCCATAACTAAAAATTTTATGTCCTAAATTTTGATTTAATCTTATTTTGTGGCTGTTATTTTGGGTATTAAGGCTTGCATGTCTAAATGGGCTTTATAGTGGACCCGTTGGAATTTTAACAGAGTAAAAAGTTCTAAAATTGAGGTTAAGATATATAATCATGTTCAAAAGCTCATAATCAAATATTTTAACTCATAAAATTTGATTTAATCTTATTTTGGGGCTGTTTTGCTAGTTTTAAGGTGTGCATGTTTAAATGGGCTTTACTGTGGACCCGTTGGAATTTTAACTGAGTAAAAAGTTCTAAAATTGAGGTTAAGCTGTATAATCATGTTCAAAAGCCCATAAGTAAATATTTTACATCCTAAAATTTGATTTAATCTTATTTTTTGGCCGTGTTGTTGAGTATTAAGGTGTGCATGTTTAAACGGACTTAACAGTGGACCTGTTGGAATTTTAACCTAGTAAAAAGTTCTAATTGAGGTTAAGATCTATAATCATATTCAAAATACCATAATCAAATATTTTAACTCATAAAATTTGATTTAAACTTATTTTGGGGCCGTTTTGTTGGGTTTAAGACGTGCATGTCTAAATGGGCTTATAGTGTACCTATTGGAATTTTAACCGAGTAAAATTTGATTCAATCTTATTTTAAGTCTTAAAATTTGATTTAATCTTATTTTCTGGCCGTTTTGTTGGGGTTTAAGACGTGCATTTCTAAATGGGCTTTACAGTGGACCCGTTGGAATTTTAATAGAGTAAAAAGTTCTAAAATTGACATTAAGTATATGATTATATTAAGAAGACCATAATCAAATATTTTAACTCATAAAATTTGATTTAATCTTATTCTGTGGCCGTTTTGTTGGGTTTAAGTCGTGAATGTCAAAATGGGCTTTATAGTGGACCCGTTGAAATTTTTTCCGAGTAAAAAATCTGAAAAATAAGGTTACGCTATGTAATCATGTTCAAAATTTTATAACTAAATATTTTAAGTCATAAAATATGATTTAGTCATATTTTTCGGCTGTTTTGATGGGGGTTTAAGGCATTCTTGTCTAAATGGGATTTACAGTGGACCCGTGGGAGTTTTAACCGGGTAAAAATTTCTGAAAATGAGGTTAAGCTATATAATCATATTTCATAACCCATAATCAAATATTTTAACTCATAAAATTTGATTTAATCTTATTTTGGGGCTGTTTTGCTAGGTTTAAGGCGTGCATGTATAAATGTGCTTTACAGTGGACCTGTTGGAATTTTAACCGAGTAAAATTTTTTGAAAATGAGGTTAAGCTACATAATCATGTTCAAAAGTCCATAACTAAATATTTTAAGTCATAAAATGTGATTTAGTCATATTTTTGGCTATTTTGATGGGGTTTAAGGCGTGCATGTCTAAGTGTGATTTATAGTGGACCTGTTGGAATTTTAACCGATTAAAAATTTCTGAAAATAGGGTTAATCTATATAATCATATTCCATATCCTATAATAAAATATTTTAACTAATAAAATTTTATTTTATTTTACTTTGTGGCAGTTTTACTGGGTTTAAGGCGTACATGTTTAAATGGGCTTTACAGTGGACTCATTGGAATTTTAACCTAGTAAAAATTTTTGAAAATGAGGTTAAGCTATATAATCATGTTCAGCCCATAACTAAATATTTTAAGTCGTAAAATTTGATTTAATCTTATTTTTCGTTCGTTTTGTTTGGGTTTAAGGCGCGCATGTCTAAATGGGCTTTACAGTGGACCCGTTAGAATTTTAACCTAGTAAAAAGTTCTAAAATTGAGGTTAAGTCGTATAAATCATGTTCAGAATCCCATAACTAAATATTTTATGTCCTAAAATTGATTTAATCTTATTTTGTGGCCGTTTTGTTGGGTATTAAGGCGAGCATGTCTAAATGGGCTTAACAGTGGACCCGTTGGAATTTTAACCGAGTAAAAAGTTCTAAATTTGAGGTTAAGATATATAATCTAATTCAAAAGACCATAATCAAATATTTGGACTCATCAATATTTATTTAATCTTATTTTGTGGCTGTTTTGTTGGGTTTAAGGCGTGCATGTCTAAATGGGCTTATTGTGGACCCGTTGCAATTTTAACCGAGTAAAAATTTCTGAAAATGATGTTAAGCTATATAATCATTTTAAAAATCCCATAAATAATTATTTTAAGTCTTAAAATTTGATTTAATCTTATTTTTCGGCCGTTTTGTTTGGGTTTAAGGCGTGCATTTCTAAATAGGCTTTGTAGTGGACCTGTTAGAATTTTAACAGAGTAAAAAGTTCTAAAATTGAGGTTAAGCTATATAATTATACTCAAAAGACCATAATCAAATATTTTAACTCATAAAATTTGATTTAATCTTATTTTGTGGGCGTTTTGTTGGGTTTAATGCGTGAATGTCAAAATGGGATTTAGAGTGGACCCGTTGAAATTTTAACAGAGTAAAAATTTCTGAAAAATGAGGTAACGCTATATAATCATGTTCAAAAGTCCATAAAAAATATTTAAGTCATAAAATGTGATTTAGTCATATTTTTCGGTTGTTTTGTTCGGGTTTAAGGTATGCTTGTCTAAATGGGATTTATAATGGACCCGTTGGAATTTTAACCGAGTAAAAATTTCTGAAAATAAGGTTAAGCTATATAATAATATTCCATATCCCATAATCAAATATTTTGACTCATAAAATTTGATTTAGTCTTATTTTACAGCAGTTTTGCTGGGTTTAAGGCGTACATGTTTAAATGGGCTTTACAGTGGACCACTTGAAATTTTAAAAGAGTAAAAATTTCTAAAAATGAGGTTAAGCTATATAATCATGTTCAAATGCCCATAACTAAATATTTTAAGTCCTAAAATTTTATTTAATCTTATTTTTCAGCTGTTTTATTGGGGTTTAAGTTGTGCATGTCTAAATGGGCTTTATAGTGGATCCGTTGGAATTTTAACCGAGTAAAAAGTTCTAAAATTGAGGTTAAGCTATATAACCACATTCAAAAGCCCATAATCAAATATTTTAACTCATGAAATTTGATTTTATCTTATTTTGTGGTCGTTTTGTTGGGTTTAAGGCGTGCATGTATAAATGGGATTATAGGGGACCCGTTGGAATTTTAATCGAGAAATTTATTTGAAAATGAGGTTAAGCTATATAATCATGTTCAAAAGCCCATAAATAAATATTTTAATTTATAAAGTATGATTTAGTCTTATATTTCGGCCATTTTGTTAGAGTTTAAGGCTTGCATGTCTAAATGGGATTTACAGTGGACCCGTTGGAATTTTAACCGAGTAAAAAGTTCTGAAATTGAGGTTAACCTTATAACCATATTCAAAAGCCCATAATAAAATACTTGAACACATGAAAATTGATTTAACCCTATTTTGTGGCCGTTTCGTTGGGTTTAAGGTGTGCATGTCTAAATGGGATTATAGTGGACTCATTGGAATTTTAACGAGTAAAAATGTTTGAAAATGAGGTTAATCTATATGATCATGTTCAAAAGCCCATGACTAAATATTCTAAGTCATAAAATGTTATTTAGTCTTATTTTTTGGCTGTTTTGTGGGAATTTAAGGCGTGCATGTCTAAATGGGCTTTACAGTGGACCCATTGGAATTTTAACCGAGTAAAAAGTTCTAAAAATGAGGTTAAGATATATAATCATATTCAAAAGAACATAATCAAATATTTTAACCCATAAAATCTGATTAATCTTATTTTGTGGCTGTTTTGTTGGGTTTAAGGCGTGCATGTCTAAGTGGGCTTATAGTGGACCCGTTGGAATTTTAATTGAGTAAAAATTTATAAAAATGATGTGAAGCTATATAATCATTTTCAATAGACCATAAATAATTATTTTAAGTGTTAAAATATGATTTAATCTTATTTTTTTCCGTTTTGTTGGGGTTTAAGGCGTGTATGTCTAAATAGGCATTATAGTGGACCCGTTGGAATTTTAACAGAGTAAAAAGTTCTAAAAAATTGAGGTTAAGCTATATAATTATATTCAAAAGTCCATAATAAAATATTTTAACCATAATCAAATATTTAACTCATAAAATTTGATTTAATCATATTTTGTGGCCGTTTTGTTGGGTTTAAGCCATGCATGTCAAATTGGGCTTTACAGTAGACTCGTTGAAATTTTAATCAAGTAAAAATTTCTGAAAAATGAGGTTACGCTATATAATCATGTTCAAAAGTCCATAACTAAATATTTTAAGTCGTAAAATGTGATTTTGTCATATTTTTTGGTTATTTTGTTGGGGTTTAAGGCGTTCTTGTCTAAATGGTATTTGAAGGACCCTTTTAAGTTTTAACCTAATAAAATTTTCTGAAAATAAGGTTAAGATATATAATCGTATTCCATATCCCATAATCAAATATTTTAACTCATAAAATTTGATTTAATCTTATTTTGGGGTTGTTTTGCTGGGTTTAAGGCGTGCATGTTTAGATAAGCTTTACAGTGGACCCGTTGGAATTTTAACCGAGTAAATTTTTTTTTAAATGAGGTTAAGTTATATAATCATGTTCAAAAGCCCATAAATGAATATTTTAAGTCATAAAATTTGATTTAATCTTATTTTGGGGTTGTTTTGTTGAGTTTAAGGTGTGTATGTTTGAATGGGCTTTACAGTGAAACCGTTGGAACTTTAATCAGGTAAAAATTTCCGGAAATGAGGTTAAGCTATATAATCATGTTCAAAAGCCCCTAACTAATTATTTTAAATCAGAAAATTTGATTTAATCATATTTTTGACTATTTTGTTGGGGTTTAAGGGTGCATGTCAAAATGAGCTCCACCTCGACTGATACATCAATGGTTAAACAGCCCCGGCCTTTCCCCTCGGGTTAGAGAGGCCTGGCTCTGAAGGGCTCGTCTTCTACTACAACCAGAAGCATGGGCCTTTCTTGATCCCAAAAGTTCCTTCTTTGCCTAAACCTGGGATGATCAGCGTTATAGAGAAATGAGGCTCTTATGTTGGAACTGTCGTCGTCTGGGTAAACCAAGGCCCATACACGTCCTCGCTGTCCTGATGATTTCTTCCATTTTGAGGACCGTTGGGCGTAAGAAGAGGGGTGCATTACAATGGTATGAGCTACCTGCATCACACTGAGGGATCGGTTGTTGACAAGCTTGCTGTGGTGGGTAAATACCTAAAATCTTGGCAAAATAGTCACCGAGATATCTCCTGGAAGAGGATTACGAATCTTCATAATAAGATAAATTCGAGCCTTAACCACCATATTTCCACTGCTGATATGGAGGTTTTTCTTGCTGCAAAATACGAACTCCATCACATGCTGGACCAGAAGTAGGCTTATTGGGCCCAACACTCCCGTGTAACATTGCTCGCTCACGGGGATCGTAATACCTCATACTTTTATGCTCGAGCTTCGAGACGGCGCAGAATAAATACCTACAAGGTGATTTTTTCTGCGGATGGGTCTTGGCAGAACGATCCTGAGGATGTTATGACAGTTGTTGTTGACTACTTCCAAGGCTTCTTTGCCTCCTCCTCGCCATGTATCGACCCATGCCTTCTGAATAATATCATCCTTGTGGCCACACTTGATATGAACAATCAGCTTACTCAGGATTTCACATTGGATAAAGTTGTTGTCGTCTTTCAGGACATTAATCCCAAAAAGGCCCCTGGAATTGATGGTCTCCCAAGTGGTTTTTCTGTCAACATTGGGACACGATCGGGGCTGACTTTACAAAGCTATGTTTAGATCTCCTCCGTGATGAAGCGGACATAGCAACAGTAAACAGTACAGTCATTGTTCTTATTCCCAAGATTCTGACGCTGGCAACTATGAAGCAACTTAGGCTCATCAACCAGTGTATTGTGATTATAAAACTGTGGCAAAAGTACTCGTCAACCGCATGAAGATCATCCTCCCTTTTTGCATCAGCGAGAATCAGGCTACTTTTATTAAAGGTCGTTTGATCTCAGACAATATTCTCGTGGCCCATGAGATTTTCCATTCTTTGAATGCTTTGCGTTCTGCGATCAATCAGGGTGTTGTTCTCAAGTTAGATATGGAGAAAGCCTTTGATCGGGTGGAATGGTCATTCCTTTGAGCTGTTATGCTCAAGCTGGGCTTTGCCTCGTCTTGGGTTGATCTTATTCTATGCTGTGTCTCTTCGGCTACCTTTAGCTTAGGTGAATATGAGGATTTCGGCCCCCTTCATTCCTTAATGAGGCTTGAGGCAAGGGGACCCTCGCTCCCCTTTCCTTTTTCTACTTTGCACCCAAGGTTTCTCTGCTTCTCTTCTGGCTGAACAGAGAGAGGGCTATCTCTATGGGCTCAGGGCCAGCCGCTATGATGGGCCTTCTGTTAACCATTTACTGTATGCAGATGATAGCTTAGTTTTCATCCGTAACGAGCTCAGAGAAGCTCAATGCCCTAAGGATATTCTATAATCCTATGCTTCATCTTCTAGTTAATGTGTTAATTTTGACAAGTCTACCATCTCCTTTAGCCCTCATACTCATCTGAATTTCAAGAATGTCGTTCATGATCTTCTCAGGGTTCGGGAGGTTAATGATCCAAGAATATATCTCAGAATTCCTCTTCTTATTGGTCACAATAGGTCTGAAGCTCTTGGGTTTGTGCGTGATAGAGTTGGCACTCGGGTCACCAACTGGACGAAGCACTTGCTCTCTTATAGCAGTCGCGAGGTTTTTCTTAAGTCTGTGGCCCAAGATTTACCTCAATATGTCATGTCTTGTTACTTGCTTGCGCAAAATTTGATCGATGATATGACTCGTGCTATGCGGAGCTATTGGTGGTCCAGACGGAACAACAAGCGAGGTTGGCCTCTCGTCTCTTGGGCCAATGTGTGCACCCCTAAGTCTACTGGAGGTATTGGATTCAGAGATATGCATCTCTTCAATGTCGCTTTTCTTGGAAAGCAAATTTGGCATTTTATCTCGAACCCAAGATCTCTGCTTTCACGAGTCTTCATGGCCAAATACTTCCCTTCTGGGAACATTCTCCATGCCCCCTCTCCTCCGAAACAGACTTCTTTTACATTGAAGGGGATTTACAAAGCTTTGGCTCAGTTGCGCGATGGCTTCTTTTAGACTCTTGGTACCGACATCCTGGTCCGCCTACATCAAGACCGATGGGGATGATTTTCACCCATTTCACTTTTTGATAACCACCTTGATAACGACGAACTACCAATCCGCTGTCGTGACTTCATGATCCCAGGACCACCTCGATGAAATGATCGTCTTGTTCGCAATGCCTTCTCGACAGATGACATAGACACTATCCTGCATGTTATGATCTCTACCACTCGTCCTTACACCCTTCTCTGGGGGGACCATGATTTGGGCCTTTACTCCATCCGGTCTGGATACCTCTGCTTACAATGATCACCCCCTCAATTACTAGGCCTTCTCGTGTCTGGAAGCTTATTTTGAAATTGCCAGTTATTCTAAAAGTTCACACCTTTGGTTGGAAAATTGGACGCGAAGCCCTTCCTACGGGCAGCCGACTCCATGTTGCGGGCCTCTCTCTTGGTTTTTGCCCCTTGTGCTAGCATGACTCATAGACGACCCTCCATGCTCTCTGCGATTGTCCCACTTCAACTGAAGCCCTTCTTCTGGTAGGCTTGCCCCGGGCCCTAGTCTCTAGTCACACAGGCAACTACTCTTGCCTAGCTTAAGGAAGCTGCTACTACACTCTCTCTGGACTCCTTTGCTCTTTTCCTTGTTGTGCTTTGGTACCTTTGGCGATGAAGGAATGATTAGGTCCATGAGAAGTTTCTACGACCCATCTGGGCCTTGGTCTCTAACGCTCTTTGTCTCCACCGCGACTACCATGCTACGACTGTGCCTCCTTGCAACCTACAAGCGGCATCTACCTCATCAGCTCTCTCTGAGCAAGGTTGGCGGCCGCCTCCTGTTTGGAAAATCAAGGTGAATGTTGATGGCGCTTTTGACCCTTCCACTCACTCGCCTTCCATCGGTGTTATTGCTCGGTGTGGCAAAAGGATGGTGATTGGCGGTTTGGCCCATCCTATTGACAAATGCCTGGATGCATCTTTTGCGGAGGCCTCAACCCTGATTGTTGGACTACATATGGCCCATGATAAGGGGTGGTCCAACATTATCTTTGAGTCTGACTCGGCTATAGTGGTGAGCAAAACTAACAGATCTACGACCGATTTATCTATCCTTTATAGCTCTCGCTCAGGCCCGAGACATCTTATGCTATCACGACCGTCACTTTAGGATCTCATAAGTATCGCGCTCTGTGAACTTAGCTGCAAATAGCTTAGCTACTTGGGTCTTTCGATCCTCTTCCTCTTTGTATTTCAACTCAGTTTGTCTACAGATTTTTTCTTCTATTATTCGTGAAGATATGTTATCCTCTTCTTAGTAATGATATTTTTGGGTACTCTTTTTTCATTCTTAGGCACCCCCACCGGGCCCCAGCTTGGCGTGGATTTAGTGGGGTTTTTAATGAGGCCCACCTTTTCCTTCAAAAAAATTAAGGTGTGCATGTCTAAATGGGATTTATTGTGGACCCGTTGGAATTTTAACTAAGTAAAAAGTTCTAAAATTGAGGTTAAGCTATATAACCATATTCAAAAGCCCATAATCAAATATTTTAACTCATTAAATTTGATTTAATCTTATTTTATGGTCATTTTGTTGGGTTTAAGGTGTGCATGTCTGAATGGACTTATAGTGAACCCGTTGGAATTTTAACCCTAGAAAAATTTCTAAAAATCCGGTTAAGCTACATAATCATGTTCAAAATCCCATAAATAAATATTGCAAGTCAAAAAATATGATTTACCAACTTATTTTTTGGCCATTTCCCAAGTTTAACCATCATGTCTAAATTTCATTCAATGGCCCGTTGGAATTTAACATGGAAAAGTAAAAAGTTCTAAAATTGAGGTTAAGCTCTATAACCATATTAAAAAGCCCATAATCAAATTTTTAACTTGCCTCAAAATTGATTTAAAATATTTTGTGGTCGTTTTGTTGGGTTTAATCCGAATATTTGTCTAAATTGGCTTATAGTGGACTCGTAATTTTAACAGAGTAAAATTTTATGAAAATAAGGCTTAGCTATATGATCATTTTCAAAAGCCCATAACTAAATATTTTAAGTCATAAAATGTGATTTAGTCTTATTTTTCGGCCGTTTTATTGGGGTTTAAGGCGTGCATGTCTAAATGAGCATTTATGGTGGACTAACTAAAAATTTTAGATATTAAAAAGTTCTAAAATTGAGATTAAGCTGTATAATCATGTTCAAAAGCCCATAAATAAATATTTTATGTCCTAAAATTTGATTTAATCTTATTTTTGTGGCGTTTTGTTGGGGATTAAGGCGTGCATGTTTAAATAGGCTTTATAGTGGACCCGTTGGAATTAGTAAAAAGTTCTGAAATTGAGGTTAATTTATATAATCATATTCAAAAGACCATAAACAAATATTTTAACCCTTGAAATTGATTTAATCTTATTTTTTGGCCATTTTGTTGGGTTTAAGGCGTGCATGTCTAAATGGTTTTATAGTGGACCCGTTGGATTTTTTAACCAAGTAAAATTTAAAAAATGAGTTAAGCTATATAATCATGTTCAAAAGCCCATAACTAAATATTTTAAGTCATAAAATGTGATTCAATCTTATTTTTTGTTTTTTTGTTTGGGTTTAAGGTGTGCATGTCTAAATGGGCTTATAGTGGACCCGTTGGAATTTTTAAGTAAAAAGTTCTAAGTAAAAAGTTCTAAAATTGAGGTTAAGCTATATAATCATATTCAAAAGCCCATAATAAATATTTTAACTCATAAAATTTGATTTAATCTTATTTTTTTGGCCGTTTTGTTGGGTTTAAGGCGTGCATGTCTAAATGGATTTTTATAGTGGACCCATTGGAATTTTAACCTAGTAATTTTTTAAAAAATGAGGTTAAGCTATATAATCATATTCAAAAAGCCCATAATCTAAATATTTTAACTCATAAAATTTGATTTAATCATATTTTTGGTTGTTTTGTTGGGTTTAAGGTGTGCATGTCTAAATGGGCTTTATAGTGGACCCGTTGGAATTTTAAAAAGTAAATTTTTTAAAAATGAGGTTAAGCTATATAATCATATTCAAAATCCCATAATCAAATATTTTAACTCATAAATTTGATTTAATCTTATTTTTGGTGATGTTTTTTTGGGTTTAAGGCGTGCATGTCTAAATGGGATTTATAGTGGACCCGTTGGAATTTTAATCGAGTAAAAAGTTTTAAAAATGAGGTTAAGCTATATAATCATATTCAAAAGCCCATAACTAAATATTTTATTTCATAAAATTTGATTTAATCTTAATTTTCAAAAGCTCGTTTTAAATTAAGTCATAAAATGTGATTTGCATGTCTAAATGGGTTTTAGGCGTGCATGTCTAAATGGGTAGTGGACCCGTTGGAATTTTAATCTAGTAAAATTTTTAAAAATGAGGTTAAGCTATATAATCATGTTCAAAAGCCCATAATCAAATATTTTAAGTCATAAAATTTGATTTAATCTTATTTTTTGTGGTTGTTTTGTTGGGGTTTAAGGCGTGCATGTCTAAATGGGCTTTATAGTGGACCCGTTGGAATTTTAAAAAAAGTAATTTTTTCTAAAAATGAGGTTAAGCTATATATAATCATGTTCAAAAGCCCATAAATAAATATTTTAAGTCATAAAATTTGATTTAATCTTATTTTTTGGTTTTTTTTTGTTGGGTTTTAAGGCGTGCATGTCTAAATGGGCTTTATAGTGGACCCGTTGGAATTTTAACTAAGTAATTTTTCTAAAATGAGGTTAAGATATATAATCATATTCAAAAGCCCATAATCAAATATTTTAACTCATTAAAATTTGATTTAATCTTTATTTTGTGGTCTTTTTGTTGGGTTTTTAAGTCATAAAATTTGTGCATGTCTAAATGGGCTTTTATAGTGGACCCGTTGGAATTTTAACTTTAGTAAAAATTTTTAAAAATGAGGTTAAGCTATATAATCATGTTCATAAAAAGCCCATAAATAAATATTTTAATTCATAAAATTTGATTTAATCTTATTTTGTGGTCGTTTTGTTGGGTTTAAGGCGTGCATGTCTAAATGGGCTTTTATAGTGGACCCGTTGGAATTTTAACGAGTAAAAAAAAAAAAAATTTCTAAAAATGATTTTTAAGCTATATAATCATGTTCAAAAGCCCATAAATAAATATTTTAAGTCATAAAATTTGATTTAATCTTATTTTTGGTCGTTTTTGTTGGGTTTAAAGGCGTGCATGTCTAAATGGGCTTTATAGTGGACCCATTGGAATTTTAACCGAGTAAAAAGTTCTAAAATTGAGGTTAAGATATATAATCATATTAAAAAAGCCCATAAATAAATATTTTAAGTCATAAAATTTGATTTTAATCCTATTTTGTGGTCGTTTTGTTGGGTTTAAGGCGTGCATGTCTAAATGCTTTTACAGTGGACCCGTTGGAATTTTAACCGAGTAAAAATTTCTAAAAATGAGGTTAATATATATAATCATAATCAAAAGCCCATAATCAAATATTTTAACTCATAAAATTTGATTTAATCTTATTTTGTGGTTTTTTTTTTGGGTTTAAGGTGTGCATGTCTAAATGGGCTTATAGTGGACCGTTGGAATTTTAACGAGAGTAGTAAAAATTTTTTTAAAAATGAGGTTAAGCTATATAATCATGTTCAAAAGCCCATAACTAAATATTTTAACTCATAAAATTTGATTTAATCTTATTTTTGGTCGTTTTGTTGGGGTTTAAGGTGTGCATGTCTAAATGGGCTTTTTTATAGTGGACCCGTTAGAATTTTAACCGAGTAAAATTTTTCTAAAATTGAGGTTAAGCTGTATAATCATGTTCAAAAGCCCATAACTAAATATTTTATGTCCTAAAATTTTTGATTTAATCTTATTTTTTTGTTTTTTTTTTTGGGTTTAAAGGCGTGCATGTCTAAATGGGCTTTTTATAGTGGACCCGTTGGAATTTTTTTAAGTAAAAAAGTTCTAAAATTGAGGTTAAGATATATAATCATATTCAAAAGCCCGTAATCAAATATTTTAACTCATAAAATTTGATTTAATCTTATTTTGTGGTCGTTTTGTTTGGGTTTAAGGCGTGCATGTCTAAATGGGCTTTATAGTGGACCCGTTGGAATTTTAAAAGTAAAAAATTTTTAAAAATGAGGTTAAGCTATATAATCATTTTCAAAAGCCCATAACTAAATTATTTTAAGTCTTAAAATTTGATTTAATCTTTTTTTTTTTTGGCCGTTTTGTTGGGGTTTAAGGCGTGCATGTCTAAATGGGCTTTTATAGTGGACCCGTTTAAATTTTTTAATAATAGTAAAAAGTTCTAAAATTGAGGTTAAGCTATATAATCATATTCAAAAGCCCATAATCAAATATTTTAACTCATAAAATTTGATTTAATCTTATTTTTTTTTGTTTTTTGTTGGGTTTAAGGTGTGCATGTTAAAATGGGCTTATAGTGGACCCGTGGAATTTTTTAACTTAGTAAAAATTTTTTAAAAAATGAGGTTACGCTATATAATCATGTTCAAAAGCCCATAACTAAATATTTTAAGTCATAAAATGTGATTTAGTCATATTTTTCGGTTGTTTTGTTGGGGTTTAAGGCGTGTGCTTGTAAATGGGATTTCTAAATGGGATTTTTATAGTGGACCGTTGGAATTTTAACCGAATAAAACTTTTTTAAAAAAGAGGTTAAGCTATATAATCTTATTCCATATCCCACAATCAAATATTTTAACTCATAAAATTTGATTTAATCTTATTTTGGTGTTTTTTTTGGGTTTAAGGCGTGCATGTTTAAATGGGCTTTACAGTGGACCCGTTGGAATTTTAACCGAGTAAATTTTTTTGAAAATGAGGTTAAGCTATATAATCATGTTCAAAAGTCCATAACTAAATATTTTAAGTCATAAAATGTGATTTAGTCATATTTTTTGTTTTGTTGGGGTTTAAGGAGTGCATGTCTAAATGGGATTTATAGTGGACCCGTCGAAATTTTAACGGAGTAAAAATTTCTGAAAATGAGGTTAAGCTATATAATCATATTCCATATCCCATAATCAAATATTTTAACTCATAAAATTTGATTTAATCTTTTTTTGGGGCTGTTTTGCTGGGTTTAAGGCGTGCATGTTTAAATGGGTTTTACAGTGGACCCGTTGGAATTTTAACCGAGTAAAATTTTTTGAAAATGAGGTTAAGCTATATAATCATGTCTAAAAGCCCATAACTAAATATTTTAAGTCCTAAAATTTTATTTAATCTTATTTTTGGGCCGTTTTGTTGGGGTTTAAGGCGTGCATGTCTAAATGGGCTTTACAGTGGACCCGTTGGAATTTTAACCAAGTAAAATTTTTTGAAAATGAGGTTAAGCTATATAATCATGTTCAAAATCCCATAACTAAATATTTTAAGTCATAAAATTTGATTTAATCTTATTTTTTGGCCGTTTTGTTGGGTTTTAATGCGTGCATGTCTAAATGGGCTTTAATGTGGACCCGTTGGAATTTTAACCGAGTAAAAAGTTCTAAAATTGAGGTTAAGATATATAACCATATTCAAAAGCCCATAATCAAATATTTTAACTCATGAAATTTTATTTAATCTTATTTTGTGGTCTTTTTGTTGGGTTTAAGTTGTGCATATCTAAATGGGCTTATAGTGGACCCGTTGGAATTTTAACCGAGGAAATTTTTTTGAAAATGAGGTTAAGCTATATAATCATATTCAAAAGCCCATAATCAAATATTTTAACTCATGAAAATTGATTTAATCGTATTTTGTGGTCGTTTTGTTGGGTTTAAGGTGCGCATGTCTAAATGGGCTTATAGTGGACCCGTTTGAATTTTAACCGAGTAAAATTTTTTAAAAATGATGTTAATCTATATAATCATGTTCAAATGCCCATAACTAAATATTTTAAGTCATAAAATTTGATTTACTCTTATTTTTTTTTGGCCTTTTTGTTGGGGTTTAAGGCGGCATGTCTAAATGGGATTTATAGTGGACCGTTAGAATTTTAACCGAGTAAAAAGTTCTAAAATTGAGGTTAAGCTGTATAATCATATTCAAAAGCCCATAACTAAATATTTTATGTCCTAAAATTTGATTTAATCTTATTTTGTGGCCGTTTTGTTGGGTATTAAGGCGTGCATGTCTAAATGGGCTTTACAGTGGGCCCATTTGAATTTTTACCGAGTAAAAAGTTCTAAAATTGAGGTCAAGATATATAATCATATTCAAAAGCCCATAATCAAATATTTTAACTCATAAAATTTGATTTAATCTTATTTTGTGGCAGTTTTGTTGGGTTTAAGGCGTGCATGTCTAAATGGGCTTATAGTGGACCCGTTGGAATTTTAACCGAGTAAAAATTTTTGAAAAATGAGGTTAAGCTATATAATCATGTTCAAAAGCCCATAACTAAATATTTTAATTCATAAAATATAAAATATAAATATTTTAAGTCATAAAATGTGATTTAGTCATATTTTTTCCATATTCCCATAATCAAATATTTTAACTCATAAAATTTGATTTAATCGTGTTTTAGGGCTATTTTGTTGTATTTAAGGCGTTTATGTTATGTTTGATGACAAAGTGTTGTCATTGCCATGGAGATGTCAAAATCAATACATGAGTATGTTTTAGAGAACAACATACTAGAATTACCCGTTATGAGCACGTTTCTTGGATTATTATGTGACAGTTACAAACATGTTCATAGTGATGACTAATTGTATGATCTTCAGACTTGAGATCATTATTATCTCGACATCTATAGTCTCATGTTTTGATATAGTTAAAAGTGCGTCGTAACTGGTTGCATCATAAAGACTGATATTGGACATACCATAATCTATGTAGTGAGATTTAGGTTATCAACATAGGATTTGTCTCTCCTACATAATAGGAGTAATATCACAAGCCACTTGATCGAGTGAGACTAGAAACGCATGGCCATGCTCGAATAAGCTGATATGAGATATCATAAATTATTCGTTTGTTATAGTCTACTCAAGATATCAAGAAACATTAGATGGACTATGCAAGTGTGACTATTCCATGACTTGTGTCCAATCTAGAAATAAAGGACAAAAGGATGTAATGCAACAAAGAGAGTTAATCGCATAGAGGTTATGTCGAATCATGACTTCTTGTAACTTAGGTGACAATGATACATTGCTAGACGTCACTCATTGTTTGTAATATTAGAATTGTTCTAATATTTACTACTAATGTTTCAAGAACTTACAGGGTCACACCCTATGGTTTGATCAAGCAAATGTTAAACGAATAATACACGTACAAAGTTGTTGTACATAAATGAAGATATAATTAAAATTTATGAGTATTTTGATATATATAGATTTTGATTATTCGAATTTAAAGTTTATATATATTTGATATATATAGAATTTAAATTATTCCTAATTTAAAGGATAAACATTAAAGGAGAGTAACTAAATGTAATTATAACTTTTTAATGTATGAAATTCAGAAATAGTCAACAACTCTAATTCAAGTTGAATTAGGATTATTTGTATTATAAAAGGAACATAAGGGTCTAGTAGCCATTTATGCTTTTTGCGAAATTCTCTAAATAGTTTAGAGAAGAAAATTATTTGCTTGCAACCAGGTGAACTGAGTAGAGGTTGGGACGTTTTCGTTGTGACTAAGGATTCAAAATGCGTGGTCTTCATTGCGTCTCCATTCTCTTTTACCTCTTTCCAGATAAACTAAGGTAGTTTTCTGCATCCTTCTTCCCGATTTCGATTAATCATACATGAATCACTGGTGAGATCGCTGAAATAATTTTCTTACTGGGCCATGGGGTGTACTGGCGGTCCTTTCGTTGTTGCCGTTTATTTCACCTCGCTCGGCCTTGGCAGGGCCTGCGCGTTGGCTAATTGATGTGGTTTTGCGCGAATGGCCTTGTAGCGCACTGGCTGGTTGCTGTGGTTCTATGCGCATGGCCTAACAGCTCAGTGCCTCCCTGGCATGTGCGATTGTTGCAGGTTGCTCTACTCAATCACTGCGGCACCCAGGCACATCCTTTATGTGTCTTGCGTGAATCCTTATTTACTCATTTTTATTTGTTTATTCTCACTTTTTTATTTCCTTCTCCTCCTTGCTTACGGAGTTATCCTTTTTCAGGTTTCGATGTCACATGGTTGGATGTTATTTTTTCAATCTCCCCGCGGCTACTGGGAGATTGTTGTTCGACCTTCTAGGTGATTTTACGTCTTTTTAGGGGCGTTAATTATTTACGCTGTCGATCTCTTTGGATCGTACAAATTATTTGGAGCTTCGTCTCATACTTTCTGCACCATCTTGTGTTTTGTTTCCTTGGTTCTCTGTCCGTTTCCATGGCTCATATTGTCATGGTATTTGGTTGTCGGTGCTTACGGAGTTTTGTCTCTTAGGCCAATATAGACTAGATTAGCTCCTTTTCCTTCTTCGCACATCTCGGTGTTGGTTGTGTCACCCGGGGACAAGTGTAGGCTACTCGGTCCTGATAAGGTCCTGCTCGTCTCCATGCTGTCGAGACGTAGTGTATCGCACGTCTAGCCTTATGTTTGGCCCGTACCTTCGTTACCTCCTTTGCTCGGTTCTGTGCATTTTTGGCCCGAGCCCCCTGCTAGTCCCGCATCCCGTGAACCTTCATGCAGCCCCTCATGCAAGAGGCACGTTGCTTCCCATAAAGTCTACCAGGATGAATTTTATTTTAATTTCACCTTATTTGCGTTTTATCTTTTTACCTTATTTTCTTATCTTTTTAGCTTCTTATCTCTGGTTTTTATTACTTTTTCTCTTGAACTATATATTATCTCTTCTTAGTTTCAATCTTCTCCTTTATCTCTTATTTATTTTAATTAATTTGACTCATATTTTTCTTTTACTTCCTTCTACTCATAGTCTCCTACTTCACTTTAAATTGTTTACAACTTTCTTCTTGTATAATTGTTCCCCTTTATTTTTAATTTTTACTTTCAAATTTCTTCCTTAGTTGCTTTCTTTCACCCATTTCCTTCTACTTTCTCTCCCATTACTTTTCTTTGTCCCTTATAGTGCCCATTCTATTCTTGCTAGACTAGGTGATTTGAGCTTCACCGCTGAAGAACAAGATGTGGTTTTCACACCGTCTGTTACCATAGAACTGCCTTCGGTAGAATTTGCTTGTTCCCTGTTGGGTAAAGTATCTCGACTAAGACGGTGGATGGAACCAGTTTGACTCGTGTGTTTCGTTCCCTATGGAAGGATGACAAGGTACAATCTATATATGAGGTTCATTCTAGTTTATTTCTGATAAAGTTTCTACTGCTAGCATTCATGATAATGCTCTAAAGTGTGATCCTTGGGAATTCAACAAATATTGGTTTGCTCTTGAGCCTACGGACCCATCACGCTCCTTTCATGACTACTCCTTCTCTCATATAAGGATTTGGGTGTGAATTCACAATATCCCACTCAAACTGATGAATGTTGATCTCGCGTGCTCGCTTAGAG
Organism: Hibiscus mutabilis; assembly: GCA_019671005.1. Lineage (NCBI taxonomy): Eukaryota > Viridiplantae > Streptophyta > Magnoliopsida > Malvales > Malvaceae > Hibiscus > Hibiscus mutabilis. The sequence continues at coordinate 34,778,006 of CM033736.1, forward strand.
CATGTACTGGGAAGGTTGTCATGACAAATTCATGATAGAAAGAAGGCAGCCTGATTGAATTTTTGCGAGTTAGGGTGTTGTTGGACGCCCTGAAGCCCCTATGATGTTGTGTTGCTCATGAGAGACCCAAAAACAAGGCTCAGTTGTGCCCTTTACAGTATGAGCGACTCTCTCTCTTCTGTTGTGGATGTGGAATCATTGGTCACTCAGACACCGAATGTCGCTATGTCAAGATTGACGCAATTACGAAGCTGCAATATGGAGATTGGCTTCGTGCCCCTCTTCCTAAGAGACTTGGCCTACAACGCCCTCGTGGCCGAATTATCTCCCACGAAGAAGGCACTTCCTCGGCTCCCTTTGCTCCTACTACACCAACTGCCCCTGAAGATCCTCCTACCCCTAAAGATCTTCCTTCCGCTATTGTTAGCGATGGTTTAGATACCTTTGCCCCGGAGCCCACTGCTAAGTTAGGCAATAAAGGCCTAGATCTGCCTGCTCATGTTGTCAATGTTATATCTGTGTCTAGCTCGAAACATGGTCTCATAGTTGATGCGGAAGACTCAGAAGAGCATGCTACTGAGGGCTTGGACATGGATAAGCATGATAGAGAGGACTTGCTTGATGTTACCAAAGTTGATCGCCTATTCCCTAATATGACCGAGTACGAGGCTGTTGATGCGCTACTGGCCAATGAGCTTCTTACGGGCTTTCCCAATACGATTGATCCCCTATTGGGGGAGGCCATTATTGGTTCCGACATTACTGAAACGGCACTGAACATCTTTGATTTAGTGATTGAAGCTATGACCACAGTTGTCTAGTAAGGTATTTGTGTTGCGACTGTTTTCGTTGCATCTAGCAGGGCCGAGAAAAAGGATGATATCCGTCTTGACTCAAGTTCCAGGCGCCTAAAGTCTCGCGCTGCACATGGGTCAGCCAATGGTGCAGATCAAAGTAAAATTCTACCCGAGAAGACTCTCATTCATGCCGATAGTGCTTTGCCTGACCCGAGCTTGCCAGTGCATTCATCCTATGTCCCTAATTAGTCGGGTGACCTCTGGCCCCCAAACAAAGATGCGCACCAGCTCGTGAGCCTAAGATGGCACCAGCTCGTGAGCATGAGGTCTCTATACACAGCCCGGTTCAGATGGCCGAGTTCGAGACCTGGCTGGCCACCCAACCTAAGTCGGCTCCATCTTCCAATCATGGCAAGCCCGTGCTACCCTCCTCTAGGATTCTAAAATGAAGCTCGACCTCGACTAAGATGACTACGGCTAAGCGCCCGCGACCCTCTACTATATCTCACAAGGTTTCTTCCTCTTCTAAAGCTGGGATGAGCAGCGCAAACAACTCTTCAGCGGAGGTTGCAAGGCAGCAACCCCGCCGAGAGAAATGAGTATCCTTTGCTGGAACTATCGTGGGCAAGGTAAACCATAGGCAGTTTAACTTCTAGGTCTTGATGTTGCCCGTTTAGGTCCAGATGTTATTTTTTATGTGAGACACGTCTGCACAAACGTAGTAGAGATAGGATTAAGTCTTTTTTAGGTATGCAAAACTATTTGATTGTTGATAACGAGTCGGGTTGCTTGGGTCTTATGCTCTTATGGAATAATACCGTTACAGTTGATTTGCTTTCTTACTCAAGTCTTCACATTGATGTGGTCATTACTTGTGACTCTGATCAATTTCATTTTACGAGTTTGCATAGATGCTTTGAGACTTGTGCCAAACATAAGAATTGGGATTTGCTTGATTGCTTACGACGCTCTTCTCCTTTGCCTTGGCTTGTTGGAGGGGATTTCAATTAAATTATGTATGATAGTCAGAAGCAAGGTGGCCCGCGCAAGGTCCGAAACCACATGGAAGCTTCCATGATTGCCTTCCTCGAAATAATCTTTTTTATTGTAAGCTTGCTAAAGCTTGGTTCACTTGGACTAAATCCGGGCCCCGTGCATCACCTATTCTTGAACGCCTAGACCATAGTGTTGCAGATAGTCAATAGCGTTATACTGCGGATAGTCAATGGCATTTACTGTTTTATCATCCTCGACACTATTTGGGCTCGGGCTCCACCTGGCTCGTGCCCCCGTGGAGATTATTTTCATTTTGAGAATTGTTAGGCACATGAAGAGATTGTATCTCTATGGTACAAGCGACTTGGCATCACACTATGGGCTCGGTTGTTGACAAGCTAGCCGCGATAAGCGATGCTCTAAAATCTTGGCAAGCTAATCACCAAGATAGTTCTTGGAAGCGTATTACTGAGCTCCAACGTCAAGTTAACTCCTGCCTTAATCGTCACCTTTCTAATGCTGATTTAGAGGTCTTTTTGGCTACTAAATGCGAGCTTCGGCACCTCTTGGATCAAAATGAGGCCTATTGGGCTCATCGATCTCAAGTTGCTTGGCTCCCTCAAGGCGACCGCAACACATCTTATTTCAATGCCCAGGCTTCTGAGTGTCGGTAGAAGAACCACCTTACGGGTCTGTACAACTCAAATGGGCTCTGGCAAGAAGGACCTGAGGATGTCATGGCGGTCGTTGTTGACTACTTTCTAAGCTTTTTTGATTCCTCCTCACCGACGGTGGATTCCTGTCTTCTGAAAAACATCAGCCCAGAGATCACACCTGATATAAATAATCGCCTTTCTCAGGACTTCATGGAGGAAGAGGTTTTATGGCCTTTTGGGTTATCAACCCAAAAAAAGCCCCTAGAATTGACGGCCTCCCGAATGGTTTTTTCTGCCAACATTGGGATGCAATCGAGGCTGATTTTACCAAGCTCTATTTAGACCTCCTCTACGGAGAAACAAATATGACCTCGGTTAATAGCATAGTTATTGTCCTTATACCAAAGGTTTTGACCCTGACAAATATGAAGCAACTCAGGCCCATTAGCCTGTGTACAGTAATCTATAAGATTGTTGCCAAAGTTCTTGTCAACCGAATGAAGCCTCTTCTTCCGTTTTGTATTAGTGAGACACAGGCTACCTTTGTTAAAGGCCGTATGATCTTGGACAATATCCTTGTGGCCCATGAGATTGTTCACTCCTTACATGCCATGCGCTCCGCAGTTAATCGGGGTGCTGCTCTCAAGATTGACATGTAGAAAGCCTTTGATCACGTGGAGTGGTATTTTTTTGCGTCGTCATGCTCCGGCTTGGGTTTGCTTCATCCTGGGTTGATCTTGTTATGCGTTGTGTATCCTCGGTTACCTTCTCTGCAAGGGTGAAAGGGATCCTTTCAGCCTCTTTTAGGCCACAACATGGTTTACGAAAAGGGGATCCCTTATCCCAGTTCCTCTTTCACTTTTGCAACCAAGGCCTTTCCGTTGCTCTCACGGCTGCACAGAGAGACAGACGTCTAAGTGGGATTCGGGCCAGCCGTTTTGGGCCTTCTATTAATCATCTATTGTATGCGGATGGCAGCTTAGTGTTCATTCATCACGAGCTTAGTGAAGTTCAACAGCTTAAGGATATTCTTCAGTCATATGTTTCATCTTCTGGCCAAAGTGTTAATTTTGACAAATCCATGATCTTCTTCAGCACCCGCACTACCTCATATTACAAAATAGTTGTCCATGCTCTTCTTGGGGTCAGGAAGTCGATGATCTAGGAGTTTATCTTGGGATCCCCCTTTTATAGGTAGGAACAAATCTGAAGCTCTTGGTTTTGTTCGTGATCGAGTTGGAACCCATGTTACCATTTGGACAAAGCAGTTGCTCTCCTATAGTGAGAGAGAGGTTTTCCTCAAGTCTGTAGCCCAAGCTCTACCACAATATATAATGTCTTGTTACTTGCTCCCACAAAATCTGATTGACGATATGACTCGGTCCATGAAAAGTTATTGGTGGTCTGCTCGGAACAACAAGCGCGGGTGGCCCCTTGTCTCTTGGGCCAATGTGTGCACCCCAAAATCTATTGGGGGACCCAATTTTCAGGATATGCATCTTTTTAATGTTGCTCTCATCGAAAAACAGTTGCGGCTATTATTTCCCAAGATCTAGAACCCCTGCTTTCCCGTGTCTTCATGGCTAAGTATTTCCCTTCTGGGAATATTCTACATGCCCTTTCACCACCGAAGCAAACTTCTTTTTCCTGGAAGGGGCTCAGGCTTTGTCTCTTCGGCGTGAAGGCTTCTTCTAGACTCTCGGGGTTGATAGCTTGGTCCATTTGCACCAGGACTCCTAGAGTGGGACATCTCCCATCTCCTTAATGAAAAATTACCTTGATAATGATGAGTTGTGATAGAGTAGTGCAGTCTTGGATTTGGAAGCCTTCGATCAAGTTGTAGCAAGAACTAGGAGCTCTAAACTCAATCAAGAAAAGTATGGGCAGATCTGAAAATTCATGAGAAAAGAGAAAGGGCTTTTCTTGAAAAATTCAGATTCGAGGCTGGAAAATTAAAGAAAGAAAGACAAGATGAAGGATTAGATGATAAGAAATAAGAATATAAATAAAAAGATGAAAAAAGATTAAGAAAAAGATAGGTAAAACAAATCTGAAAATTCCAGCTTTGTTTATGAATTATGGAAGATGGTGTGAAGGTTGAAGATGAAGATGGCTTGCGAATTGTTAATGTTGTTTTGTCCTGGGCACCCTTTTAGACTCACTTATCTAAGCTAGCAACCTCAAGCGGCTCTAACCCACCCTCATAGACGCGATTATCTAGGCAAGCAAGAGTGTGAAGATGATCTCCCTCACAAGAACTCATCGAACTTATGTTGAAGAAGACTTCAAAGGCACAAGTAATCAGCACTTGTAAAAACAAACTCACTAAATATTTCATAAATCAAAGAAAATCTGTATTACAATGATGGAGGCTTCATCCTTTTATAGGTGAAGGATAGACAAAGTAATTTAACTTCTGCTAAAACAAGGAAAACCTAATCTAATTAAAAATAATAATAAAATAACAGACTTTAAACTCCTTGTGCTTGTGTGGCAAGGGATAGGGTGATAAGGCAAGTGATAAGCTGATAAGGGCTAGTTGCTTGGGAAGCAAGTAAGCTTGATGAAGGCTGGTTTGCTTGGGCATCAAGTAATGGGCTGATAAGAGCTGTTTTGATTGGGCAGCAAGTGAAAGTTGATAGGGCCTTTATTTGGACGAATTTAAGGGTATTTGGGCTGGTTTAGATGATAAGAAATTGGTTCTTGGGCAAGGAGGCATGTGTGGGCTGTTTTAAAAGCTAACTAGGCCTAAAAACACTTGTAAATCCTAATTTGGGCTAAAAATAAAAATCTAACCCAATCTTTTATAGTAACAAGTATTGGGTCTAATTACAATAAAAAGGGCTAATTAATGGACATCTAAAGGCTCATGGATATCCATCTCCAAAGGTGCAGCAAGTTGAGTTTTTGTAACCCAATTATTCTTGAAGGTTGTTAAGTGTGGACTTTCTTCAAGAAATTCTTCTTTCTTCATGGCAGCCTGTAATCCTTTGCTCACGAATCCTTGGACAGTCGAATTCAGCTTGTCCTTGATTAGCTTAGACTTGGCTCGAGTTAATGGGCCAAGTGGAAAAGTAAGTCCATCTTGTCCTTGGAATTGCCTTGTGGTACATGTATAATCCCTTCCATCCTCAAAAGGATTAGTCCACGAATCTGAAACATCAAAGGGAGAAAGATCAGAAACATTAAAAGTTGTACTCACATTATACTCACCTGGTAGATCAATTCGGTATGCATTGTTGTTGATCCTTTCAAGGACTTGGAATGGTCCATCTCCTCGTAGATCCAATTTGGATTTCCTATGGTTCGGAAATCTTTCTTTACGCATGTGCAACCAAACCCAATCTCCTGGTTCAAAGACAACTTGGAGTCAGCCTTTGTTGACTTTGGCAGCAACGTTTTCATATGTTTTCTCTATTCTTTGCTTTGCCTTAGTGTGAATGGATTTCACTAACTCCGCTTTCTTTTCACCATATAAGCTGCTAATATTATCAATAGGTAAAGGAACAAGGTCTAATGTAGTTAAGGGGTTGAAACCATAAACTACTTCAAATGGAGAATAATCGGTGGATGAATGAATAGAACGGTTGTAGGCAAACTCTACAAAAGGTAGATATTCTTCCCAAGTTTTTGTGTTCTTACCCACAACGGTTCTGAGTAATACACCTAAGATCCGATTTATTACCTCGGTTTGTTCATCCGTCTGTGGGTGACAAGTAGTAGAATAAAGAAGTTTGGTACCTATCTTTCCCCACAAAACCTTCCAAAAATGGCTTCTAAACTTTACAACTCTATCAGAAACGATGGTGCATGGAATTCCATGAAGTTGTACTACTTCTCTAAAGAAGAGATCGGCTACATGAGTTGCATCATCCGTTTTATGGCATGGTATGAAGTGAGCCATCTTTGAAAACCTATCAACCACAACAAAAATACTATCTCGACCCTTTTTGGTACGAGGTAATCCAAGAATAAAGTCCATAGATAAATCGATCCAAGGGAAAGAAGGGATAGGAAGGGGTGTATATAAACCGTTAGGACTTACCTTCAATTTTGCTTGTTTACATACGATGCAAGATGTGCATACCTTTTCCATGGTTTTCCTCAAATATGGCCAAAAAAATGCTCCATTACCATGTCTAACGTTTTGGAGATGCCAAAGTGCCCCATTAAGCCTCCGGAGTGTGATTCATGGACTAGCAATTCTCTAATGCAGCCTTGTGGTATACACAACCTGTTTATTCAGAAAAGAAACCCATCTACAAGATAAAACTTGTTAAAAGCACCTTTTAAACAATGAGTATAGATTTCCTTGAAATCTGGATCATTAGGATACAATTGCTTTATATGTTCGAATTCCAATATAATAGCATGCATTTGAGTAATTAGGGTATACCTTCTAGATAGTGCATCTGCTACTACTTTATCCTTACCTTTTTTGTACTTGATCACATAAGAGAATGCTTCAATAAACTCCACCCACCGAGCATGTCTCTTGCTCAAATTACCTTGGCCGTTTAGCCACTTCAATGATTCATTGTCGGTGTGTATGATGAACTCCTTTGGAAGAAGGTAGTGTTGCCAAACTTCTAGTGCACGAACTAATGCAATGATCTCTTTATCATAAGTTGAGTAGTTCAAATGTGCTCCTTTTAACTTCTCGCTAAAGTAAGCGATTGGTTGTTTTTCTTGTAAAAGAACTGGGCCTATGCCTATACCAGAGGCATCACATTCTAACTCAAAAGTGTTAGAAAAATTGGGAAGGCGAAGAATTGGGGCAATACAAAGTTTACCTTTTAGTGTTTGGAAGGCTTGTTCTTGTGCCTCACCCCAATGAAAACCTACCATTTTTTTGATGATATCTATCAATGGTGTGGCAATGGTAGAGAAATCCTTGACAAAGCGACGGTAGAAGCTTGCTAGGCCATGGAAGGATCTCACCTCGGTTATGGATGATGGCGTGGGCCATTCTTGAATTGCTTTGACTTTTTTATTATCAACATGGATACCCTTTGCACTTACTACAAAGCCTAAAAAACTAAGACTTTCACTACAAAACACGCACTTTTCCATGTTAGCATATAATTGTTCTTTTAGGAGAACTTCGAAGACCGATCTCACATGAAAGATATGTAAATCAAAAGAAGAAGAGTATATAAGAATATCATCAAAATAAACAACAACAAACTTACCTCTAAACTCCCGAAGGACATGGTTCATCAATCTCATGAATGTGCTAGGGGCATTGGTCAAACCAAATGGCATAACAGTCCATTCATATAAACCGAACTTGGTCTTGAAAGCGGTTTTCCATTCATCTCCTTCTTTCATTCGAATTTGATGATAACCACTCTTCAAATCAATCTTGGTGAAGATGCATGCACCTTAGAGTTCATCAAGCATGTCATCTAATCATGGAATAGGATGCCTATACTTGATGGTTATTCAGTTGATCGGTCGGCAATCGACACACATTCTATATGAACCATCTTTCTTTGGCACCAAAAGTACTGGAACGACAGAAGGGCTTAAACTCTCACGAATGTAGCCTTTGTTGAGTAGTTCTTCCACTTTCTTTTCTAAATCCTTGGTTTCGTCGGGATTACATCTATATGATGGTCTATTTGGAATAGAAGAACCCAGAATTAGGTCAATTTTATGTTCAATTCCTATTAAGGGTGGCAAACCGTCAGGTGGATCACCTAAAACATCATTGAAGTCCTGCAAAAGAGAAACAAACACACTAGGCAAACTTTTGTTATTGTTAGTGATAGAAAAAAATTGTTCCCTAAAGCGGATGAGGATGCAAGGCTATTTAAGGAAGGGGGCTTGCCTCACTTCTTTTTCTCTCGCATAAATATTTTGAGACACTCTTTTTTTCTCACATTTAGGATCACTCACCACCCCTGGGCCTATACTTATTTGGCTTTTATCACTACTGGCCTCTTTTGTATTTGCCTTTTGTTTTTCATTCTTTTTTTCTTTTTCATCTTTTTTATTCCCACCTCCTCACAAAACTTCTTTATTCACATCTGATCTTTGTACACCTCTTTTGGATCGAATGGAGCCAAGGTATACTTTTTGCCATGGTATACAAAGGAATACTTATTTAACTTACCATGGTGAGTCACATCACAGTCATACTACCACGGTCGTCCTAAAAGTAAGTGAGATGCTTGCATAGGGATATCATCACACCAAACGTCATCACAATATTTACCCATAGTAAAAGTGACTAAGGCACGTTTGTTTACCTTTAATTCTGACCCTTCATGAAGCCATTGGAGATAATATGGCTTTGGATGGCGTTGACAAGGTAGGTCAAGTGCATCAACTAGATAGCTGCTCACCACATTCGCACAACTTCCTCTATCAATGATGACAGAATACAGTTTGCCTCTGATCAAACATCATGTGCGGAAAATATTTGTTCTTCGCATCTTTGTATCGTCGATTGCTAGGATATTAAGTGAACGTTGAATCACCAAGCTTTTAGGATCAAGTTCATCACTAGAGTAACCACCAGCGATGAATTCATTGTCGGGCAATTCCTCCTCCGACTCAGATGAGTAGCTCCCATCTTCTCGAATAAGAAAGAGTCTTGTATTCGGGCAGTCTCTTTTATAGTGTCCATGACTGTTGCACTTGAAGCATACAATCTCTCGAGTTTGTTTGAGTGTTTGTGTGTTTTCCACCAACATGGGGGTTTTTGTCTTGGTTTTGTCCAGTGACTTGGATGTTTCAATTTTCTGCTTTGGTCTACTTGCGTCGAGCAAAGGTTTAGAAGAATTAAAATGAGATAAAGGTTTAGTGGTATCTTTTTCGTAGTGATAATTCTTTTGTCGATATCGTTGTTGATCTTTGATGCGCTTTTCAATTGTCATGGCGAATTGGAATGCCTCTTGAAGGGTGTAGTAGGTTTTGAGTTCAAGTACCTCAAGAATGTTGTCATTGAGTCCGACAACAAACCTAGTCATTGTATCATCTTCATCCTCTTGGATATCGGCTCTTTGCATCAATGATTCCATCTCTTTGAGATACTCATCAATAGTCATGTAGCCTTGTCAGATTCTTTGTAACTTTTGTTTGATCTCTCGCCGATATAATAGGGGAACGAATCGTTCTCGCGTGACTTCTTTAAGTTCTCCCCATGAGGTTATCTTGGCTTCTCCATTGAGACATCGATTGCGAACCAATTGGGACCACCAAATGGATGCATATTTAGTGAATTCGAGAATCAACAATGGAACTTGATCCTCTTCGAGGCATTGATAATACTCGAATAGAAGATCAACTCGATTTTCCCAGTCACAATAAGCATCAGGGTCATACCTTCCTTGGAAATGTGGTACAGTGATTTTTGGTTTGGCTAAGGTGTTTGTTGCTCGTCTCGGCTCTATGTGAGGATTGTGCCCATGCAGGGGGTTTTGGCGTCTATTCTGAATAGGAACAAGATTTGGACGCCTAGGCTCTTCAGTATCGCTTGCAATAGCAGTGGTTTCTAATCTCCCAATGGTTTGAGTGATTGCAGTTACGACTGTATCGGTGTGCTCAAGCTTGGCTGCCAAAGAGGTTACAGTCCATTCATGTTTAATGAGAGTATCCGAAACTTCTTGAAGAGTCACTTCATGTGGTTCTTCGTCGTTACTCGTTTCTGACATCCTGAAACACTCAGATTTAAAAAGGAGAAAAGCAAAAGAAAACTAGAAATCTCACTAAACACTCCAAGGAATAAATATTTAGCGAGGCAAGTAAACTGATCTCGTGCTCTTTAAAGACCTTCCTACCACAAGTCAACAAGTTACAATCGGAGTTTATCCTAACAACGAGTCCTAATTGTACTAGGAGTCCAATGAAAGGATTGACACCAATTGAATATAGTTGCAAGAAAGAAGGATTGTAATGCAACTTTTAGTCCTACTCATACAAGAAAAGAAAGGTGTTAAATTGTGTAATAGAAGAAAGAAAAAGCACAACAAAGGAACTTAAGAAACTAAGAGTAGAAAAAAATTAGTAGAGAAAGATGATAACCCCAAAACCCAGAAACAACTTAAAGGAAGAAATCCAATGTTGAATCCACTTCAATGTGATGCTTGTGGTGGTTGATGATGGTGATCTTGATGATTCTTGATGGTGGTTGGTGGCTAGGTATGAGCTTTCTCACTTTTCTTTTTTTTCTTTTTTAATTTTTAATTTTTTTCTCTTTTTTTTCTTTTTACAAGGTAAATAAACTAAAAATAACGAAAATTGAAGAAAAATAATGAAAATAGGGTTAAAGTAGGGGAAAACCCTAATTTTGCTGAACATTTATCCACTTCTTTCGAGGTATTCCCGAAGTCCAAAAATTCTGAAATTTTGTGTGGTGACTCCTCCAATGGTGTAGATCTGCTCTGAAAATTTTCAGCTCAAAATTCACTCGTTTGGTTACGACGAATTTTCCCTAATTTTTGAGTTTTTTTTTCAAAAACGCCAAAATTCTTGCCAAGAATCGTCCCAAATCTGATACCAAATGATAGAGTAGCACAATCTTGGATTTGGAAGCCTTCGATCAAGTTGTAGCAAGAACTAGGAGCTCTAGACTCAATCAAGAAAAGTATGGGCAGATCTGAAAATTCAAGAGAAAAGAGAAAGGGCTTTTCTTGAAAAATTCAGATTCGAGGCTGGAAAATTAAAGAAAGAAAGACAAGATGAAGGATTAGATGATAAGAAATAAGAATATAAATAAAAAGATGAAAAAGGATTAAGAAAAAGATAGGTAAAACAAATCTGAAAATTCCAGCTTTGTTTATGGAATTATGGAAGATGGTGTGAAGGTTGAAGATGAAGATGGCTTGCGAATTGTTGATGTTGTTTTGTCCTGGGCACCCTTTTAGACTCAATTATCTAAGCTAGCAACCTCAAGCGGCTCTAACCCACCCTCATAGATGCGATTATCTAGGCAAACAAGAGTGTGAAGGTGATCTCCCTCACAAGAACTCATCGAACTTATGTTGAAGAAGACTTCAAAGGCACAAGTAATCAACACTTGCAAAAACAAACTCACTAAATATTTCATAAATCAAAGAAAATATGTCTTACAATGATGGAGGCTTCATCCTTTTATAGGTGAAGGATAGACAAAGTAATTTAACTTCTACTAAAACAAGGAAAACCTAATCTAATTAAAAATAATAATAAAATAACAGACTTTAAACTCCTTGTGCTTGTGTGGCAAGGGATAGGGTGATAATGCAAGTGATAAGCTGATAAGGGCTGGTTGCTTGGGAAGCAAGTAAGCTTGATGAAGGCTGGTTTGCTTGGGCATCAAGTAATGGGCTGATAAGAGCTGTTTTGATTGGGCAGCAAGTGAAAGTTGATAGGGCCTTTATTTGGACGAATTTAAGGGTATTTGGGCTGGTTTAGATGATAAGAAATTGGTTCTTGGGCAAGGAGGCATGTGTTGGCTGTTTTAAAAGCTAACTAGGCCTAAAAACACTTGTAAATCCTAATTTGGGCTAAAAATAAAAATCTGACCCAATCTTTTATAGTAACAAGTATTGGGTCTAATTACAATAAAAAGGGATCATTAATGGACATCTAAAGGCTCAAGGATATCCATCTCCAATGGTGCAGCAAGTTGAGTTTTGTGACCCAATTATTCTTGAAGGTTGTTAAGTGTGGACTTCCTTCAAGAAATTCTTCTTTCTTCATGGCAGCTTGTAATCCTTTGCTCACGAATCCTTGGACGGTCAAATTCAGCTTGTCCTTGATTAGCTTAGACTTGGCTCGAGTTAATGGGCCAAGTGGAAAAGTAAGTCCATCTTGTCCTTGGAATTGCCTTGTGGTACATGTATCATCCCTTCCATCCTCGAAAGGATTAGTCCACGAATCTAAAACATCAAAGGGAGAAAGATCAGAAACATTAAAAGTTGTACTCACATTATACTCACCTGGTAGATCAATTCGGTATGCATTGTTGTTGATCCTTTCAAGGACTTGGAATGGTCCATCTCCTCGTAGATCCAATTTGGATTTCCTATGGTTCAGAAATCTTTCTTTACGCATGTGCAACCAAACCCAATCTCCTGGTTCAAAGACAACATGGAGTCGACCTTTGTTGACTTTGGCAGCAACGTTTTCATATATTTTCTCCATTTTTTTCTTTGCCTTAGTGTGAATGGATTTCACTAACTCCGCTTTCATTTCACCATCTATGCTGCTAATATTATCAATAGGTAAAGGAACAAGGTCTAATGTAGTTAAGGGGTTAAAACCATAAACTACTTCAAATAGAGAATAATCGATGGATGAATGAATAGAACGGTTGTAGGCAAACTCTACAAAAGGTAGATATTCTTCCCAAGTTTTTGTGTTCTTATAGACAACGGTTCTGAGTAATACACCTAAGATCCGATTTATTACCTCGGTTTGTTCATCCGTCTGTGGGTGACAAGTAGTAGAATAAAGAAGTTTGGTACCTATGTTTCCCCACAAAACCTTCCAAAAATGGCTTATAAACTTTACAACTCTATCAGAAACGATGGTGCGTGGAATTCCATGAAGTTGTACTACTTCTCTAAAAAAGAGATCGGCTACATGTGTTGCATCATCCGTTTTATGGCATGGTATGAAGTGAGCCATCTTTGAAAACCTGTCGACCACAACAAAAATACTATCTCGACCCTTTTTGGTACAAGGTAATCCAAGAATAAGTTCCATAGATAAATCGATCCAAGGGAAAGAAGGGATAGTAAGGGGTGTATATAAACCATTAGGACTTACCTTCAATTTTGCTTGTTTACATACGATGCAAGATGCGCATACCTTTTCCATGATTTCGGGACAACCCTACTGAATGACAGCCTTGTCCGTGATGTTTTTCTGCCTGATAATGCGGACACTATCCTACATGTCCCAATTTTTGCCACCCGCTCGGACACCCTAATCTGGGGTGAGCATGATTCAAGTTTGTATACTGTTCGATCTGGTTACCTCTATCTATAGCGTCTGGCCCCTCTGACTACTCGGTCGTCTAGAGTTTGGATACTTATCTCGAAATTGCTTGTTATTCTGAAAGTTCGTACCTTTGGTTGGCGAATTGGACGTGAGGCCCTTCCTACCAGAAGCAGACTCCATGTTGCGGGCCTCTCCCCCGGCTGTTTTCCCCTATGTGGGCATGATTCTAAGATGATTATGCATGCCCTTCGTGATTGTCCTGCTTCAGCCGAGGCCCTTCTTCTTGCGGGTTACCCTCAAACTCTTGTCGCAAGTGCAACTGCTAATACTCTTGCCTGGATAGAGGAGGTATCTACCTCTCTCTCTCTTTGGACTCTTTTTCTGGTAGTTTTGTGGTACCTTTGGCGACGTCAGAATGACTGGGTTCATGAAAAGATCCTACGACCCATCTAGGTATTGGTCTCTAATGCCCTTTATCTTGATCGAGACAATCTTGTTGTCAACTCTACGCCTTCACACTAACAGCCAGCTTCTTCCACCACAACTCTTTTCGAGCGAGGTTGGTGCCCACCTTTTGTTGGCCAAGTCAAAGTGAATGTCAACGGCGTTTTTAACCCTTCCACCCACACGACCTTCATCGATGTCATCGCCCGGAACGAGCATGGGGCGGTCCTTGGTGGCCTGGCCTGCCCTATTGATAGTTTCCTAGATGTATCCTTTGCAGCAAGCCTCGACCATGGCCGTCGGTCTTTAGATGGCTCGAGATAGGGGTTGGTCCAATACAGTTTTCGAATCCGACTCTGTTGTCGTAGAACAAAGTCAATAGATCAACGTCTGACTTATCTATCCTCAGTAGCTCTCTCTTGACTGCTCGGGATATCCTACGCTGTCATAACTGCCTCTTTAGGGTCTCCTATGTATAACGTACAGCAAATCTAGCCGTGCATAGTATAGCCACCTAGGCCCTTCGGACCGCTCTCCCTTTACATTTTGACTCAGTTTGTCACGAGTTCCTTTCTACCATTGTACACGATGACGTGTCATCCTCTTATTAGTAATGATATTTTGGTTACTCTTTTTCCCCTACTAGGAACCCCTCCGCCCTCCGGTACGGTGTGGTTTTAGTGGGGGTTTTTAATGAGGCCCAACTCTTTCTTTCAAAAAAAATAAGGCGTGCATGTTTAAATGGGCTTAACAGTGGACCTATTGGAATTTTAACAAGTAAAAATTTTTGAAAATGAGGTTAAGCTATATAATCATGTTTAACAGCCCATAACCAAATATTTTAAGTCATAAAATTTGATTTAATCTAATTTTTTGGTTGTTTTGTTGGGGTTTAAGGCGTGCATGTCTAAATGGGCTTTATAGTGGACCCGTTGGAATTTTAACAGAGTAAAAAGTTCTAAAATTGATGTTAACCTATATAACCTTATTCAAAAGCCCATAATCAAATATTTTAACTCATGAAATTTGATTTAATCTTATTTTGTGGTCATTTTGTTGGGTTTAAGGCGTGCATGTCTAAATGGGCTTATAGTGGACCCGTTAGAATTTTAATCGAGAAAAATGAAAATGGGGTTAAGCTATATAATCACGATCAAAAGCCCATAAATAAATATTTTAAGTCATAAAATATGATTTAGTCTTATTTTTCAGGCTTGCATGTCTAAATGGGCTTTACAGTGGACCCGTTGGAATTTTAACCGAGTAAAAATTTCTAAAAATGAGGCTAAGCTATATAAACATATTTAAAAGCCCATAATCAAATATTTTAACTCATAAAAATTGATTTTATCGTATTTTATGGCCGTTTTGTTGGCTTTAAGATGTGCATGTCTAACTAAGCTTATAGTGGACTCGTTGGAATTTTAACCGAGTAAAAATTTTCTGAAAATGAGGTTAAGCTATATTTTCATGTTCAAAAGTCTATAACTAAATATTTTAAGTCATAAAATGTGATTTAGTCTTATTTTTCGGCCGTTTTGTTGGGGTTTAAGGCGTGCATGTCTAAATGGGCTTTATAGTGCACCCGCTGGAATTTTAACCGAGTAAAAAGTTCTAAAATTGGGGTTAAGCTGTATAATCATGTTCAAAATCCCATAAATAAATATTTTATGTCCTAAAATTTGATTTAATCTTATTTTGTGGTCGTTTGGTTGGGTATTAAGGCGTGTATGTCTAAATGGGCTTTATAGTGGACCCGTTGGAATTTTAACCGAGTAAAAATGAGGTTAAGCTATATAATCATGTTCAAAAGCCCATAATCAACATTTTAACTCTTGAAAATTGATTTAATCGTATTTTGTGGTCGATTTGTTGTGTTTAAGGTGTGCATATCTAAATGGGCTTATAGTGGACCCGTTGGAATTTTAACCGAGTAAAAATTTCTGAAATTGATGTTAAGCTATATAATTATGTTCAAAAGCCCATAACTAAATACTTTAAGTCATAAAATGTAACTTAGACTTATTTTTCGGCCGTTTTGTTGAGGTTTAAGGCGTGCATGTCTAAATGGGCTTTATAATAGACCCGTTGGAATTTTAACCCAGTAAAAATTTCTGAAAATAATGTTAAGCTATATAATCATGTTCAAAAGCCCATAATCAATATTTTAACACTTGA
Source organism: Hibiscus mutabilis (assembly GCA_019671005.1). Taxonomy (NCBI): domain Eukaryota; kingdom Viridiplantae; phylum Streptophyta; class Magnoliopsida; order Malvales; family Malvaceae; genus Hibiscus; species Hibiscus mutabilis. Next base: position 34,794,012 of record CM033736.1, read on the forward strand.
AAATTGATTTAATCGTATTTTGTGGTCGTTTTGTTGGGTTTAAGGTGTGCATGTCTAAATTGGCTTATAATGGACCCGTTGGAATTTTAACCGAGTAAAAATTTCTGAAATTGATGTTATGCTATATAATTATGTTCAAAATCCCACAACTAAATACTTTAAGCCATAAAATGTAATTTAGACTTATTTTTCGGCTGTTTTGTTGGGGTTTAAGGCGTGCATGTCTAAATGGGCTTTACAGTGGACCGTTAGAATTTTAACCGAGTAAAAATTTCTAAAATTTAGATTAATTTCTAAAAAGTTCCAATATAATGATAATTTACCCGAAATCTTTATCGGATAAATTTCTCTTAATAATCCTTGATCAGATATCCATAAAAAATTTCAACTCGAACTAATTCCCCTTTTTATCAGTCTCAACTACTGACATGAGCCTTCCCATAAGGTCACCCATCCTAATTCTACTCTTCTCTTAGCACGCTTGACAATTTTTATTTCAATCCAAATATCTGAAAATTTTCTCGAACTTTAATGCTTTATAGCTCTTAATACAAATTTCGTATCAAAAATCCATGTATCACGAAAATGCCACTCTTGGGGTGAACTATTCATTTACAGGACCAAATACATAACTTTTTAAAATTACAATTTAGTCCCTAAACTTTTAAATTTTACACTTTGGCACCAAACTTTTTGAATTTTACATTTTGGTCACCAAACTTTCATTTTATTCATTTTGGTCACTAACCAAAATTTTGAGGTATTACACAAAGAGCGTAATGTTGTGTAAACAAAATGAACAAAAATTGTTATAGTTTAGGTCCAAGCGAATCGGGGGGTGATTCTTGCCATGAGAATATCGAAACCCATAATATGCTGATAAAATAGATGACGCAATATGGTAAAAAGATGGAAGAGTATGTGATGTGAAAGTCTATTCAAATTGAGAAATTCTGGGTCTATGATATCACTAAAGTATGAAGTATGGTAAATGATAATGTACAAGGTAAATTTATGCAGAAGACAATTGGTAGGAGAGGGTGATTGAATAACCATGAAAGACGTAAATATCAAAAACATATTATGATGAGCAGGGATTCCTGAGCAAACCTTTGAATAAGCTATGGAGCAATCTAAGATTTCCAACAATTGAGTGTCATCCTTTGTGATGGATAGGGTGTGTGATGTAAGAAACTCACCTCTCAATAAATAAGATTCACTCCCGGACTGTTGGATCGTCCGTAGGCTATGGAGGAACAGGAGCAGCAAAAAACGTGATTCGGCAACCCAAAGCTGATCGAACGATGGGTCCATATTCAACGTCCCTAGTGAAGCAAACCACGGATGGAAAGGGGGAGAAGTAGTGAGTGTGGCAGGGATGCAGCGCTGGTGCAGTGGAGGGAGGCGGCAGATTGACAAGAAGAGACCCGTTGAAATTTTAACCGAGTAAAAATTTATGAAAATGAGGTTAAGCTATATAATCATGATCAAAATCCCATAACTAAATATTTTAAGTCATAAAATGTGATTTAGTCTTATTTTCGGCAGTTTTGTTTGGGTTTGAGGCGTGCATGTCTAAATGGGCCTTACAACGGACCCGCTGGAATTTTAACCGAGTAAAAAGTTCTAAAATTGAGGTTAAGCTGTATAATCATGTTCAAAAGCCCATAAATAAATATTTTATGTCCTAAAATTTGAATTAATCTTATTTTGTGGTCGTTTTGTTGGGTGTTAAGGCGTGCATGTCAAAATGGGCTTTACAGTGGACCCGTTGGAATTTTAACCGTGTAAAAAGTTCTAAAATTGAGGTTAAGATATATAATCATATTCAAAAGCCATAATCAAATATTTTAACTCATAAAATTTGATTTAATCTTATTTTGTGGCCGTTTTATTGGTTTAAGGCGTGCATGTCTAAATTTGCTTATAGTGGACCCGTAGGAATTTTAATCGAGTAAAAATTTTGGAAAATAAGGTTAATCTATATAATAAGGTTCAAAAGCCCATAAATAATTATTTTAAGTCATAAAATGTGATTTAATCTTATTTTTTAGCCGTTTTGTTGGGGTTTAATGCGTGCATGTCTAAATGGGCTTTATAGTAGACCCGTTGGAATTTTAACAGAGTAAAAAGTTCTAAAATTGAGGTTAAGCTATATAATCATACTCAAAAGACCATAATCAAACATTTTAACTCGTAAAATTTGATTTAATCTTATTTTGTGGTCGTTTTGTTGGGTTTAAGGCGTGCAGTCAAAATGAGCTTTAAAGTGAACCCGTTGAAATTTTAACCGAGTACAAATTTTTGAAAAATGAGGTTATGCTATATAATCTTGTTCAAAAGCCATAACTAAACATTTTAAGTTATAAAATGTGATTTAGTCTTACTTTCAGCCGTTTTGTTGGGGTTTAAGGCGTGCATGTCCAAATGGGCTTTAGTGTGGACCCGTTGAAATTTTAACCAAGTAAAAAGTTTTAAAATTGAGGTTAAGCTGTATAATCATGTTCAAAAGCCCATAACTAAATATTTTAGGTCCTAAAATTTGATTTAATCTTATTTTATGATCGTTTTGTTGGGTATTAAGGCGTGCATGTCTAAATGGGAGTTACAATGGACCTGTTGGAATTTTAACCGAGTAAAAAGTTCTAAAATTGATGTTAAGATATATAATCATATTCAGAAGCCCATAATCAAATATTTTAACTCATAAAAGTTGATTTAATCTTATTTTGTGCCGTTTTATTTGTTTAAGGCGTGCATGTCTAAATGGGCTTATAGTGGACCCGTTAGAATTTTAACCGAGTAAAAATTTCTGAAAATGAGGTTAAGCTATATAATAAGGTTCAAAAGCCCATAACTAATTGTTTTAAGTCATAAAATGTGATTTAATCTTATTTTTCGGCCATTTTGTTGGGGTTTAAGGTGTGCATGTCTAAATGGGCTTTATAAATAGACCCATTAGAATTTTAACATAGTAACAAGTTCTGAAATTGAGGTTAAGCTATATAATCATATTCAAAGGACCATAATCAAATATTTTAACTCTTAAAATTTTATTTAATCTTATTTTGTGGCAGTTTTGTTGGGTTTAAGGCGTGCATGTCAAAATGGACTTTATAGTGGACCCGTTGAAATTTTAACGTGTAAAATTTTTTGAAAAATGAGGTTAAGCTATATAATCATGTTCAAAATCCAATAACTATATATTTAAGTCATAAAATGTGATTTAGTATTATTTTTCGGCCGTTTTGTTGGGGTTTAAGGTGTGCATGTCTAAATGGGCTTTATAGTGGACCCGTTGCAATTTTAACTTAGTAAAAAGTTCTAAAAATGAGGTTAAGCTACTTAAACATATTCAAAAGCCCATAACTAAATATTTTATGTTCTAAAATTTAATTTAATCTTATTTTGTGGCCGTTTTGTTGGGTTTTAAGGTGTGCATTTCTAAATGGGCTTTATAGTGGACCCGTTGGAATTTTAACCGAGTAAAAAGTTCTAAATTTGAGGTTAAGATATATAATCATATTCAAACACCCATAATCAAATATTTTAACTCATAAAATTTGATTGAATCTTATTTCGTGGCCGTTTTGTTGGGTTTAAGGTGTGCATGTCTAAATGGGCTTATAGTGGACCCGTTGGAATTTTAACCGAGTAAAAATTTCTGAAAATGAGGTTAAGCTATATTATAAGGTTCAAAAGCCCATAACTAATTATATTAAGTAATAAAATGTGATTTAATCTTATTTTTAGGCCGTTTTGTTGGGGTTTAAGGCGTGCATGTCTAAATGGGCTCTACAGTAGACCAGTTGGAATTTTAACTGAGTAAAAAGTTTTGAAATTGAGGTTAAGCTATATAATCATATTCAAAAGACCATAGTAAATTTCTTTATCTCAAATCAAATTTTATGAGTCAAAATATTTGATTACGGGCTTTTGAATATGATTATATAGCTTAACCTCAATTTTATAACTTTTTACTTGGTTAAAATTCCAACGGGTCCACTAGAAAGCTCATTTAGACATGCACGGCTTAAAACCCAACAAAACGGCCGAAAAATAATATTAAATACAAATTTAGGACTTAAAATATTTAGTTATGGGCTTTTGAACATGATTATATTGCTTAACCTCATTTTTAAAATTTTTAATCAGCTAAAATTCCAACGGTTCCACTGTAAAGCCCATTTAGATATACATGCTCTAAACCCAAAAAACGACCACAAAATAAGACTAAATCAAATTTTATGGGTTAAAATATTTGATTATGGCTTTTGAATATGATTATATAGCTTAACCTCAATTGCAGAACTTGGTTAAAATTCCAACGGATCCACAGTAAAGTCCATTTAGACATGCACGCCTTAAATCCCAACAAAATGGCCGCAAAATATGATTAAATCAAATTTTATGTATTAAAATATTTAGTTATGGGATTTTGAACGTGATTATACAGCTTAACCTCAATTTTAGAACTTTTTACTCGGTTAAAATTCCAACGGGTCCACTATAAAGCCTATTTAGACATGTACGCCTTAAACCCCAACAAAACGGCCGAAAAAATAAGAGTAAATGAAATTTTATGACTTAAAATATTTATTTATGGGCTTTTGAACGTGATTATATAGCTTAACCTCATTTTTAGAACCTTTTACTCAGTTAAAATTCCAAAGGGTCCACTATAATGCCCATTTGGACATGCACGCCTTAAACCCCAACAAAACGGCCAAAAAATAAGATTAAATCACATTTTATGACTTAAAATATTTAGTTATTAGATTTTGAACTTGATTAAATAGCTTAAACTCATTTTCAGAAATTTTACTTGGTTAAAATTCCAACGGGTCCACTATAAAGCCCATTTAGACATGCACGCCTTAAACCCCAACAAAACGGCTGAAAAATAAGATTAAATCACATTTTATAACTTAAAATATTTAGTTATATGCTTTTGAACATGATTATATAGTTTAACCTCATTTTCAAAATTTTATACTCGGTTAAAGTTCCAATGGGTCCACTATAAAGCTCATTTAAACATTCACACCTTAAACCCACCAAAACGACCACAAAATAAGATTAAATCAAATTTCTTGAGTTAAAAATATTTGATTATGGGCTTTTGAATATGATTATATAGTTTAACCTCAACTTCATTACTTTTTACTCAGTTAAAATTTCAACGGATATGAAAAAAGGGAAGAGCGTTTCTTTCCAAAATTTGATATTAAATGAGGAGATGGCAGTAAGGGTTCTTTTGAATCCAAGGTTAATTTTATAAAAAGGAGCTTTGTCTAGAATTGCAAGAAATTAGGGGAGGAAATAGTTGGCACTATGATTAGAAAAAAGATATTTGTAATGAAAGTGAAATTATAGAAATTTGTGGGAATAACCAAAGGGAAAAAATTCATCAAAAATTTGGTTGGGGCAATATTTAGAATTGTTAAGAGAAATAGATTGATAATAATTTTAGGGAATAAAGTCAACAAACGAGATGGAAATAGATTGGTCAATAGCTTGAAATTGGCATTATGGAAATAACTTGTGGATTGAAAGCTAATTTGGTTAACAGTGAAAAAAATAGGAAATAATCAAATGGAAGCTAGTAACTGAAGGATTTGCTCCACTAGAGTTAATTAGAATAATAGTAATTTTAGGTATAACGTGATGTAGACATTGATTTTAGGTCTCCCATAGCTAATTAAAATTGGTAAGTAAAAGGAGTTGATTCTAATCGAATAGACACTGATTTTTAGGTAAATAAAAAGAATTAAAATTGGCAAAAAACAGTTGTTAAGAGTAGAAATTCCAGCATTGAAAATTGTTTTTTAAATTGGTATATATATATATGCCTAGAGATACATGTTTTAAAAAGATATGGAGTATATAAGGAATTAAGAATAGTGTTAAATAAAATTTTAATCCCCTGGAGAAAAATATGGGAGCAATATATGTGAGTAAAAATGGGATTGATTCCGTAGAAATTAATTTGGAGACAACCATATTCATGGTAATAATTCCTATTTTCGAGCTTGATGAGATTCTTGTCAGAGACAAATCCATGTTAAAAGTGTTATAATCAAAAGTGAAGAAGCTGTTATTGTTGGCTAAAGTAAAAAACTTAATAGAGGAGTTAAAATTGGTAATAAGGGAATTAATTCCAAAGGAACCGAGTATTAAAGGTTACAAATCAAGAGGAGAAAGAGTAGAGAGTTAAGAGCATAGTTGATCTTGGTTTTAGGAATGTGTGATACCGATATTGATTTTGATCGAATAGGCCAATAGAGGAGAGACAAATGGAATATTAATTGAATTGCAAAGGGAAATTGGATAAGTTAAATATAATGATGATACTCGGGTATAGTGTTTTTAGGAAAGTAATAGGAAAATATTCGAATTCTCATATATAGCATAAATCGAAGTTTCCAAATTAATATTAATGTCATTTTAGAATGAATTTTATAATCATGAATATGAGTAATAGTCAAGATAGTTTTAAGAAGGGTAATAATAGTAGATATGGTTAGAATCCCAATTACGGATGAAGTTATTTGCAAAGTTTGCAGAAGATTATTAGTTAATTGCAATATAATATTGTAATTTAAATATGATGAGAGAGAGAGGGATATAAATCCAATGGCAGTTGTGCTATATTGGATTTTATACGATATTCGGGTATTGTTATTATATATACTCCGAAAATCGTATCCTAATTTAATCAGAAAAGAATTTAATCTAATAATATTAGAGTGTAAAATTAAGAAAATAATATCCAATAATGAATTTGAGATAGCATAATTATAGTGGCATAAATTGTTCGAGAAACTCAACCAAGGTCGTAAAGACCAAGACAGTGGCCTTAAAAGGCAATAATTTTGGATGCTATAGAGCACCCTATAAACTCTTTCCCCTGAAATATACAGTGGGATAAGAGAGTAATGTTGTAAAGGAAAAATGGATTAACAAAAGTACCATCTAAATTTAAGTGGATTAATAAGGATATGTAATCCATTGCAACGTAAATGATAAAATACAGAATGGAAAAGTTGTAATAGAGACTGAAAAGTAAGGGAAATAGAAAAAGTAAAAAAGTTCTGGAATTATCATAAAATCTTTATAAAGATATTTTGACCAAGTTCTTCTTTGCATCCATTGATGATCAAATAGAAATGATTCGGTGGAGTAAAAGGGAGAACAATCAATCGAACAATATACATGATAATCAAATATAGTGGGAACGCTGGAGTTTAAATGAAGCCAACCACCATTACAAAAATCATGATTATACAAGATGTGAAAAGTATAAGTTGAAATTATTTGGGTGAGGATGAGGAAGATATAAACCAAAAATATATGGAAAGGCCCTACGGCCAATACACAGAATTTAATGGAATTAAGGGAACAGTACAAAATATACATCCATTCAAGGTCAGCTAATTGGTAGAGATAAAAATAACAAGGGGGTGATCGAAAAAACCCACCTCTCAAAATTAAAGGATCACTTCTGATCCAAAGGGTGGCCAGAGACCGTGAAGAAATGGCAACAACGGCACCCAAAAACAGCAACCCAATGCTGTCCAGAAAAAAGTTTTCGAAGCCATAAGTCCAAAGCATGAATGTAACACACTCGCCGGCGGAGAAGGAGATGAACTGCAGAGCAACGACAAGGTTGCTGGCCGGCTCTTCGTGGTGGCGGAGCGGCGAAAGAGAACACAAGGGAGAGGCGGAGAAAGGAAGAAGGGAAAGAAAAGGTTGAGAGAGAATTTTGATCACTTTTAAATTCAAATCTATTTCCCCTCTTTATGGCTTATTTTTTCGGAAATTATATCAAGCTAAACCCTTCCTGTTTTTTACTTCCCTTTTTGGGGTGAGATTTTTTAATTCCACTTGCCTTATTTTCTTTTCCAACAATATTAAATATATCTTATTTCTCTCTTCCATTCTACATTTCATCTATACTTGTGTTTCTTCCTCAATCTCGCTTCATCTTTTCCCACAAACAATGGCCTCCGAATCTTTCATACAACAATTAAGAGATTTTAGTTTCACCTCCGAAGAACAAGGGGTGATTTTCAATCATTCTTTCAATTGGGACTCCCCCGCCGAAGATAATGACTTATCCTCGTTGAGAAGATAGTCTCTGCCAAAAACATCGATGGTCAAGCCTTAAGCTTTTCAAACCATTTGGAAGAACAACAATGTTGCTTCTATCTCGATGTTGAAAACCAACTACTTTCGTATCAAATTTTCCTCGGCTACAAAGAGGACAGAGATTTTGTAACGTGGACCTTGGACATTCAATGATGAATGGCATGCCCTGGCTCCTTTTGATTTGAAGCTTTCAATTGATGAGTACTCTTTCACCCAGATGAGAATCTGGGTCAGAATTCATAGCCTCCGACCATCTTGATGGCGAACGATCAAGTAGCAGTTAACACTAGACGATCTTTGGGCTCCTTCATTGGAACCGTTGTCAAAATAGACACCCGCTATATTGATGGGAAAATGGTGGAATATCTTTGGGACCTTCGCCAAAACTTTGCCCACTACAATATGAACGATTGCCCATTTTCTGCCACGGATGGGGCATTGTTGGCCATTTGGTGGCATCTTGCACAACTATTAAGATTAGTGCCTTCACCAAATTTCAATACGGGGACTGGCTCTGTTTCACCCCTCTTAAATCTAAAGGAGGTCCCTCCCACATGAAAGGGCGCATCCGATATCATGATGCTGAATCATCTTCCAAACTGCACCATAACATTTCTGGTATCATTACCTCCCTTTCGTTGATGTCTTATTGCATGCTTTTCATGTGTTTTATTTTCACAATTTTGTATGTAGATAAGGGTAAATAAAAATCGACTCCCAACCCTAATAACACTTTGAAGGACACTAGTACTAAATCAAAATTTTTTATAAACTATCTGATTACCACTGTGATTGTCTTAATTGCTTCTTGGATTCTAGATAAAGGAGCATATTTACTGGTCCAGAATGTTGACAATTCGATGGACGCTGAATCATTTAGCACTAGACCAACCACCGAAACTGCTATACTCAGAAAAGAACCAAAAAATTTTGCGGCCAAAACTGTTCAAGGGGAGACAGCTCTGCCGTTGGATTCCCTCAATGATGTTTTGCCAGACTTAGCAACACATGCTGCCGAAAACAAGGTGGACTTTCTACCTCCTGGTGCTACTCAACTGACTGCTGCAACTACCGACGCAACCTTGTTGACTTCTGGGAAGCATGCCTCGGCTGAAGAAACAGCAAAGGTAGTACCTGCTGCTGCTGTCCCGATTCATGTTGTTCCTATCACCACCATCCCGGCCGAAGAAAGTGGCATTATGGTCACGGCTGCTCCAGCTCTTGAACAGGAAATGGGTAAGGCGGCCTATTTTACATTATCACCTATGTTTTCCACTTTTGATGACTGGTTATCTAAACAACCATCATCAAAGGTCAAACGAATTCGAATCCTTGTGGTAATAAAAGACGCTCTCCTCTTGTTGAAGCTATAAAGGCTAAGAAGCACCGTCCTTCACCCCTACCAAGAATAAAAAGGCTGGGATGAGCAGCGAAAAAAACTCTCCGGTAGAGGTTGACGTTCAACCCCACCGAGGAAAATGAAAATATTATGTTGGAACTGTCGGATTCTTGGTAAAGCCCAGGCAGTTCAATCTCTAGGATGAGTGGTCGCTAAATTTAATCCAGATCTATTATTCCTATGTGAAACTCGCCTAAATAAATTTCATAGTGAACGTCTGCGAATCTCTCTTAGTATGAATGGCTCTATCAATATTGATAACATTCACACTTGTTTCAGAATAATATTTTTATGGAATAATAACATCAATGTTGATTTGCTTTCGTACTCGGACCATCATGTCCATGCTGTTATTCATTCAAATACAACTCATTTCCACTTTTCTGGAATTTATGGCTATTTTGAAACAAATAAAAAAACTAAAACTTGGGAGCTTATTGATATTTTAAGCTCTTCCTTACCTCTTTCCTAGCTAATTGGGGGAGATTTGAATGATATATTGTCAGATAACGAAAAAAAGGTGGTTGTCATCGTACACGCTCACTAATCGACAACTTTCAGGATTACTTATCACGTAATAATTTATTTGACTATAAACCATCCAAGGGTAGGTTTACTTAACCAAATCGGGCCCTAGAACCCTAACTATATATGAGCGCCTTGACTGCTTTGTTGCCAATTCAGCCTGGTTAAATACTTATTATGACTATCGTGAAATTTTGAAATATCATATGAATTCTGATCACTGCCTCATTCCAATGGAAACGAATCAGATAAATTATGAACCCTTTGTGGCTAGAGATGACCACTTTCGCTTTGAGAACTGTTGGGCATATAACTCTGACTGCATATCCCTAGTTCAAAATGCTTGGTCAACCACTCTAGGCTCAGCGGTGGATAAATTACAGGCTATTGGTGCATGCCTTAAGGATTGGCATGTACAACAACGTAACATCTCTCGTGATCGCATCGCGGAGCTGAACAAACAAATTAGTTCTTGCCTTCAAAGGTGACTCTCTACCGTCGAGGAGGAAACATTCATGGCAGCAGAAATAGAGCTTCTTCACCTGCTCGATACTCAGGAAGCATATGGGGCTCAACGATCTCGACTATCTTGGCTTTCTAAGGGAGACAAGAACACCTCATTCTTCCATGCCCGAGCAAGCGGAAGGCGTAAGAAAAATAAAATTTGGGGTTTATTTGACACTGCTAATGTTTGGTGAGAAAATACAGAAGAAATTATGGGAATCGTCACTGACTACTTTCAGGGACTTTTCACCACTTCCGAACCATCACTCTCACTGAGGATCATAGGAAATATTGCACCTTCTATAACACCTGAAATGAATGCAACTCTGACAAGGCCTTTCTCGGAGGCTGAAATCTTTACTGCTTTTTGGGACATAAATCCAAATAAAGCTCCCGGCTTTGATGGTATCTGTTGTACGTAATAAGTGCTACGCAAATGTGCAAGTATACACGTCGCAAGTTATAGTATAAAAGATATCGTCTCCACAGGGATTGGTGCCACTTCAAGAATCTAGTCTCTTGCACTGTAAAAAGTAAAAACACAAGTAAAGGATTATAGGAGTTTAACTAATGACTAATCTAGAAAGCAATAAAGTAAAAGAAAAGATGAATTCAAATGAGAGAGAGATAGGCCAGGTTATCGTGAGTTGAGGTGTGATAGCCGATTGGATTGTTTTGGTAAAAGAGTGCACGGGCAACTCAGTTGCCGTGGCAACTTGCACAACGGGGTTGCCTTGGCAACTAATCGATGGTTGCCTGGGCAACTACTTGGGCAACTACTTGGGCGTTTGGGCAGCAACCTTCAAGGTTCGGCAGAGCGTTCTTCAATGGTTTCTTCTTATCCCTAAGTCGAAACTCTAGCTACTTGTGCATGCCTTGATAATACATCCCTGCGTGAATCAAGGGTGAACAACAACCAATCTTGCGCTCCTCTTAGCCGTTGAAATCCTTAACTTATTCCTAAGCCGGATTAATCTTCACCATCAATAGATTGAATAAAGATCATATTCATTCGTTTCTTGAATCTAACTCTCCCGATATTAGATAAATAGATGAAATCACGAGATCCTCTCCCAATTCACTCACAAACAAGAATAAGAACCAAGAATGAATAAACCTTGAAATAGAAAAGTGCAAACTCTTATTACCTAAACAAAAACCAATAGTTTCTCACAACCATAAAACACAATAACCATAGCCAAGTAGATTTAGTTCATGGCTAGGTTCCAAAGAAACACAAGATACATAATCCCTAGCATGAACCCAATCGAACAAGAAAGAAAAGGATGAAGAAGGAGGCTTGTCGAAATCCTTCTTGCCCTAGATGCTTGTTGAAAATTCTCTCCTCTTACCCTCCTTGGACTTGTCGAAATTTCCCTATTGCTCTTCTCCCCTAGATTGTCGAAATCCCCTTGCTATTTATAGGGCTAGGCCAAAGTCCTTCTTTGAGGAGGAGTTTAAGCTGGAATTAAATTATCTTTAAAGAATATAATTCTTTATTATAATTGTATTCCTACTAGAACTTCTCCTATCTTCTTGGAATTTAATTCTTCTTTAATCTCTACATGGAAATCAAATTCCTTTGGGTTTGGGCTTTGCTCCACGTCATCTTGGGCTTGTATAGTCATCAATTTCGACTACCATATCACCTTTGCTCTTGTCGACAATTGCCATGGCAACTGGCTCGGCGTCTCCTTCATGCATTGCTCTGGCAACTAGCTTGGCATTGCTTTGGCAAGTGATCCTGCACATACACACACAAAGCACACCAAAGCAGCATCTTTTCCACAAAAACTACCAAGTTATGTAATCAAGCTCAACGATTGAAGGAAACATGGATTAATGCATGAATGGCTAACTATGCAACTAATATGAGCCTAAGTCTAACAATAATATGAGTAAAAAGGGTAAGAAAAATAGTACTTTGAACACTTATCACACCCTCAAACTCAAACTATTGCTTGTCCTCAAGCAATGCAAACTCATAATTACCTGCCAAGACTTCAATTTTCACAAACTTAGCTTTGAACTTGATTTCAATTCTCTGAACCGGGGCACAAAGTATGATTGGCTTTTTATTTTTCGGAAAACTTAGGAGTTACTCGGTATCAAACTATAATGCTTGTGAGTGTGTGCGGAGTTGTGTGCAAGTTGATTTTTTGGATTCTATGCAAACAATAGGTTTTCAAATTACTTCATTGGGTTCTTTTTAACATGTTTTAACTAGAGCCAGTTTTGGGCACCTCTAGTTTTTAGTTTTCTTAAGTTAATTTATTCGACTAGAGCCGGTTTCGGGCACCTCTAGCGATCATTTTTTTAACACATACTAGAGCCAGTTTCGGGCACCTCCAGTGATAAATTTTTAGCATATGCTAGAGCCAATTTCGGGCACCTCTAGCATTCATCCAATTTTTTATTCTAATCCCCCAATTTGTTAATTATCAACCTAAGTTCACTAGAATTCCTTAAATCAATCAAACCACAACAGTGTTTCATCAAAATTAGCATCATAGTAAAATTCTAAGTTTTTCCATGGTTATCCTAGAATAAAAATTCTATCAATTAAGTGCATTGGCAAAGTCATCATCGAATATTCATCAAATCTAAGCAATTCTTGTTCCAATTAAAGGCATGGCAAGCAATTTATGTATCCTAAATGTACTATTTAAGATGAATGTAACTAAACATGGTAACTACTAATAACAATCCCCCCAAACTCGAGTGAGGCATTGTCCTCAATGCATGCATAAAAATAACGAAAAATAAAAATAAAAATGCATACGAGGACTTACTCCGAGAGTTCATCATCGTAGATGATTAGTTTCCTTTTGGTCGGTGTCTTGATTCTCTTGTTTGAACGCGATGGTTGTTTTCTTGTTGCCGGGATGTCTTTAGCTTTGGTTGCCATGGCATCTTTAGGGCACGATGTAGGTTGCCGCGACATTTTCTTCATTGGTTGTCGGGGCAAGGATCTCGGCAGTAAATTTCCTTAGCATAGTAGTTGTGAGTCTTGTTGTGAAAAAGAAAACAAAGAAAACCTGAAAAATAAAGATAATGAAGAAAAATAAAATATCTCCTAAAAATAAAAATGAAAAAGAAAAAGAAAAAGAAAATATTGAAAGGAGAGCATGCTCATGCATCTCCTAAGTTGACCACTTCTTTGTTACGTTCCACATGGGCACTATTGTAGTGCTTCAATATTTGTCCATTAACTTTGAATTCATGGTTGTCAGAGATGGACTTGATTATCACAACACCATGGGAGAATGGTTTGACGACTTCGAATGGTCCCGGCCATCTTGATTTCAGCTTTCCCGGGAAAAGTTTTAGCCGAGAATTGAATAGGAGAACTAGTTGCCCTGGCGTGAATTGCCGCGGCAATAGTTTCTTGTCATGCCATCGCTTTGTTTTCTCCTTGTAGATTCGTTCATTGTTATAGGCGAGTGCACGGAATTCTTCTATCTCATTGAGATCCATCAAACGCTTTTGTCTGGCACTTTCCCAATCCATATTCACAATCTTGATTGCCCAATATGCCTTGTGCTCGATTTCCACCGGTAGATGACATGTTTTGCCATAGACAAGTCGGAAGGGGACATACCTAAGGGTGTTTTGAATGCAGTGCGATATGCCCAAAGTGCGTCATCTAGTCTTAATGACCAATCCTTCCTTGAGGGATTTACGACTTTCTCGAGTATTCCCTTCAACTCCCGGTTGGAAATTTTTGCTTGCCCGTTGGTTTGTGGGTGATATGCCGTGGCGATCTTGTGTGATATGCCGAAGCGTTGAAACATCTTGGCAATTAGTCTGTTTTCAAAATGCTTGCCTTCGTCGCTGATAATTGCTCTCGGCATCCCAAACCGTGTAAATATGTTTTTCTGCAAGAATCTTTGCACGGTCTTGGAATCGTTGTTGGGAACTGCAGCTGCCTCAACCCATTTAGACACGTAGTCGACAGCAAGTAGAATGTAGAGGTTGCCGAATGAAGATGGGAAAGGTCCCATAAAATCGATCCCCCATACATCGAACAATTCCACCTCGATGATGTTCTGGAGCGGCATCTCATGTCGTCTAGAGATATTGCCCGTCCTCTGGCAACGATCACATTACTTGTAAAAGTCTTGGGCATCTTTGTACAGTGTTGGCCAATACAAACCGGATTGCAACACTTTGGCCGCGGTACGAGTTCCTCCAAAATGTCCTCCATAGGGTGAAGAATGGCATTGCCGGAGTACATTCTGTTGCTCTTCTTCAGGGGCACATCGGCGTATAACCTGATCTGCATATTGTTTAAACAAAAGAGGCTCGTCCCAAAAGTAATGCTTAGCATCATGGCGGAACCGCTTCTTCCCTTGGTGAGTAATGCCATAAGGAAAAATACCACAAACAAGGAAATTAACTAAATCCGCGTACCAGGGTATTGCCGAGGCATGTGCTGCCGTGGCGACTGCTCCCAAAATTGCCAAGGCGTGTGCATCGAGGGTTGCTGAGGCGACTAGAATTTGTTCATCCGGGAATGCATCGCATATATCTAGATCTGCGTCCACCTCCCTATTGCGTTCCAAACGTGATAAGTGATCGGCCACTTGATTTTCTGTTCCTTTCCTGTCTTTAATTTCAATATCAAATTCTTGTAAAAGTAATATCCAACGAATCAAACGAGGTTTAGCATCCTTTTTAGAAAATAAGTATTTGATTGCCGAATGGTCCGTATGAACAATTACCTTTGTACCAATTAAATAGGATCGAAACTTGTCAAATGCGAAAACTACAGCTAGTAACTCTTTCTCCGTTGTTGTGTAATTCACTTGAGCACCATTAAGAGTTTTACTAGCGTAGTATATCACATGGAAGGTCTTACCTGTGCGTTGGCCTAGGACTGCTCCTACCGCGAAATCAGTTGCATCACACATGAGCTCAAAAGGTAGCGTCCAATCTGGTGGAACGACAATGGGTGCCGAGACAAGCTTTTTCTTTAGGGTTTCGAATGCTTGGGTGCAAGAATCATCAAAATCGAAGACTTTATCCTACTCAAGCAGATTACACAAGGGTTTAGTGATTTTGGAAAAATTATGAATGAACCTCCTGTAAAAACCTGCGTGTCCGAGAAAACTTCGAATTCCTTTAACCGAACTTGGTAGGGGTAATCTCTCGATCACGTCCACCTTGGCTTTGTCTACTTCAATTCCCTTGGATGAAATCTTGTGGCCGAGCACTATTCCTTCATCTACCATAAAATGGCATTTCTCCCAATTGAGGACTAAATCTGTTTCTTCACATCTTGCCAACACCCTCTCTAAATTGCCGAGACAGCTGTCGAAGTCATTACCAAAAACAGAAAAATCATCCATGAAGATCTCAAGGAAGTCTTCGTCCATGTCTGAAAAGAGTGTCATCATGCATCTTTGGAAGGTTGTCGGGGCGTTACACAATCCGAACGGCATCCTTCGGAAGGCATAAGTACCATATGGGCATGTGAAGGTTGTCTTTTCTTGATCTTCTGGTGCTATGGCAATCTGATTGTAACCTGAATAACCATCAAGAAAACATTAAAAGGGTTTACCTGCAAGACGGTCAAGCATTTGATCAATAAAGGGTAATGGGAAGTGATCTTTCCTAGTGGCTTTGTTTAGCTTTCGATAGTCCATACAAACCCTCCAACCGGTCACAGTCTTGGTTGGGATAAGTTCATTATTTTCATTGCTTACCACTGTTATACCTCCCTTTTTCGGTACACATTGTACCGGACTTACCCACGTACTATCGGAGATAGGGTATATAATGTCGGCGTCAAGCCACTTGATGATTTCTTTCATTACAACCCCTTTCATGGCATGATTCAGTCTCCTCTGGGCCTCAATTGAAGGTTTGTGATCATCTTCCAACAAGATCTTGTGCATGCATACTGCCGGGCTAATTCCCTTCAAGTCGGCAATTGTTCACCCTATTGCCTTTTTGTGTAGCTTCAACATCTTGATCAGTTTCTTTTCCTGCTCAGGCTGTAACTTAGAAGAAATAATTACAGGCAATGTATTATTGGTTCCTAAGTATGCATATTTTAGTTGCTCTGGCAATTGTTTCAACTCAAGAATCGGTGGTTGTTCAATAGAGGGTTTTTCGAGTTTACCTTCCTTACCTGAGTAATCCAGTGGTTCAAAGTATGTACCTGGTCGGTTAACTAGTCAATTTGCCTCTTCTTGTTGTTCCTCATCGACCGGTTCTTCATACTCCTCAGGTTCCTCTTGATCGGCAATGTAGTTGCCGAGGCAACTAAATTCCTCATCAAAGTTAAACTCTGCCGTGGCATGAAGTAGTTGGCATTCTTCTGGATCATCGGTATGCCTTAGTGTTTGGAACACATTTAGTTTGACCTACTGGTCATTCACCCTCATTGTGAGTTCTCCCTTTTCAACGTCGATCAAGGTTCTCCCTGTTGCTAGGAATGGTCTCCCGAGAATGATAGGTGCATGCTCATCTGCTTCAATCCAAAACAATAAAGTCAGCGGGAAAAATAAATTTATCAACTTTTACCAGTATGTCCTCAATTTTTCCCTCTGGATGCACATAGGATCTGTCGGCTAGCTGTAGCATAACTGTTGTAGGTCTTGCCTTCCCGATTCCTAGTTTCTGGAAAACCGATTTAGGCATCAAGTTTATGCTAGCCCCAAGGTCGCATAATGATTTCCCGACATAGTGATTTCCAATGGAACATGGTATTGTGAAACTTCCGGGATCCTTCAACTTAGGCGGCATACGATTGTGCAACATTGCCATACATCCCTCTGTTGCGGCAACTGTTTCAAACTCTCCTAGCCTTTTTCTCTTGGACACAATGTATTTAAGAAACTTGGCATAGTTTGGCATTTGTTCAATTGCTTCCACTAGTGGCAAGTTGATGTGGACTTGCTTTAGGATATCAAGAAACTTCTTGAATTGGTATTATTGCTTTTGTCGCTTCAACCTTTGTGGGAGTGGTGGTGGAAGTCGGATATCTTCGATCCTTTCATTGGTTTGAAACCTGATTGACGGCATTGCCAGGACATCTGGAGTTGCCGAGGCATTATCAACTGGGGTTGCCGAGGAATGCTTATCGCAAGTTGCCGAGGCGTCTTTATTGTCGGTTGCCGAGGCATGCTTATCGCCGGTTGCCGCAGCAATTCCTGGTTCAGCATCTGAGGCTTTGCCGCTAGGTTCATCTTGATCTTTTTGTGGAGTTTTGTTTGATGAGAGGGTTTGAGCCTCTCTAAGTTGTTGGCCACTTCTGGTGGTGATTGCCTTACATTGCTCATGGCCAGTTCCTCTTGCGACTTCAGTATCACTAGGTAAACCTCCTTGTGGTCTAGTATTCAGATTTTGAGCAAACTGTCCGACTTGATTTTCCAATGATTTGATTGCCGCCTCTTGGTTTTGCAATCTCATCTCGGTCCTGTTAATAAAAGCATTAGTTCTTTTTATGAAATTACTATTCTCAGCCATATAAGATTCATTTTTCATCATAAAAGCATTTAGAGAATTTTCCAAAGAACTAGATGTCGTCGGTTGTTGCTGCGGCATCTGTTGTCGTGGCATATTCTGCTGGAATCCCGATGCTTGTGCATTCTGATTGTTCTGGTTTAGAGCATTGTTGGGATTCTCCATGAAAAATTTGGGTGCTTCTTCCAAGTTGGATTGTATGTATTGGACATCACGTTATTGCTCCGATTGTAATTCCCCACATAGAAGTTGGATTCCGAATTCTGCATACATTCAGAAGAATTATGGTTATCACCACATAACTCACAAAAAGAATCCATTACCTTGACTTCATGTGTGTTGTTTGGTTTTTGCATGTTCTGGACCATCTTGGTTAAAGTGGCCAATTGTGCCGAAATTGAATCTGATGATCCTAGTTCATGTATTGTGGCTTGGCGTCTAACTCCTCCTCTTCTAGTAGATGGCAATTGATAGTCATTCTTGGCCAGCCTGTTTAAAATTTGCATTGCTTCCTCCGACGACTTATCTAGGAGTATGTCGTTTGCCGAGGCATCTAGCATCATCCTTGTTGGTGTATTCACGGCGTTGTAAAACATTGTTACTTGAGTCCACACCGGGAATCCGTGTAGAGGGCATTTGTGTAGAAGTTCTCTATATCGCTCCCAAGCCTCGTACATGGATTATCATCTGCCTGCCGAAAAGAAGTAATGTCATTACGAAGCTTATCAGTCAAATTTGTAGGATTAAATCTAGCAAGGAAATCATGACAAAGATCAGTCCAAGATGCTATGGATCCGACAGGAATGCTATTCAACCATGCTTTCGCCCTATCCCTCAGTGAATAGGGGAATAATCTTAATCGTAGGACATCGGGGGTGACTCCGTGTATTTTGAACGAGTTGCAAATCTCGAGGAAAGATTTTAGATGTTGCCGTGCATCTTCAGTTGCTGAGCCGCCAAATTGACCTATTGTGTTGATCATATTAAACATTACCGGTTTCAACTCAAAGTGGTCAGCTTCAATTTCAGGTGCGACAACTCCTAGGTTAAGTCCATCAAGATCTTCTTCAAGATAATCTCGAATAGTTCTGTTTCGTGCAAGAATCACTCCTCCTCCTACTCGAACATCTTGATTCATATTGCCGTCTTGATTTGCCATTGCTTCTCTTATCCTTCGTCTAAGTCTTTGTAAGGTTCATTCGATTTCTGGATCAAAGGGATATTCTGGTGAAGTCGGTCTCGCCCTGGTCATATACCAATGCAAAACCAAAGTTTGTTAGCCCTTTGAATTTTAAACAAGAAAAAATAAAAAGAAAGTGCAAGAAAATAAAAACAAAGTCGCTATTGCCAATCCCCGGCAACGGCGCCAAAAACTTGTTGCGCGTAATAAGTGCTACGCAAATGTGCAAGTATACACGTCGCAAGTTATAGTATAAAAGATATCGTCTCCACAGGGATTGGTGCCACTTCAAGAATCTAGTCTCTTGCACTGTAAAAAGTAAAAACACAAGTAAAGGATTATAGGAGTTTAACTAATGACTAATCTAGAAAGCAATAAAGTAAAAGAAAAGATGAATTCAAATGAGAGAGAGATAGGCCAGGTTATCGTGAGTTGAGGTGTGATAGCCGATTGGATTGTTTTGGTAAAAGAGTGCACGGGCAACTCAGTTGCCGTGGCAACTTGCACAACGGGGTTGCCTTGGCAACTAATCGATGGTTGCCTGGTAACTAGGTGGGAAACTACTTGGGCGTCTGGGCAGCAACCTTCAAGGTTCGGCAGAGCGTTCTTCAATGGTTTCTTCTTATCCCTAAGTCGAAACTCTAGCTACTTGTGCATGCCTTGATAATACATCCCTGCGTGAATCAAGGGTGAACAACAACCAATCTTGCGCTCCACTTAGCCGTTGAAATCCTTAACTTATTCCTAAGCCGGATTAATCTTCACCATCAATAGATTGAATAAAGATCATATTCATTCGTTTCTTGAATCTAACTCTCCCGATATTAGATAAATAGATGAAATCACGAGATCCTCTCCCAATTCACTCGCAAACAAGAATAAGAACCAAGAATGAATAAACCTTGAAATAGAAAAGTGCAAACTCTTATTACCTAAACAAAAACCAATAGTTTCTCACAACCACAAAACACAATAACCATAGCCAAGTAGATTTAGTTCATGGATAGGTTCCAAAGAAACACAAGATACATAATCCCTAGCATGAACCCAATCGAACAAGAAAGAAAAGGATGAAGAAGGAGGCTTGTCGAAATCCTTCTTGCCCTAGATGCTTGTCGAAAATTCTCTCCTCTTGCCCTCCTTGGACTTGTCGAAATTTCCCTATTGCTCTTTTCCCCTGGATTTTCGAAATCTCCTTGCTATTTATAGGGCTAGGCCAAAGTCCTTCTTTGAGGAGGAGTTTAAGTTGGAATTAAATTATCTTTAAAGAATATAATTCTTTATTATAATTGTATTCCTACTAGAACTTCTCCTATCTTCTTGGAATTTAATTCTTCTTTAATCTCTGCATGGAAATCAAATTCCTTTGGGTTTGGGCTTTGCTCCACGTCATCTTGGGCTTGTATAGTCATCAATTTCGACTACCATATCACCTTTACTCTTATCGACAATTGCCATGGCAACTGGCTCGGCGTCTCCTTCATGCATTGCCCTGGCAACTAGCTCGGCGTCTCCTTCATGCATTGCCTTGGCAACTAGCTTGGCATTGCTTTGACAAGTGATCCTGCACATACACACACAAAGCACACCAAAGCAGCATCTTTTCCACAAAAACTACCAAGTTATGTAATCAAGCTCAACGATTGAAGGAAACATGGATTAATGCATGAATGGCTAACTATGCAACTAATATGAGCCTAAGTCTAACAATAATATGAGTAAAAAGGGTAAGAAAAATAGTACTTTTGAACACTTATCAGTATCCCAAGTGGATTTTACTGTCAGCATTGGGATATTGTAGGTCAGGACGTCATCAATCTATGTTTGGATCTTTTATCTGGTAATGTAGACATGGCTACAGTAAATTATACTATTTTGGTTCTTAATCCAAAGGTCAAGGACCCTACGACTATGAGACAGCTACGACCAATCAGTCTCTGTACAGTTCTATATAAAATCGTTGCTAAAGTGCTTGTTAACCGCATGAAGTCTGTAATTCCCTTCTGCATCAGTGACATACAAGATGCTTTCGTTAAGGGAAGGAATATCTCAGACAATATTTTAATCGCCCATAAATTGGTTCACACTATCAATTTAGGGGGATCGGGTCATTTTTTGGGGGCTGCACTGAAAGTAGACATGGAAAAAGCATTTGATCGAGTGGAATGGTCATTCCTCCAGCAGATTATGCTTAAGATGGGTTTCACAGATTCTTGGGTTGATATCCTCATAAGATGTATCTCAACTGTTTCCTTTACTGCTCGAGTAAACGGTCCACTCTCACCAGTGTTCTACCCACAACGTGGCTTATGACAGGGTGACCATCTTTCACCTTTCTTATTCTTTATTTGCACCCAGGGCCTATCGGCTACTCTTCTTGCTGAGCAACAGGCAAGACGACTTCTGGGCCCCTTAGTGCTAGTCGCCATGGGCCTCGAGTGAATCATCTGCTTTTTGCTGATGATAGCATGGTTTTTATCCGTAACAACATTACAAAAGCTTTCCTTCTAAAAGATATACTACATTTATATCCCTCATCATCTGGTCAAGCAGTAAACTTTGAAAAATCAACGATCTTCTTTAGTCCAAGAACTTCTCTTGAATATAAGCAGGCAGTCCATGATATTCTTAGAGTTCGTGAAGTGGATGACCCAGGGATTTACCTCGGAGTTCTACTCTTGATTCGAAAAAAATAAAACTGCATCGCTGGGGTTTACTAGGGATAAGGTGAACTCAAGTATGTCTAATTGGGACAAACACCTCCTCTCGTATAGTGGCTGAGAGATTTTCAATAAGTCTGTGATCCAATCTTTGCCACAATATGTGATGTCATGTTACCTTATCCCCCAAAATATAATCGATGACATGACGAAGTCTGTCCGACGTTATTGGTTGTCTGGTAAGAATAATAAACGAGGTTGGCCTCTAATCCCTTGGGACACTATTTGCTCACTGAAGTCTGCAGGGGCATTGGCTTTCGGGACATACATCTCTTTAACATTGCCCTTCTTGGAAAACAAATTTGGAGCCTCGTAACTGAGCTAAATTCTCTTCTCGCTAAGATATACAGTGCAAAATACTTTCCCTCTAGGAATATTTTTGAGGCGGAGTTCAATAAAAATGATTTCTTTGCTTGGAAAGGAATTCACATGGCAATGATGCAACTTCGTTCTAGTTTCTTTAAGAGACCATGAGTGAATAGTAAGATTTGTGTGCACTCTGACAATTGGGGGTGCGTCTGCTATCAACTTGTATGGTGAGTATGAGGATAATGAAGAGCTTCCAGTACGATGTAGCGACTTCATGATATCGGGGCAACCTCTTTAGGATGAAACTAAAGTCTGTCTCTACTTTGATAGGGATGATGCCAGCACAGTTCTAAGCATTCCAATTATTAATGACCCCCAAGACACTATCCTATGGGCGAATCATGACTCAGGAATCTACTCGGTATGTTTCGAATACTTGTTCTTACAACGACCGCCTGCTCCCGTCAATAGGCCTTCACACATTTTGAAAGTTATATCCAAACTGCCGGTCCTCCCAAAGATTCATTCTTTTGGATGGTGGGTGGGCTATGATACCCTCCCGACTAGACACAGGCTACAAGCTGTAGCTATTGCCCCTGACATCCGTCTGTTTTGTTGTTTAGGGCTGGAAACAACGATTCATGCTTTACGTGACTGCCCAGGTGCTACTGAGGCACTACGATTGACAGGCATGCCGAATTCCCATATTTTTAGTCCTACAACCTCTATGTTATCTTGGCTAGAGGAAGAGGCTGCTTGTCTACCGCTCCAATTCTTTGCACTACTTCTAACGGTTCTTTGGAACCTATGGAATAGACATAATGATTGGATTCATAATCATATATTCCAGCCTCCTTGGCTTACAGTTATTAATTTGCAAGGACTTCTACATGACTACGCAGAGGCTGCATCAACCAGCTCAACCCCGAGGACATCATATGCACCGACCTTTACTTTCCCACGACGGAAGCCACCTTGAGCAGGTTTCTTAAATCTTAACACAGATGTGGCATTTGATCCTCTAACCAAGGTTGTTGGAGTGGGAGTTATAGCATGCGATGCTAGCGGAACTATCATTGGAGGTTTTGCTAAACTTTAGACAGTTGCACAGATGCTACCTCTGCTGAAGCGCAAGCAGTCATGGCCAACATCCGTTTGGGCCTCGATCGCGGATGGTCCAGGATTGTAATTGAGACCAACTTAGCTATAGTAGCCAACAAAATCATTTGGCATTGTAATGATGCATCTATTCTGAGCTCCTAAATTGAGCACTCTCACCTTCTGCTAGCCGATGTTAATGATTTTAGGGTTCACTTTGTTCCTAGGACGATGAACATTGTTGCCCATACTCTTGCTACTAGGGCTTTACGGGCTATGTCGTCCATTTCCTTCTCATCGGACTACCCCGTATATCTTCATGATGTTGCATCTATTGAGATTCATTCTCACCCAAGTTAATACAATTTGGGTACTCTTTTCCCCTTAGGTGTTCACTTGGGGCCTCTTGGTCACATGTGAGGTTAGAGGGGTTTTTAATGAGGCCAATAATTATTTCAAAAAAAATTCTAACGAGTCCATTGTAAAGCCCATTCAGACATGCACACCTTAAACCCCAACAAAACGGTCGAAAATAAGATTAAATAAAATTTTAGGACTAAAAATATTTAGTTATGGGCTTTTGAACATGATTATAAAGCTTAACCTCATTTTCAGAACTTTTTAATCTGTTAAAATTCTAACGGGTCCACTATAAAGCCCTTTAGACATACACGCCTTAAACCCCAACAAAGCGGTCAAAAATAAGATTAAATCACATTTTATAACTTGAAATATTTAGTTATGGGCTTTTGAACATGATTATATAGCCTAACCTCATTTTCAGAAATTTTTACTCGGTTAAAATTCTAATGGGTCCACTTTAAGCCCATTTAGACATGCATGCCTTAAACCCAACAAAATGGATACAAAATAAGATTAAATAAGTTTTCATGAGTTAAAATATTTGATTATAGGATTTTGAATATGATTATATAGCTTAACCACAATTTTAGAAATTTTTACTTGGTTAAAATTCCAACGGGCCCACTGTAAAGCCCATTTAGACAAGCACGCCTTAAAACCAAACAAAACGGCCAAAAAATAAGATTAAATAAAATTTTGGAACTTCAAATATTTAGTTATGGGATTTTGAACATGATTATATAGCTTAACCTCATTTTCAAAAAATTTTACTTGGTTAAAATTCCAACGGGTCCACTATAAAGCCCATTTCGATATGCATGCCTTAAACCCAAAAAACGGCCACAAAATAAGATTGAATTAAATTTTATGAGTTAAAATATTTGATTATGGGCTTTTGAAAATGATTATATAGCTTAACCTCAATTTTAGAGCATGGTTAAAATTCCAACGGGTCCATAATAATGCCCATTTAGACATGCACGCCTTAAATCCCAACAAAATCGCCGAAAAATAAGATTAAATCAAAATTTATGTATTAAAATATTTATTTATGGGATTTTGAACGTGATTATACAGCTTAACCTCAACTTTAGAAACTTTTTCTCAGTTAAAATTCCAACGAGTCCACTCTAAAGCTCATTTAGACATGCAAGCCTTAAACCCCCAATAAAATGGTCAAAAAATAAGATTTAATCACATTTTATGAATTAAAATATTTAGTTATGGACTTTTGAACATGATTATGTAGCTTAACCTCATTTTCAGAACTTTTTACTCGGTTAAAATTTCAAAGGGTCCACTATAACAACCATTTAGACATGCACACCTTAAACCCCAACAAAAAGGACGAAAAGTATGATTAAATCACATTTTATGACATAAAATATTTAGTTATGGGCTTTTGAACATGATTATATAGCTTAATCTCATTTTTAGAAATTTTTACTCGGTTAAAATTCCATCGGGTCCGCTGTAAAGCCCATTTAGACATGCAAGCCTTAAACCCCAACAAAAGGTCCAAAAAATAAGATTAAATCACATTTTATGATTTAAAATATTTAGTTATGGGCTTTTGAACATGATTATATAGCTTAACCCCATTTTTAGAAATTTTTACTCAGTTAAAGTTCCAACGGGTCTACTATAAACCACATTTAAACATTCACGCCTTAAACCCAACAAAACGGCCACAAATAAGAATAATCAAATTTCTTGAGTTAAAACTATTTGATTATGGGCTTGTGAATATGATTATATAGCGTAACTTCAACTTCAGAACTTTTTACTCGGTCAAAATTCCAACGAGTCCATTGTAAAGTCCATTTAGACATACACACCTTAAACCCCAACATAACGGATGAAAAATAAGATTAAATCACATTTTATGTCTTAAAATATTTAGTTATGGGCTTTTGAACATGATTATATAGCATAACATTATTTCCAAAAATTTTTACTCGGTTAAAATTCCAACGGGTCTACTGTAAAGCCCATTTAGACATCATGCCTTAAACCCAACAAAACGGCCACAAAATAAGGTTAAATCAAATTATATGAGTTAAAATATTTGATTGTAGGCTTTTGAATATGATTATACAGCTTAACCTCAATTTTAGAACTTTTTGCTCGGTTAAAATTCCAATGGGTCCACTTTAAAGCCCATTTAGACATGTACGCCTTAAACCCCAACAAAACGACCAAAAAATAAGATTAAATCACATTTTATGACTTAAAAATATTTAGTTATGGGCTTTTAAACATGATTATATATCTTAACCTCATTTTCAAAAAATTTTACTCTGTTAAAATTCCAACGGGTCCACTTTAATGCCCATTTAGACATGCATGTCTTAAACCCAACAAAACGGCCACAAAATAAGATTACATCAAATTTAATGAGTTAAAATATTTGATTATGGGCTTTTGAATATGATTATATAGCTTAAACTCAATTCCAAAACTTTTGACTCGGTTAAAATTCCAACGGGTCCACTATAAAGCCAATTTAGACATGCAAACTTTAAACCCCCAACAAAACGGCGAAAAATATGAATAAATCACATTTTATGACATAAAATATTTAGTTATGGGCTTTTGAACATGATTATATAGCTTAAACTCATTTTTAGAATTTTTTACTCGGTTAAAATTCCAACGGGTAAATTGTAAAGCCCATTTAGACATGCACGCCTTAAACCCTAACAAAACGTCCAAAAAATAAGACTATATCACATTTTATGACTTAAAATATTTATTTATGGGCTTTTGAACTATTATATAGCTTAACCTCATTTTCAAAAAAATTTACTCGGTTAAAATTCCAACGGGTCCACAGTAAAGCTCATTTAGACATGCACGCCTTAAAACCTAACAAAACCCCCGAAAAATAAGATTAAAACACATTTTATGACTTAAAATATTTAGTTATGGGCTTTTGAAAATGATTATATAGCTTAACCTCATTTTAAAAATTAAAATTCCAACGAGTCTACAGTAAAGCCCATTTAGACTTGCATTCCCTAAACAACAACAAAATTGACACAAAATAAGATTAAATCAAATATTATGAGTTTAAATATTTGATTATGGGATTTTGAATATGATTATATATCTTAACCTCAATTTCATAATTTCTAACATGATTTTATAGCTTAACGTCATTTTCAGAACATTTTAATCGGTTAAAATTCCAACGGGTCCACTGTAAAGCCCATTTAGACATGCAAGCCTTAAACCCCAACAAAACGGCCACAAAATAAGGTTAAATCAAATTATATGAGTTAAAATATTTGATTATAGGCTTTTGAATATGATTATATAGCTTAACCTCAATTTTAGAACTTTTTACTCGGTTAAAATTCCAACTGGACCACTCTAAAGCTCATTTAGACATGCAAGCCTTAAACCCCAATAAAATTGCCGAAAAATAAGATTAAATCACATTTTATGACTTAAAATATTTAGTTATGGACTTTTGAACATGATTATATAGCTTAACCTCATTTTCAGAACTTTTTACTCTGTTAAAATTTCAAAGGATCCACTATAACAACTATTTAGACATGCACGCCTTAAACCCCAACAAAACGGTCGAAAAATATGATTAAATCACATTTTATGACATAAAATATTTAGCTATGGGCTTTTGAACACGATTATATAGCTTAATCTCATTTTTAGAAATTTTTACTCGGTTAAAATTCCAACGGGTCCACCGTGAAGCCCATTTAGACATGCAAGCCTTAAACCGCAACAAAAAGTCCGAAAAATAAGATCAAATCACATTTTATGATTTAAAATATTTAGTTATGGGTTTTTGAACATGATTATATATCTTACCCTCATTTTTTAGAAATTTTTACTCAGTTAAAGTTCCAACGGGTCCACTATAAAGCACATTTAAACATTCACGCCTTAAACCTAACAAAACGGCCACAAATAAGAATAATCAAATTTCTTGAGTTAAACATATTTGATTATGGGCTTGGGAATATGATTATATAGCTTAACTTCAACTTCAGTACTTTTTACTCGGTCAAAATTCCAACGGGTCCATTTAAAGCCCATTTAGACATGCACTCCTTAAACCCCAACATAACGGACGAAAAATAAGATTAAATCACATTTTATGTCTTAAAATATTTAGTTATGGGCTTTTGAACATGATTATATAGTTTAACCTAATTTTCAAAAAATTTTACAATGTTAAAATTCCAAGAGGTCAACTGTAAAGCCCATTTAGACATGCATGCCTTAAACCCAACAAAACGGCCGAAAAATAAGATTAAATAAAATTTTAGGACTAAAATTATTTAGTTATGGGCTTTTGAACATGATTATATAGGTTAGCCTCATTTTCAGAACTTTTTACATGGTTAAAATTCCAACGGGTCCACTGTAAAGCCCATTTTGACATGCATGGCTTAAAACCCAACAAAACGGTTGAAAAATAAGATTAAATAAAATTTTATAACATAAAATATTTAGTTATGGGCTTTTGAGCATGATTATATATCTTAACCTCATTTTCAGAACTTTTGACTCGGTTAAAATTCTAATGGGTCCTTTTTAAGCCCACTTAAACACGCATACCTTAAACCCAATAAAACGACCATAAAATAAGATTAAATCAAATTTCATGCATTAAAATATTTGATTATGGGCTTTTGAATATGATTATATAGATTAACCTCAATTTTAGAAATTTTTACTCGGTTAAAATTCCAACGGGTCCATAGTAAAGCCCGTTTAGACATGCACGCCCTAAGCCCCAACAATACGGCCGAAAAAATAAGATTTTAAATAAAATTTTAGGAGTTAAAATATTTAGTTATGGACTTTTGAACATGATTATATAGCTTAACCTAATTTTCAAAAAAATTTACAATGTTAAAATTCCAAGAGGTCCACTGTAAAGCCCATTTAGACATGCATGCCTTAAACCCAACAAAACGGCCGAAAAATAAGATTATATAAAATTTTAGGACTAAAATTATTTAGTTATGGGCTTTTGAACATGATTATATAGGTTAGCCTCATTTTTAGAACTTTTTACTCCGTTATAATTCCAACGGGTCCACTTTAAAGCCTATTTAGACATGCATGCCTTAAACCTAACAAAACGGCCACAAAAATAAGATTAAATCAAATTTCATTAGCTAAAATATTTTATTGTGGGCTTTTGAATATGATTGTATAGCTTAACCTCAATTTCAAAACTTTTTACTCGATTTAAATTCCAGCGGGTCCACTATAAAGCCCATTTAGACATGCACACCTTGAACCCCAACAAAACGGCCAAAAAATAAGATTAAATAAATATTTTAGGACTAAAAATGTTTAGTTCTGGGATTTTGAACATTATTATATAGCTTAACCATATTTTTAGGACTTTTTACTCAGTTAAAATTCCAACAGGTCCACTGTAAAGCCCATTTAGACATACTCACCTTAAACCCCAACAAAACGCCCGAAAAATAAGATTAAATCACATTTTATAACTTAAAATATTTATTTATGAGATTTTGAACATGATTATATAGCTTAACCTCATCTTCAGAACTTTTTACTCTGTTAAAATTATAATGGGTTCACTTCAAGCCAATTTAAACATGCATGCCTTAAACCCAACAAAAACGGCCGCAAAATAAGATTAAATAAAATTTCATGAGTTACAATATTTGATTATGGGCTTCTAAATATGATTTTATATCTTAACCTTAATTTTTGAAATTTTTACTAGGTTAAAACTCCAACGGGTCCACTGTAAAAAACCCATTTAGAGATGTACGCCTTTAACCCCGACAAAATAGCCGAAAAATAATATTAAATCACATTTTATGACTAAAAATATTTATTTATGGGCTTTTGAAAATGATTATATGGCTTAAACTCATTTTCAAAAAATTTTACTCGGTTAAAATTCCAACAGGTCCACTGTAAAGCCCATTTAGACATGCATGGCTTAAACCCAACAAAACGGCCACAAAATAAGATTAAATCAAATTTCATGAGTTAAAATATTTGATTATGGGATTTTGAATATGATTATATAGTTTAACCTCAATTTTAGAACTTTTTACTCGGTTAAATTCCAACGGGTTCATCGTAAAGCCGAATTAGACATGCACACCTTAAACCCCAACAAAACGGCCGAAAAATAAGATTAAATAAAATTTTAGGACTAAAAATATTTAGTTACGGGCTTTTGAACATGATTATATAGCATAACCTCAATTTTAGAAGTTTTTACTCGGTTAAAATTCCAATGGGTCCACTGTAAAGCCCATTTAGACAAGCATGCCTTAAACCCTAACAAAACAGCCGAAAAATAAGATTAAATAAAATTTAAGGGCTTAAAATATTTAGTTATGAGCTTTTGAACATGATTATATAGCTTGACCTTATTTTCAAAAAAATTTACTCGGTTAAAATTCCAACGAGTGTAATATCCCAAATTTTGGTCAGTGACCAAATTGGAAATTTTGAATGTTTTGGGGTTAAAAGTGTAAACTTTGGAAAAGTTTAGGGACTAAAGTGTAAATTTCCCCAATAAGTAATTTTATTTAGTATAAGAGTTAATCGGATTGAAATAAGTACCTTGATATCGGTTTTAAGAATTAAGATGCAGTAAAAGGTACTAAATTTGGATCGAATAAAATTGTTAAGCGTGCTCAGGTTAGGGAAATGTTAGAATGGGTGATCTTCGGGAAGGTCCCATAAAAGTGTTTCTAATCGATATTTTCGACTCAGTAAGAGTAGAGAATATTCGTATGGATTATCGATAAAGGATTTCTAGGAGAAATTTTATTCTATAAAGATTTTCGATAATTATTGGAAAAATAAACTGAGTTAGGAAAATTTAGTCTAAGTCCTTGGGAAAGGAATTTTTTATGAGATGGTAGTGTGGATTTCCCGAATATGGAAATATCAAATTTTTGGAATAAATCCGATAGCTCGGTAAAGGTAAAATCGTAGTAGAGATATTTTATGAATATCGGGATATCGGATCGAACTGAAATTCAGAGGCTGTTCCATAAGCTATGGAAAAGTCATAAAATAATATTTATGGAATAGTGGCCGGTTGGAAATGAACTAATTTATTTGAATTGTAATGGGATGGCAATTTTGAAACAAGCTAGTAAATAAAAACTAGTTGGAGGGCAAATTGGTCATTTTGCCCCAATGGCATTTTTGAAATATTTAAAAGTTACAAGGATAATTTTGGAAGAAGGAAATGGAAGAGTAAATCTTGGCCCTTGATTAATGATAAGATCAATCTCAACCGTTGGATTAAAAGGGTATTTTAGTAATTTTACTATTTAAATGAATTTAAAATTCATTTATATTTACATGTGGCATATTTAGATGAATTAAAAACAAAATGGTCAAAAAGATGAATATTTATTCATCTACAATTTTGAAAATGAGGGGAGAAAGAGAGAAATATGGAGAAACATTTTCTAAGCTCGATTCAAGCCTCGAAACTCGATTTTCATGTAATCTTTTCAAACTAAAAAGTTGTTCTACTCTTCAAGCTATATCTTTTGATGCCAATAATTCATGGAATAAATGCTTGATTGATGAGAAAGAAATTAGGGTTTATGGACTAAATTGGGGGTTTTGAGATTTTATGATTCTATGTTAAAATTAAGTTGAAATTAAGTTGTTATGATGATAAAATCATATTTTTGGGTTGGGATTTAAACCCTACATATTTTAGTTTGTATGAAGATGATTAGGTTTTATGGATTCAAGTTTGATTTAGGGTTTGTGATGTTGGATAAATGATCTAGTAAGCTTGAATTTATTATTTGGAAGCAAAACCCTAAATTAAAGGTATAGGGACCATTTTTGGCAATTCTGAAAGTTAAAGGGCTAATTTGAATTTTTATGATTTTGAAGTGTATTTATGTTATTATTGTCGTTGGAGTTGTGAAATTGAAGTTAGAATGCAAAACCGATGTTAAATTGAGTTAGTGCCTATTTTGACAAATTGTCAAAGTTAAGTGACCAATTTGGAAATGAGGTTTTAGAGAAGGACTAAAATTTATTTTAGTTGAAATAATAGAATTCAAGTAGTAATGTTGATTTGAGGACTAAATTGCAAAGTTAAGAAGTTTAAATCCTTATCTTTGCATTTTAGTGACTAATTCGGGAAGAAGGAAAAATTAGGGGGGATCAATGTTGAATAATTATTCGATGAAAAAGGGTGATAAGTTGATGGTTTGAATCAAGTATTGGGACTAAATTGAAAAGTAGAGAAGTAAGGAGAAGTTAGTATATTGTTTGGAGTTATTTATGGAAGCAGTGTAGAAAACTGGATTATGGCAGTAAATTTGAAAATTCACCATAAATTCTACAAAAATGGTTAGAAGGTGAATTTTATACTGATGTAAAGATTTGTTCGTCTAGTCTCGTTTCCAACAAACGGAAACTGATTTCGAGTTTCAAGTAAAAAGATATGAATTTTTAAGTGGTGAAAGGTCAGAAAACAGTATGGCAGTCTGTTCCGAAATCAGCACTGGAAATTGACTTTGAAAATTTGTCATAAATCGTACGAGTTGAATTTGGGCTATTAATTTATATGGTTGAAAATCTTATTGAATCTAGTTTCTTTCAGAAAAAACGGAATCGGATTTTGAGTTGTAAATTATTTTATAGAAATATTTCTTTGAAGATAGTGCAATCTGCTAGAAAATGAGAATTGATACATTTTGTATCTAAATGTTGGTTAACAAGCTAGAAAGAATTAATTGAAGTTCAAAAAGGTTATTAAGGACCAAATTGAATTTTTGGACAGTATAAGGACAGAAGGAAAATTATATAAATTTTTATGTTGAATGATTCGATACTTTGATTAAAATATCATTAGAAATGAATCTAACAAATAGTATTTATATTCAAGTGGTTAATGAAGCCGAACTCGAATCAAAGAGAATTCGAGATACTATAAAGGAAAGGATCGAGTAGAATTTAGTGAGGCATACTATTACATGGCCTAGGTGAGTGCATTTCTATATGTTTGCATTATGTTGAAAAGGGAAGACTTGAGATAAGTCGACCCTAATTTAAAATTACATTGCATTTCTTCATAATACGTGATATGATGCATGACTCAACATGGCAAGCTTGATGGAGTACAAGGTACGTATTACTGTTTGCATAAATAATGATGAATCATGTTCACATAAGAAAATGACAAGATTAAAATGAAACAAGATACACCCTGGGGATCCAAGCCTATAGTGCAGAATGCACTAACGAGGTGTTTATATAAGGAGAAAAGAGCGTCCTTATATGAGGAGCAAAGAGCGTCCTCTCAAGTACGTACTCTACATGGCACTATGGTGCAGATAGGCTACGGGGTTTCCGTGGGCCTCTAGTCAGACACGTTGATAATATAACAAGATGATTACATGAAAGAACATGATACATGATACAGATGTTACATGATACATGAAAAAGTTGTCACATGATTTCATGATACATGAAAAAGAAGTTACATGTTACATGACAGAGAAGTACATTGCATATATGATAGAAATGTTACATGATACATGATAGAAATGTTACATGATATATGATAGAAATGTTATATTATGCATGATAGAGATGTTATATGATACAAAATACAGATCATTCATGTTATACATGATAATGATGTTTTATGATTTACATGATATTGCTGATTCGTGATTTACATGATAGCAATGATACATGAAACATTGATATTGTGACATGATTGCCATTTATAGAAAAAATGTATTGTACTTTATATATGACATACTAAATTATATTACTTCATGTTTTGATAAACTGTTTTGAATGCCTCACTAAGTTCATACTTAACGTGTGTCTTATGTCACACGTAGGTTTCCTGGAAATTGTCTATCAAGGAGGAGCAGAAACTTCAGAAAAATCAAGTTACTATAATAAGTTCAACAAGTACGTCTTTATCATAATTTGATAGACTAGTGGGCATGTAAGTAATTTAAAGTTGAATTGTCTACAACATAAGTTTACAACGTAATTATACGCTTTTATGGATGGATAAGTTTAGAAATACGAATTGTTAAAAATAGCAAAATCTTTGGTATGGTTAAGATGTTGTTTAGCCCTAATCGCGTAAAAAATTTAAAAATCAAGAAATGGGCTAGGCAGCTTACGTAGTTTTCACCCTGAATTATATTTTTATTTCAATAATTCAATTATAAATTTTGTAAACAAACTCAGGGTCAAAACTAGCTGCACCTAGACGACATAGTTTTAAATTTAAAACCGAGAAAGGGTTAAACTACAAATAAATTTTGGTATAAAAAAATTAATCAAGATTTCTTCCAATGATTTCGTAACATCTTTAATGTATATTCGATCTACGAGTATACGTTAAGGGTGTTACATTTATTGGTATCAGAGCTACAGGTTTAGCCGATTATGGAGGCTAAACCAAGTTTAATATGATTTGATGTTAAATACATGCCCCTAGATGCCATGTTACTGACGCACTGTTGTGTAACTTGATTATGCTCCTCAATAACATGAATAAGTTATAGTAGAAATAAGTAATGTCAAGTATTGTTGGACTGTGTTAGACATCTGATAGTTGAGACCAAAAGGAGGTCCAAAGTAGAAGTAATGAAATACATAATGTTCCATCTCTGGCTCTTACCTCAGTAGAGCCACTTGTATAGCAGAGAACTTTAGCACAAAAATATGAAACCTTAGTATGAGCTTTAAAGGTTGTGGTTAATAGAATTAAGACCCTTGTGCTTGCACCAGCCTGGTACCTGCACCAGTAAGGATGTCATTTGTTAAGGACCTTAAAAGTTAGGGGCTCCTGAATTTAATGGAGAAAGTGGTTCGATAATTACGAATTTGTGGCATAAAGATGTTAAAGTCATGCTATAGAGGAATTAAACTGCATATATACTAAGAAGTTAGAAGAAGTTGTATCCTGCTAAGGGAACACGTTCGTATTTGTGGTCTAATGCCACGGAGTTGGTGCCTATTAAGGAAGTGATTCGGAAATTCTTTTAAAAAGTGTTTAAAACCAAATATATGGGCGATTAGTTTAATAAAGAGATGTTGTTAGGTATGAGTTTATCGGTTTATCAGAATTCTTTAAATAAAGCAAAGGCTACGGAGAGAGAGCCTGTATTTACTTTAATTGATCCAGATTTGACTCACTCATACATTAGTACTAAGATAATGGCACAAAGAAAGATTTTTAAGGAAACTATTTCTAGTGATGTGATTTTTAGTAATCAATTTGGACATAGTGTATGGGTGACTAGAATATATAAGAAATGTACATTAGTAATTCAGCAGATTAAGTTCCCAGCGAATTTAATGGAACTTCCATTTCATGAATTTGAAGTTATTCTTGAAATGAATTGGCAATATACATATGATGTAGAAGTGATGTGTAAAAAAGGGTTAGTGCTTCAAGAACCTGATGGTTATGAAGTAAATGTGAAAGAAAGAACTGACTGTTTAGAGTTAGTGATTTCTACGACAACAGCTCAGAGGTTGTTAAGTAAATGGATGTAATGCGTGTTTAATTTATGTGGTGATTATAAATGTCACCCAAGAAGATTAAAGATATCCCGATTGTGGGAAATTTTCAAATGTGTTTTCGGATGAGTTATTAGGACTACCTCCGGATAGAGAGGTACAATTTGGGATTGATGTCTATCTTAGAATTGAACCAGTATTGATAGCATCATATAGGATGGTGTCAATTGAGCTAAGAAAGTTGAAAGCTCAATTGCAAGAACTGCTAGACTGGATTACACTTGGCCGAGTGTATCACCATAGGATGCTCCAGTATTATTTGTAGAGAAGAAAGAGGGTTCTCTACTATTATGTATAGATTACCGGTAGTTGAATAAAGTAACTATTAAGAACAAGTATCCACTACCAAGGATTAAAGATAGATCTTCGATCGGGTTATTATCAACTCAAGGTCAAATAAGAAGATGTATCAAAGACAGCATTCAGGGCTCGTTATGGACATTACAAATTTCTGGTAATAGCATTTGGACACGCAAATGCCCCTGCTGTATTCATGGAATTGATGAATAGGGTATTCTAATACTACTTAGACCAGTTTGTAGTAGTAGTCTTCATGGACAATATTATCGTATACTTAAAGATAGAAGCTGAACATGATTACCATTTTTGAGTAGTATTACAAACATTAAGAGATAAGCAGCTTTATGTAAGGTTTTCTGAATATGAATTTTAGTTATCAGAAGTAATTTTCCTTAGACATGTAGCATCAGCTAAAGGAATATGAGTTGAATTCCAAGGAAGTACAATCTATTCTTGAATAGGAGGCGCCGAAAAATGTCTCTAAAGTTCAGAGTTTCTTGAAATTAGCTGGATATTATAAATGTTTTATGTAGAATTTATCTATTATTACTCTGCTACTTACTCAACTACCGTAAAAAGGGCCACTGTAAAGCCCATTTAGACATGCATACCTTAAACCCAACAAAACGGCCACAAAATAAGATTAAATCAAATTTTATGAGTTAGAATATTTGATTATGTGATTTTTAATATGATTATATAGCTTAACCTCAATTTTAGAACTTTTTACTCGGTTAAAATTCTAACGGGTCCACTGTAAAGCCCATTTAGACATGCACACCTTAAACCCAAACAAAACGACCAAAAAATAGCATTAAATAAAATTTTAGGACTAAAAATATTTAGTTATGGGCTTTTGAACATGATTATATAGCTTAACCTCATTTTCAAAAATTTTACTCGGTTAAAATTCCAACGGGTCTACTGTAAATACCATTTTGACATGCGTGCCTTAAACCCAACAAAACAACCACAAAATAAGATTAAATAAAATTTCATGAGTTATCATATTTGATTATGGGCTTTTGAATATGATTATATAGCTTAGCCTCAATTTCAAAACTTTTTACTCAATTAAAATTCCAACGGGTCGACTATAAAGCCCATTTAGACATGCACACCTTAAACCCCAACAAAACCGCCAAAAAATAAGAATAAATAAAATTTTAGGACTAAAAATATTTAATTATGGGATTTTGAACATGATTATATAGCTTAACCTCATTTTCAGAATTTTTTACTCGGTTAAAATTCCAACGGGTCCACTATAAAGCCCATTTAGACATGCACGCCTTAAACTCCAACAAAACGGCCAAAAAATCAGATTAAATCACATTTTATAATTTAAAATGTTTATTTATGGGCTTTTGAACATGATTATATTGCTTAACCTCATTTTCAGAACTTTTTACTCGGTTAAAATTCTAATGGGTCCACTTTAAGCCCATTTAGACACACATGCCTTAAACCTAACAAAACAGCCACAAAATATGATTAAATCAAATTTCATGAGTAAAAATATTTGATTATGGGCTTTTGAATATGATTATATAGTATAACCTCAATTTTAGAAATTTTTACTCGGTTAAAATTCCAACGGGTTCATCGTAAAGCCCATTTATACATGCATGCCTTAAACCCCAACAAAACGGCTGAAAAATAAGATTAAATAAAATTTTAGGACTAAAAATATTTATTTATGGGCTTTTGAACATGATTACATAACTTAACCTCATTTTCAAAAAATTTTACTCGGTTAAAATCCTAACGGGTACACTATAAAGCCCATTTTGACATGCATGCCTTAAACCCAACAAAACGGCCACAAAATAAGATTAAATCAAATTTCATGAGTTATTATAATTGTTTATGGGCTCTTGAATATGATTATATAGCTTAACCTCAATTTCAAAACTTTTTACTCGGTTAAAATTCCAACAGGTCAACTGTAAATCCCATTTAGACATGCACATCTTAAACACCAACAAAACGGCCGAAAAATAAGATTAAATAAAATTTTAGGGCTAAAAATATTTAATTATGGGATTTTTAACATGATTATATAGCTTAACCACATTTTCAGAACTTTTTACACGGTTATAATTCTAACGGGTCCATTGTAAATCCCATTTAGACATGCACGCCTGAAACCCCAACAAAACGGCCGAAAAATCAGATTATATCATATTTTATAACTTAAAATTTTTAATTATAGGCTTTTGAACATAATTATATAGATTAACCTCATTTTCAGAACTATTTACTCGGTTAAAATTCTAATGGGCCCACTTTACGCCCATTTAGGCACGCATGCCTTAAACCCAACAAAACGGCCACAAAATATGATTAAATCAAATTTCATGAGTTAAAATATTTGATTATGGGCTTTTCAATATGATTATATGGCTTAACCTCAATTTCAAAACTTTTTACTCGGTTAAAATTCCAACGGGTCCACTGTAAAGCCCATTTAGACATGCACGGCTTAAACCTCAACAAAACGACCGAAAAATAAGAATAATAAAATTTTAGGACTTAAAATATTTAGTTATGGGATTTTGAACATGATTATATAACTTAACCTCATTTTCAAACAAATTTACTCGGTTAAAATTCCAACGGGTCCACTATAAAGCCCATTTAGACATACATGCCTTAAACCCAATAAAACGGCCACAAAATAAGATTAAATCAAATTTCATGAGTTATAATAATTGATTATGGACTTTTGAATATGATTATATAGCTTAATGTCAATTTCAAAACTTTTTACTCGGTTAAAATTCCAACGGGTCCACTGTAAAGCCCATTTAGACATGCACACCTTAAACCCCAACAAAACGGCCGAAAAATAATAATAAATAAGATTTTAGGACTAAAAATATTTTCTTATTGGCTTTTGAACATGATTATATAGCTTAACCTCATTTTCCAAACATTTTACTCGGTTAAAATTCCAATGGGTCCACTGTAAAGCCCATTTTATAACTTAAAATATTTAGTTATGGGATTTTGAACATGATTATATAGCTTAATCTCATTTTCAGAACTTTTTACTTGGTTAAAATTCCAATTGGTCCACTGTAAAGCCTATTTATACATGCAGGCCTTGAACCTAACAAAGCGGCCACAAAATAAAATTAAATCAAATTTCATGAGTAATGGATGGGCTTTCGAATATGATTATATAGCTTAACCTCAATTTTAGAACTTTTTACTCGGTTAAAATTCTAATGGGTAAAAATTCCAACGGGTGGGTGTGTGTGATCGAAATTCTCTCAACTCTCTCTTCTTTCTCATCTCTCAACTCCCTTGTGCAACCTCTCCTCCCCTTCCCTTGCAGCCTCCTTTTCGTAGCCTCGGTAATCTGCCTTCCCCAAGCCTCTTCTTCCCCAGCACTTTGGCTTCAGAATTGATGGCATCATGTTTATTTTTTCAACAAATTTACCCTTCGGTTTGCCCGATTATATCACTGTCGATCCGCCTCAACCTCCATACGCACCACCGTACCAAGAGGGATGCGGCAGTCTTGAGAGGTGAGTTAACTAGATCGCACCTGTGCTCGTTCCAGGTCTACCATTTGCTTATCATAATATGGTTGTCTTTTTTGATTTTCGCCATTGATATTTTAAAAGTAAAATTCGATTTTCAGTTTTTTATCATAAATGTTTGACTTATACAACTCCAAATCGGACCTTCGCTAACTTTTTGCTTCAGAATTCCTCATAAGGTTTTCTGAAACCTTCCTTTTATCAGTTTTCAGAATTAGATTTTAATATGAATTTTTCTATGGAATCTTTTATTATCTTCATTTCTTTACATTTCCTCGTATTACTTTACATTGTATATTAAGTTTCCTGCCTTTTATCATAATTTTTTAATCATATTCTGTTAATTCGGTCCTTTGCTAAAGTTTGGATTAAAAATTCCTCTTATGGTTCTCTGCATCTTTCTCTTACTCTATTTCCAAAATTAGATTTTAATATGGATCTTTCTAAGGACTTTTTTATTCCTTTTAATTCTTTCCTTTTGCTTCTTTTTACTTTTCTTTATTCTTCCCAACATTGCTCTCCCAAGATTCCATTTAATCTACCCTTTTGGTATGGGAACTTTTATTTTACCAGTAAGACAGTTTCTTTCAAGTTTTAAGACTAGGATTTATTTTTTCTTACCCATGTTGTGTAACACCCTAAACCGGGTGAGGTTAGAAGCTTTCTCGGTTTAGTCGGGTATTATCGATGTTTTAAGACTATAGGATTTATTTTATCTACCCAGATTCCATTTTATCTATCCTGGATTGGAGACCTCCGAGGAATGTTGGTGAGGTCAGAAGCTTTCTCGGTTTAGCCGGATATTATCGACGTTTTGTCAAAGGATTCTCATCCATTGCCGCAAGTTTGACTAAGCTAACTCGCAAAGATACACCCTTTGTTTGGTCAGAGAACCAACAACGAAGCTTCGATCAGCTTAAACAAGCCCTGACTCATGCTCCGATTCTCATCCAACCAGTATCGGGCAAGGAGTACACTGTTTACAGTAATGCATCTCATTTGGGACTGGGATGTGTCCTAATGCAAGATGGAAACGTGGTAGCTTACGCTTCAAGGCAACTAAAACCACACAAGTCAAACTACCCTATACACGATCTAGAATTGACAGCTATCATGTTTGCACTCAAAGTCTGGATTACTTGTACGGGGAGAAATGCAAATTGTTCACAGACCACAAGAGTCTCAAATACCTCATAACTTAGAAAGACTTGAACTTGAGGCAAAAGAGATGACTAGAGTTACTTATAGATTACGATTTGGTTATCGATTACCATCCGGGGAAAGCAAACGTGGTTGCTGATGCCCTTAGTCGCAGACCATACTCGGGTAAACCCTTAAATCTAAATCCTAGAATAATCTATTCGAATTAGATCTTTCTTGACTTAAAAGTAACTATTTGAAAATCTCCCTTAATGATCTTTACCATTCGTTTATAGCTTCCTTGGCTATCAATGCTCATTTTCGTTTATCCAAAGGACGAAAATTCTTGTCTAAACTTCAAGTTCAATCTAGCTAATCTCGAGAATCAAAGAACTCCAACAAATTGATCCAGATCTTTAGAAGATCATGTCCAAGCTAGACCTGAGTCTAATTCTGACTTTTCCCTTAAGTCGAATGGACTCCTCTATTTCAAGGATAGAGTATGTGTTCCTAACAACGAAGAACTAAGACACGAAATGTTACAAGAAGCTCTCAAAGCTCTTTCTCTATTCAACCCGGATCGTTAAGATGTACAAGGACCTAAAGCCACTATCTTTGGTGGATGGGCATGAAATCGGCTATCACAGATTTTTTTGTTTGAAGTGCTTAACTTGTCGGAGGGTCAAAGCCGAGCATCAAGTCCCTACTAGATTGCTCCAACCAATCGAATTCCCTCGGTGGAAATGGGATCAGATTACAATGGACTTCGTGCACTGGTCTTCCTTCCACTCCAAGAAAGAACGATGTTGTGTGGGTGATTGTTGATAGATTCACAAAGTCTACTCATTTCATCCTGTTCGAATGAACATGAGCTTGGAAACCTTAGCCAAGCTATACATCCATGAAGTGATTTGATTACATGGTGTACCTACAACTATAATCTCCGATCGAGACCCTAGATTTGCTTATCGATTTTGGAATTCCTTGCAAAAAGCCTTTGGAACTAAAGTGCACCTTACTATAGCCTTTCATCCTCAATCGGATGGTCAATCTGAAAAGAATTATACAAGTACTTGAAGACATGCTACGTGCTTGTGTTATAGACTTCAGAAAGAATTGGGAGAAATCTCTACCCCTAGTAGAGTTTGCTTATAACAATAGCTACGGACATCTATTCGGATGGCTCCCTCAAGCTCTATACGGAAGGAAATGTATAACTCCCTTGTGCTGGTCTGAATTGGGAGAAAACAAAGTATTGGGACCTCAACTACTCAGAGAAACCAAAGAACAAGTTCAAATCATACATGATCGATTGAAGCAAGCCTTTGATAGACAAAAAGCATACGCAGACTTGAAAATGAGAGACATCCAATACAATGTTGGAGACAAGGTCTTCCCTGAAAGTGTCTCCTTGGAAGAAAGTCTTTCCGTTTGGAACAAAAAAGAAACTTAGTCCCGATTCATTGGACCATTCAAAATCATTGAAAGGATAGGGCCAGTGGCCTATCGATTAGCTCTTCCTAGTGAATTTGATAAGATCCACAATGTCTTCCATGTTTCCATGCTCTGAAGATATCGATCTGACCCATCCCATGTTCTTGAACCTGAATAAGTCGAATTGAATCCCAACTTATCGTATGAAGAAGAGCCAATACGAATACTTGACAAAGAAGTTAGAAGACTCCAAAACAAGAACGCTCCCTTGGTGAAAGTGTTATGGAGAAATCATAAAATGGAAGAAGCAACTTGGGAACCTGAGGCTATGATGAGAGATCAATACCCTCACTTGTTCAACTCAGGTAAATTCCAGGTCGAATTTATTTTTATGGGGGGGGAGAATTGTAACACCCTAAACCGGGCCTAGGAAAGTTACCACTATTTAAGCCATTGATTAATTGAGTCATATGCTATTCAATTGAAATAATTAGGAGTATGTAGCATGAATCAATTAGTTAAATTGTTATAGATTTTCCCTTATTAGACTAATTAAGTCTAGGATCAAATTAAAATAAAAGGAAGAAAAGATAGCTAATGTCTAAAGGACTAAAATGTCTAAGAAACTTAAGCTAGAGTAATCTGTCCAGAATACCTTGTTCTGGCAGTAACTTTGAAAAATCTTTATAAATTGTACAAATGGAATTTAAGGCTTAAACTTTAATGGATAGTACCTTAATATGTCTAAATTCATTAGAGAAAACGGAATTGAATTCAGAATTTTATAATGGATTGTAGAAATGAAACAATGGAGACAGTGCAAACTGTCCAGTGTTGTAATTACCCTGTCTTTAAGTAACAAACTGTATTAATTGGTAAATAGGTAAAATGCAAGGCTTATATGGTTAGAAGGACAATTAAGTTATCTTTCCAACGGTGTAAACCAATTGAAATTACGACGTACGGAATGAAAATTATGCATGTTTTAGTAAGTAATGCACAAGCTGCCAGGCAGGCAGCAGCAGCCTTGATGTTTTGAAATGTATGAATTATGTATTGTTGCCCTGTTTTGAATAAATGAATGTACTTTTCTTGACCATGATTCACTTGTATGAAATGTTAGAACGAGAAGGGAACATTGGAGAAGGGACTAAGGAGGAGCATCCGAAAGCTAGAAACAAAGGAGTTTGGATCCAATACTAGCTAAGTTTGGAGTATTGTGAGTGTAGTTTAATATAGTGTTGGGACTTAGTCCTAAACAAAGATGCATGTCTACTTCTTGTTATTGATGCCATGTTAATATGTTTGATTTAAGTTTGGCTGTGATGATAAAAGGGAAGAATGGTTTAAGCTAAAACTTGAAGTAATAATAACATGAATGAGGTTAAATTACCTAGGAAGAAAGTTGAAAACAAATACTTGAGCCTTGATGCCTTGACTTTGATCCATTCGAATGAATGCTTAATGTATCTCTATGTTTTGAATACTTGTTAACATGATATAAATCATGAATTGAAGATCTTGCTTGATGCCTAAGAAATGGCATATGTTAATTGCTTGCTTGAATGACAAGATTAAATTGCAAAATGTAGAGCTAAGGCTCAATTGGCCTAAGGGCGTGTATATGAACATGATCTTGCAATGTATCAATTGAATTGATCCTTGAATAAGCTATTGATTGACATAAACATGTCTAAAGATTCTCATCCATTGCAAGATGGAAACGTGGTAGCTTACGCTTCAAGGCAACTAAAAACACACAAGTCAAACTACCCTATACACGATCTAAATTGGCAGCTATCATGTTTGCACTCAAAGTCTAGATTACTTGTACGGGAGAAATGCAAATTGTTCATGACCACAAGAGTCTCAAATACCTCATAACTTAGAAAGACTTGAACTTGAGGCAAAAGAGATGACTAGAGTTACTTATAGATTACGATTTGGTTATCGATTACCATCCGGGGAAAGCAAACGTGGTTGCTGATGCCCTTAGTCGCAGACCATACTCGGGTAAACCCTTAAATCTAAATCCTAGAATAATCTATTCGAATTAGATCTTTCTTGACTTAAAAGTAACTATTTGAAAATCTCCCTTAATGATCTTTACCATTCGTTTATAGCTTCCTTGGCTATCAATGCTCATTTTCGTTTATCCAAAGGACGAAAATTCTTGTCTAAACTTCAAGTTCAATCTAGCTAATCTCGAGAATCAAAGAACTCCAACAAATTGATCCAGATCTTTAGAAGATCATGTCCAAGCTAGACCTGAGTCTAATTCTGACTTTTCCCTTAAGTCGAATGGACTCCTCTATTTCAAGGATAGAGTATGTGTTCCTAACAACGAAGAACTAAGACACGAAATGTTACAAGAAGCTCTCGAAAGCTCTTTCTCTATTCAACCCG
This sequence comes from Hibiscus mutabilis, assembly GCA_019671005.1. Taxonomy (NCBI): domain Eukaryota; kingdom Viridiplantae; phylum Streptophyta; class Magnoliopsida; order Malvales; family Malvaceae; genus Hibiscus; species Hibiscus mutabilis. The sequence continues at coordinate 34,838,142 of CM033736.1, forward strand.
GATCAGTTAAGATGTACAAGGACCTAAAGCCACTATACTGGTGGACAGGCATGAAATCGGCTATCATGATTTTGTTTGAAGTGCTTAACTTGTCGAGGGTCAAAGCCGAGCATCAAGTCCCTACTAGATTGCTCCAACCAATCAATTCCCTCGGTGGAAATGGGATCAGATTACAATGGACTTCGACTGGTCTTCCTTCCACTCCAAGAAAGAACGATGTTGTGTGGGTGATTGTTGATAGATTCACAAAGTCTACTCATTTCATCCCTGTTCGAATGAACATGAGCTTGGAAACCTTAGCCAAGCTATACATCCATGAAGTGATTTGATTACATGGTGTACCTACAACTATAATCTCCGATCGAGACCCTAGATTTGCTTATCGATTTTGGAATTCCTTGCAAAAAGCCTTTGGAACTAAAGTGCACCTTACTATAGCCTTTCATCCTCAATCGATGGTCAATCTGAAAGAATTATACAAGTACTTGAAGACATGCTACGTGCTTGTGTTATAGACTTCAGAAAGAATTGGGAGAAATCTCTACCCCTAGTAGAGTTTGCTTATAACAATAGCTACCGGACATCTATTCGGATGGCTCCTTCAAGCTCTATACGGAAGGAAATGTATAACTCCCTTGTGCTGGTCTGAATTGGGAGAAAACAAAGTATTGGGACCTCAACTACTCAGAGAAACCAAAGAACAAGTTCAAATCATACATGATCGATTGAAGCAAGCCTTTGATAGACAAAAAGCATACGCAGACTTGAAAATGAGAGACATCCAATACAATGTTGGAGACAAGGTCTTCCTGAAAGTGTCTCCTTGGAAGAAAGTCTTTCCGTTTGGAACAAAAAAGAAACTTAGTCCCGATTCATTGGACCATTCAAAATCATTGAAAGGATAGGGCGGTGGCCTATCGATTAGCTCTTCCTAGTGAATTTGATAAGATCCACAATGTCTTCCATGTTTCCATGCTCAAGATATCGATCGACCCATCCCATGTTCTTGAACCTGAATAAGTCGAATTGAATCCCAACTTATCGTATGAAGAAGAGCCAATACGAATACTTGACAAAGAAGTTAGAAGACTCCAAAACAAGAACGCTCCCTTGGTGAAAGTGTTATGGAGAAATCATAAAATGGAAGAAGCAACTTGGGAACCTGAGGCTATGATGAGAGATCAATACCCTCACTTGTTCAACTCAGGTAAATTCCAGGTCGAATTTATTTTTATGGGGGGGGAGAATTGTAACACCCTAAACCGGGCCTAGGAAAGTTACCACTATTTAAGCCATTGATTAATTGAGTCATATGCTATTCAATTGAAATAATTAGGAGTATGTAGCATGAATCAATTAGTTAAATTGTTATAGATTTTCCTTATTAGACTAATTAAGTCTAGGATCAAATTAAAATAAAAGGAAGAAAAGATAGCTAATGTCTAAAGGACTAAAATGTCTAAGAAACTTAAGCTAGAGTAATCTGTCCAGAATACCTTGTTCTGGCAGTAACTTTGAAAAATCTTTATAAATTGTACAAATGGAATTTAAGGCTTAAACTTTAATGGATAGTACCTTAATATGTCTAAATTCATTAGGAGAAAACGGAATTGAATTCAGAATTTTATAATGGATTGTAGAAATGAAACAATGGAGACAGTGCAAACTGTCCAGTGTTGTAATTACCCTGTCTTTAAGTAACAAACTGTATTAATTGGTAAATAGGTAAAATGCAAGGCTTATATGGTTAGAAGGACAATTAAGTTATCTTTCCAACGGTGTAAACCAATTGAAATTACGACGTACGGAATGAAAATTATGCATGTTTTAGTAAGTAATGCACAAGCTGCCAGGCAGGCAGCAGCAGCCTTGATGTTTTGAAATGTATGAATTATGTATTGTTGCCCTGTTTTGAATAAATGAATGTACTTTTCTTGACCATGATTCACTTGTATGAAATGTTAGAACGAGAAGGGAACATTGGAGAAGGGACTAAGGAGGAGCATCCGAAAGCTAGAAACAAAGGAGTTTGGATCCAATACTAGCTAAGTTTGGAGTATTGTGAGTGTAGTTTAATATAGTGTTGGGACTTAGTCCTAAACAAAGATGCATGTCTACTTCTTGTTATTGATGCCATGTTAATATGTTTGATTTAAGTTTGGCTGTGATGATAAAAGGGAAGAATGGTTTAAGCTAAAACTTGAAGTAATAATAACATGAATGAGGTTAAATTACCTAGGAAGAAAGTTGAAAACAAATACTTGAGCCTTGATGCCTTGACTTTGATCCATTCGAATGAATGCTTAATGTATCTCTATGTTTTGAATACTTGTTAACATGATATAAATCATGAATTGAAGATCTTGCTTGATGCCTAAGAAATGGCATATGTTAATTGCTTGCTTGAATGACAAGATTAAATTGCAAAATGTAGAGCTAAGGCTCAATTGGCCTAAGGGCCGTGTATATGAACATGATCTTGCAATGTATCAATTGAATTGATCCTTGAATAAGCTATTGATTGACATAAACATGTCTAAAGATTCTCATCCATTGCAAGATGGAAACGTGGTAGCTTACGCTTCAAGGCAACTAAAAACACACAAGTCAAACTACCCTATACACGATCTAGAATTGGCAGCTATCATGTTTGCACTCAAAGTCTAGATTACTTGTACGGGGAGAAATGCAAATTGTTCACTGACCACAAGAGTCTCAAATACCTCATAACTTAGAAAGACTTGAACTTGAGGCAAAAGAGATGACTAGAGTTACTTATAGATTACGATTTGGTTATCGACTACCATCCGAGGAAAGCAAACGTGGTTGCTGATGCCTTTAGTCGCAGACCATACTTGGGTAAACCCTTAAATCTAAATCCTAGAATAATCTATTCGAATTAGATCTTTCTTGACTTAAAAGTAACTATTTGAAAATCTCCCTTAATGATCTTTCCCATTCGTTTATAGCTTCCTTGGCTATCAATGCTCATTTTCGTTTATCCAAAGGACGAAAATTCTTGTCTAAACTTCAAGTTCAATATAGCCTAATCTTGAGTATAAAAGAACTCCAACAAATTGATCCAGATCTTTAGAAGATCATGTCCAAGCTAGACCTGAGTCTAATTCTGACTTTTCCCTTAAGTCGAATGGACTCCTCTATTTCAAGGATAGAGTATGTGTTCCTAACAACGAAGAACTAAGACACGAAATGTTACAAGAAGCTCTCGAAAGCTCTTTCTCTATTCAACCCGGATCAGTTAAGATGTACAAGGACCTAAAGCCACTATACTGGTGGACAGGCATGAAATCGGCTATCATGATTTTTGTTTCGAAGTGCTTAACTTGTCAGAGGGTCAAAGCCGAGCATCAAGTCCCTACTAGATTGCTCCAACCAATCGAATTCCCTCAGTGGAAATGGGATCAGATTACAATGGACTTCGTACCTGGTCTTCCTTCCACTCCAAGAAAGAACGATGTTGTGTGGGTGATTGTTGATAGATTCACAAAGTCTACTCATTTCATCCCTGTTCGAATGAACATGAGCTTGGAAACCTTAGCCAAGCTATACATCCATGAAGTGATTTGATTACATGGTGTACCTACAACTATAATCTCCGATCGAGACCCTAGATTTGCTTATCGATTTTGGAATTCCTTGCAAAAAGCCTTTGGAACTAAAGTGCACCTTACTATAGCCTTTCATCCTCAATCAGATGGTCAATCTGAAAGAATTATACAAGTACTTGAAGACATGCTACGTGCTTGTGTTATAGACTTCAGAAAGAATTGGGAGAAATCTCTACCCCTAGTAGAGTTTGCTTATAACAATAGCTACCAGACATCTATTCAGATGGCTCCCTTCGAAGCTCTATACGGAAGGAAATGTATAACTCCCTTGTGCTGGTCTGAATTGGGAGAAAACAAAGTATTGGGACCTCAACTACTCAGAGAAACCAAAGAACAAGTTCAAATCATACATGATCGATTGAAGCAAGCCTTTGATAGACAAAAAGCATACGCAGACTTGAAAATGAGAGACATCCAATACAATGTTGGAGACAAGGTCTTCCTGAAAGTGTCTCCTTGGAAGAAAGTCTTTCCGTTTGGAACAAAAAAGAAACTTAGTCCCGATTCATTGGACCATTCAAAATCATTGAAAGGATAGGGCCAGTGGCCTATCGATTAGCTCTTCCTAGTGAATTTGATAAGATCCACAATGTCTTCCATGTTTCCATGCTCTGAAGATATCGATCTGACCCATCCCATGTTCTTGAACCTGAATAAGTCGAATTGAATCCCAACTTATCGTATGAAGAAGAGCCAATACGAATACTTGACAAAGAAGTTAGAAGACTCCAAAACAAGAACGCTCCCTTGGTGAAAGTGTTATGGAGAAATCATAAAATGGAAGAAGCAACTTGGGAACCTGAGGCTATGATGAGAGATCAATACCCTCACTTGTTCAACTCAGGTAAATTCCAGGTCGAATTTATTTTTATGGGGGGGGAGAATTGTAACACCCTAAACCGGGCCTAGGAAAGTTACCACTATTTAAGCCATTGATTAATTGAGTCATATGCTATTCAATTGAAATAATTAGGAGTATGTAGCATGAATCAATTAGTTAAATTGTTATAGATTTTCCCTTATTAGACTAATTAAGTCTAGGATCAAATTAAAATAAAAGGAAGAAAAGATAGCTAATGTCTAAAGGACTAAAATGTCTAAGAAACTTAAGCTAGAGTAATCTGTCCAGAATACCTTGTTCTGGCAGTAACTTTGAAAAATCTTTATAAATTGTACAAATGGAATTTAAGGCTTAAACTTTAATGGATAGTACCTTAATATGTCTAAATTCATTAGGAGAAAACGGAATTGAATTCGGAATTTTATAATGGATTGTAGAAATGAAACAATGGAGACAGTGCAAACTGTCCAGTGTTGTAATTACCCTGTCTTTAAGTAACAAACTGTATTAATTGGTAAATAGGTAAAATGCAAGGCTTATATGGTTAGAAGGACAATTAAGTTATCTTTCCAACGGTGTAAACCAATTGAAATTACGACGTACGGAATGAAAATTATGCATGTTTTAGTAAGTAATGCACAAGCTGCCAGGCAGGCAGCAGCAGCCTTGATGTTTTGAAATGTATGAATTATGTATTGTTGCCCTGTTTTGAATAAATGAATGTACTTTTCTTGACCATGATTCACTTGTATGAAATGTTAGAACGATAAGGGAACATTGGAGAAGGGTCTAAGGAGGAGCATCCGAAAGCTAGAAACAAAGGAGTTTGGATCGAATACTAGCTAAGTTTGGAGTATTGTGAGTGTAGTTTAATATAGTGTTGGGACTTAGTCCTAAACAAAGATGCATGTCTACTTCTTGTTATTGATGCCATGTTAATATGTTTGATTTAAGTTTGGTTGTGATGATAAAAGGGAAGAATGGTTTAAGCTAAAACATGAAGTAATAATAACATGAATGAGGTTAAATTACCTAGGAAGAAAGTTGAAAACAAATACTTGAGCCTTGATGCCTTGACTTTGATCCATTCGAATGAATGCTTAATGTATCTCTATGTTTTGAATACTTGTTAACATGATATAAATCATGAATTGAAGATCTTGCTTGATGCCTAAGAATTGGCATATGTTAATTGCTTGCTTGAATGACAAGATTAAATTGCAAAATGTAGAGCTAAGGCTCAATTGGCCTAAGGGCCGTGTATATGAACATGATCTTGCAATGTATCAATTGAATTGATCCTTGAATAAGCTATTGATTGACATAAACATGTAATACTTGCAATGTATCACTTGGTTGTTAGTGGTCATAGGTAGAAGGGCATGCCTTAGAGTCTAGAGCTCATTGTGTCAGGGTGGACTACGGTCCAGGGCTAAGGCCCCTAATTGGCGACAGACGAAGGGTACGTATGTGTGGTCTTTGGCGACAGTAGGAGGGTTGACCAGTGCTACGGCACATCTTGTGGCAACAGTTGGTTGGAGACTCGATTACATTGAGAACTAAATACCAAGGGCATAAACTAAAGAAAGCAAATAAAAATAATTAAAGAATAAGATTACATGATACTTGAACTACTTGGATTCTTGAATTACATGATACTTGAACTATTTGGATTCTTGAATTACATGATACTTGTACTACTTGGATTCTTGAATTACATGATACTTGAACTACTTGGATTCTTGAACTACATGATACTTGAACTATTTGGATTCTTGAACTACATGATACTTGAACTACTTGAATTCTTGAATTACATGATACTTGAACTACTTGGATTCTTGAATTACATGATACTTGAACTATTTGGATTCTTGAATTACATGATACTAGTACTTCTTGGATTCTTTAATTACATGATACTTGAACTATTTGGATTCTTGAACTACATGATACTTGAACTACTTGAATTACATGATACTTGAACTACTTGGATTCTTGAATTACATGTATTTGATGACTTATAATCCTACTTGCATCGATTGTGCCTAGTGTATTGTTTGAAATGATAAGCATGTATAAACCTTAAAATCGAATTGCTTCCAACTTGAACTAGGCTTAAACTTGGCTAAGTGATACTTGTCTTGTAAATTGGTTAGATCTAGTTGCTACCTCACTAAGTACAATCTTGTACTTATCACTCTTGTTTTCATTCTTCCCAACCACAGATTAAGGATTTCGATCGTTGCTTGATCCTGAAGTCTGGTTTCCTTGAGCTCGAAGCAAGACACAGGATTTTGCTAAAGTATGGTTCATACTTGTTTTGTACTCCCCTAGTTGGTGGCATATAGTTGTATATAGTGTCTTGTACATGCATTTGAATACTTGAACTTGTATATGTATATGCACTTGAATGGGCTTAGTATTTTGTGAACTTGGTTGTTAACATGAATATAGTAATGAACTTGTTTGTTAATGTGTAATCAAGCAATGAATTCTATGTAATGAAAGTAATGTTGCTGCGCATATTGATTTATATACTTGGAATGTTCAAAGTGATCATCTAGCCTTGTTCCATTTCGAATATCTTGTGAAATATGATATTCTTGTATGATCATGACATGTTATATATGTATTTTATAATCTTGAATGGTAAATGTCGAATGGTAAAGTTGGTATATTGCTTGCTTGGAGACAAGGTATGTACAATTGAATGTTACATGTATCAAGTTAAGAAACAATGAAATGAAATGGAAGCATGATTGTCCTTAAGCTAATCGAATGATGATGATTGTATGATAATGTTAATTGAAATTTTTGGTAACCTATAATGTATGTAAAAGTGATTGCTTACATGTTAAGTAATGTATGTTTGGTTACTTGCTTGTTAAGTAATCTAATAGGGATGAGTTGCCTATTCTTGCCTGTTCTTACTTGTATTGTTCATTGGTAACGCTCCCAAACCATTTTGCTGCCAACCCAGTTTAGGGGTGTTACATTTTATTGGTATCAGAGCATTTTAGTCGGTTCTAGGACTAAACTGGGCTCTCTTGCATCATATAAGATATATGTGCCACATAGGAGACTTGTGTTGTATAGCTTGTGTCTTTTCTTAACAAAATTGAACCCCTAATTGTTCTTTTTAAACATAGAATGTCTGAAACACGGCTTGGTTAGGATGATAAAAGTCCCGAAGGCTCCTCGAATGAAGGAGATAATGTGAGGATGAAGCATAATCCTCCACAACAACAAGCTCAACCTTGATTGAAAAGTTAAACTTAAAGCCTGAAATTGTAAAACAAAACCTTGTAGTCTTGAACCTTATAGAGGAAATTACAAACATAAGCCTTAGCTGTAGAAATTGTTCCCTATTCATTTGAAATGTACCCTTTCTTGTTGATCTATATGTACTACCAACTTGTGATTTTGATCTAGTACTGGGACTAGATTGGTTAAGCAAGCATGAAGCCTGGGTAGATTTCCTAAATAGGAGACTTTACCTTCGAGTTTTAGGAAAGGAATCAATTCTTCTAATTGACAAGAAATCGACCTCAATCTTTGCTACTATGGTCTTACAATATGAACTTGAATTCAGTTTACTTAGTGTGCCTATTCTATCTGAATATCTTGATGTTTTTCCTGATGAACTCCCTGGTCTCCCTCCAACCAGAGAAGTAGAGTTCGGGATCAATGTCCAACCTGGAACAACTCCAGTGTCCATCACACCTTATCGAATGGTACCTGTTGAGTTGAAAGAACTAAAGAAGCAACTCCAAGAGCTACAAGACAAGGGTTTCATTAGACCTAACTCGTCTCCCTGGGTGGTCCAGTCTTGTTCGTGAAGAAGAAAGACAGAACTATGAGACTCTGTATTGACTACAGACAATTGAACAAGCTTACTATCAAGAATCGATATCCTCTCCCTAGGATTGAAGATCTTTTCGATCAACTCAAGGATGCCGCAGTATTCTAAAAGATCGATCTACGATCGGGATACTACCAAATGAGGGTAAAAGAAGAGGATGTACCCAAGACATCCTTTCGTACTCGATATGGCCATTTTGAATTCCTTGTAATGCCATTTGGGTTAACGAATGCTCCAGCTGCTTTCATGGATCTCATGAACCGTGTATTCAAGCCCTATCTTGACAAGTTCGTAGTAGTCTTCATTAATGACATTCTAGTGTATTCTCAGAATAAGGAAGAACATTCCGAACACCTTCGAATTGTATTGCAAACTCTCTGAGAACGTCAATTGTATAAAAAGTTCTCTATATGCGAATTTTGGCTATCGAAAGTGTCGTTCCTTGGCCATGTCATCTCGGCAGAAGGGATTAAAGTAGACCCGAGCAAGGTTCAATCTATCCTGGATTGGAGACCTCAGAGGAATGTTGGTGAGGTCAGAAGCTTTCTCAGTTTAACCAGGTATTATCAATGTTTTGTCAAAAGATTCTCATCCATTGCCGCAAGTTTGACTAAGCTAACTCGCAAAGATACACCCTTTGTTTGGTCAGAGCACCAACAACGAAGCTTCGATTAGCTTAAACAAGCCTTGACTCATGCTCCGATTCTCATCCAACCAGTATCCGGCAAGGAGTACACTGTTTATAGTAATGCATCTCATTTGGGACTGGGATGTGTCCTAATGCAAGATGGAAACGTGGTAGCTTACGCTTCAAGGCAACTAAAACCACACAAGTCAAACTACCCTATACACGATCTAGAATTGGCAGCTATCATGTTTGCACTCAAAGTCTAGATTACTTGTACGGGGAGAAATGCAAATTGTTTACTGACCACAAGAGTCTCAAATACCTCATAACTTAGAAAGACTTGAACTTGAGGCAAAAGAGATGACTAGAGTTACTTATAGATTACGATTTGGTTATCGACTACCATCCGAGGAAAGCAAACGTGGTTGCTGATGCCTTTAGTCGCAGACCATACTTGGGTAAACCCTTAAATCTAAATCCTAGAATAATCTATTCGAATTAGATCTTTCTTGACTTAAAAGTAACTATTTGAAAATCTCCCTTAATGATCTTTCCCATTCGTTTATAGCTTCCTTGGCTATCAATGCTCATTTTCGTTTATCCAAAGGACGAAAATTCTTGTCTAAACTTCAAGTTCAATATAGCCTAATCTTGAGTATCAAAGAACTCCAACAAATTGATCCAGATCTTTAGAAGATCATGTCCAAGCTAGACCTGAGTCTAATTCTGACTTTTCCCTTAAGTCGAATGGACTCCTCTATTTCAAGGATAGAGTATGTGTTCCTAACAACGAAGAACTAAGACACGAAATGTTACAAGAAGCTCTCGAAAGCTCTTTCTCTATTCAACCCAGATCAGTTAAGATGTACAAGGACCTAAAGCCACTATACTGGTGGACAGGCATGAAATCGGCTATCACAGATTTTGTTTCGAAGTGCTTAACTTGTCAGAGGGTCAAAGCCGAGCATCAAGTCCCTACTAGATTGCTCCAACCAATCGAATTCCCTCAGTGGAAATGGGATCAGATTACAATGGACTTCGTACCTGGTCTTCCTTCCACTCCAAGAAAGAACGATGTTGTGTGGGTGATTGTTGATAGATTCACAAAGTCTACTCATTTCATCCCTGTTCGAATGAACATGAGCTTGGAAACCTTAGCCAAGCTATACATCCATGAAGTGATTTGATTACATGGTGTACCTACAACTATAATCTCCGATCGAGACCCTAGATTTGCTTATCGATTTTGGAATTCCTTGCAAAAAGCCTTTGGAACTAAAGTGCACCTTACTATAGCCTTTCATCCTCAATCAGATGGTCAATCTGAAAGAATTATACAAGTACTTGAAGACATGCTACGTGCTTGTGTTATAGACTTCAGAAAGAACTGAGAGAAATCTCTACCCCTAGTAGAGTTTGCTTATAACAATAGCTACCAGACATCTATTCAGATGGCTCCTTTCGAAGCTCTATACGGAAGGAAATGTATAACTCCCTTGTGCTGGTCTGAATTGGGAGAAAACAAAGTATTGGGACCTCAACTACTCAAAGAAACCGAAGAACAAGTTCAAATCATACATGATCGATTGAAGCAAGCCTTTGATAGACAAAAAGCATACGCAGACTTGAAAATGAGAGACATCCAATACAATGTTGGAGACAAGGTCTTCCTGAAAGTGTCTTCTTGGAAGAAAGTCTTTCGGTTTGGAACAAAAGGGAAACTTAGTCCCCGATTCATTGGACCATTCGAAATCATTGAAAGGATAGGGCCAGTGGCCTATCGATTAGCTCTTCCTAGTGAATTTGATAAGATCCACAATGTCTTCCTTGTTTCCATGCTCCGAAGATATCGATCTGACCCATCCCATGTTCTTGAACCTGAATAAGTCGAATTGAATCTCAACTTATCGTATGAAAAAGAGCCAATACGAATACTTGACAAAGAAGTTAGAAGACTCCGAAACAAGAATGTTCCCTTGGTGAAAGAGTTATGGAGAAATCATAAAATGGAAGAAGCAACTTGGGATCCTGAGGCTACGATGAGAGATCAATATCCTCACTTGTTCAACTCAGGTAAATTCGAGGGTGAATTTATTTTTAAGGGGGGGAGAATTGTAACACCCTAAACCGGGCCTAGGAAAGTTGCCACTATTTAAGCCATTGACTAATTAAGTCACGTGCTATTCAATTGAAATAATTAGGAGTATGTAACAGGAAACAATTAGTTAAATTGTTATAGAATTTCCCTTATTAGACTAATTAAGTCTAGGATCAAATTAAAATAAAAGGAAGAAAAGATAGCTAATGTCTAAAGGACTAAAATGTTATATCCAATAAATTAGCGTGCCGAATTAAGAAAGGACTCGATTGAACATTAAGCTAAATTAAAGGAATGCATGGTAAATAAAAAATAGGTGGTGGACAATACACATGTCCACCTAAGCATGCTTACCGTCCATTGTGATAATCATCTTCTTCTTCAATTAGCTAAAACCCCAAAACCAATTTTAGAGAGAAGAATAAGGTAAAATTTGGGAAATCTTAGTGTTGAGTTTCAATCTTGGGCATTTTGGTGAAAATCATTCGAATAATTGGCTATAGAGGGTAAGAATTTTCCCTTTCTCTCTTTTAGAACTAGATGCAAGATTGATAATTCAAGAATTTTAATCTTTTGAGCTGGTGTTATTATAATTATTGAGAATGATTCTATGCTATGAAATTAAGTTATGAAAATAGTGTATTTGAATTGTTTGATTTAGATTATCTTGGGTGATAATTGAACAAGACAAGAAAGATAACATTTTCCTTACTCTCTTTTGTTTCGGTTAAGAGTGTATATATGTTTAGGAGTTGAAAATGTTAGCTAGAAATGGAATGATCTTATTTCCATTGAAGTATGGTGTTAGGTTGATGTTTATGATTGAGTAAATGGTTCCAGTGAACCTATTTGAGGCTACTATTATCATGATATGTTCTAGAAATTGTTGGGAAGTTGCTGGAAAATTTGTCATAATTGAAATGTGTAAACATGCTTGAGTATATAAAATGCCCTGTTTTGATCACATTGGTAGGAGAATGAAACTGACCTAGACTTGTATGAAAATGCATATAAGTTGAATTAACATGTTAGAAGTGTTATCTCAGTGATTAAAGAGGCTAGAAACTTAAGCTAGAGTAATCTGCCCAGAATACCTTGTTCTGGGCAGTAACTTTGAAAAATCTCTATAAAATGTACAAATGGAATTTAAGGATGAAAATTTAATGGATAGTATCTTATTATGTCTAAATTCATTAGGAGAAAACGTAATTGAATTCGGAATTGTAGAATGGATTGTAGAAATGAATCAATAGGGACAGTGCAAACTGTCCAGTGTTGTAATTACCCTGTCTTTAAGTAAAAAACTGTATTAATTGGTAAATAGGTAAAATGCAAGGCTTATATGGTTAGAAGGACAATTAAGTTAGCTTTCCAACGGTGTAAACCAATTTAAATTACGACGTACGGAATGAAAGTTATGCATGTTTTAGTAAGTAATGCACAAGCTGCCAGGCAGGCAGCAGCACCCTTGATGTTTTGAAATGTATGAATTATGTATTGTTGCCTTGTTTTGAATAAATGAATGTACTTTTCTTGACCATGATTCACTTGTATGAAATGTTAGAACGAGAAGGGAACATTGGAGAAGGGTCTAAGGAGGAGCATTCGAAAGCTAGAAACAAAGGAGTTTGGATCCAAGACTAGCTAAGTTTGGAGTATTGTGAGTGTAGTTTAATATAGTGTTGGGACTTAGTCCTAACCAAAGATGCATGTCTACTTCTTGTTATTGATGCCATGTTAATATGTTTGATTTAAGTTTGGTTGTGATGATAAAAGGGAAGAATGGTTTAAGCTAAAACTTGAAGTAATAATAACATGTATGAGGTTAAATTACCTAGGAAGAAAGGTGAAAACAAATACTTGAGCCTTGATGCCTTGACTTTGATCCATTCGAATGAATGCTTAATGTATCTCTATGTTTTGAATACATGTTAACATGATAAAAATCATGATTTGAAGATCTTGCTTAATGCCTAAGAAATGGCATATGTTAATTGCTTGCTTGAATGACAAGATTAAATTGCAAAGTGTAGAGCTAAGGCTTAATGGCCTAAGGGCCGTGTATATGAACATGATCTTGCAATGTATCAATTGAATTGATCCTTGAATAAGCTATTGATTGACATGAACATGTAATACTTGCAATGTATCACTTGGTTGTTAGTGGTCATAGGTAGAAGGGCATGCCTTAGAGTCTAGAGCTCATTGTGTCAGGGTGGACTACGGTCCAGGGCTAAGGCCCCTAATTGGCGACAGACGGAGGGTACGTATGTGTGGTCTTTGGAGACAGTAGAAGGGTTGACCAGTGTTACGTCACATCTTGTGGCGACAGTTGGTTGGAGACTCGATTACATGGACAACTAAATACCAAGGGCATAAACTAAAGAAAGCAAATAAAAATAATTAAAGAATAATCTTACATGATACTTGAACTACTTGGATTCTTGAATTACATGATACTTGAACTACTTGGATTCTTGAATTACATGATACTTGAACTATTTGGATTCTTGAATTACATGATACTTGTACTACTTGGATTCTTGAATTACATGATACTCGAACTATTTGGATTCTTGAACTATTTGGATTCTTGAACTACATGATACTTGAACTACTTGAATTCTTGAATTACATGATACTTGAACTACTTGGATTCTTGAATTACATGATACTTGAACTATTTGGATTCTTGAACTACATGATACTTGAACTACTTGAATTCTTGAATTACATGATACTTGAACTACTAGGATTCTTGAATTACATGTATTTGATGACTTATAATCCTACTTGCATCGATTGTGCCTAGTGTATTGTTTGAAATGATAAGCATGTATAAAGCTTAAAATCGAATTGCTTCCAACTTGGACTAGGCTTAAACTTGGCTAAGTGATACTTGTCTTGTAAATTGGTTAGATCTAGTTGCTACCTCACTAAGTGCAATCTTGTACTTATCACTCTTGTTTTCATTCTTCCCAACCACAGATTAAGGATTTCGATCGTTGTTGATCCTGAAGTCTAGTTTCCTTGAGCTCGAAGCAAGACACAAGATTTTGCTAAAGTATGGTTCATACTTGTTTTGTACTCCCCTAGTTGGTGGCACATAGTTGTATATAGTGTCATGTGCATGCATTTGAATACTTGAACTTGTATATGTATATGCTCTTGAATGGGCTTACTATTTTGTGAACTTAGTTGTTAACATGAACCTAGTAATGAACTTGTTTGTTAATGTGTAATCAAGCAATGAATTCTATGTAATGAAAGTAATGTTGCTGTGCATATTGATTTATATACTTGGAATGTTCAAAGTGATCATCTAGCCTTGTTCTATTTCGAATATCTTGTGAAATATGATAGTCTTGTATGATCATGACATGTTATATATGTATTTTATAATCTTGAATGGTAAATGTCGAATGGTAAAGTTGGTATATTGCTTGCTTGGAGACAAGGTATGTACAATTGAATGTTACATGTATCAAGTTAAGAAACAATGAAATGAAATGGAAGCATGATTGTCCTTTAGCTAATCGAATGATGATGATTGTATAATAATGTTAATTGAAATTTTTGGTAACCTATAATGTATGTAAAGGTGATTGCTTACATGTTAAGTAATGTATGCTTGGTTACTTGCTTGTTAAGTAATCTAATAGGGATGAGTTAGCCTATTCTTGCTTGTATTGTTCATTGGTAATGCTTCTGAACCGGTTTGCTGCTAACCGGGGTAGGGGGTGTTACATGTTATCCGTGTTCTTGCCACTTTTTTTCAATCCTTTTGGCTAACCGTGAATGGCCGTCTTTTTACTACGATATGTTTCTACTCAAAAAATTAAATTTACCATCCTTAGGAACCATTGCTTCGATTTATTTCAATTCTGTTTCTCAACATGTTTGTAGGAGAATTTGGTCCAAATATGTTTATAAAGACTTCCCTTAGCAATATGCCACATTGCATTTCTCAGTACAATGAATTATCTTTTTCTATTAATTTGCTTTAACATATATGACTATCTTTGTCTTTAACTCAACTATCTTTCATTACATTACTCTCTTCTCCCACTGTATTACTCAGGGGAAAGAGTTTATAGGTTGCAGCTTTGCATCCACTTTCTATGCCTTTGTTGGGCAAATGTCCTGGTCTTTCCGACCTTGGTTGCGATATTCGCCTTTTACAAATCAATATTATGAAACCACCGCATACTCATCAATGGGTTTCTAGGCCAAACTTCTAATTCAAGCGTTATTACAGTAATTTCAGGTTGGAGCACTGATAGAGTAGCGCAAATTCGAATAAAGAGAAAAACCAAACAAACCAAAATAAAGAACAAATCTAAAAATTCAGATTTGCTTATGGTGGTGGCGTCAATGGAGGAAGCTTGAATATGTGGAGATGGCGTGATGAATTGATAGTTGTTTTGTCCTCGGCACCCTCTTAGACGCAATTATCTAAGCAAGCAACCTCAAGCGGCTCTAACCCACCCTCCTAGATGCAATTACCTAGGCAAGCAAGAGTGTGAAGATGATCTCCCTCACAAGAACTCGATGATCTTATGTTGAAGATGGCTTCTAGACAAGTTTACCGAACACTTGCAAACTCAATGAATACTAAAATCTCCAAAGAGAACTTTTTATTAATCAATGAAATCTGAATTGCAATGTGGGTGAAGCCTCCTTTATATAGGCCATGGAGAAGTTTTAATCCTACTAAACTTAGGAATTAAATACAATAAATAAATGTTAAAATCTAATCTCCTAATTAGATAAGTAACTTCTAATAATAAATAAATGCTAAAAATAAAATCTTAATTAAATAAATCTGATCCTAATAGATATTGCAGAATCCTATGTTGATTTAAATTACAAATAATCAAATAAAATCTTGAAAATTCGTAATTATCCAAAAATCCCGTATTAATCCCGTATAGGAATTTCTGCATGCGCTATCTTCGCTAAAATAGACGTATCTTGAGATCCAGATGTCCGATTGAGGCGTTTCAAGGTGCGTTGGAAAGATAATTTGCAGCTGGACAAGTTTTAAGAAGACATGTTGACCCATAAATGCCTGGATCCCATCCAAAAATGCTTCGCAAGTTGACTGATGTTTCTGACTTGCAAACCAGTTTCAACTTCTTTTCCAAGATGATTATTTTGACCCCTCTCATGCTCGTATCATTCCCCCACTCATCAAAAAGATTCGCCCTCAAATCTAGATCGGTAAATGGAGGAAGTTCATCAAAGTACCATAGAAGAGAAGACGTCTTGAAGGATCTTTTTGCAGAGTCTCTTTTTGCAATGTAATTTACAAGTTCCTTCTCATTGGGATCATCACGATTGTTCTTTTGGTCGCAAAGTAATTCATTCTCATCTTCAAAATTGTTATTAATGCTAAAAGAGGAATAAGCATAAATAGAATTCTGAAAACATTCAATGATACCTTTTGATTGTAAGGTACCTTCGTCGGTGTTTGTCGTTTGATGATCATCTTGAATCGTAATAGTAGGTTCGTCACTAAAAACAAACACACTACTTATAATTTCTTCCTCATCAATAGGCAAGGTTAAACTCTCGATGGTATTGTCTTCCTCATGTTCTTTAGAAGAACAAATTTCTTGATCATGCTCCGGATCACGGATTTCAATATCATTAGAAGACATGAATTCAAACAACATATCTCTCAAATTTTTTTCTTGAAAATAAAACTTATCTGGACAATCATACCCTGAATGATCTAGTCGACAACAATAATGACATCGAGTCCCCAAAAGGGTAAAATCCAATACGTTGCTCAATGACATCCTCAAGAATGACCTGAATCCGATACCAAATGATAGAGTAGCGCAAATTCGAATAAAGAGAAAAACCAAACAAACCAAAATAAAGAACAAATCTAAAAATTCAGATTTGCTTATGGTGGTGGCGTCAATGGAGGAAGCTTGAATATGTGGAGATGGCGTGATGAATTGATAGTTGTTTTGTCCTCGGCACCCTCTTAGACGCAATTATCTAAGCAAGCAACCTCAAGCGGCTCTAACCCACCCTCATAGATGCAATTACATAGGCAAGCAAGAGTGTGAAGATGATCTCCCTCACAAGAACTTGATGATCTTATGTTGAAGATGGCTTCTAGACAAGTTTACCGAACACTTGCAAACTCAATGAATACTAAAATCTCCAAAGAGAACTTTTTATTAATCAATGAAATCTGAATTACAGTGTGGGTGAAGCCTCCTTTATATAGGCCACGGAGAAGTTTTAATCCTACTAAACTTAGGAATTAAATACAATAAATAAATGTTAAAATCTAATCTCCTAATTAGATAAGTAACTTCTAATAATAAATAAATGCTAAAAATAAAATCTTAATTAAATAAATTTGATCCTAATAGATATTGCAGAATCCTATGTTGATTTAAATTACAAGTAATCAAATAAAATCTTGAAAATTCGTAATTATCCAAAAATCCCGTATTAATCCCGTATAAGAATTTCTGCATGCGTTGTCTTCGCTAAAATAGACGTATCTTGAGATCCAGATGTCCGATTGAGGCGTTTCAAGATGCGTTTGCAGCCGGACAAGTTTTAAGAAGACATGTTGACCCATAAATGCCTGGATCCCATCCAAAAATGCTTCGCAAGTTGACTGATGTTTCTGACTTGCAAACCAATTTCAACTTCTTTTCTAAGATGCTTATTTTGACCCCTCTCATGCTCATATCAAGCACTCTCGACAACAATGCCAAAATATCTTGAAAATAGAATATAACGCATATTTCAACGTAACTCTCATCATTTCTATCACTATGTCTGAAAACCAACATTATACTTTATCAGTAATTACGCTGGTAACTGGTATCATAGACACTCCAGCCACATTCATTTCTCATACTAATGATAATGATCTGCTTACCATATCATTATTAGAATTATTATGGGAAATGCGTGTTTTTCTATATGCAAACTCGAATCTTTTTTCTTTATATATGTAAATACAATTCAATCAGCTCACATAAAAATAATCAACTCGTCCATTCACCAAAAACTACTCAATTAATACTCGGTCCTATTGACATCAAACCTAATGCTAATGGGTTTAATTCTATCAACCAAAACTACTCTTCCATTCCTGTTCCAGCAAGTATCCCTCAAATCTCAGACATTAAATTTTTTACCAAGTTTAAAAATGGATCCAAATCAAATTATATGGAATTATCTTCTTTCTTACTCTCCTACCTTTCCATACTTCTCTTAATTCCTTTTTATCCCATAACCAATTAGTAACAATTTTTCTGAAAACTTATCATTTCCCCCTTAAAAGCATTTATCTTATTAATGATATCTCTACTATGGAATACCGGTTATTATCAAATTTAACTCACTATATTTACCAAAGAAATAAAGGCTGTCCGAAATCACTCACAAAATATTTTTTTACCAAATTTAGTCTGCCAAGAAAGACCCTTTTTCGGTGATCTTACCAAATCCATTCCAAAAATTACGATAATCCTGTTAAATTCCACTAAAGTAAAATATTTGTTTATTATTACCCACTTATTTACTTCCATTTCTGTTCTCTTCGAGTACCAATATTGCAGTCAATTATCATATTATTTCCTTCATATTTACTCTCCGATCAATCTTCTCTTTCTCTATTTGTTATCTCAATCCACTAAGGCATCACCCAATTTATTACTGTGTTTATTCCATAATTTCCCAACCAAGCTGTCCTATTTTTTAGCTTGCCTCCAATACTCCACTCTATTGAGAGTGGAAGCTGCTTACTCCCCTAATCTCGCTCATTTTTGGATAATACAATACAATTATTTCTTTAATTCTGTTTTTAATACTATTTTTACCATATTATTCTATACTTGCAAAAATTGGAATGTTTCACTCCTTGCTTTTCTCCTTGAATCTTCTGTTTGGAGAGATATTCTCCTTCATTTCTATCTGCTGCTTTTATGTCAATTCTGACAGCTACTACACGCCAATTATGTTTACACATCATTCGGAAACTATATCAAATTAAGGAATCCTTTTATTTCTTTTCCAAATTTGAGAAGATTTCTTTTAAGTCCAATTACTTTATTTTCCCTACTAACACTATTAAAAATACTCGCTGTCTCTCATCCATTCTTCATTTCTTTTACTCCGGTATATCAACATCAATCTTGTTGCTTCCTTCACCTCTAACTATGGCTTCCGAATCCTTACTAAAACAATTAGGTGACCTTAGCTTCACCTTCGAAGAACAAGGGGTAATCTTCAATCCCTCTTTCAATGAAGGCTTTTCTACCGAAGATCACGATATCATTCTTATTGGGAAAATTGTCTCTGCAAAAAACATTGATGGACAAGCTTTAATCCGGGCCTTCCAAACCATTTGGAAGAATAATGACGTTGTTTCTATCTATATTCTGAAAACCAATTTCTTTCGTATCAAGTTTTCCTCAACTGCAAAAAGGTTTGACATCTTGCAACGTGGACCCTGGACATTCAAAGATGAATGGTTTGCCCTGGCTCCTTTTGATCCAAAACTTTCTATCGATGAATACTCCTTCTCCCAGATGCAAATCTGGGTAAGAATTCATAGCCTCCCGACAATTTTGATAGAAAATGACCAAACATCAGTTAATACAGGCCAATCCTTGGGATCCTTCATTGGAACTATAGTCAAAACTAACACTCGCTTCGTGTTGGAATTATTATGGATGCAACCAAACCACTGCGTAGATGTGTGGTGATTGGAGGTTTTGGGTCTTCGCCTAAACTTTGCCATCTTCAATATGAAAGACTGCCTGTTTTCTGCCATGGATGTGGCATTGTAGGGCATTTAGTATCTTCCTGCACAACTATTAAGCTCAGCGCCACCACTAAACTTCAATATGGAGACTAGCTCCGCTTTACACCTCCCAAGGCTAAAGGAGGTCCTTCCCAAGAAAAAAGTCGCATCAGATATCATGATGTGGATTCTTCCAACAAATCGGATCATATCAACCCTGGTAATCAAACTTTCTTTATATTTCTATTCTCTGGTTTAAATTTTATATATTTTATTATCACTTCTCTGTTCACAGATAAGGGTACTGGAACATCGAACTCCAACCTCAATCCTACTTTGAAGGACAATGACAAAAAAGCACACTTACCGACTCCGGTTGATGACAATACTTTGGACTCTCAATCTTTTAGCACCACACCAATCACCGAAATGGCCACCCCGTTCAAGGAGAACCTGCCCTGCCTGACCCAAAGAAGCATGCTGTTGAAGGCAATATTGTCCCTCCGCCCCTTGATGCTACTAAACAGAATGATTCTGAATCTATACCGATAAATGTGGTTCCTCTCAACACTATCCCGACTGCAGAAGACGGCATTGTATCAAAGGATGATCACGCTTTTATCCAAGATATGGGTAAGGCGGTCTACTTTACATCATCACCTATGCTTTCTGCTTTCGATGACTGGTTATCTAAACAACCATCATCTGCAGCCCCTACCATCCAAGGGCAGGCGGATTTGATTCCACGAGGCATCAAAAGACGTTCTCCCATTGTTAATGCAATCAAGGCCAAGAAACTACGTCCTTCACCACCTATCAAGAATAACAAAGCTAGGATGAGCAGCGGGAAAAACTCTAGGCGGAGGTTGATACTCAACCCCGCCGAGGAAAATGAAAATATTTTGTTGGAACTGTCGGGGTCTTGGTACAACTGAGGCAGTTCAAGTTTTAAAACGAGTTGTCACTAAGATAAATCTTAATGTTTTATTTCTTTGTGAAACTCTCTAAATAAGTATCATTGTGAAAGACTGTATTACTCTAAACATGTTTGGTTGCTTGCCGGTTCAAAGTAGCCCATCTTGTTTTGCTCTTGTTTTATTTTGGAATAATAAAATAAATATAGATTTGCTCTCGTACTCAGACCATCATATTGATTCTGTCATTCATACAAATACATCCCATTTCCACTTTTCAGGAATACATGGTTATGCTGAAACAAATCAAAAAATCAAAACTTGGCAGCTAATCGACTCTCTAAATTCTTCATCGCATCTCCCTTGGCTAATATGTGGAGATTTAAATGGAATTCTATCCGACAATGAAAAACGTGGATGTCGTCGGGCACGCTCACAAATTAATAATTTTAGGGATTGCCTATCCCAAAATAATTTATTCAATTGCAAACCAAAAAATGGATGGTTCACTTCGACTAAATCAGGCCCAAACTCTCCAACTATACTTGAGCGCCTTGATCATTTTGTCGCAAACACAGACTGGTTTAATTCATGCCCAATACATCGTGCCACCTCTGAATTTCAAGTGAAATCTGATTATTGCTTCATTCTCATGGATACTGAATACAAAGATAATCAACGTTTTCAACATCATGACAATTAATTTTGGTTTGAAAACTATTGGGCAAATAATAAGGATTGTATTTCCATTGTTCAAGAAACTTGGTTAACAACCATTGGTTTTGCTATAGAAAAATACAAGCAGTCGGTTATTGCCTTAAAGACTGGCAATCGTACCAGCGAATCACCTCTACATGCCATATTAATGATTTGAAAAACCAAATTAATGCCTGCTTACGCCATCGCCTTTCAAATGTTGAGGAAGAATCTTATCTCGTAGCCAAATCTGAACTTAATCGACTTCTTGACACTCAAGAAGAATATTGGGCACAACGGTCTCGTACATTTTGGCTTGCCCATGGAGATAAAAACACATCCTTTTTTCATGCTCGGGTAAATGAAAGGTGCAAGAAAAATAAAATAAAAGGCCTTTTTGACAAAAACAATATTTGGAAGGATGATGAGGGAAACATTATGGAAGTTGTTGTAGACTATTTCCAGAATCTTTTCTCAACTACCAACCCAGATATCTCGACCCAAATTCTTAATAACATTAATGCCACTATTACCCCTGATATGAATGAAGCCTTGACAAGGCCCTTTACCCTGGAGGAAATCATTCATGCTTTTCGAGACATTAACCCAAGGAAAGCTCCTGGTTTTGATGGGCTACCAAGTGGGTTCTATAGACAACACTAGGATACAGTTGGATAGGACGTTATTAATCTATGTCTGGATCTTCTCTTGGGGAAGCAGACATGGCAGAAATTAATCGCACAATTTTAGTCTTAATACCCGAAGTCAATGAACCAACTACCATGAGACAATTACGTCCCATTAGTCTTTGTACGGTCATTTATAAGATTGTTGCCAAAGTGCTTGTAAATCGTATGAAAGCCATCATCCCTTGTTGTATCAGTGATAACCAAGCTGCCTTTGTTAGAGGAAAAAACAGCACTGATAATATACTAACTGCCCATGAACTAATTCACTCCCTCAACACAGGAGTTTCAAACATTTTTCACGGCACAACCCTTAAATTAGATATGGAAAAGGCTTTCGAGCGAGTGGAATGGCCTTTCCTACGGCAAGTTATGCTTCGAATGGGCTTTAATACAAACTAGGTTTCTATTATCATGCACTGTATTACAACCGTTTCCTTCACTGCTAGAGTGAATAACGCTCTTTCACCTATTTTCCAACCCAAACGCGGTCTACGACAGGGAGACCCTCTTTCACCTTTTTTATTCCTTTTTTGCACACAAGGTCTATCAACATTTCTAAACGCTGAACAACAGAATGATCATCTCCCTGGACTACGTGCAAGTCGACATGGGCCCCAAGTAAATCATCTTTTTGCGGATGATTGCATGGTCTTCATTAGAAACAATATTACAGAGGCAGAACATCTAAAAAATCTCTTCAAACTTATGCTTTAGCTTCTGGGCAGGCTGTCAATTTTGAAAAATAAACAATCTTTTTTAACCCACGATCATCCATTGAGCATAAGTAGGCTATTAATGCTATCCTTCAAGTTAGGGAAATGGCTGATCCGGGGATCTACCTTGGTTTACCTCTCTTAATAGGGTAAAATAAAACTGCAGCGCTTAGGTTCACACGTGATAAGGTGAACTCACGTATGTCTCATTGGGACAAACACCTCATCTCATTTAATGGACGAGAGGTTTTCATCAAAGCTGTTATCCAATCTCTGCCTCAATATGTGATGTCATGTTACCTTTTACCACAAAATATTATTGATGACATGATGACGTCCATAAGACATTACTGGTGGTCAGGAAGAAACAAAAAACAAGGTTGGCATATGATTCTATGGGACACTGTTTGCCAACCTAAATCTGCTGGAAGCATTGGCTTTCGGGGCTTGCATCTTTTCAACATAGCTTTGCTTGGCAAACAAATATGGCGGCTCATCTGTGAACCAAATAATCTGCTTGCTCATATTTATAAGGCCAAATACTACCCCTCTAGGCTTATTTTTGAATCTGAGACTAATCACCGAGCTTCCTTTGCTTGGAAAGGTCTTCACCAAGCCTTGTTGAAACTTCATAACGGTTTTCTCCAAAGACCAGGGATTGACAGTAAAATCCAAATTCACCATGACAACTGGGGTGGTTCCTCTGCGGTACAGCTTTATAGAGAATACGAAATTAGTGATGAACTACATACTCGCTGTCACGAATTTATGGTTCCAGGTCAACCTAGATGGGATGCCACAAAGGTTCGAAGCTATTTCAATCAGGAAGATGCAAACATTATTCTCGGTGTTCCTATCATCAACGACCAACAAGACACGATTTTATGGAGTAAACATGACTCGAGCATCTACTCCGTCCGCTCCGGATATTCTTTTTTACAAAAGCCTTCAGCACCTATTAACAGACCATCTCATATCTGGAAAGTTATATCCAAGCTACCTATTCTACCAAAAATATGATCCTTTGGTTGGCGATTAGGCCATGACGCTCTACCTACTGGCTCTAAACTTCAAATGGCAAATCTGGGTACAAGACTATGTCCACTTTGCAACGTGGCCCAAGAAACAACTCTTCACGCTTTGCATGATTGTCAAGGTGCAAAAGAAGCTCTACAGCTGGCTGGTCTACCTAATTCCATCATTTCTAGCACCACAAGTTCGTCTTTACAATGGATTGAGGATGGAGCTACCTGTTTACCACTCTAGTCCTTTGCTTTCTTTATGCCAGTTCTTTGGAACATATGGAACAGACGTAATGATTGGATCCATAATCACCACTTACAACCACCTTGGCTAACGGTCCTTAATTCTCAGGGTATCTTACAAGAATATGCAGCGGCTACCTCGACTGCACCCGCCCACGCGAAGGATCTCTAAAGCTTAACACAGATGGGGCATTTGACCCAATCACTAAAGATGCTGCTGTAGGTGTTGTCGCGAGAAATTCCAACGGTGCTGTCCTTGGAGGCCTCTCTTATCCTTTGGGTAGCTGCTTGGACGCTACCTCGGCCGAAGCTCATGCGGTTCTTGCAGGCATCATTTTTGCACGTGATCGTGGCTGGTCCAATCTGACCATTGAAACGGACTCGACTACAATTGCTAATAAGATTAACAGGCAGGATCCTGATCTATCTACTTTGTGGCCTCTGATTGACAATGCTCGCTCTCTTTTAGCTGAAACTGTCAATTTTAGTATTTGTTTTGTACCTAGAGGTGTGAACGTTGTTGCTCATACTATTGCCACTAGGGCTCTTCGTACCACGTCATCTGTTTCATTTGGTACCAATTATCTTGATTATATTCAAACTTTTGTAACTAATGAGATTTCTTCTCATCCAATTTAATATACATGGGTACATGTTTTTCCCATAGGTGTCGACTCAGAGCCTTCGGGCAACGGGTGACTTTAGGGGGTTTTTAATGAGGCCCACCATTCTTCAAAAAAAATTCTAATGGGTCCACTATAAAAGCCCATTTACACATGCATACCTTAAACCCCAACAAAACGGCCAAAAAGAAAGATTAAATAAAATTTTAGGACTCAAAATATTTTGTTGTGGGCTTTTGAACATGATTATATAGCTTAACCTCATTTTCAAAAAATTTACTCTATTAAAATTCCAACAGGTCCACTGTAAAGCCCATTTTGACATGCATGCCTTAAACCCAACAAAACGACCACAAAATAAAATTAAATCAAATTTCATGAGTTATAATATTTGATTATGGGCTTTTGAATATGATTATACAGCTTAACCTCAATTTCAAAACTTTTTACTCGGTTAAAATTCCAATGGTCCACTGTAAAGCCCATTTAGACACGCGCACCTTAAACGCCAACAAAACGGCCAGAAAATAAGATTAAATAAAATTTTATGAATAAAAATATTTAATTATGGGCTTTTGAAATTGATTATATAGCTTAACCTCATTTTTAGGACTTTTTACTCTGTTAAAATTCCAACGGGTCCAGTGTAAAGCCCATTTAGACATGCACACCTTAAACCCCAACAAAACGGCCGAAAAATCAGATTAAAAAAAAATTTATAACTTAAAATATTTAGTTATGGACTTTTGAACATGATTATATAGCTTAATCTCATTTTCAGAACTTTTTACTTGGTTAAAATTCTAATGGGTCCACTTTAAGCCCATTTAGACACGCATGCCTTAAACCCAACAAAATGGCCACAAAATATGATTAAATCAAGTTTCATGAGTAGAAGTATTTGATTATGGGCTTTTGAATATGATTATATAGCATTACCTCAATTTTAGAAATTTTTACTCGGTTAAAATTCCAACGGGTCCATCGTAAAGCCCTTTTATACATGCACGCCTTAAACCCCAACAAAACGGTCGAAAAATAAGATTAAATCACGTTTTATGACTTAAAATATTTAGTTGTGGGCTTTGAACATGTTACATAGCTTAACCTCATTTACAAAAAATTTTACTCGGTTAAAATTCCAACAGCTCCATTGTAAAGCCCATTTAGACATGCATGCCTTAAACCCTACAAAACGGCCACAAAATAAGATTAAATCTAATTTCATGAGTTAAAATATTTGATTATGGGATTTTGAATATGATTATATATCTTTACCTCAATTTTAGATCTTTTTACTACGTTAAAATTCCAACGGGTCCACTGTAAAGCCCATTTAGACATGCATGCCTTAAACCCCAACAAAACGGTCGAAAAATAAGATTAAATAAAATTGTAGGACTAAAAAATTTTATTTATGGGCTTTTGAACATGATTATATAGCTGAACCTCATTTTCAAAAAATTTTACTTGGTTAAAATTCCAACGGTTCCACTGTAAAGCCCATTTAGACATGTATGCCATAAACCCAACAAAACGGCAACAAAATAAGATTAAATAAAATTTCATGAGTTAAAATATTTGATTATGGGCTTTTGAATATGATTATATAGCTTAACCTCAATTTAAATTTTTTTTTACTCGATTAAAATTTTAACGGGTCCACTGTAAAGCCCATTTAGACATGCACACCTTAAACCCCAACAAAACAGCCGAAAAATCAGATTAAATAAAATTTAGGACTAAAAATATTTATTTATGGGCTTTTGAACATGATTATATAGCTTAGCCTCATTTTTAGAACTTTTTACTCTGTTAAAATTCCAACGGGTCTACTATAAAGCCCATTTAGACATGCACGCCTTTAACCCCAACAAAACGGTCGAAAAATAAGATTCAATCACATTTTATAACTTAAAATATTTATTTATGGGATTTTGAACATGATTATATATCTTAATCACATTTTCAAAACTTTTTACTCGGTTAAAATTCTAACTAGTTCACTATAAAGCCCATTTAGACATGCATGCCTTAAATCCAACAAAACAGCCACAAAATAAGATTAAATCAAATTTCATGAGTTAAAATATTTGATTATGGGCTTTTGAATATGATTATATAGCTTAACCTCAATTTTAGAACTTTCTACGCGGTTAAAATTCTAACGGGTCCACTGTAAAGCCCATTTAGACATACACACCTCAAACCCCAACAAAACGGCCAAAAAATAAGATTAAATAAAATTTTGGGGCTCAAAATATTTCTATAGGCTTTTGAACATGATTATATAGCTTAACCTTATTTTCAAAAAAATTTACTCGATTAAAATTCCAACAGGTCCACTGTAAAGCCCATTTTGACATTCATGCCTTAAACACATCAAAACGTCCACAAAATAAGATTAAATCAAATTTCATGAGTTATAATATTTGATTATGGGCTTTTGAATATGATTATGTAGCTTAACCTCAATTTCAAAACTTTTTACTCGGTTAAAATTCCAACTGGTCCACTGTAAAGACCATTTAGATATGCACACCTTAAACCCCAACAAAAACGACCGGAAAATAAGATTAAATAAAATTTTAGGACTAAAAATATTTAATTATGAGCTTTTGAACATGATTATATAGCTTAACCTCATTTTTTGGACTTTTTACTCAGTTCAAATTGCAACGGGTCCAGTGTAAAGCCCATTTAGACATGCACTGCTTAAACCCCCAGCAAAACGGCCGAAAAATCAGATTAAATCACATTTTATAACTTAAAATATTTAGTTATGGGCTTTTGAACATGATTATATAGCTTAAGCTCATTTTCAGAATTTTTTACTCGGTTAAAATTCTAATGGGTCCACTTTAAGCCCATTTAGACACACATGCCTTAAACCCAACAAAACAGCCACAAAATATGATTAAATCAAATTTCATGAGTAAAGCAAAACCTCAATTTTAGAAATTTTTACTCGGTTAAAATTCCAACAGGTCCATTGTAAAGCCCTTTTATACATGCACGCCTTAAACCCCAACAAAACGACCAAAAAATAAGATTAAATCACATTTTATGACTCAAAATATTTAGTTGTGGGATTTTGAACATGATTATATAGCTTAACCTCATTTACAAAATTTTTTACTCGGTTAAAATTCCAGCAGCTCCATTGTAAAGCCCATTTAGACATGCATGCCTTAAACCCAACGAAACGGCCCCAAAATAAGATTAAATCTAATTTCATGATTTAAAATATTTGATTATGGGCTTTTAAATATTATTATATAGTTTTGCCTCAATTTTAGATCGTTTTACTAGGTTAAAATTCCAACGGGTCCACTGTAAAGCCCATTTAGACATGCACGCCTTAAACCCCAACAAAACGGCCGAAAAATAAGATTTTAAATACAATTTTAGGAGTTAAAATATTTAGTTATGGGCTTTTGAACATGATTATATAGCTTAACCTCATTTTCAAAAAATTTTACTTGGTAAAAATTCCAACGGGTCCACTGTAAAGCTCATTTAGACATGCATGCTTTAAACCAAACAAAACGACAACAAAATAAGATTAAATCAAATTTCATGAGTTAAAATATTTGATTATGGGCTTTTGAATAAGATTATATAGCTTAACCTCAATTGATAAACTTTTTACTCAATTAAAATTCCAATGGGTCCACTATAAAGCTCATTTAGACATGCACACCTTAAACCCAAGCAAAACGGCCAAAAAATCAGATTAAATAAAATTTAGGACTAAATATTTTTAGTTATGGGCTTTTAAATGTGATTATATAGCTTAGTCTCATTTTCAGAACTTTATACTCTGTTAGAATTCCAACAGGTCCACTATAAAGCCCATTTAGACATGCACGCCTTAAACCCCCAACAAAGAGGCCGAAAAATCTGATTAAATCACATTTTATAACTTAAAATATTTAGTTATAGGATTTTGAAGATGATTATATAGCTTAACCTCAGTTTAAGAACTTTTTACTTAGTTAAAATTCTAATGGGTCCACTTTAAGCCCATTTAGACGTGCATGCCTTAAACCCATCAAAACGGCCACAAAATAAGATTAAATCATATTTCATGAGTTAAAATAATTGATTATGGGCTTTTGAATATTATTATATAGTTTAACCTCAATTTTATAACTTTTTACTCGGTTAACATTTCAACAGGTCCACTGTCAAGCCTATTTAGACATGCACGCCTTAAACCAAAAGAAAACGGCTGAAAAATAAAATTAAATAAAATTTTAGGACTTAAAATATTTAGTTACGGGCTATTGAACATGATTATATATCTTAACCTCATTTTCAAAAAAAATACTCGGTTAAAATCCAACGGGTCCACTGTAAAGTCCATTTAGACATGCATGCCTTAAACCCAACAAAACGGCCACAAAATAAGATTAAATGAATGTTCATGAGTTAATATATTTGATTATGGGATTTTAAATATGATTATATAGCTTAACCTCAATTTCAAAACTTTTTACTCGGTTAAAATTGTAAAGCCCATTTAGACATCCACACCTTAAACCCCAACAAAACGGCTGAAAAATAAGATTAAATAAAATTTTAGGACTAAAAATATTTATTTATCGTCTTTTAAACATGATTATATAGCTTAACCTCTTTTTTAGAACATTTTACTTGGTTAAAATTCCAATGGGTCCACTGTAAAGCACATTTAGACATGCATGCCTTAAACCCCCAACAAAACGGCCACAAAATAAGATTAAATCAAATTTCATGAGCTAAAATATTTGATTATGGGCTTTTGAATATGATTATATAGCTTAACCTCAATTTCAAAACTTTTAACTCGGCTAAAATTCCAACTAGTCCACTGTAAAGCCTATTTAGACATGCACACCTTAAACCCCAACAAAACGACCGAAAAATAAGATTAAGTAAAATTTTAGGACTAAAATATTTATTTATGGGATTTTGAACATGATTATATAGCTTAACCTCATTTTCAGAAATTTTTTACTCGGTTAAAATTCCAACAGTTCCATCGTAAAGCCCATTTATACATGCATGCCTTAAACCCCAACAAAACGACCGGAAAATCAGAATAAATCGCATTTTATGACTCAAAATATTTATTTGTGGGCTTTTGAACATGAATATATAGCTTAACCTCATTTTCACAAATTTTTACTTGGTTAAAATTCCATCAGGTCCATTGTGAAGCCCATTTAAACATGCATGCCTTAAACCCTACAAAACGGCCACAAAATAAGATTAAATCAATTTCATGAGTTAAAATATATGATTATGGGCTTTTAAATATGATTATATAGCTTTACCTCAATTTTAGATCATTTTACTCGGTTAAAATTCCAACGGGTCTACTGTAAAGCCCATTTAGACATGCACGCCTTAAACCCCAACAAAACGGCCAAAAAATAAGATAAAAAAATTGAGGACTTAAAATTTTTATTTATGGGCTTTTCAACATGATTATATAGCTTAACCTCATTTTCAAATTTTTTTACTTGGTTAAAATTCCAACGGATCCACTGTAAAGCCCATTTAGACATGCATGCCTTAAACCCAACAAAACGGCAACAAAATAAGATTAAATCAAATTTTATGAGTTAAAATATTTGATTATGGGCTTTTGAATATGATTATATAGCTTAACCTCAATTTCAAAACTTTTTACTCGATTAAAATTCCAACGAGTCCATTGTAAAGCGCATTTGGACATGCACACCTTAAACCCCAATAAAACGACCGAAAAGTAAGATTAAATAAAATTTTAGGACTAAAATATTTATTTATGGGCTTTTGAACATGATTATGTAGCTTAACCTCATTTTCAGAACTTTTTACTCGGTTAAAATTCCAAAGGGTCCATCGTAAAGCCCATAAATACATGCATGCCTTAAACCCCAACAAAATGGTCAAAAAATAAGAATAAATCGCATTTTATGACTCAAAATATTTAGTTGTGGGCTTTTGAACATGAATCTATAGCTTAACCTCATTTTCACAAATTTTTACTTGGTTAAAATTCCAATTGGTCCATTGTGAAGCTCATTTAGACATGCATGCCTTAAACCCTACAAAACGGCCACAAAATAAGATTAAATCTAATTTCACGAGTTAAAATATTTGATTATGGGCTTTTGAATATGATTATATAGATTTACCTCAATTTTAGATCTTTTCACTCGGTTAAAATTCCAACGAGTGTTAAAATTCCAAAGGGTAACAGGTGTGTTTTCGAAGATGCTCTCTACTCTCTCTCTCTCTTGTTCTTCTCCTTCCCCTTTTTTTCGCCTCCACCGTCAGCCTCCTCCCTCCACCTCCCCTAACACCATGCAACGTCACCGTTCCCTCCCTCCCTCTCGTCGCTGGTTCTTGGATCTTATTGTTTTCAGAGCATGGTGTTTGGAACATTAATTTTACAGCTCTTTAGTGTTGTTTCTTTCAACCGATGCATCTTTACAACTTCATGACCAGGTATGTTTTTTCTATTTTGAGTTTGAGAGTAGAACAAATTCGAACACACCCCAGGCCCACCAGATCTGCCAACTGATCAAAACTAGTAAATATTTTGATTGTTAAACCTAATTCCAACAATGAGCTTCCTCAAATATTTTTTAGCAAGACTTGTGGGTCCAATTTTTACTCCAATATTGTATCTACTATTGTATTTCTTTACATTTCTAAATTTAATCTCGGCTTTTTGTGCACATGTAGGATCTTGGATTTATCTCCTGCATTACATGAAAATCTGGCACCATCATTCAAAAGATTTCCCTTGGCTTTATATGCATTATAGACTATTAGACCTAATTTTGATAAATCAACCTTACTGACATTTATATTTCACCCTTCGACCTAGGCATTTGTTGAGTACACCGCCTTACCTTTCAATCACAATATTCACACCCTCTAACATTTTTCCATCTATTACTTTTACAGTTAATAATGGCAATAATGTTACTATACCATCCCTTTATGGGAAAGTTCTATTCGATGTCCTATGGCATTCGAAATTACTGCCTTCCCCAGGTAATTATCCTGGCCTTCATGGCCTTGGTTCGATAATATTATCTATGTCCATATGAACTCTGCTATACAATATTTTCTGAATATTGCATTAGTTAACTTATTCTCTACAAATATTCTATTATTTTCAACTCCGAAAGGAAACCGACACGTTCAACAACTCAATTTTGAGTTATATTTCCCAACTTGCATTATGCTTAAAAAAGGATTCACAATTATCAACAACAACGTAGAATGGAAAAATCTACATTATGGACATTAACATATAACCGCATCTTACCATATTCACAAATACCACCCACACATAAAAAGACCTTTTTCAATGACAATATTAACAAAAATGAGATTTTTACTTATGGTTTCCAAATCTCTCTAAGCAAAACTTATGTTATTATCAATTTTGACATGGAAACTAAAATCAACCATTCTCATTTACCTAATATTATTAAAGACACTCCTAAGATTCTATTACTTAGGGATTCCTATAACCCTTTAGAATACGAATCTCCTACTATACTAAAACTATGCATGAAATCATGGTTTCACCGTCTATTCC
Source organism: Hibiscus mutabilis (assembly GCA_019671005.1). Classification (NCBI taxonomy): domain Eukaryota; kingdom Viridiplantae; phylum Streptophyta; class Magnoliopsida; order Malvales; family Malvaceae; genus Hibiscus; species Hibiscus mutabilis. The sequence continues at coordinate 34,870,482 of CM033736.1, forward strand.
TCATACTCTATTCAACTATTAACTTTTACAATTTTGACAACTACAATACATACTCTATAGTTAAAACGTTATTTTATAAATTTGCCTCTTTTATTAAACAACTTAATTTGAGATCAATTTATAAAGTAAACCTCCATTATACCAATTTTCTTAACCTTTTTAGCATACAAATCAAGTACACTACCCAAATTACCCCTACTATTTTCGAAATTACCACAACCATCACACGTCCAACCCCCTCACTTTCTAATACTACTTTGAATCTTTGGAAACTAATATATATACATACAATCAATTCTAAATCAACCCAATGTTATCCAATTTTACCTTTTACGTTAATAATTCATATTAAAAAATAGCCTTTTTTAAAATAGCTATACCTACCATATTCTCTCTTCGGTTATAGAAACAAACCATAATTATTAAACCTATTTTTTCTCTTTCTCTTTAGAGAATAATACTATCATTTTCGACATGGAAACTATAATCACCCATTCTCATTTTCCTAATCTTATTAAAGACACTCCTAAACCTATGTTACTTCTGATACCTCATTCTACGGAGCTTTCAAAAATAATTTATACCTCCAACTCATTTATATATATCACCCTTTAGAATATGAATCTTCTATTATACTAAAACTATACATCAAACCATGGTCTCACCATCTTTTCCTCAAACTCTTTTCATCTATTATTTTTTACAAATTTGAGGTTACGGATACATATTTTTTAGCTAAGAGGTTAATTTATACATTTACCTCCTTTATTAAAAATCCTAATATGACATCAATTTACAACTTACTTTCCATAATCCAAAACAAATCATCGAGCCTACAAACTATAAAATCTCGAATCTCTCCATAAAAACAAACCCCAATGATCTATTTCTAACACATTTTCTGAATATCACCAAATCAAATTCTTCTCACCAGTATGACAATTTTTAACCCCCTTAACATACCAATCAAGAACACTTTCCAATTTACCACTACCCATCTCGAACTCACCACCCCCAAAACACGTCAAACCCCTTCACCTTTTAACACTACACTGAACCTTTGGAAACAAGTTTCTATAAATACAATCAATACCATATCAATTCAATCTTGTCCTCTTTTACCTTTTTCTTTAATATTTTATAGCAAAAAGCTTTTAACCTTTATTAGAATACCTATACATACCATATTTTCTATTAGATTACGGAAACAGACCATAATTATTAATTCTACATTATTCTCTTTCTTTTTAGAGAATAACTTCTTTCCTCTTTTTTATATATGGACTAAAAACTCAAACCTACTAAGAACTCTCCATAATCGAAACCCTACTATTTATTCAATTGATTTCCTAGCCAGCGCTACTACAAATACTACTATTACCCTCGTCACCATCATCCCCTTTCAACAACAAAATCTTTTCAACTTTATAAATCCATCGCCTCAACATCTCCAAACAACCATGGCTTCCAGCTCCTTTTTTCAACAATTAGATGAACTGAACTTTACCCAAGAAGAACAATGCTTGATATTTACTCCTTCTATCAACTGGGATTCCACCGACGAAGACATCGGCCTTCTGTTGATTGGGAAATTTATATCTTCCAAACTCATTGAAGACCACACTGTTGTCTGTGCTTTTCTAGGCATTTGGAAAAGTAACAAGGTTGCATCAATCTCCATTCTGAAAGAAAACTACTCCCGAATCAATTTCTCGGATGAATCAATTAGAAACGACATCCTGAAAAGGGCCCATGGACGTATAAAGACAAATGGCTTGCTCTTACCCCTTTTAATGCGCAATTCAGCATTGCAGATTATACTTTCACCAAAATGAATATCTGGGTCCGAATATTTGGTGTGCCGACCATCCTAATGGATGAAGACACCATTGCTCATCAAACTGGTGAATCACTGGGATCCACAATCAGAACCGTGCTCAAGACAAACTCCCGTCGTATAGACAGAAACACAGCCGACTACCTTCGTGTAGAAATCATTCTCGATGTCACCAAACCCATCTGACGTTGTGTAGCCATTGGTGGATCTGGAACCAATCCAAAATTATGCCCTCTACAATATGAGAGAATACCCACTCTATGCCATGGATGTGGTATCATCGGCCACTTGGTTAACTTCTGTCCAACTTTCAATATCACCAAGAATACGAAACTGCAATATGGAGATTGGCTCCTCTACATTCCACCAAAAAACAAGAAACCACATCACGGTCCAAAGGGAGAATCAGATACAACGATGTTGAAATTTCCGCAACAAAACAGCAAGGCACTCTTGGTACTCACATCCTACACTCAATTTTCTATATATTTCAATACATTAATTTTCAACTAATCTTTCTACCTCATGATAAAGGGAAGACTACGTCGCATGACGGCACCACGAAAGGAAATGATGAAGAAAATCTCATGCCAAAAAAACATGACAAGCCCATGGCTGTCGACACATCTACTATTGCCCATCACCACCTACCATGGCTGCCACAGCTGGTATGACTACCTCCCAAACAACTACTACAGCCACAACAGTGGCTACCACTCCAGCCCCAACCAAGGCACCTGCTGAGTCTAACATAAGCCTAAAGGCTTCAACAAATAACGCCCTTGAAGACGGCAACACCAACCACTCATCCAATGCTGCCAACAATGGTACCGTGCGCACAAAACCAGCAACACAAGCAACGACTCCGATAGATCTTAGCCCAATCAGCACATCTCCAACTATGGAACTAAGTCCTACATCCAAAGCAATTCTTGACCTTGATAAGGATTTGGGTAAGGTGTACCTACTCTTGGCACTAAAAGATGTTCACCAATGCAAGATGTTGTTAAGCCCAATAGGCCTCGACCTATACCACCGTCTTCAAAGGACAAAGCTGGGATAAGCAGCGGAAAAAACTCTTCGGTGGAGGTTGACATTCAACCCCGCCGAGGAAAATGATAATCCTATGTTGAAACTGCCAGGGTCTTGGTAAAGCCAGGCAGTTCAAGCTTTGAAACGAGTTATGATAAATCCTGATGCTATATTCCTTTGTGAAACCTGGCTAAATAAGTACCATTGTGAGAGACTTCATATTATGCTAAGTATGTCTAGTTGTTTACCTGTTGAAAGCAACCCTTCTTGTTCGGGCTTAGCTCTATTATTGAATGATAAAATCAACAATGATTTTCTTTCTTACTCGGACCGCCATATTGATAGTACCATTCACACAAATACCACATAATCCCATTTTTCAGGAATTCACGGTTATGCAGAAACAAACCAAAAAATCAAAACTTGGCAACTAATTGACTCTCTAAATTCCTCATCACCTCTACCTTGGCTAATAGGTGGAGACTTAAATGAAATCCTATCCGATAATGAAAAACAAGGCAGGTGTCGTCGTGCATGCTCACAAATTAACAATTTTAGAGATTGTCTATCTCGAAATTATTTATACGATTGCAAAACAAAAAATGGGTGGTTCACTTGGACTAAATCAGGACTAAACACTCCAACTATCCTCGAACTGCTTGATCATTTTGTTGCCAACACAGATTGGTTTAATTCATACCTAGTGCACTGCACCACATCTGAATTTCATGCGAAATCTGACCATTACTTCATCCTCATAGATACTGACTACATCAATAATCAACGCCTCCAAAAGCATTAACATCAATTTAGGTTTGAAAACTGTTGGGCAAATAATAAGGATTGTATCTCCATTGTTCAAGAAACTTAGTCAACTACTAATGGCTCTACCATTGAAAAATACAAGCAGTTGGAACTTGCCTTAAAGACTGGCAATCGTACCAGCGATGCATTTCTACAGGCCGTATAAATAAATTGCATAAACAAATTAACACCTGTATACGCCATCGCCTTTCAAATTCTGAGGAAGAATCCTCTCTTGCAGCTAAATCAGAGCTTAATCAACTTCTTGATACTCAAGAAGCATATTGGGCACAACGGTCTCGTACAACATGGCTTGCCCATGGAGATAAAAATACATCCTTTATTCACGCTCATGCAAATGCACGGCGTACGAAAAATACAATAAAAGGCCTTTTCGACAACAATAATATTTGGCAAGATAATGAGGGGAATATCATGGGAATTGTTGTTGACTATTTCCAGAATCTTTTTTCATCATCCAACCCTGATATATCGCCTCAAATTCTTAATAATATTAACACCACTATTACCCCTGCTATGAACGAAGCCTTGTAAAGGCCCTTTACCCCGGAGGAAATCACAAATACGTTTTGAGACATCAATCCAAGGAAAGCTCCTAGTATTGATGGACTACCAAGTGGATTCTATCGACAACACTGGGACATAGTAGGGCAAGATGTGATTAATCTTTATCTGGATCTCCTCTCTGGGAAAGCAAACATGTCTGAAATTAACCGTACAGTTTTGGTCTTAATACCCAAAGTCAATGAACCAACTACGATAAGACAATCACGTCCTATTAGTCTTTGTATGGTCATTTATAAGACTGTTGCCAAAGTTCTGGTCAATCGAATGAAAACCATCATCCCTTGTTTCATCAGTGATAACCAAGCTGCCTTTGTTAAAGGCAGAAACATTACTGATAACATATTAATTGCACATGAATTCATTCACTCACTTAACATAGGAGACTCAAATTTCTTTCAAGGAGCAGGCCTTAAATTAGACATGGAAAAGGCTTTCGACCGAGTGGAATGGTCTTACGTCCGGCAGGTCATGCTTCAAATGGGTTTTAATTCAAACTGGGTCTTTATAATCACGCGGTGTATTACATCTATCTCCTTCACTGCTAGAGTGAATACCTCCCTTTCACTGATTTTCAATCCAAAACGTGGCCTACACAGGGGGACACCCTTTCCCCTTTTCTATTCCTATTCTGCACTCAAGGTCTTTCAATGATTCTTAATGCTGAACAACAGAATGAGCATCTACCTAGACTACGTGCTAGCCAATATGGGCCTCGAGTAATTCATCTCCTTTTGCGGATGACTGTATGGTATTCATCAGGAACAATACTACGGAGGCAGAACATCTGAAAAATGCCCTAAAAACTTATGCTCAATCCTCTAGGCAAGCAGTCAACTTTGAAAAATCAACCATCTTTTTTAATCCACGATCATCGGTTGAGCATAAACAGGCTATTAACTCTATCCTCCAAGTTAGGGAAGTGGTTGATCCTGGGATCTACCTTGGAGTACCTCTCTTAATAGGAAAAATAAAATTGCAGCCCTTGGCTTCACACGAGATAAGGTGAACTCCCGTATGTCTCATTGGGACAAACACCTCCTATCTTTCAGTGGACGAGAGGTTTTCATAAAAGCCGTTATCCAATCTCTACCACAATATGTGATGTCATGTTACCTACTACCACAAAATATCATCGATGACATGACAACATCCATACGATGTTACTGGTGGTCGGGGAAAACAATAAACGAGGTTGGCATATGATTCCATGGGTCACTGTTTGTCAACCAAAATCTGTTGGTGGCATTGGCTTCCGGAACTTGCATCTTTTCAACATCGCACTACTTGGCAAAGAAATATGGCATCTCATCTGTGAACCTCATAACTGCTTGCACATATTTATAAGGCCAAATACTATCCCTCAAGACATATTCTTGAATTTGAGACTAATCGTCAAGCTTCCTTTGCCTGGAAAGGTCTTCACCAAGCCTTGCTAATACTCTATAGTAGTTTTCTCAAAAGACCAGGGATTGACAGTAAAATCTGAATCCACCATGACAATTGGGGTGGTTTTTCTGTAGTTCAGCTTTATGGCGAAAACGAAATTAGTGATGAACTACATACTTACTGCCGCGAATTCATGTTTCCCGGCCAACCAAGATGGGATGCCACAAAGGTTCAAATCTATTTCGATCAAGAAGATGCAAACACTATTTTAGGTGTTCCTATCATCAACAACCAACAAAACACAATTTTATGGAGTAACCATGACTCTGGCATCTATTTCGTACGCTCTGGCTATTCGTTCTTGCAGAGGCCTCCGACACCTATTAACAGATCATCTCGTATCTAGAAAGTTATATCCAAGTTACATGTTCTACTAAAAGTACGAACATTTGGATGGCGATTAGGCCATGATGCCCTACCTACTGGCACTAAACTTCAAGTGAAAAATCTTGGTACAAGAATATGTCCACTTTGCAATGTGGCCCCGAAAATAGCTCTTCATGCTCTGCGTGAATGTCCAGGTTCAAAAGAAGCTCTACGACTGGCTGGTCTGCCCAATTCCATCATCTCTAGCAACACAATATCTTCTTTACAATGGATTAAACAAGGAGTTGCTACTCTACCACTCCAGTCATTCGCTTTGTTTATGATAGTCCTTTGGAACATATGGAACATGCGTAATGATTGGATCCATAATCACCACTTACAACTGCCTTGGCTTACGATACTTAATTCTCAGGGTATTTTGCGGGATTACGCAAAGGCTACATCAACCGCTCCCCCCTTAGCAATCGAAATTGCCTCCTCTTGCGCAACCATGTTGGCAACGCACCCGAAGAGGATCTTTGAAGCTTAACACGGATGGGGCTTTCGATCCTATCACTCGAGCTGCTGCTGTAGGAGTTGTTGCGAGAAATTCAAACGGTGCTGTCCTTGGAGGCCTTGCTTATCCTTTGGGTAGCTGTTTGGATGCTGCCACGGCCGAAGCTCATGCGGTTATTACAAGAATCATTCTTGCACGTGATCGTGGCTGGACCAACCTAATCATTGAAACGGATTCTGCTACAATTGCTAAATAAATCAACCGGCACAATGCTGATATATTTACCCTACAGCCTTTGATTAACCATGCTAAATCTCTTCTAGCTACTACTGTCGATTTTAATATACGTTTTGTACCTAGAGGAGTGAATGTTGTTGCTCATACTCTAGCCACTAGGGCTCTTTGTTCCAAGTCATCTGTTCACTTTGGTATGGATTATCCCGATTATATTCGAACTTTTGTAACAAATGAGATTTCTTCTCATCCAAGAAAATTTATATAGGTACTCTTTTTTCCCCATAGGTTCTTAAACCCCCAACAAAACGGCCGAAAAAATATGATTAAATAAAATTTTAGGACTAAAAATATTCAGCTATGGGCTTTTAAACAAGATTATATAGCGTAACCTCATTTTCAGAACTTTTTACTCGGTTAAAATTCCAACGGGTCCACTATAAAGCCCATTTAGACAAGCACGTCTTAAACCCCAACAAAACGGCCAAAAAATAAGATTAAATCACATATTATAAATTAAAATATTTATTTATGGGCTTTTGAACTTAATTATATAGCTTAACCTTATTTTCAGAACTTTTTACTCGGTTAAAATTCTAATGGGTCCACTTTAAGCCCATTTAGACATGCATGCCTTAAACCCAACAAAATGGCCACAAGATAAGATTAAATAAAATTTCACGAGTTAAAATATTTGATTATGGGCTTTTAAATATGATAATATAGCTTAACCTCAATTTTAGAACTATTTACTCGGTTAAAATTCCAACAAGTCCACTATAAAGCCCATTTAGACATGCACACGTTAAACCCCTACAAAACGGCCGAAAATAAGATTAAATAATATTTTAGGACTAAAAATGTTTGGTTATGGGCTTTTGAACTTGATTATATAGCTTAAACACATTTTCAGAACTTTTTACTTGGCACTGTAAAGCCCATTTAGACATGCATGCCTTAAACCCAACAAAACAACCACAAAATAAGATTAAATAAAATTTCATGAGTTAAAATATTTGATTATGGGCTTTTGAATATGATTATATACTTTAATCTCAATTTTGGAAAATTTTACTCGGTTAAAATTCCAACGGGTCCACAGTAAAGCCCATTTAGACATGCATGCTGTAAACCCAACAAAACGACCACAAAATAAGATTAAATCACATTTTATGACTTAAAATATTTAGTTATAGGCTTTTGAAAATGATTACATAGCTTAACCTCATTTTCAAAAAATTTTACATGTTTAAAATTCCAACAAGTCCACCGTAATGCCCATTTAGACATGCATGCCTTAAACCCAACAAAACTGCCACAAAATAAGATTAAATCAAATTTCATGAGTTAAAATATTTGATTATGGGCTTTTGAATATGATTATATAGCTTTACCTCAATTTTAGATCATTTTACACAGTTAAAATTCCAACGGGTCCACTATAAAGCCCATTTAGACATGCACGCTTTAAACCCAACAAAATGGCCAAAAAATAAGATTAAATAATTTTTTAAGACTTAAAATTTTTAGTTATGGGCTTTTGAACATGATTATATAGCTTAACCTCATTTTCAAAAATTTTACTCGGTTAAATTCCAATGGGTCCACTGTAAGCCCATTTAGACATGCATGCTGTAAACCCAACAAAACGACCACAAAATAAGATTAAATAAAATTTCATGAGCTAAAATATTTGATTATGAGATTTTGAATATGATTATATAGCTTAACCTCAATTTCAAAACGTTTTACTCGGTTAAAATTCCAACGGGTCCACTTTAAGCCCATTTAGACATGCCCATCTTAAATCCCAACAAAACGACCGAAAAAAATATGATTAAGTAAAATTTTAGGACTAAAATATTTAGTTATGGGCTTTTGAACATGATTATATAGCTTAACCTCATTTTTCAGAACTTTTTACTCGGTTAAAATTCCAACGGGTCCATCGTAAAGCCCATTATACATGCACGCCTTAAATCCCAACAAAACGGTCGAAAAATAAGAATAAATCACATTTTATCACTCAAAATATATATTTGTGGGCTTTTGAACATGAATATATAGCTTAACCTCATTTTCACAAATTTTTACTTAAATAAATTCCAACAGGTCCATTGTGAAGCACATTTAGACATGTATGCCTTGAACCTTACAAAATGACCCCAAAATAACATTAAATCTAATTTCATGAGTTAAAATATTTGATTATGAGATTTTGAATATGATTATATAGATTTACCTCAATTTTAGATCATTTTATATGTTTAAAATTGCAACGGGTCCACTGTAAAGCCCATTTAGGCATGCACGCTTTAAACCCAACAAAACGGCCGAAAAATAAGATTAAATAATTTTTTAAGACTTAAAATTTTTAGTTATGGGATTTTGAACATGATTATATATCTTAACCTCATTTTCAAAAATTTTACTCGATTAAATTCCAATGGGTCCACAGTAAAGCCCATTTAGACATGCATGCTGTAAACCCAACAAAACGACCATAAAATAAGATTAAATCAAATTTCATGAGTTAAAATATTTGATTATTGGCTTTTGAATATGATTATATAGCTTAATCTCAATTTTAGAAATTTTTACCCGGTTCAAATTCCAATGGGTCCAAAGTAAAGCCCATTTAGACATGCACGCCTTAAACCCCAATAAAACGCCAAAAAATAAGATTAAATCACATTTTATGACTTAAAATATTTATTTATGGGCTTTTGAACATGATTACATAGCTTAACCTAATTTTCAAAAATTTTTACACCTTTAAAATTCCAACAAGTCCACCGTAATGCCCATTTAGACATGCATGCCTTAAACCCAACAAAACTGCCACAAAATAAGATTAAATCAAATTTCATGAGTTAAATTATTTGATTATGGGCTTTTGAATATGATTATATAACTTAACCTCAATTTTAGAACTTTTTACTCGGTTAAAATTCCAACGGGTCCACTATAAAGCCTATTTAGACATGCACGCCTTAAACCCCTACAAAATGACCGAAAAATAAGATTAAATAATATTTTAGGACTAAAAATGTTTGGTTATGGGATTTTGAACATGATTATATAGCTTAAACTCATTTTTAGAACTTTTTACTCGGTTAAAATTCCAATGGGTCCACATAAAGCCCATTTAGACAAGCACGCCTTAAACCCCAACAAAACGGCAAAAAAATAAGATTAAATCACATATTTTAAATTTAAATTTTTAGTTATGGGCTTTTTAACTTAATTATATAGCTTAACCTTATTTTCAGAACTTTTTACTCAGTTAAAATTCTAATGGGTCCACTTTAAGCCCATTTAGACATGCATGCCTTAAACCCAACAAAACGACCCCAAAATAAGATTAAATCAAATTTCATGAGTTAAAATATTTAGTTATGGGCTTTTGAACATGATTATATAGCTTAACCTCAATTTTAGGTACTTTTACTCGGTTAAAATTCCAACGGGTCCATCGTAAAGCCCATTATACATGCACGCCTTAAACCCCAACAAAACGGTCGAAAAATAAGAATAAATCGCATTTTATGACTCAAAATATTTAGTTGTGGGATTTTGAACATGAATATATAGCTTAACCTCATTTTCACAAATTTTTACTTAAATAAATTCCAACAAGTCCATTGTGAAGTTCATTTAGACTTGCATGCCTTGGACCCTACAAAACGACCCCAAAATAATATTAAATCTAATTTCATGAGTTAAAATATTTGATTATGGGATTTTGAATATGATTATATAGCTTTACCCCAATTTGAGATCATTTTACACGGTTAAAATTCCAACGGGTCCACTATAAAGCCCATTTAAACATGCACGCTTTAAACACAACAAAACGGACAAAAAATAAGATTAAATAAATTTTTAAGACTTAAAATTTTTTGTTATGGGCTTTTGAACATTATTACATAGCTTAAACTCATTTTCAAAAAATTTTACTCGGTTAAATTCCAACGGGTGCACTGTAAAGCCCATTTAGACATGCATGCTTTATACCCAACAAAACGACCACAAAATAAGATCAAATCAAATTTTAGGACTACACATATTTAGCTATGGGATTTTAAACAATATTATATAGCATAACCTCATTTTCAGAACTTTTTGCTCGGTTAGAATTCCAACGGGTCCACTATAAAGCCCATTTAGACAAGCACGTCTTAAACCCCAACAAAACGGCCAAAAAATAAGATTAAATCACATATTATAAATTAAAATATTTAGTTATGGGCTTTTGAACTTAATTATATAGCTTAACCTTATTTTCAGAACTTTTTACTCGGTTAAAATTCTAATGGGTCCACTTTAAGCCCATTTAAACATGCATGCCTTAAACCCAACAAAACGGCCACAAGATAAGATTAAATAAAATTTCATGAGTTAAAATATTTGATTATGGGCTTTTGAATATGATTATATAGCTTAACCTCAATTTTAGAACTTTTTACTCGGTTAAAATTCCAACGAGTCCACTATAAAGCCCATTTAGACATGCACGCCTTAAACCCCTACAAAACGGCCGAAAATAAGATTAAATAATATTTTAGGACTAAAAATGTTTGGTTATGGGCTTTTGAACTTGATTATATAGCTTAAACTCATTTTCAGAACTTTTGACTTGGATAAAATTCGAACGGGTCCGCTATAAAGGCAATTTAGACATGCATGCCTTAAACTCAACAAAACGACCACAAAATAAGATTAAATCAAATTTCATGAGTTAAAATATTTGATTATGTGCTTTTGAATATGGTTATATAGCTTAATCTCAATTTTAGAAATTTTTACTCGGTTAAAATTCCAACGGGTCCACAGTAAAGCCCATTTAGACATGCATGCCTTAAACCCCAATAAAACGGCCAAAAAATAAGATTAAATCACATTTTATGACTTCAAATATTTAGTTATGGGCTTTTGAACATGATTACACAGCTTAACCTCATTTTCAAATTTTTTTACATGTTTAAAATTCCAAAAAGTCCACCGTAATGCCCATTTAGACATGCATGCCTTAAACCCAACAAAACTGCCACAAAATAAGATTAAATAAAATTTCATGACTTAAAATATTTGATTATGGGCTTTTGAATATGATTATATAGCTTAACCACAATTTTAGAACTTTTTACTCGGTTAAAATTCCAACGGGTCCACTATAAAAGCCCATTTAGACATGCACGCCTTAAACCCCTACAAAATGACCGAAAAATAAGATTAAATAATATTTTAGGACTAAAAATGTTTGGTTATGGGATTTTGAACATGATTATATAGCCCACACTCATTTTTAGAACTTTTTACTCGGTTAAAATTCCAACGGGTCCACTATAAAGCCCATTTAGACAAGCACGCCTTAAACCCCAACAAAACGACCAAATATAATATTAAATCACATATTATAAATTAAAATATTTAGTTGTGGGCTTTTGAACTTAATTATATAGCTTAACCTTATTTTCGGAACTTTTTACTCGGTTAAAATTCTAATGGGTCCACTTTAAGCCCATTTAGACATGCATGCCTTAAGCCCAACAAAACGGCCACAAAATAAGATTAAATCAATTTTCATGAGTTAAAATATTTAGTTATGGGCTTTGGAACATGATTATATAGCTTAACCTCAATTTTAGGTACTTTTACTCGGTTAAAATTCCAACGGGTCCATCGTAAAGCCCATTATACATGCACGCCTTAAACCCCAACAAAACGGTCGAAAAATAAGAATAAATCGCATTTTATGACTCAAAATATTTAGTTGTGGGCTTTTGAACATGAATATATAGCTTAACCTCATTTTCACAAATTTTTACTTAAATAAATTCCAACAGGTCCATTGTGAAGCTCATTTAGACATGCATGCCTTGAACCCTACAAAACGACCCCAAAATAAGATTAAATCCAACAATTTTTATTATGGGATTTTGAATATGATTATATAGCTTTACCTCAATTTTAGATCATTTTACACGGTTAAAATTCCAACGGGTCCACTTTAAAGCTCATTTAGACATGCACGCTTTAAACCCAACAAAACGGCCAAAAAATAAGATTAAATAAATTTTTAAGACTTAAAAATTTTAGTTATGGGCTTTTGAACATGATTATATAGATTAACCTCATTTTCAAAAATTTTACTCGGTTAAATTCCAATGGGTCCACTGTAAAGCCCATTTAGACATGCATGTTGTAAACCCAACAAAACGACCACAAAATAAGATTAAATCAAATTTCATGAGCTAAAATATTTGATTAGGGGATTTTGAATATGGTTATATAGCTTAACCTCAATTTCAAAACGTTTTACTCGGCTAAAATTCCAACGGTTCCACTTTAAGCCCATTTAGACATGCCCATCTTAAATCCCAACAAAACGACCGAAAATTATGATTAAGTAAAATTTTAGGACTAAAATATTTAGTTATGGGCTTTTGAACATGATTATATAGCTTAACCTCATTTTTTAGAACTTTTTACTTGGTTAAAATTCCAACGGGTCCATCGTAAAGCCCATTATACATGCACGCCTTAAATCCCAACAAAATGGTCGAAAAATAAGAATAAATCGCATTTTATGACTCGAAATATATATTTGTGGGCTTTTGAACATGAATATATAGCTGAACCTCATTTTCACAAATATTTACTTAAATAAATTGCAACAGGTCCATTGTGAAGCTCATTTAGACATGCATGCCTTGAACCCTACAAAACGACCCCAAAATAAGATTAAATCTAATTTCATGAGTTAAAATATTTGATTATGGGATTTTTGAATATGATTATATAGCTTTACCTCAATTTTAGATCATTTTACACGGTTAAAATTCCAACGGGTCCACTTTAAAGCTCATTTAGATATGCACGCTTTAAACGCAACAAAACGGCCAAAAAATAAGATTAAATAAATTTTTAAGACTTACAATTTTTAGTTATTGGTTTTTGAACATGATTACATAGCTTAACCTCATTTTCAAAAAAAATTACTCGATTAAATTCCAACGGGTCCACTGTAAAGCCCATTTAGACATGCATGCTTTAAACCCAACAAAACGACCACAAAATAAGATTAAATCAAAATTTTTGAGTTAAAATATTTGATTATGGGCTTTTGAATATGATTATATAGCTTAACCACAATTTGAAAACCTTTTACTCGGTTAAAATTCCAACGGGTCCACTGTAAAGCCCATTTAGACATCCACACCTTAAACCCCAACAAAACGGCCAAAAATATGATTAAATAAAATTTTAGGACTAAATATATTTAGCTATGGGCTTTTAAACATAATTATATAGCTTAATCCCATATTCAGAACTTTTTACTCCGTTAAAATTCCAACGGGTTGACTATAATGCCCATTTAGACAAGCACACCTTCAACCCCAACAAAACGACCAAAAAATAAGATTAAATCACATATTATAAATTAAAATATTTAGTTATGGGCTTTTGAAGTTGATTATATAGCTTAACCTCATTTTCACAATTTTTTACTTAAATAAATTCCAACAGGTCTATTGTGAAGCTCATTTAGACATGCATGTCTTAAACCCTACAAAACAGCCCCAAAATATGATTAAATCTAATTTCATGAGTTAAAATTTGATTATAGGCTTTTGAATATGATTATATGGCTTTACCTCAAATTTATATCATTTTACACGGTTAAAATTCCAACGGGTCCACTGTAAAGCCCATTTAGACATGCAAGCTTTAAACCCCAACAAAACGGCCGAAAAATAAGATTAAATAAAATTTTAAGACTTAAAATTTTTTTAGTTATGGGCTTTTGAACATGATTATATAGCTTAACCTCATTTTCAAAAATTTTACTCTTAAATTCTAACGGGTCCACTGTAAAGCCCATTTAGACATGCATGCTGTAAACCTAACAAAACGACCACAAAATAAGATTAAATCAAATTTTATGAGTTAAAATATTTGATTATGGGCTTTTGAATATGATTATATAGCTTTACCTCAATTTCAAAACTTTTTACTTGGTTAAAATTCCAACGGGTCCATTGTAAAGCCCATTTAGACATCCACGCCTTAAACCCCAACAAAATGGCCGAAAAATAAGATTAAATAAAATTTTAGGACTAAAAATATTTAGATATGGGCTTTTAAACATTATTATATAGCTTAACGTCATTTTTAAAACTTTTTACTCGGTTAAAATTCCAACGGGTTCCACTGTAAAGCCCATTTAGACAAGCACGCCTTAAACCCCAACAAAACGGCCAAAAAATAAGATTAAATCACATATTATAAATTTAAATTTTTAGTTATGGGCTTTTGAACTTAATTATATAGCTTAACCTTATTTTCAGAACTTTTTACTCGGTTAAAATTCTAATAGGTCCACTTAAGCCCATTTAGACATGCATGCCTTAAACCCAACAAAACGACCACAAAATAAAATTAAATCGAATTTCATGAGTTAAAATATTTGATTATGGGCTTTTGAATATGATTATACATCCTAACCTAAGTTTTAGAATATTTTACCCGGTTAGAATTCCAACGGGTCCACTGTAAAGCCCATTTAGACATGCACGCCTTAAACCCCAACAAAATGTCCAAAAAATAAGATTAAATAAAATTTTAGTACTTAAAATCTTTAGTTATGGGCTTTTGAACATGATTATTTAGCTTAACCTCATTTCCAAAAAAAATTACTCGGTTGAAATTCTAACGGGTCTATTGTAAAGCCCGTTTAGACATGTATGCCTTAAACCCAACAAAACGGCCACAAAAGAAGAATAAATCAAATTTCATGAGTTAAAACATTTTATTATGAGATTTTGAATATGATTATATAGCTTAACTTGTAACACCTCTCGCCCGGTTAGGAGCGAGAAGTGTTACGACGAGAAAACTAGACGAGACATTCGTGAAATTCAGGGCCAATTAAAATTTTTCCTTTTAACTTATCTTAATATATTACCAATAGGCAATTTAGTTCATTCAACCACTAGATTCAAACTCACTCATTTACTTAAGGAATAAGCCACTATTTGAACACCACCCATTAATTAATTCATCCATTTATCTAGTTTCATTCTTTACCCATTAACATTCTATTTCGTCCGTTATCTAGAATCAAGTTCTCAATATAATCTTACCTATATGCGCAACATTCGTACCAATTAGATTCATTGAATTAACATCATCTATCCGTTAGCTTGGTCTAGACTTCAAGACATATAATGAATCAAGAACTAACTTAAACATTCAAATTCCATTCGAATGGGGTATTATACACTAGACAATTCTAGGTTCATTTTAACACATTCGTTACACTAGGTCATATATACTAATTCAAATACCTTAGCTAGATAAGTTCATGTTCATTCTTTCCTTAGACACAACCGTAGTGTTTACATGTTCATATCCAAATATGCTTATATACATTATAACAAGTACCATTTAAGCTTTACAAACCATTTACTCAAGATTTATATACATGTTTTATATACAATCCAAATGCATGACTTATATATGATTTATACACAATTATAGTATGCCACCCTCTAGGAGTACATCAAGGTAAATACAAAGTTATATTTCATGTTTTGTATGCCTTGCTTCAAATCCAGGAAGCTAACTTCGATGTCAAGGTAACGATCGGGGTGGTTTTACCTGAGGTTTTGGAAGAATGCAAACAAGAGTGGTAAGTACATAATGTACTTAGTGAGGTAGCATCTAAAGTCTAGCAAGATTTTCAAGTTATCAATTTTGTCAAGTTATGTGTCCTTTATTTCAAGAAACACCTATCTAGGCTTTAGACAATCTTAAAAGATTTAGCTAGTTTTTATCCAAGCATTCATGTTATTCAATCAAACAACTCAATTCATAAATTACCACCATGAATCAATCAAGAAACAACTCATACAAGAACAAGGCCAATCAAGCATGCATACAATCATTTCCATTCAAACAAGAGGAAGAATCATTTTCATGTATCTTATTTCTCAAGGGATAAACAATCCAAGCATTCATTTTCATCATTTAATTCCATTGATTAGCCATTTCATTAACAAGATCAAGAGCACACTTTCATTCATGTATAACAGGGAAGTAACCACTGTCCCAAAACTGTTTTCAAAACAGGTCACAAACTGTATACGACACCAATACTGCTGCTGCCAGCCAGCATAAGCACTGGTCACTTAAATACTTATAACTTTCATTTCGTACGTCATAATTTCAAACCATTTATATCATTACAAAGCTTATTTATCCCTCTTTACAACCGTTTAGACCTTTCATTTTAATGCTTTTCCAATTAATACAGTTTTTAATTCAAAGATAGGGCAATTACATTTCTGGACAGTTTGCATTATCCAGAGGTTTTCATATCCAGATTCCAGCTCACAAATCAGAATTAAATTCTGTTTTCTCCTAATGAAAATAGACATACTAAGGTTCATTCCATATAAATTTCAGCCCTTCATTCGACCTACATAATTTATGGTGATTTTTCGAAGTTGCTGCCCAGAACATAATTTCCTGGGTAGATTACACTAGGTTGCATTTTAAACTTCTTAATTCATTAGGACATGACTCTAACATGGTATTTAGTTTATAACCCTTTTCTTACAAGTTTAAGTTAGTCTAAATTTGTATCTAACATGTCATTCGAGTAGGAAGCCTTTTATTACATTTTATCAATTAAGTATAAACTAGCTCAAGTTATTAAGTTCATTATCCTATTCTTGTAAGCTCATCATTTTTCAGCTTATTTCAAAAGGTTTATTCTCATTTTAAATGCCACTTAACCATGTTATCCATAGACTAATATAGGCAACCCCAATTTTACCTATTCATTCGAATACCATCATCATATAGAGACTCTATCCATTTCCAGTTCAAACATGTTCTTAATTCGACCTTAATTAGTTTGATTCTAATTAGACTAGACACTTAAATCTTTTTCGGTTGAATTAGACCAAACATTTGAGACCATAGAGTCCTTTGAACAACTTGCTTACCAAGTAGGAAACCTTATAAACAATCACGTTGCATACATACAAGGCAACACTTAGTCTTGTTGAAATTCTAATCTTGATTACCTATGATGTCCATTCAAACATATACCAATCAGATATTGAGCTAGGTTTAAGATACCTAAATATTCATTGTTAAGCAAGACTAGTAAGAAATACTCAAACACAACTAGGTCAAGATTACATTCAAATTCATTTAACTTACAAGTCTAGCATCAAACATCCATTATCAAAACCATGACAAGCTTGATCACATAATCCAGATCATCAATTCAAGCATTTTCACCACAACAATCAAGCAAGGAATGAATCCTTAAGCAATAAGCAACTCATCAAGCAATTAGCCAATCTCAAACTCAAGCAATCAAACAAGCAAGATTATCAAGAATCATACAATGAGCACAATGGCCACAAATACCCTTATTCGAATAGGGCCACTTCCAATGTAATTTATCTTTCAGACAATGAGCCAATCATGATAGTATCTATCTCATCTTATTCGTATGCTTGCATTTTACTAGAATCTCAATAGCATGTATCAATTTGCTCATTTATTAGCCATGTATCATGTCTTATTACAAGTTTAGAAATTTGTTTTGCCTTTGTAGTTAGTAGGACTAGGTAATCGAGTCACGTGTTAAGGTACACAAGTACCGATCATGTTAAGGTGTCTTCTACACATTGTATTAGAGTACACAAAGTACTTGAACAAGAAGGTGTCTGCTACAACACATATTAGAGTACACAAAGTGCCAATCGTGTTAAGAATTAAACATTACATGTCAAGCAATTTGGTTATTTCAAGGATTCAAGTCAAGCGATTCAAGTATTCAATATTTCTTGTCGGATCATTTATGTATTTTCAAGATATAATTCATGTGTTCGAGATTCTCTCTTGAATTGCTTATTCAATTTCTCAATAAGGTTCATAACTTTTTAACAAGTTCGCCTTGGATCACAATTGGTCATGAATGACATTGGTCCGTGTTTGACCATAAAGGTCCAAGAGATTTCCTAAACTTCTCACTATCCAACCAACTGTCGCCACCCGTAAAACTCCCCCGTTACCTCCAACTGTCGCCAATAACTTATTACATGTAATGGGGCGTCCCCCCGAGCCGTGGGTCATGGACCGTAGTCCCAAGTATACCATTCATCATGCCATTGATCCAAGGACTTCCATTGTAGGCAACTTAAACCTTTTAAATCTTTAATCTTCATTAGGGAAGTATCTTATGGCATAAGAAGTCTTATCTTACTTTAAAACTTGTAATTGTTTCTTACATTTTATGCTTACATATTGTAAATTCAAGAACGCGTGCTAGTTTCAAACAAGTCATTCGAACCATCATCAATCAAGCATTCAAAGATTCAAGCATTAAGCAATACCAATTAAACCATCAATCAAGTGTTTATCACTTAGCAAGCAAGTTCATTATAGTGTAGTATTATTCGAATAGTTATCACACACAAACAAGTGTCAATTTACACCCAAGGCAGCAACAACTCGGTCACACATGAGTATACATATCAAATCTCAAACAAGACAATCCAAGCAAGTACATTCCACTGTAGTTCGATTGATTATCAAGAAAGCAAGCATACATGTAACCACCATCAAGTTTCCAATTAAGCATCCTTCCCTTATACATTTACCAAATAGAAATTAGGTTCATTTCATGTCAATTCCATACCAACTATGTAAACAATTGCAATTGGTTAGGACCTAAGTCATAACCCTAAGTAAAGCTACACTCACCTTGTATCCCGAAGTTACGGGATACCCAATTCCTCATTTACATCTAGATACCTATCCATTATTTCCACCATTATCTTAATCTAGCATTCACAAAACACAATCATGCATTAGAACCATACCAAACTCGATTCCTTAGTTAAAATTTTTCGGACTAAAACTATTTAGTTATGGGCTTTTAAACATGATTATATAGCTTAACCTCATTTTCAGAACTTTTTACTCGGTTAAAAGTCCAACGGGTCCACTGTAAAGCCCATTTAGACATGCATGCCTTAAACCTAACAAAATGGCTACAAAATAAGATTAAATCAAATTTTATGAGCTAAAATATTTGATTATGGGCCTTTGAATATGATTATATAGCTTAACCTTATATTCAAAACTTTTTACTCTGGTAAAATTCCAGCGGGTCCACTATAAAGCCCATTTAGACATGAACACCATAAACCCCAACAAAACAACCGAAAAATAAGATTAAGTAAAATTTTAGGACTAAAATATTTAGTTATGGGCTTTTGAACATGATTATATAGCTTAACCTCATTTTTTAGAACTTTTTACTCGGTTAAAATTCTAACGGGCCCATCGTAAAGCCCATTTATACATGAACGCCTTAAACCCCAACAAAACGGCCAAAAATAAGAATAAATCGTATTTTATGACTCAAAATACTTAGTTGTGGGCTTTTGAACATGAATATATAGCTTAACCTCATTTTCACAATTTTTTACTTGGTTAAAATTCCAACAGGTCCATTGTAAAGCCCGTTTAGACATGCATGCCTTATATCCTACAAAACGGCCCCAAAATAAGATTAAATCTAATTTCATGAGTTAAAATATTTGATTATGGGCTTTTGAAAATGATTATATAGCTTTACCTCAATTTTAGATCATTTTACACGGATAAAATTCCAACGGGTCCACTGTAAATCCCATTTAGACATGCATGCCTTAAACCTAACAAAATGGCTTCAAAATAAGATTAAATCAAAATTTATGAGCTAAAATATTTGATTATGGGCCTTTGAATATGATTAAATAGCTTAACCTTAAATTCAAAACTTTTTACTCAAGTAAAATTCCAACGGGTCAATTATAAAGCCAATTTAGACATGAACACATAAACCCCAACAAAACAACCGAAAAATAAGATTAAGTAAGATTTTAGGACTAAAATATTTAGTTATGGGCTTTTGAGCATGATTATATAGCTTAACCTCATTTTTTAGAACTTTTTACTCGGTTAAAATTCTAACGGGTCCATCGTAAAGCCCATTTATACACGCACGCCTTAAACCCCAATAAAAAGGCCGAATAATAATAATAAATCACATTTTATGACTCAAAATATTTAGCTGTGGGCTTTTGAACATGAATATATAGCTTAACCTCATTTTCACAAATTTTTACTTGGTTAAAACTCCAACAGGTCCATTGTGAAGCCCATTTAGACATCCATGCCTTAAACCCTACAAAACGACCCCAAAATAAGATTAAATCTAATTTCATGAGTTAAAATATTTGATTATGGGCTTTTGAATATTATTATATAGCTTTACCTCAATTTTAGATCATTTTACACGGATAAAATTCCAACGGGTCCACTGTAAAGTCCATTTAGACATGCACGCTTTAAACCCCAATAAAACGGCCAAAAAATAAGATTAAATAAAATTTTAAGACTTAAAATTTTTAGTTATAGGCTTTTGAACATGATTACATATCTAAACCTCATTTTCAAAAAAAAATACTTGGTTAAATTCCAATAGGTCCATTGTAAAGCCCATTTAGACATGAATGCCTTAAACCCAGCAAAATGACCACAAAATAAGATTAAATCAAATTTCATGAGTTAAAAATATTTGATTATGGGCTTTTGAATATGATTATATAACTTAACCTCATTTTCAGAACTTTTTACTCGGTTAATATTCCAACGGGTCCACTATAAAGCCCATTTAGACATGCACACCATAAACCCTAACAAAACGGCCAAAAAATAAGATTAAATCACATATTATAAATTAAAATATCTATTTATGGGTTTTTGAAATTAATTATATATCTTAACCTTATTTTTAGAACTTTTTACTCGGTTAAAATTCAAATGGGTCCACTTTAAGCCCATTTAGACACGCATGCCTTAAACCCAACAAAACGGCCATAAAATATGATTAAATCTAATTTCATGAGTTAAAATATTCGATGATGGGCTTTTGAATATGATAATATATCCTAACCTCAATTTTAGAACTTTTTACTCATTTAAAATTCCAACGGGTCCACTGTAAAGCCCATTTAGACATGCACGTCTTAAAGCCCAACAAAATGGCCAAAAAATACGATTAAATAAAATTTTAGTACTTAAAATATTTAGTTATGTGCTTTTGAACATGATTATATAGCTTAACCTCATTTTCAAAAAATTCGACGTGGTTAAAATTCCAACGGGTCCACTTTAAGCCCATTTAGACACACATGCCTTAAACCCAATAAAACGTCCACAAAATAAGATTAAATAATATTTTAGGACTAAAAATGTTTGGTTATGGGCTTTTGAACATGATTATATAGCTTAAACGCACTTTTAGAAGTTTTTACTTGGTTAAAATTCGAACGGGTCCACTGTAAAGCCCATTTAGACATGCATGCCTTAAACCTAACAAAATGGCCACAAAATAAGATTAAATCAAATTTCATGAGCTAAAATATTTTATTATGGGCTTTTGAATATGATTATATAGCTTAACCTCAATTTCAAAACTTTTTACTCCGTTAAAATTCCAATGGGCCCACTGTAAAGCTCATTTAGACATGCACTCCTTAAACCCAACAAAACAACCGAAAAATATTTAGTTATGGGTTTTTGAACATTATTATATAACTTAACCTCATTTTTCATAACTTTTTACTCAATTAAAATTCCAACGGGTCCATCGTAAAGCCCATTTATACATGTACGCCTTAAACCCCAACAAAACAGCCAAAAATAAGAATAAATAAATTTTTTGGATTAAACTATTTAGTTTTGGGCTTCAGAAAATGATTATACTGCTTTACTTCATTTTCAAAACTTTTTACTCGGTTAAAATTCTAACGGGTCCACTGTAAAGCCCATTTAGACATGCACGCATTAAAACCCAACAAAATGGCCAAAAAATAAGATTAAATCACATTTTATAACTTCAAATATTTAGTTATGGGCTTTTGAACATGATTATATAGCTTAATCTTATTTTCAGAACTTTTTACTAGGTTAAAATTGCAACGGGTCCACTGTAAAGCCCATTTAGACATGCATGCCTTAAACCCAACAAAACGGCCAGAAAATAAGATTAAATTAAATTTCATGAGTTATAATATTTGATTATGGGCTTTTGAATATGATTATATACTTAAACTCAATTTCAAAACTTTTTACTCGGTTAAAATTCCAACGGGTCCACTGTAAAGCCCATTTAGACAAGCACACCTTAAACTCCCAACAAAACGACCGAAAAATAAGATTAAATAAAATTTTAGGACTAAAAATTTTTAATTATGGGATTTTGAACATGATTATATAGCTTAACCTCATTTTCAGAACTTTTTACTCGGTTAAAATTCCAACGGGTCTATTGCAATGCCCATTTTAGGTATGGGCTTTTGAACATGATTATTTACTCGGTTAAGATTATATAGCCTTAAACCCCAACAAAACGGCCAAAAAATCAGATTAAATCACATTCTATAATTTAAAATATTTAGGTATGGGCTTTTGAACATGATTATATAGATTATTCTCATTTTCAGAACTTTTTACTCGGTTAAAATTCTATTGGGTCCACTTTAAGCCCATTTAGACACGCATGCCTTAAACCTAACAAAACGGCCACAACATATGATTAAATCAAATTTCTTGAGTAAAAATATTTGATTAAGGGCTTTTGAATATGATTATATGGCATAACCTCAATTTTAGAAATTTTTACTCGGTTAAAATTCCACCGGGGTCCATCGCAAAGCCCATTTATACATGCACGCCTAAATCCAACAAAACGGCTGAAAATAAGATTAAATCACATTTTATGACTCAAAATATTTAGTTGTGGGCTTTTGAACATGACTATATAGCTTAACCTCATTTTTAAAAAATTTACTAGGTTAAAATTCCAACAGGTCCATTGTAAAGTCCATTTAGACATGCATGCCTTAAGCCCTAAAACACGGAAACAAAATAAGATTAAAATTAATTTCATGTGTTAAAATATTTGATTATGGGATTTTTCATATGATTATATAGCTTTACCTCAATTTTAGATCTTTTTACTCGGTTAAAATTCCAACGGGTCCACTATAAAGCCCATTTAGACATGCACGTCTTAAACCCCAACAAAACGGCCGAAAAATAAGAATAAATAAAATTTTTGGACTAAAACTATTTAGTTATGGGCTTTTGAACATGATTATATAGCTTAACCTCATTTTTAGAACTTTTTACTCTGTTAAAATTCCAACTAGTCCACTGTAAAACCCATTTAGACATGCACACCTTAAACCCAACAAAACGGCCGAAAAATAAGATTAAATAAAATTATAGGACTAAAAATATTTAATTATGGGCTTTTGAACGTGATTATATAGCTTAAGTCCCAACAAAACGGCTAAAAAATCAGATTAAATCACATTTTATAATTTAAAATATTTAGTTATGGGCTTTTGAACATGATTATATAGCTTAATCTCATTTTAAGAACTTTTTACTCGGTTAAAATTCGAATGGGTCCACTGTAAAGCCCATTTAGACATGCATGCCTTGAACCCAACAAAACGACCACAAAATAAGATTAAATCAAATTTCATGAGTTAAAATATTTGATTATGGGCTTTTGAATAAGATTATATAGCTTAACCTCAATTTTAGAAATTTTTACTCGGTTAAAATTCCAGCGGGTCCACTGTAAAGCGCATTTTGACATACACACCTTAAACCCCAACAAAACGGCCGAAAAATAAGATTCAATAAAATTTTAGGACTAAAAATATTTAATAATGGGCTTTTGAACATGATTATACATCTTAACCTCATTTTCAGAACTTTTTACTCTGTTAAAATTCCAACGGGTCTACTATAAGGCCCATTTTGACATGCACTCCATAAACCTCAACAAAACGGACAAAAAATCATATTAAATCATATTTTATAATTTAAAATATTTAGTTATGGGCTTTTGAACATGATTATATAGCTTAACCTTATAATTCTAATGGGTCCACTTTAAGCCCATTTAGACATGCATGCCTTAAACCTAACAAAACGACCACAAAATATGATTAAATCAAATTTCATGAGTAAAAATATTTGATTATGGGCTTTTGAATATGATTATATGGCATAACCTCAATTTTAGAAATTTTTACTAGGTTAAAATTCCAACGGGTCCATCGTAAAGCCCACTTATACATGCACGCCTTAAACCCCAACAAAACGGCCGAAAAATAAGATTAAATCATATTTTATGACTCAAAATATTTATTTGTGTGCTTTTGAACATGAATATATAGCTTAACCTCATTTTCAAAAAATTTTACATTTTCAAAAAATTTTACTAGGTTAAAATTCCAACAGGTCCATTGTAAAGTCCATTTTGACATGTTTGCCTTAAACCCTACAAAACAGACACAAAATAAGATTAAATTAATTTCATGTGTTAAAATATTTGATTATGGGCTTTTGAATATGATCATATAGCTTTACCTGAATTTTAGAACTTTTTACTCGGTTAAAATTCCAACGAGTCCATTGTAAAGCCCATTTCGACATGCACGCCTTAAACCCCAACAAAACGGCTGAAAAATAAGAATAAATAAAATTTTCGGACTAAAAATATTTAGTTATGGTCTTTTGAACATGATTATATAGCTTAACCTCATTTTCATAACTTTTTACTCGGTTAAAATTCCAACGAGTCCACTATAAAGCCCATTTAGACATGCCCGCCTTAAACCCCAACAAAATGGCCAAAAATAAGATTAAAACACATTTTATAACTTAAAATATTTATTTATGGGCGTTTGAACATTATTATGTAGCTTAATATCATTTTCAGAACTTTTTACTCTGTTAAAATTCCAACGGGTCCACTGTAAAGCCCATTTAGACATGCATGCCTTGAACCCAACAAAACGAACACAAAATAAGATTAAATCAAATTTCATGAGTTAAAATATTTGATTATGGGCTTTTGAATATGATTATATAGCTTAACCTCAATTTTAGAACTTTTTAATCGGTTAAAATTCTAACTTGTCCGCTGTAAAGCGCATTTAGACATGCACACCTTAAACCCCAACAAAACGGTCTAAAAATAAGATAAAATAAATTTTAGGACTGAAAATATTTAGTTATGCGATTTTGAACATGATTATAGCTTAACCTCATTTTCAAAAAAATTTACTCGATTAAAATTCCAACTAGTCCACTATAAAGCTCATTTTGACATACATGCCTTAAACCCAACAAAACGGCCAGAAAAAAAGATAAAATCAAATTTCATGAGTTGTAATATTTGATTATGGTCTTTTGAATATGGTTATATAGCGTAACCTCAATTTCAAAACTTTTTACTCGGTTAAAATTCCAACGGGTCCACTGTAAAGCCCATTTAGACATGCACATCTTAAACACCAACAAAACGAACGAAAAATAAGATTAAATACAATTTTAGGACTAAAAATATTTAATTATGGGCTTTTGAACATGATTATGTAGCTTAACCTCATTTCAGAAGTTTTTACTCGGTTAAAACTCTAATGGGTCCACTTTATGCCCATTTAGACACGCATGCCTTAAACCTAACAAAACTTTTGCATGCATGCCTTAAACCCAACAAAACGGCCAGAAAATAAGATTAAATAAAATTTTAGGACTAAAAATATTTAGTTATGGGCTTTTGAACATGATTATATATCTTAACCTCATTTTGAAAAATTTTTACTCGGTTAAAATTCCAATGGGTCCACTATAAAGCCCATTTTGACATGCATGCCTTAAACCCAACAAAACGGCCAGAAAGTAAGATTATATCAAATTTCATGAGTTATAATATTTGATTATTGACTTTTGAACATGATTATATAGCGTAACCTCATTTTTAGAGCTTTTTACTCGGTTAAAATTCCAATGGGTCCACTGTAAAACCCATTTAGACATGAACACCTTAAACCCCAACAAAACGGTCGAAAAATAAGATTAAATAAAATTTTAGGACTAAAAATATTTAATTATGGGCTTTTGAACATGATTATATAGCTTAAATCCCAACAAAACGGCCAAAAAATCAGATTAAATCACATTTTATAATTTAAAATATTTAGTTATGGGCTTTTGAACATGAATATATAGCTTAACCTCATTTTCAGAACTTTTTTCTCGGTTAAAATTCTAATGGGCCCACTTTAAGCCCATTCAGACACACATGCCTTAAACCAAACAAAACAGCCACAAAATATGATTGAATCAAATTTCATGAGTAAAAATATTTGATTATTGGCTTTTGAATATGATTATATAGCATAACCTCAATTTTAGAAATTTTTACTCAGTTAAAATTCCAACGGGTCCATCGCAAAGCCCATTTATACATGCACGCCTTAAACTCCAACAAAACGGTCGAAAATAAGATTAAATCACATTTTATGAAACAAAATATTTAGTTGTGGGCTTTTGAACATGAATATATAGCTTAACCTCATTTTCAAAATTTTTTACTAGGTTAAAATTCCAACAGGTCCATTGTAAAGTCCATTTAGACAAGCATGCCTTAAACCCTACAAAACGGACACAAAATAAGATTAAAATTAATTTCATGTGTTAAAATATTTGATTATGGGCTTTTTAATATGATTAGATAGCCTTACCTAAATTTTAGATCTTTTTACTCGGTTAAAATTCCAACGGGGCCACTATAAAACCCCATTTAGACATGCACGCCTTAAACCGCAACAAAATGGCTGAAAAATAAGAATAAATAAAATTTTCGGACTAAAACTATTTCGCTATGGACTTTTGAACATGATTATATAGCTTAACCTCATTTTCAGAACTTTTTACTCGGTTAAAATTCCAACGGGTCCACTGTAAAGCCCATTTAGACATGCACGCATTAAACCCCAACAAAATGACCAAAAAATAAGAATAAATCACATTTTATAACTTCAAAAGTTTAGTTATGGGATTTTGAACTTGATTATATAGCTTAATCTTATTTTCAGAACTTTTTACTCGGTTAAAATTGCAACGGGTCCACTGTAAAGCCCATTCAGACATGCATGCCTTGAATCCAACAAAACGACCACAAAATAAGATTAAATCAAATTTCATGAGTTAAAATATTTGATTAATGGTTTTGAATATGATTATATAGCTTAAGCTCAAATTTAGAACTTTTTACTCGGATAAAATTCTAACGGGTCCACTGTAAAGGGCATTTAGACATGCACACCTTAAACCCCAACGAAACGGCAAAATAAGATTAAATAAAATTTTAGGACTAAAAATATTTAGTTATGGGCTTTTGAACATGATTATATAGCTTAAACACATTTTCAAAAAATTTTACTAGGTTAAAATTCCAAAGGGTCCACTATAAAGCCCATTTTGACATGCATGCCTTAAACCCAACAAAACGACCAAAAAATAAGATTAAATTAAATTTCATGAGTTATAATATTTGATTATGGGCTTTTGAATATGATTATATATCTTAAACTCAATTTCAAAACTTTTTACTCGGTTAAAATTCTAACGGGTCCACTGTAAAGCCCATTTAGACAAGCACACCTTAAACTCCCAACAAAACGGCTGAAAAAAAAAGATTAAATAAAATTTTAGGACTAAAAATATTTAATTATGGGATTTTGAACATGATTATATAGCTTAACCTCATTTTTAGAACTTTTTACTCGGTTAAAATTCCAACGGGTCTACTGTAATGCCCATTTTAGGTATGGGCTTTTGAACATGATTATTTACTCGGTTAAGATTATATAGCCTTAAACCCCAACAAGACGGCCAAAAATAAGATTAAATCACATTCTATAATTTAAAATATTTAGGTATGGGCTTTTGAATATGATTATATAGATTATCCTTATTTTCAGAACTTTTTACTCGGTTAAAATTCTAATGGGTCCACTTTAAGCCCATTTAGACACGCACGCCTTAAACCTAACAAAACGGCCACAAAATATGATTAAATCAAATTTCTTGAGTAAAAATATTTGATTATGGACTTTTGAATATGATTATATGGTATAACCTCAATTTTAGAAATTTTTACTCGGTTAAAATTCCACCGGGGTCCATCGTAAAGCCCATTTATACATGCACGCCTTAAACCCCAACAAAACGGCCGAAAATAAGATTAAATCACATTTTATGACTCAAAATATTTAGTTGTGGGCTTTTGAACATGACTATATAGCTTAACCCCATTTTCAAAAAATTTACTAGGTTAAAATTCCAATAGGTCCATTATAAAGTCCATTTAGACATGCATGCCTTAAGCCCTACAAAATGGACACAAAATAAGATTAAAATTAATTTCATGCGTTAAAATATTTGATTATGGGATTTTGAATATGATTATATAGCTTTACCTCAATTGTAGACCTTTTTACTCGGTTAAAATTCCAACGGGTCCACTATAAAGCCCATTTAGGCATGCACGTCTTAAAGCCCAACAAAACGGCCGAAAAATAAGAATAAATAAAATTTTTGGACTAAAACTATTTAGTTATGGGCTTTTGAACATGATTATATAGATTAACCTCATTTTTAGAACTTTTTTACTCGGTTAAAATTCCAACGGGTCCACTGTAAAACCCATTTAAATATGCACACCTGAAACCCCAACAAAACGGCCGGAAAATAAGATTAAATAAAATTTTAGTGCTAAAAATATTTAATTATGGGCTTTTGAACATGATTATATAGTTAAATCCCAACAAAACGGCCAAAAAATCAGATTAAATCATATTTTATAAATTAAAATATTTAGTTATGGGCTTTTGAACGTGATTATATAGCTTAACCTCATTTTCAGAACTTTTTACTCGGTTAAAATTCTAATGGGTCCACTTTAAGCCCATTTAGACACGCATGCCTTAAACCAAACAAAACGGCTACAAAATATGATTGAATCAAATTTCATGAGTAAAAATAATTGATTATGGGCTTTTGAATATGACTATATAGCATATCCTCAATTTTATAAATTTTTACTCGGTTAAAATTCCAACGGGTCCATCGTAAAGCCCATTTATACATGCACGCCTTAAACCCCAACAAAATGGCCAAAAATAAGATTAAATCACATTTTATGACACAAAATATTTAGTTGTGGGCTTTTGAACATGAATATATAGCTTAACCTCATTTTTTAAAAAAATTACTAGGTTAAAATTCCAACAGGTCCATTGTAAAGTCCATTTAGACAAGAATGCCTTAAACCCTACAAAACGACACAAAATAAGATTAAAATTAATTTCATGTGTTAAAATATTTTATTATGAGCTTTTTAATATGATTATATAGCCTTACCTAAATTTCAAATCTTTTTACTCGGTTAAAATTCCAACGGGTCCACTATAAACCCCATTTAGACATGCACACCTCAAACCCCAACAAAACGGCCTAAAAATAAGATAAAATAAATTTTAGGACTGAAAATATTCAGTTATGCGGTTTTGAACATGATTATAGCTTAACCTCATTTTCAAAAAAATTTCTCGGTTAAAATTCCAACTGGTCCACTATAAGGCTCATTTTGACATGCATGCCTTAAACCAAACAAAACGGCCAGAAAATAAGATTAAATCAAATTTCATGAGTTTTAATATTTGATTATGGTCTTTTGAATATGATTATATAGTGTAACCTCAATTTCAAAACTTTTTACTCGGTTAAAATTCCAACGGGTCCACTGTAAAGCCCATTTAGACATGCACACCTTAAACCCCAACAAAACGGCCGAAAAATAAGATTAAATAAAATTTTAGGACTAAAAATATTTAATTATGGGCTTTTGAACATGATTATATAGCTTAAACTCATTTTCAGAACTTTTTACTCGATTAAAATTCCAACCGGTCTACTATAAAGCCCATTTTGACATGCACGCCTTAAACCCAACAAAACAGACAAAAAAATAAGATTAAATCACATTTTATAATTTAAAATATTTAGTTATGGGATTTTGAACATGATTATATAGCTTAACCTCATTTTCAGAACACTTTACTCAGTTAAAACTCTAATGGGTCCACTTTATGCCCATTTAGACACACATGCCTTAAACCTAACAAAACGGCCACAAAATATGATTAAATCAAATTTCATGAGTAAAAATATTTGATTATGGTCTTTTGAATACGATTATATAGCTTAACCTCAATTTTAGAACTTTTTAATCGGTTAAAATTCTAACGGGTCCGCTGTAAAGCGCATTTAGACATGCACAACTTAAACCCCAACAAAACGGCCTAAAAATAAGATAAAGTAAATTTTAAGACTCAAAATATTTAGTTATGCGGTTTTGAACATGATTATAGCTTAACCTCATTTTCAAAAAAAATTACTTAGTTAAAATTCCAACAGGTCCACTATAAAGCTCATTTTGACATGCATGCCTTAAACCAAACAAAACGGCCAGAAAATAAGATTAAATCAAATTTCATGAGTTGTAATATTTGATTATGGTCTTTTGAATATGATTATATAGCGTAACCTCAATTTCAAAACTTTTTACTCGGTTAAAATTCCAACGGGTCCACTGTAAAGCCCATTTAGACATGCACACCTTAAACCCCAACAAAACGGCCGAAAAATAAGATTAAATAAAATTTTAGGACTAAAAATATTTAATTATGAGCTTTTGAACATGATTATATAGCTTAACCTCATTTTCAGAACTTTTTACTCGGTTAAAATTCCAACTGGTTTACTGTAAAGCCCATTTTGACATGCACGCCTTAAACCCAACAAAACAGCCAAAAAATCAGATTAAATCACATTTTATAATTTGAAATAGTTAGTTATGGGATTTTGAACATGATTATATAGCTTAACCTCATTTTCATAACATTTTACTCGGTTAAAACTCTAATGGGTCCACTTTAAGCCCATTTGACACGCATGCCTTAAACCTAACAAAACGACTACAAAATATGATTAAATCAAATTTCATGAGTTAAAATATTTGATTATGGGCTTTTGAATATGATTATATGGCATAACCTCAATTTTAAAAATTTGTACTCGGTTAAAATTCCAACGGGTTCATCGTAAAGCCCACTTATACATGCACACCTTAAACCCCAACAAAACGGCAGAAAAATAAGATTAAATCACATTTTATGACTCAAAATATTTAGTTGCGGGCTTTTGAACATGAATATATAGCTTAACCTCATTTTCAAAAAAATGTACTAGGTTAAAATTCCAACAGGTCCATTGTAAAGTCGATTTAGACATGCTTGCCTTAAACCCTACAAAACGGATAGAAAATCTGATTAAAATTAATTTCATGTGTGAACATATTTGATTATGGGCTTTTAAATATGATTATATAGCTTTACCTCAATTTTAGATCTTTTTACTCGGTTAAAATTCCAACAGGTCCACTATAAGGCCCATTTAGACATGCACACCTTAAACCACAACAAAACGGCCGAAAATAAGAATAAATAAAATTTTTGGACTAAAAATAATTATTTATGGGCTTTTGAACATGATTATATAGCTTAACCTCTTTTTCATAACTTTTTACTCGGTTAAAATTCCAACGGGTCCACTGTAAAGCCCATTTAGACATGCACGCCTTAAGTCCCAACAAAACGGCCAAAAAATAAGATTAAATCACATTTTATAACTTAAAATATTTAGTTATGGGCTTTTGAACATTATTATATAACTTAATCTCATTTTCAGAACTTTTTACTTGGTTAAACTTCCAACGGGTCCACTATAAATCCCAATTAGACATGCATGCCTTAAACCCAATAAAACGACCACAAAATAAGATCAAAAAATAAGATTTTGAATATGATTATATAGCTTAACCTCGATTTTAGAACTTTTTACTCGGTTAAAATTTTAATGGGTACACTGTATTGCGCATTTACACATGCACACCTTAAACCCCAACAAAACGGCCAAAAAATAAGATTAAATAAACTTTTAGGACTAAAAATATTTAGTTATGGGCTTTTGAACATGATTATATATCTTAACCTCATTTTAAAATTTTTTTACTCGGTTAAAATTCCAATGGGTCCACTATAAAGCCCATTTTGACATGCATGCCTTAAACCCAACAAAACATCCAGAAAATAAGATTAAATCAAATTTCATGAGTTGTAATATTTGATTATGGTCTTTTGAATATGATTATATAGCGTAACCTCAATTTCAAAACTTTTTACTCGGTTAAAATTCCAACGGGTCCACTGTAAAGCCCATTTAGACATGCACACCTTAAACCCCAACAAAACGGTCGAAAAATAAGATTAAATAAAATATTAGGACTAAAAATATTTAATTATGGGCTTTTGAACATGATTATATAGCTTAAATCCCAACAAAATGGCCAAAAAATCAGATTAAATCACATTTTATAATTTAAAATATTTAGGTATGGGTTTTTGCACATGATTATATAGCTTAACCTTATTTTCAGAACTTTTTACTCGGTTAAAATTCTAATGGGTCCACTTTAAGCCCATTTAGACACGCATGCCTTAAACCAAACAAAACAGCCACAAAATATGATTGAATCAAATTTCATGAGTAAAAATATTTGATTATTGGCTTTTGAATATGATTATATAGCATAACCTCAATTTTAGAAATTTTTACTCAGTTAAAATTCCAACAGGTCCATCGCAAAGCCCAATTATACATGCACGCCTTAAACCCCAACAAAACGGCCGAAAATAAGATTAAATCACATTTTATGACACAAAATATTTAGTTGTGGGCTTTTGAACATGAATATATAGCTTAACCTCAATTTCAAAATTTTTTACTAGGTTAAAATTCCAACAGGTCCATTGTAAAGTCCATTTAGACAAGCATGCCTTAAACCTTACAAAACGACACAAAATAAGATTAAAATTAATTTCATGTGTTAAAATATTTTATTATGGGCATTTTAATATGATTATATAGCCTTACCTAAATTTAAAATCATTTTACTCGGTTAAAATTCCAAGGGGTCCACTGTAAACCCCATTTAGACATGCACGCCTTAAACACCAACAAAATGGTTGAAAAATAAGAATAAATAAATTTTTCGGACTAAAACTATTTAGTTATGGGCTTTTGAACATGATTATATAGCTTAACCTCATTTTCAAAAAAATTACTCGGTTAAAATTCCAACGGGTCCACTGTAAAGCCCATTTAGACATGCACACATTATACCCCAAAAATGGCCTAAAAATAAGATTAAATCAGATTTTATAACTTCAAATATTTAGTTATGGGCTTTTGAACATGATTATATAGCTTAATCTCATTTTCAGAACTTTTTACTCGGTTAAAATTGCAACGGATCCACTGTAAACCCCATTTAGACATGCACACCTTAAACCCCAACAAAACGGCCTAAAAATAAGATAAAATAAATTTTAGGACTGAAAATATTCAGTTATGCGGTTTTGAACATGATTATAGCTTAACCTCATTTTCAAAAAATTTTACTCGGTTAAAATTCCAACTGGTCCACTATAAAGCTCATTTTGACATGCATGCCTTAAACCAAACAAAACGGCCAGAAAATAAGATTAAATCAAATTTCATGAGTTTTAATATTTGATTATGGTCTTTTGAATATGATTATATAGCGTAACCTCAATTTCAAAACTTTTTACTCGGTTAAAATTCCAACGGGTCCACTGTAAAGCCCATTTAGACATGCACACCTTAAACCCCAACAAACGGTAGAAAAATAAGATTAAATAAAATTTTAGGACTAAAAATATTTAATTATGGGCTTTTGAACATGATTATATAGCTTAAACTCATTTTCAGAACTTTTTACTAGGTTAAAATTCCAACCGGTCTACTGTAAAGCCCATTTTGACATGCACGCCTTAAACCCAACAAAACAGACAAAAAATCAGATTAAATCACATCTTATAATTTAAAATATTTAGTTATGGGATTTTGAACATGATTATATAGCTTAACCTCATTTTTAGAACATTTTACTCGGTTAAAACTCTAATGGGTCCATTTTATGCCCATTTAGACACACATGCCTTAAACCTAACAAAACGGCCACAAAATATGATTAAATCAAATTTCATGAGTAAAAATATTTGATTATGGGCTTTTGAATATGATTATATAGCTTAACCTCAATTTTAGAACTTTTTAATCGGTTAAAATTCTAACGGGTCCGCTGTAAAGCGCATTTAGACATGCACACCTTAAACCCCAACAAAACGGCCTAAAAATAAGATAAAGTAAATTTTAAGACTCAAAATATTTAGTTATGCGGTTTTGAACATGATTATAGCTTAACCTCATTTTAAAAAAAAAATTACTCAGTTAAAATTCCAACTGGTCCACTATAAAGCTCATTTTGACATGCATGCCTTAAACCAAACAAAACGGCCAGAAAATAAGATTAAATCAAATTTCATGAGTTGTAATATTTGATTATGGTCTTTTGAATATGATTATATAGCGTAACCTCAATTTCAAAACTTTTTACTCGGTTAAAATTCCAATGGGTCCACTGTAAAGCCCATTTAGACATGTACACCTTAAACCCCAACAAAACGGTCGAAAAATAAGATTAAATAAAATTTTAGGACTAAAAATATTTAATCATGGGCTTTTGAACATGATTATATAGCTTAAATCCCAACAAAATGGCCAAAAAATCAGATTAAATCGCATTTTATAATTTAAAATATTTAGTTATGGGCTTTTGAACATGATTATATAGCTTAACCTTATTTTCAGAACTTTTCACTCGGTTAAAATTCTAATGGGTCCACTTTAAGCCCATTTAGACACGCATGCCTTAAACCAAACAAAACAGCCACAAAATATGATTGAATCAAATTTCATGAGTAAAAATATTTGATTATTGGCTTTTGAATATGATTATATAGCATAACCTCAATTTTAGAAATTTTTACTCAGTTAAAATTCCAACAGGTCCATCGCAAAGCCCAATTATACATGCACGCCTTAAACCCCAACAAAACGGCCGAAAATAAGATTAAATCACATTTTATGACACAAAATATTTAGTTGTGGGCTTTTGAACATGAATATATAGCTTAACCTCAATTTCAAAATTTTTTACTAGGTTAAAATTCCAACAGGTCCATTGTAAAGTCCATTTAGACAAGCATGCCTTAAACCTTACAAAACGACACAAAATAAGATTAAAATTAATTTCACGTGTTAAAATATTTTATTATGGGCATTTTAATATGATTATATAGCCTTACCTAAATTTCAAATCTTTTTACTAGGTTAAAATTCCAAGGGGTCCACTGTAAACCCCATTTAGACATGCACGCCTTAAACCCCAACAAAATGGCCAAAAAATAAGAATAAATAAAATTTTTGGACTAAAGCTATTTAGTTATGGGCTTTTGAACATGATTATATAGCTTAACCTCATTTTCATAAAAATTTACTCGGTTAAAATTCCAATGGGTCCACTGTAAAGCCCATTTAGACATGCAAGCATTACACCCCAAAAATGGCCTAAAAATAATATTAAATCACATTTTATAACTTAAAATATTTAGTTATGGGCTTTTGAACATTATTATATAACTTAATCTCATTTTCATAACTTTTTACTTGGTTAAACTTCCAACGGGTCCACTATAAATCCCATTTAGACATGCATACCTTAAAACCCAACAAAACGACTAAAAATAAGATCAAATCAAATTTCATGAGTTAAAATATTTGATTATGGGCTTTTGAATGATGATTATATAGCTTAACCTCGATTTTAGAACTTTTTACTCATTTTCAAAAAATTTACACATGCACACCTTAAACCCCAACAAAACGGCCAAAAAATAAGATTAAATAAAATTTTAGGACTAAAAATATTTAGTTATGGGCTTTTGAACATGATTATATATCTTAACCTCATTTTAAATTTTTTTTTTTGTTAAAATTCCAATGGGTCCACTATAAAGCCCATTTTGACAAATGCCTTAAACCCAACAAAAACGCGAAAAAAATAAGATTAAATCAAATTTCATGAGTTATAATATTTGATTATGGGCTTTTGAATATGATTATATAGCTTAACCTCATTTTCAGAACTTTTTACTTGGTTAAAATTCCAACGGGTCCACTGTAAAGCCCATTTAGACATGCACACCTTAAACCCCTACAAAACGGTCGAAAAATAAGATTAAATAAAATTTTAGGACTAAAAATATTTAGTTATGGGCTTTTGAACATGATTATATAGCTTAAATCCCAACAAAATGGCCAAAAAATCAGATTAAATCACATTTTATAATTTAAAATATTTAGGTATGGGTTTTTGCACATGATTATATAGCTTAACCTTATTTTCAGAACTTTTTACTCGGTTAAAATTCTAATGGGTCCACTTTAAGCCCATTTAGACACGCATGCCTTAAACCAAACAAAACAGCCACAAAATATGATTGAATCAAATTTCATGAGTAAAAATATTTGATTATGGGATTTTGAATATGATTATATAGCATAACCTCAATTTTAGAAATTTTTACTCAGTTAAAATTCCAACAGGTCCATCGCAAAGCCCAATTATACATGCACGCCTTAAACCCCAACAAAACGGCCGAAAATAAGATTAAATCACATTTTATGACTCAAAATATTTAGTTGTGGGCTTTTGAACATGAATATATAGCTTAACCTCATTTTCAAAAAAATTTTTTACTAGGTTAAAATTCCAACAGTCCATTGTAAAGTCCATTTAGACATGCTTGCCTTAAACCCTACAAAACGGATAGAAAATAAGATTAAAATTAATTTCATGTGTTAAAATATTTGATTATGGGCATTTTAAATATGATTATATAGCTTTACCTAAATTTTAAATCTTTTTACTCGGTTAAAATTCCAACGGGTCCACTATAAGGCCCATTTAGACATGCACACACTTTAAACACACAACAAAATGGTTGAAAAATAAGAATAAATAAAATTTTTGGACTAAAAATATTTAGTTATGGGCTTTTGAACATGATTATATAGCTTAACATTTTTTTTCAAAAAACTTTTTACTCGGTTAAAATTCCAACGGGTCGGGTCCTTTGTAAAGCCCATTTAGACATGCACACATTAAGCCCCAAAAAATGGCCAAAAAATAAGATTAAATCACATTTTATAACTTAAAATATTTAGTTATGGGCTTTTGAACATTATTATATAACTTAATCTCATTTTCATAACTTTTTACTTGGTTAAACTTCCACGGGTCCACTATAAATCCCATTTAGACATGCATACCTTAAACCCAATAAAACGGACTAAAAATAAGATAAAATCAAATTTTATGAGTTAAAATATTTGATTATGGGTTTTGAATATGATTATATAGCTTAACCTCGATTTTAGAACTTTTTACTCGGTTTAAATTTTAATGGGTCCCACTATAAAGCTCATTTTGACATGCACACCTTAAACCCAAACAAAACGGCCAAAAAATAAGATTAAATAAAATTTTAGGACTAAAAATATTTAGTTATGGGCTTTTGAACATGATTATATATCTTAACCTCAATTTAAATTTTTTTTTACTTGGTTAAAATTCCAATGGGTCCACTATAAAGCCCATTTTGACATGCATGCCTTAAACCCCAACAAAACGGTAGAAAAATAAGATTAATAAAAATTTCATGAGTTATAATATTTGATTATGGGCTTTTGAACATGATTATATAGCTTAACCTCATTTTTAGAACTTTTTACTCGGTTAAAATTCCAATGGGTCCACCGTAAAACCCATTTAGACATGCACACCTTAAACCCCAACAAACAAACGAAAAAAAAATAAGATTAAATAAAATTTTAGGACTAAAAATATTTAATTATGGGCTTTTGAACATGATTATATAGCTTAAATCCCAACAAAATGGCCAAAAAATCAGATTAAATCACATTTTATAATTTAAAATATTTAGTTATGGGCTTTTGAACATGATTATATAGCTTAACCTTATTTTTTTAACATTTTACTCGGTTAAAATTCTAATGGGTCCACTTTAAGCCCATTTAGACACACATGCCTTAAACCAAACAAAACAGCCACAAAATATGATTAAATCAAATTTCATGAGTAAAAATATTTGATTATTGGCTTTTGAATATGATTATATAGCTTAACCTCAATTTTAGAAATTTTTATCTCGGTTAAAATTCCAATAGGTCCATCATAAAAGCCCATTTATACATGCACACCTTAAACCCCAACAAAACGGCCTAAAAATAAGATTAAATCACATTTTATGACTCAAAATATTTAGTTATGGGCTTTTGAACATGAATATATAGCTTAACCTCATTTTAAAAAAAAATTTACTAGGTTAAAATTCCAACTGGTCCATTATAAAGTCATTTTGACATGCTTGCCTTAAACCAAACAAAACGGATAGAAAATAAGATTAAAATTAATTTCATGTGTTAAAATATTTGATTATGGGCTTTTAAATATGATTATATAGCTTTACCTCAATTTTAGATCTTTTTACTCGGTTAAAATTCCAACGGGTCCACTATAAGGCCCATTTAGACATGCACACCTTTAAACCACAAAAAAACGGCGAAAAATAAGAATAAATAAAATTTTTGGACTAAAAATATTTAGTTATGGGATTTTGAACATGATTATATAGCTTAACTTTTTTTCATAACTTTTTTTACTCGGTTAAAATTCCAACGGGTCCTTTGTAAAGCCCATTTAGACATGCACGCCTTAAGCCCCAACAAAACGGCCAAAAAATAAGATTAAATCACATTTTATAACTTAAAATATTTAGTTATGGGCTTTTGAACATTATTATATAACTTAATCTCATTTTCAGAACTTTTTACTTGGTTAAACTTCAAACGGGTCCACTATAAATCCCATTTAGACATGCATACCTTAAACCCAATAAAACGACCACAAAATAAGATCAAATCAAATTTCATGAGTTAAAATATTTGATTATGGGCTTTTGAATATGATTATATAGCTTAACCTCGATTTTAGAACTTTTTACTCGGTTAAAATTTTAATGGGTACAGTGTATTGCGCATTTACACATGCACACCTTAAACCCCAACAAAACGGCCAAAAAATAAGATTAAATAAAATTTTAGGACTAAAAATATTTAGTTATGGGCTTTTGAACATGATTATATATCTTAACCTCATTTTAAATTTTTTTACTCGGTTAAAATTCCAATGGGTCCACTATAAAGCCCATTTTGACATGCATGCCTTAAACCCAACAAAACGGCCATAAAATAAGATTAAATCAAATTTCATGAGTTATAATATTTGATTATGGGCTTTTGAACATGATTATATAGCTTAACCTCATTTTTAGAACTTTTTACTCGGTTAAAATTCCAATGGGTCCACCGTAAAACCCATTTAGACATGCACACCTTAAAACCCAACAAAACGATCGAAAAATAAGATTAAATAAAATTTTAGGACTAAAAATATTTAATTATGGGCTTTTGAACATGATTATATAGCTTAAATCCCAACAAAATGGCCAAAAAATCAGATTAAATCACATTTTATAATTTAAAATATTTAGTTTTGGGCTTTTGAACATGATTATATAGCTTAACCTCATTTTCATAACATTTTACTCGGTTAAAACTCTAATGGGTCCACTTTATGCCCATTTAACACGCATGCCTTAAACCTAACAAAACGACTACAAAATATGATTAAATCAAATTTCATGAGTAAAAATATTTGATTATGGGCTTTTGAATATGATTATATGGCATAACCTCAATTTTAAAAATTTGTACTCGGTTAAAATTCCAACGGGTTCATCGTAAAGCCCACTTATACATGCACACCTTAAACCCCAACAAAACGGCAGAAAAATAAGATTAAATCACATTTTATGACTCAAAATATTTAGTTGCGGGCTTTTGAACATGAATATATAGCTTAACCTCATTTTCAAAAAAATTTACTAGGTTAAAATTCCAACAGGTCCATTGTAAAGTCGATTTAGACATGTTTGCCTTAAACCCTACAAAACGGATAGAAAATCTGATTAAAATTAATTTCATGTGTTAAAATATTTGATTATGGGCTTTTAAATATGATTATATAGCTTTACCTCAATTTTAAAACCCATTTTTTACTCGGTTAAAATTCCAACGGGTCCACTATAAGGCCCATTTAGACATGCACACCTTAAACCACAACAAAACGGCCGAAAAATAAGAATAAATAAAATTTTTGGACTAAAAATAATTAGTTATGGGCTTTTGAACATGATTATATAGCTTAACCTTTTTTTCATAACTTTTTACTCGGTTAAAATTCCAACGGGTCCACTGTAAAGCCCATTTAGACATGCACGCCTTAAGCCCCAACAAAACGGCCAAAAAATAAGATTAAATCACATTTTATAACTTAAAATATTTAGTTATGGGCTTTTGAACATTATTATATAACTTAATCTCATTTTCATAACTTTTTACTTGGTTAAACTTCCAACGGGTCCACTATAAATCCCATTTAGACATGCATACCTTGAACCCAATAAAACGACCACAAAATAAGATCAAATCAAATTTCATGAGTTAAAATATTTGATTATGGGCTTTTGAATATGATTATATAGCTTAACCTCGATTTTAGAACTTTTTACTCGGTTTAAATTTTAATGGGTACACTGTATTGCGCATTTACACATGCACACCTTAAACCCCAACAAAACGGCCAAAAAATAAGATTAAATAAAATTTTAGGACTAAAAATATTTAGTTATGGGCTTTTGAACATGATTATATATCTTAACCTCATTTTAATTTTTTTTTACTTGGTTAAAATTCCAATGGGTCCACTATAAAGCCCATTTTGACATGCATGCCTTAAACCCAACAAAACGGCCATAAAATAAGATTAAATCAAATTTCATGAGTTATAATATTTGATTATGGGCTTTTGAACATGATTATATAGCTTAACCTCATTTTTAGAACTTTTTACTCGGTTAAAATTCCAATGGGTCCACCGTAAAACCCATTTAGACATGCACACCTTAAACCCCAACAAAACGGTCGAAAAATAAGATTAAATAAAATTTTAGGACTAAAAATATTTAATTATGGGCTTTTGAACATGATTATATAGCTTAAATCCCAACAAAATGGCCAAAAAATCAGATTAAATCACATTTTATAATTTAAAATATTTAGTTATGGGCTTTTGAACATGATTATATAGCTTAACCTTATTTTCATAACTTTTTACTCGGTTAAAATTTAAAATTTCTAATGGGTCCACTTAAAATATTTTTATGGCCCATTTAGACACGCATTTTTACTTTTAAACCAAACAAAACATTTAGACACTACTTGAAAAATATGATTAAATCAAATTTCATGAGTAAAAATATTTGATTATGGGCTTTTGAATATGATTATATAGCATAACCTCAATTTTAGAAATTTTTACTCGGTTTAAAATTCCAATGGGTCCATCAAAGCCCAATTATACATGCACACCTTAAACCCCAACAAAACGGCAAAAAATAAGATTAAATCACATTTTATGACTCAAAATATTTAGTTATGGGCTTTTGAACATGAATATATAGCTTAACCTCATTTTCAAAAAATTTTTTTACTAGGTTAAAATTCCAAACAGTCCATTGTAAAGTCGATTTAGACATGCTTGCCTTAAACCCTACAAAACGGATAGAAAATCTGATTAAAATTAATTTCATGTGTTAAAATATTTGATTATGGGCTTTTAAATATGATTATATAGCTTTACCTCAATTTTAGATCTTTTTACTCGGTTAAAATTCCAACGGGTCCACTATAAGGCCCATTTAGACATGCACACCTTAAACCACAACAAAACGGCCGAAAAATAAGAATAAATAAAATTTTTGGACTAAAAATAAAATAATTAGTTATGATTATATTTTGAACAAAATGATTATATAGATTAAACATTTTTTTTTAAAATATTTTTTATGGGCTTTTGAACAT
This sequence comes from Hibiscus mutabilis, assembly GCA_019671005.1. NCBI lineage: Eukaryota > Viridiplantae > Streptophyta > Magnoliopsida > Malvales > Malvaceae > Hibiscus > Hibiscus mutabilis. The sequence continues at coordinate 34,913,312 of CM033736.1, forward strand.
GATTATATAGCTTAACATTTTTTCATAACGTTAAAATTCCAACGGGTCCACTGTAAAGCCCATTTAGACATGCACGCCTTAAGCCCCAACAAAACGGCCAAAAAATAAGATTAAATCACATTTTATAACTTAAAATATTTAGTTATGGGCTTTTGAACATTATTATATAACTTAATCTCATTTTCATAACTTTTTACTTGGTTAAACTTCCAACGGGTCCACTATAAATCCCATTTAGACATGCATACCTTGAACCCAATAAAACGACCACAAAATAAGATCAAATCAAATTTCATGAGTTAAAATATTTGATTATGGGCTTTTGAATATGATTATATAGCTTAACCTCGATTTTAGAACTTTTTACTCGGTTTAAATTTTAATGGGTACACTGTATTGCGCATTTACACATGCACACCTTAAACCCCAACAAAACGGCCAAAAAATAAGATTAAATAAAATTTTAGGACTAAAAATATTTAGTTATGGGCTTTTGAACATGATTATATATCTTAACCTCATTTTAAATTTTTTTTACTCGGTTAAAATTCCAATGGGTCCACTATAAAGCCCATTTTGACATGCATGCCTTAAACCCAACAAAACGGCCAGAAAATAAGATTAAATCAAATTTCATGAGTTATAATATTTGATTATGGGCTTTTGAACATGATTATATAGCTTAACCTCATTTTTAGAACTTTTTACTCGGTTAAAATTCCAATGGGTCCACCGTAAAACCCATTTAGACATGCACACCTTAAACCCCAACAAAACGGTCGAAAAATAAGATTAAATAAAATTTTAGGACTAAAAATATTTAATTATGGGCTTTTGAACATGATTATATAGCTTAAATCCCAACAAAATGGCCAAAAAATCAGATTAAATCACATTTTATAATTTAAAATATTTAGTTATGGGCTTTTGAACATGATTATATAGCTTAACATTTTTTTAACTTTCATTTTCATAACGGGTTTTTATTTAGACATGCACGGTTAAGCCCCAACAAAACGGCCAAAAAATAAGATTAAATCACATTTTGGGTCCATGGGCTTTTGAACATTAGCCCATTTCATTTTCATAACTTTTTACTTGGTTAAACTTCCATGCCAACTTAAACATTTAGAAACAAAACAATAAAACGACAAAATATGATCAAATCAAATTTCATGAGTTAAAATATTTGATTATGGGCTTTTGAATATGATTATATAGCATAACCTCAATTTTAGAAATTTTTACTCGGTTTAAAATTTAATAGGTCCATCGTAAAGCCCATTTATACATGCACACCTTAAACCCCAACAAAACGGCCAAAAAATAAGATTAAATCACATTTTATGACTAAAAATATTTAGTTATGGGCTTTTGAACATGATGAATATATATCTTAACCTCATTTTCAAAATTTTTTTTTACTAGGTTAAAATTCCAATGGGTCCATTATAAAGTCCATTTTGACATGCTTGCCTTAAACCCCAACAAAACGGATAGAAAATCTGATTAAAATTAATTTCATGTGTTAAAATATTTGATTATGGGCTTTTAAATATGATTATATAGCTTAACCTCAATTTTAGATCTTTTTACTCGGTTAAAATTCCAATGGGTCCACTATAAGGCCCATTTAGACATGCACACCTTTAAACCACAACAAAACGGTCGAAAAATAAGATTAAATAAAAAGGACTAAAAATATTTAATTATGGGCTTTTGAACATGATTATATAGCTTAAATCCCAACAAAATGGCCAAAAAATCAGATTAAGTCACATTTTATAATTTAAAATATTTAGTTATGGGCTTTTGAACATGATTATATAGCTTAACATTTTTTTCATAACTTTTTCCTCGGTTAAAATTCCAACGGGTCCACTGTAAAGCCCATTTAGACATGCACGCCTTAAGCCCCAACAAAACGGCCAAAAAATAAGATTAAATCACATTTTATAACTTAAAATATTTAGTTATGGGCTTTTGAACATTATTATATAACTTAATCTCATTTTCATAACTTTTTACTTGGTTAAACTTCCAACGGGTCCACTATAAATCCCATTTAGACATGCATACCTTGAACCCAATAAAACGACCACAAAATAAGATCAAATCAAATTTCATGAGTTAAAATATTTGATTATGGGCTTTTGAATATGATTATATAGCTTAACCTCGATTTTAGAACTTTTTACTCGGTTTAAATTTTAATGGGTACATCAGACTTGTATTGCGCATTTACACATGCACACCTTAAACCCCAACAAAACGCCAAAAAATAAGATTAAATAAAATTTTAGGACTAAAAATATTTAGTTATGGGCTTTTGAACATGATTATATATCTTAACCTCATTTTAATTTTTTTTTACTCGGTTAAAATTCCAATGGGTCCACTATAAAGCCCATTTTGACATGCATGCCTTAAACCCAACAAAACGGCCAGAAAATAAGATTAAATCAAATTTCATGAGTTATAATATTTGATTATGGGCTTTTGAACATGATTATATAGCTTAACCTCATTTTTAGAACTTTTTACTCGGTTAAAATTCCAATGGGTCCACCGTAAAACCCATTTAGACATGCACACCTTAAACCCCAACAAAACGGTCGAAAAATAAGATTAAATAAAATTTTAGGACTAAAAATATTTAATTATGGGCTTTTGAACATGATTATATAGCTTAAATCCCAACAAAATGGCCAAAAAATCAGATTAAATCACATTTTATAATTTAAAATATTTAGTTATGGGCTTTTGAACATGATTATATAGCTTAACCTTATTTTCAGAACTTTTTACTCGGTTAAAATTATAATGGGTCCACTTTAAGCCCATTTAGACACGCATGCCTTAAACCAAACAAAACAGCCACAAAATATGATTGAATCAAATTTCATGAGTAAAAATATTTGATTATTGGCTTTTGAATATGATTATATAGCATAACCTCAATTTTAGAAATTTTTACTCAGTTAAAATTCCAATAGGTCCATCGCAAAGCCCAATTATACATGCACACCTTAAACTCCAACAAAACGACAGAAAAATAAGATTAAATCACATTTTATGACTCAAAATATTTAGTTGCGGGCTTTTGAACATGAATATATAGCTTAACCTCATTTTCAAAAAAATTTACTAGGTTAAAATTCCAACAGGTCCATTGTAAAGTCGATTTAGACATGCTTGCCTTAAACCCTACAAAACGGATAGAAAATCTGATTAAAATTAATTTCATGTGTTAAAATATTTGATTATGGGCTTTTAAATATGATTATATAGCTTTACCTCAATTTTAGATCTTTTTACTCGGTTAAAATTCCAACGGGTCCACTATAAGGCCCATTTAGACATGCACACCTTAAACCACAACAAAACGGCCGAAAAATAAGAATAAATAAAATTTTTGGACTAAAAATAATTAGTTATGGGATTTTGAACATGATTATATAGCTTAACATTTTTTTCATAACTTTTTCCTCGGTTAAAATTCCAACGGGTCCACTGTAAAGCCCATTTAGACATGCACGCCTTAAGCCCCAACAAAACGGCCAAAAAATAAGATTAAATCACATTTTATAACTTAAAATATTTAGTTATGGGCTTTTGAACATTATTATATAACTTAATCTCATTTTCATAACTTTTTACTTGGTTAAACTTCCAACGGGTCCACTATAAATCCCATTTAGACATGCATACCTTGAACCCAATAAAACGACCACAAAATAAGATCAAATCAAATTTCATGAGTTAAAATATTTGATTATGGGCTTTTGAATATGATTATATAGCTTAACCTCGATTTTAGAACTTTTTACTCGGTTTAAATTTTAATGGGTACCTTAATCAGATTGCGCATTTACACATGCACACCTTAAACCCCAACAAAACGGCCAAAAAATAAGATTAAATAAAATTTTAGGACTAAAAATATTTAGTTATGGGCTTTTGAACATGATTATATATCTTAACCTCATTTTAATTTTTTTTTACTCGGTTAAAATTCCAATGGGTCCACTATAAAGCCCATTTTGACATGCATGCCTTAAACCCAACAAAACGGCCAGAAAATAAGATTAAATCAAATTTCATGAGTTATAATATTTGATTATGGGCTTTTGAACATGATTATATAGCTTAACCTCATTTTTAGAACTTTTTACTCGGTTAAAATTCCAATGGGTCCACCGTAAAACCCATTTAGACATGCACACCTTAAACCCCAACAAAACGGTCGAAAAATAAGATTAAATAAAATTTTAGGACTAAAAATATTTAATTATGGGCTTTTGAACATGATTATATAGCTTAAATCCCAACAAAATGGCCAAAAAATCAGATTAAATCACATTTTATAATTTAAAATATTTAGTTATGGGCTTTTGAACATGATTATATAGCTTAACCTTATTTTCAGAACTTTTTACTCGGTTAAAATTCTAATGGGTCCACTTTAAGCCCATTTAGACACGCATGCCTTAAACCAAACAAAACAGCCACAAAATATGATTGAATCAAATTTCATGAGTAAAAATATTTGATTATTGGCTTTTGAATATGATTATATAGCATAACCTCAATTTTAGAAATTTTTACTCAGTTAAAATTCCAATAGGTCCATCGCAAAGCCCAATTATACATGCACACCTTAAACTCCAACAAAACGGCAGAAAAATAAGATTAAATCACATTTTATGACTCAAAATATTTAGTTGCGGGCTTTTGAACATGAATATATAGCTTAACCTCATTTTCAAAAAAAATTACTAGGTTAAAATTCCAACAGGTCCATTGTAAAGTCGATTTAGACATGCTTGCCTTAAACCCTACAAAACGGATAGAAAATCTGATTAAAATTAATTTCATGTGTTAAAATATTTGATTATGGGCTTTTAAATATGATTATATAGCTTTACCTCAATTTTAGATCTTTTTACTCCGTTAAAATTCCAACGGGTCCACTATAAGGCCCATTTAGACATGCACAACTTAAACCACAACAAAACGGCCGAAAAATAAGAATAAATAAAATTTTTGGACTAAAAATAATTAGTTATGGGATTTTGAACATGATTATATAGCTTAACATTTTTTTCATAACTTTTTACTCGGTTAAAATTCCAACGGGTCCACTGTAAACCCCATTTAGACATGCACGCCTTAAACCCCAACAAAATGGCCGAAAAATAAGAATAAATAAAATTTTCGGACTAAAACTATTTAGTTATGGGCTTTTGAACATGATTATATAGCTTAACCTCATTTTCAAAAAAATTTACTCGGTTAAAATTCCAACGGGTCCACTGGAAAGCCAATTTAGACATGCACGCATTATACCCCAAAAATGGCCAAAAAATAAGATTAAATCACATTTTATAACTTCAAATATTTAGTTATGGGATTTTGAACATGATTATATAGCTTAATCTCATTTTCAGAACTTTTTACTCGGTTAAAATTGCAACGGATCCACTGTAAAGCCCATTTAGACATGCATGCCTTGAACCCAACAAAATGGCCACAAAATAAGATTAAATCAAATTTCATGAGTTAAAATATTTGATTAATGGATTTTGAATATGATTATATAGCTTAACCTCAAATTTAGAACTAAAAATAAGACATGCACACCTTAAACCCCAACAAAATGGCAAAATAAGGTTAAATAAAATTTTAGGACTAAAAATATTTACTTATGGGCTTTTGAACATGATTATATAGCTTAAACTCATTTTCAAAAAAATTTACTAGGTTAAAATTCCAACGGGTCCATAATAAAGCCAATTTTGACATTAATGCCTTAAACCCAACAAAACGGCCATAAAATAAGATTAAATTAAATTTCATGAGTTATAATATTTGATTATGAGCTTTTGAATATGATTATATATCTTAAACTCAATTTTAAAACTTTTTACTCGGTTAAAATTCTAATGGGTCCACTGTAAAGCCCATTTAGACAAGCACACCTTAAACTCCCAACAAAACGGCCGAAAAATAAGATGAAATAAAATTTTAGGACTAAAAATCTTTAATTATGGGATTTTGAACATGATTATATAGCTTAACCTCATTTTTAGAACTTTTTACTCGGTTAAAATTACAACGGGTCTACTATAATGCCCATTTTAGGTTTGGGCTTTTGAACATGATTATTTACTCGGTTAAGATTATATAGCCTTAAACCCCAACAAGACGGCCAAAAATCAGATTAAATCACATTCTATAATTTAAAATATTTAGGTATGGGCTTTTGAATATGATTATATAGATTATCCTCATTTTCAGAACTTTTTGCTCGGTTAAAATTCTAATGGGTCCACTTTAAGCCCATTTAGACACGCATGCCTTAAACCTAACAAAACGGCCACAAAATATGATTAAATCAAATTTCTTGAGTAAAAATATTTGATTATGGGCTTTTGAATATGATTATATGGCATAACCTCAATTTTAGAAATTTTTACTCGGTTAAAATTCCACTGGGGTCCATCGTAAAGCCCATTTATACATGCACGCCTTAAACCCCAACAAAACGGCCGAAAATAAGATTAAATCACATTTTATGACTCAAAATATTTGGTTGTGGGCTTTTGAACATGACTATATAGCTTAACCTCATTTTCAAAAAATTTACTAGGTTAAAATTCAATCAGGTCCATTATAAAGTCCATTTAGACATGCATGCCTTAAGCCCTACAAAATGGACACAAAATAAGATTAAAATTAATTTCATGTGTTAAAATATTTGATTATGGGATTTTGAATATGATTATATAGCTTTACCTCAATTTTAGACCTTTTTACTCGGTTAAAATTCCAACGGGTCCACTATAAAGCCCATTTAGGCATGCACGTCTTAAACCCCAACAAAACGGCCATTTTTATATAGATTAAAACTATTTAGTTATGGGCTTTTGAACATGATTATATAGATTAACCTCATCTTTAGAACTTTTTTACTCGGTTAAAATTCCAACGGGTCCACTGTAAAACCCTTTTAAACATGCACACCTTAAACCCCAACAAAACGGCCGGAAAATAAGATTAAATAAAATTTTAGGACTAAAAATATTTAATTGTGGGCTTTTGAACATGATTATATAGCTTAAATCCCAACAAAACGACCAAAAATCAGATTAAATCACATTTTATAAATTAAAATATTTAGTTATGGGCTTTTGAACGTGATTATATAGCTTAACCTCATTTTCAGAACTTTTTACTCGGTTAAAATTCTAATGGGTCCACTTTAAGCCCATTTAGACACGCATGACTTAAACCAAACAAAACGGCTACAAAATATGATTGAATCAAATTTCATGAGTAAAAATAATTGATTATGGGCTTTTGAATATGATTATATAGCATATCCTCAATTTTATAAATTTTTACTCGGTTAAAATTCCAACGGGTCCACCGTAAAGCCCATTTATACATGCACGCCTTAAACCCCAACAAAACGGCCGAAAATAAGATTAAATCACATTTTATGACACAAAATATTTATTTGTGGGCTTTTGAACATGAATATATAGCTTAACCTCATTTTCAAAAAAAATTACTAGGTTAAAATTCCAACAGGTCCATTGTAAAGTCCATTTAGGCAAGAATGCCTTAAACCCTACAAAACGACACAAAATAAGATTAAAATTAATTTCATGTGTTAAAATATTTTATTATGGGCTTTTTAATATGATTATATAGCCTTACCTAAATTTCAAATCTTTTTACTCGGTTAAAATTCCAACGGGTCCATTGTAAACCCCATTTAGACATGCACGCCTTATACCCTAACCAAATGGCCGAAACATAAGAATAAATAAAATTTTCAGACTAAAACGATTTAGTTATGGGATTTTGAACATGGTTATATAGCTTAACCTCATTTTCAAAAAAATTTACTCGGTTAAAATTCTAATGGGTCCACTGTAAAACCCATTTAGACATGCACGCATTAAACCCCAAAAATGGCCTAAAATTAAGATTAAATCACATTTTATAACGTCAAATATTTAGTTATGGGCTTTTGAACATGATTATATAGCTTAATCTCATTTTCAGAACTTTTTACTCAGTTAAAATTGCAACGGGTCCACTGTAAAGCCCATATAGACATGGATGCCTTGAACCCAACAAAATGGCCACAAAATAAGATTAAATCAAATTTCATGAGTTAAAATATTTGATTAATGGATTTTGAATATGATTATATAGCTTAACCTCAATTTTAGAACTTTTTACTCGGTTAAAATTCTAATGGGTCCACTGTAAAGCGCATTAAGACATCCCACCTTAAACCCCAACAAAACGGCGGAAAAATAAGATTAAATAAAATTTTAGGACTAAACATATTTATTTATGGGCTTTTGAACATGATTATATAGCTTAACCTCATTTTCAAAAAAATTTACTCGGTTAAAATTCCAATAGGTCCACTATAAAGCCCATTTTGACATGCATGCCTTAAGCCCAACAAAACGGCCAGAAAATGAGATTAAATCATATTTCATGAGTTATAATATTTGATTATGGGCTTTTGAATATGATTATATAGCTTAACCTCAGTTTCAAAACATTTTACTCGGTTAAAATTCCAACGGGTCCACTGTAAAGCCCATTTAGACAAGTACGCCTTAAACTCCCAACAAAACGGCTGAAAAATAAGATTAAATAAAATTTTAGAACTAAAAATATTTAATTATGGGCTTTTGAACATGATTATATAGCTTAACCTCATTTTTAGAACTTTTTACTCTGTTAAAATTCCAACGGGTCTACTGTAATGCCCATTTTAGGTATGGCTTTTAAACATGATTATTTACTCGGTTAAGATTATGTAGCCTTAAACCCCAACAAAACGGCCAAAAAATTAGATTAAATCACAATCTATAATGTAAAATATTTAGGTATGGGCTTTTGAACATGATTATATAGATTATCCTCATTTTCAGAACTTTTTACTCGATTAAAATTCTAATGGGTCCACATTAAGCCCATTTAGACATGCATGCCTTAAACCTAACAAAACGACCGAAAATAAGATTAAGTCACATTTTATGACTCAAAATATTTAGTTGTGGGCTTTTGAACATGACTATATAGCTTAACCTCATTTTGAAAAAAATTACTAGGTTAAAATTCTAACAGGTCCATTGTAAAGTCCATTTAGACATGCATGCCTTAAGCCCTACAAAACGGACACAAAAAAAGATTATATAGCTTTACCTCAATTTTAGATCTTTTTACTCGGTTTAAATTCCAACGAGTCCACTATAAAGCCCATTTAGACATGCACGTCTTAAACCCCAACAAAACGGCCGAAAAATAAGAATAAATAAAATTTTTGGACTAAAACTATTTAGTTATGGGCTTTTGAACATGATTATATAGCTTAACCTCATTTTTAGAACTTTTTACTCGGTTAAAATTCCAACTGGTCCACTGTAAAACCCATTTAGACATGCACACCTTAAACCCCAACAAAACGGTCGAAAAATAAGATTAAATAAAATTTTAGAACTAAAAATATTTAATTATTGGCTTTTGAACATGATTATATAGCTTAAATCCCAACAAAACGGCCAAAAAATCAGATTAAATCACATTGTATAATTTAAAATATTTAGTTATGGGCTTTTGAACATGATTATATAGCTTAACCTCATTTTCAGAACTTTTTACTCGGTTAAAATTCAAATGGGTCCACTTTAAGCCCATTTAGACACACATGCCTTAAACCAAACAAAACGGCCACAAAATATGATTGAATCAAATTTCATGAGTAAACATTTTTGATTATGGGCTTTTGAATATGATTATATAGCATAACCTCAATTTTAGAAATTTTTACTCAGTTAAAATTCCAACAGGTCCATCGCAAAGCCCAATTACACATGCACGCCTTAAACCCCAACAAAACGGCCGAAAATAAGATTAAATCACATTTTATGACACAAAATATTTAGTTGTGGGCTTTTGAAAATGAATAAATAGCTGAACCTCATTTTCAAAAAATTTTACTAGGTTAAAATTCCAACAGGTCCATTGTAAAGTCCATTTAGACAAGCATGCCTTAAACCCTACAAAACAGACACAAAATAAGATTAAAATTAATTTCATGTGTTAAAATACTTGATTATGGGCTTTTTAATATGATTATATAGCCTTACCTAAATTCAGATCTTTTTACTCGGTTAAAATTCCAATGGGTCCACTGTAAACCTTATTTAGACATGCACGCCTTAAACCCCAACAAAATGGCCGAAAAATAAGAATAAATAAAATATTCAGACTAAAAATATTTAGTTATGGGCTTTTGAACATGATTATATAGCTTAACCTCATTTTCAAAACTTTTTACTCGGTTAAAATTCCAACGGGTCCACTACAAAGCCCATTTAGACATGCACGCATTAAACCCCAAAAACAGCCTAAAATAAGATTAAATCACGTTTTATAACTTCAAATACTTATTTATGGGATTTTGAACATGATTATATAGCTTAATCTCATTTTTAGAACTTTTTACACGGTCCAAAAATTGCAACGGGTCCACTGTAAAGCCCATTTAGACATGCATGCCTTAAACCCAACCAAACGGCCACCAAATAAGATTAAATCAAATTTCATGAGTTAAAATATTTGATTAATGGACTTTGAATATGATTGTATAGCTTAACCTCAAATTTAGAACTTTTTACTCGCTAAAATTCTAACGGGTCCACTGTAAAGCGCATTTAGACATGCACACCTAAAACCCCAACAAAACGGCAAACTAAGATTAAATAAAATTTTAGGACTAAAATATTTAGTTATGGGCTTTTGAACATGATTATATAGCTTAACCTCATTTTCAAAAAAATTTACTAGGTTAAAATTCCAACGGGTCCACTATAAAGCCCATTTTGACATGCATGCCTTAAACCCAATAAAACGGCCAGAAAATAAGATTAAGTTAAATTTCATGCGTTATAATATTTTATTATGGGCTTTTGAATATGATTATATAGCTTAAACTCAATTTCAAAACTTTTTACTCGGTTAAAATTCCAACGGGTCCACTGTAAAGCCCATTTAGACAAGCACACCTTAAACTTCCAACAAACGGCTGAAAAATAAGATTAAATAAAATTTTAGGACTAAAAATATTTAATTATGGGCTTTTGAACATGATTATATAGCTTAACCTCATTTTCAAAACTTTTTACTTAAAATTCCAATGGATCTACTGTAATGCCTATTTTAAGTATGGGCTTTTGAACATGATTATTTACTCGGTTAAGATTATATAGCCTTAAACCCCAACAAAACGGCCAAAAATCAGATTAAATCACATTCTATAATTTAAAATATTTAGGTATGGGCTTTTGAATATAATTATATAGATTATCCTCATTTTCAGAACTTTTTACTCTGTTAAGATTCTAATGGGTCCACTTTAAGCCCATTTAGACACGCATGCCTTAAACCTAACAAAACAGCCACAAAATATGATTAAATAAAATTTCTTGAGGTAAAAAATTTGATTATGGGCTTTTTAATATGATTATATGGCATAACCTCAATTTTAGAAATTTTTACTAGGTTAAAATTCCAACGGGTCCATCGTAAAGCCCATTTATACATGCACGCCTTAAACCCCAACAAAACGGCCGAAAAACAAGATTAAATCATATTTTATGACTTAAAATATTTATTTGTGTGCTTTTGAACATGAATATATAGCTTAACCTCATTTTCAAAAATTTTACTAGGTTAAAATTCCAACAGGTCCATTGTAAAGTCCATTTACACATGCATGCCTTAAGCCCTACAAAACGGACACAAAATAAGATTAAAATTAATTTCATGTGTTAAAACTTTTTGATTATGGGATTTTGAATATGATTATATTGGTTTACCTCAATTTTAGATCTTTTTACTCGGTTAAAATTCCGACGGGTCCACTATAAAGCCCATTTAGACATGCACGTCTTAAACCCCAACAAAACGGCCGAAAAATAAGAATAAATAAAATTTTCGGACTAAAACTATTTAGTTATGGGCTTTTGAACATGATTATATAGCTTAACCTCATTTTTAGAACTTTTTACTCGGTTAAAATTCTAACGGGTCCACTGTAAAACCCATTTAGACATGCACACCTTAAACCCCAACAAAACAGCCGAAAAATAAGAATAAATAAAATTTTAGGACTAAAAATATTTAATTATGGGCTTTTGAACATGATTATATAGCTTAAATCCCAACAAAACGGCCAAAAAATCATATTAAATCACATTTTATAATTTAAAATATTTAGTTATGGGCTTTTGAAAATGATTATATAGCTTAACCTCATTTTCAGAACTTTTTACTCGGTTAAAATTCTAATGGGTCCACTTTAAGCCCATTTAGACACGCATGCCTTAAACAAAACAAAACGGCCACAAAATATGATTGAATGAAATTTCATAAGTAAAAATATTTGATTATGGGCTTTTGAATTTGATTATATAGCATAACCTCAATTTATAAATTTTTACTTGGTTAAAATTCCAACGGGTCCATCGTAAAGCCCATTTATACATGCACGCCTTAAACCCCAACAAAACGGCCAAAAATAAGATTAAATCACATTTTATGACACAAAATATTTAGTTGTGGGTTTTTGAACATGAATATATAGCTTCACCTCATTTTCAAAATTTTTACTAGGTTAAAATTCCAAGAGGTCCAATGTAAAGTTCATTTAGACAAGCATGCCTTAAACCCTACAAAACGGACACAAAATAAGATTAAAATTAATTTCACGTGTTAAAATATTTGATTATGGGCTTTTTAATATGATTATATAGCCTTACCTAAATTTCAGATCTTTTTACTTGGTTAAAATTCCAACGGGTCCAGTGTAAACCCTATTTAGACATGCACGCCTTAAACCCCAACAAAATGGCCGAAAAATAAGAATAAATAAAATTTTCGGACTAAAACTATTTAGTTATGGGCTTTTGAACATGATTATATAGCTTAACCTCATATTCAGAAATTTTACTCGGTTAAAATTCCAACGGGTCCACTGTAAAACCCATTTAGACATGCACGCATTAAACCCCAAAAACGACCTAAAAATAAGATTTAATCACATTTTATAACTTCAAATATTTAGTAATGGGCTTTTGAACATGATTATATAGCTTAATCTCATTTTCAGAACTTTTTACTCGGTTAAAATTGCAACGAGTCCACTATAAAGCCCATTTAGACATGCATGCCTTGAACCCAACAAAACGGCCACAAAATAAGATTAAGTCAAATTTCATGAGTTAAAATATTTGATTAATGGATTTTGAATATGATTATATAGCTTACCCTCAAATTTAGAACTTTTTACTCGGTTAAAATTCTAACGGGTCCACTGAAAAGCGCATTTAGACATGCACACCTTAAACCCCAACAAAACGGCAAAATAAGATTAAATAAAATTTTAGGACAAAAAATATTTAGCTATGGGCGTTTGAACATGATTATATAGCTTAACCTCATTTTCAAAAAAATTTACTAGGTTAAAATTCCAACGGGTCCACTATAAAGCCCATTTTGCCATGCATGCCTTAAACCCAACAAAACAGCCAGAAAATAAGATTAAATTAAATTTCATGAGTTATAATATTTTATTATGGGCTTTTGAATATGATTATATAGCATAAACTCAATTTCAAAACTTTATACTCGGTTAAAGCTCCAACGGGTCCACTGTAAAGCCCATTTAGTCATGCACACCTTAAACTCCCAACAAAACGACCACAAATAAGATTAAATAAAATTTTAGGCCTAAAAATATTTAATTATGGGCTTTTGAACATGATTATATAGCTTAACCTCATTTTCATAACTTTTTACTCGGTTAAAATTCCAACGGGTCTACTGTAATGCCCATTTTAGGTATGGGCTTTTGAACATGATTATTTACTCGGTTAAGATTATATAGCTTTAAACCCCAGCAAAACTGCCAAAAAATCAGATTAAATCACATTCTGTAATTTAAAATATTTAGGTATGGGCTTTTGAACATGATTATATAGATTATCCTTATTTTCATAACTTTTTACTCGGTTAAAATTCTAATGGGTCCACTTTAAGCCCATTTAGACACGCATGCCTTAGACCGAACAAAACGACCACAAAATAGGATTAAATTAAATTTCTTGAGTAGAAATATTTGATTATGGGCTTTTGAATATGATTATATGGCATAACCTCAATTTTAGAAATTTTTACTCGGTTAAAATTCCATCGGGATCCATCGTAAAGCCCATTTATACATGCACGGTCGAAAATAAGATTAAATCACATTTTATGACTCAAAATATTTAGTTGTGGGCTTTTGAACATGACTATATAGCTTAACCTCATTTTCAAAAAATTTACTAGGTTAAAATTCCAACAGGTCCATTGTAAAGTCCATTTAGACATGCATGTCTTAAGCCCTACAAAACAGACACAAAATAAGATTAAAATTAATTTCATGTGTTAAAATATTTGACTATGGGATTTTAAATATGATTATATAGCTTTACCTCAATTTTAGATCTTTTTACTCGGTTAAAATTCCAATGGGTCCACTATAAAGCCCATTTTGACATGCATGCCTTAAGCCCAACAAAACGGCCAGAAAATAAGATTAAATCAAATTTCATGAGTTATAATATTTGATTATGGGCTTTTGAATATGATTATATAGCTTAACCTCAGTTTCAAAACTTTTTACTCGGTTAAAATTCCAACGAGTCCACTGTAAAGCCCATTTAGACATGCACACATTAAACCCCCAAAAAAATGGCCGAAAAACAAGATTAGATAAAATTTTAGGTCTAAAAATATTTACTCAGTTAAAATTCCAACGGCTCTACTGTAAAGCTCATTTTGACATGCACGCCTTAAATCCCAACAAAACGGCCAAACAATTAGACTAAATCAAATTTCATAATTTAAAATATTTATTTATGGGCTTTTGAACATGATTATATAGCTTAACCTCATTTTCAGAACTTTTTACTCGGTTAAAATTTTAATGGGTCCACTTTAAGCCCATTTAGACACGCATGCCTTAAACCTAACAAAACGGCCACAAAATATGATTAAATCAAATTTCATGAGTAAAAATATTTTATTATGGGATTTTGAATATGATTATATCGCATAAAATCAATTTTTGAAATTTTATTCGGTTAAAATTCCAACGGGTCCATCATAAAAGCCCATTTATACATGCGCCCCTTAAACCCCAACAAAACGGCCGAAAAATAAGATTAAATCACATTTTATGACTCAAAATATTTAGTTGTGGGCTTTTGAACAGGAATATATAGCTTAACCTCATTTTCAAAAATTTTTACTAGGTTAAAATTCCAACAAGTCCATTGTAAAGTCCATTTAGACATGCATACCTTAAACCCTACAAAACGGACACAAAATAAGATTAAAATTAATTTCTTGTCTTAAAATATTTGATTGTGGGCTTTTGAATATAATTATATAGCTTTACCTCAATTTTAGATCTTTTTTAGTTGGCTAAAATTCCTACGGGTCTAGTATAAAGCCCATTTAGACATGCGCGCCGTAAACCCCGACAAAAAGGACGAAAATAAGAATAAATAAAATTTTTGGACTAAAACTATTTAGTTATGGGCTTTTTAACAATATTATATAGCTTAACCTCATTTTCAGAACTTTTTACTTGGTTAAAATTCCAACGGGTCCACTGTAAAGCCCATTTAGACATGCAATCATTAAACCCCAACAAAATGGCCAAAAAATAAGATTAAATCACATTTTATAACTTAAATATTTAGTTATGGGCTTCTGAACATGATTATATAGCTTAATCTCATTTTCAGAACTTTTTACTTGGTTAAAATTCCACCGGGTCCACTATAAAGCTCCATTTAGACAGGCATGCCTTGAACCCAACAAAACGGCCACAAAATAAGATTAAATCAAATTTCATGAGTTAAAATTTTTAATTATGGGCTTTTGAATATGATTATATAGCTTAACCTCAAATTTAGAACTTTTTACTCGGTTAAAATTCTAATGGGTCCACTATAAAGCGTATTTAGACATGTCCACCTTAAACCCTAACAAAACGGCCGAAAAATAAGATTAAATAAAATTTAAGGACTAAAAATATTTAGTTATGGGCTTTTGAACATGAATATATAGCTTAACCTCATTTTCAAAAAAATTTACTAGGTTAAAATTCTAACGGGTCCACTATAAAGCCCATTAAGGCAAGCCCAACAAAACAGCCAGAAAATAAGATTAAATCAAATTTCAAGAGTTATAATATTTGATTATGGGCTTTTGAATATGATTATATGCTTAACCTCAATTTCAAAACTTTTTACTTGGTTAAAATTCCAACGGGTCCACTATAAATCCCATTTAGACATGCACACCATAAACCCCCAACAAAACGACCGAAAAATAAGATTAAATAAAATTTTAGGACTAAAAATATTTAATTATGGGCTTTTGAACATGATTATATAGCTTAACATAATTTTCAGAACTTTTTACTCGGTTAAAATTCCAACGAGTCTACTATAAAGCCCATTTTGACATGCACGCCTTAAACCCCATCAAAACGGCCAAAAATCATATTAAATCACATTTTATAATTTAAAATATTTAGTTATGGGCTTTTGAACCTGATTATATAGCTTAATCTTATTTTTACAACTTTTTACTCAGTTAAAATTCTAATGGGTCCAGTTTAAGCCCATTTAGACACACATGCCTTAAACCTAACAAAACGACCACAAAATATGATTAAATCAAATTTCATGAGTGAAAATATTTGATTATGGGACTTTGAATATGATTATATAGCATAACCTCAATTTTAGAAATTTTTACTTGGTTAAAATTCCAACGGGTCCATCGTAAAAGCCCATTTATACATGCACCCCTTAAACCCCAACAAAACGACCGAAAAATAAGATTAAATCACATTTTATGACTCAAAATATTTAGTTGTGGGCTTTTGAACATGAATATATAGCTTAACCTCATTTTCAAAAAATTTTACTAAGTTAAAATTCCAACATGTCCATTGTAAAGTCCATTTAGACATGCATACCTTAAACCCCTACAAAATAGACACAAAATAAGATTAAAATTAATTTCTTGTGTTAAAATATTTGATTATGGGCTTTTGAATATAATTATATAGCTTTACCTCAATTTTAGATCTTTTTACTAGGTTAAAATTCCAACGGGTCCACTATAAAGCCCATTTAGACATGCACACCTTAAACCCCAACAAAACGGCCGAAAATAAGAATAAATAAAATTTTCGGACTAAAACTATTTAGTTATGGGCTTTTGAACATGATTATATAGCTTAACCTCATTTTCAGAACTTTTTACTCGGTTAAAATTCCAATTGGTTCACTGTAAAGCCCATTAGACATGAACGCACTAAACCCCAACAAAACAGCCAAAAAATAAGATTAAATTACATTTTATAACTTAAATTTTTAGTTATGGGCTTTTGAACATGATTATATAGCTTAATCTCATTTTCAGAACTTTTTACTCGGTTAAAATTCCAATGGGTCCATTGTAAAGCCCATTTAGACATGCATGCCTTGAACCCAATAAAACGGCCACAAAAATAAGATTAAATCAAATTTCATGAGTTAAAATATTTGACTATGGGCTTTTGAATATGATTATATAGCTTAACCTTAATTTTAGAACTTTTTACTCGGTTAAAGTTCTAACGGGTCCACTATAAAGCGCATTTCGACATGCACACCTTAAACCCCAACCAAATGGCCGAAAAATAAGATTAAATAAAATTTTAGGACTAAAAATATTTAGTTATGGGCTTTTGAACATGATTATATAGCTTAAACTTATTTTCAAAAAAAAATTACTCGTTTAAAATTCCAACAGGTCCACTATAAAGCTCATTTTGACATGCATGCCTTGAACCCAACAAAACGGCCAGAAAATAAGATTAAATCAAGTTTCATGCGTTATAATATTTGATTATGGGATTTTGAATATGATTATATAGCTTAACCTCAATTTCAAAACTTTTTACTCGGTTAAAATTCCAACGGGTCATTGGGATAAATACCTCATCTCATTCAGTGGACGAGAGGTTTTCATCAAAGCTGTTATCCAATCTCTACCTCAATATGTGATGTCATGTTGCCTTTTATGACAAAATATTATCATTGACATGACGTCATCGATATGACGTTACTGCTGGTCAGGAAGAAACATCAAACGAGGTTGGCATATGATTCCATGGGACACTATTTGTCAACCTAAATTTGCTTGAGGCATTGGCTTTCGGGACTTGCATCTTTTCAACATGGCTTTGCTTGGAAAAAAAATATGGCGTCTCATCTGTGAGCCAAATAATTTGCTTCTCAGATTTATAAGGACAAATACTATTCCTATGGGCATATTCTTGAATCTGAGACTATTTGTTGAGCTTCCTTTGCCTGGAAAGGTCTTCACCAAGCCTTGCTAAAACTCCATAACGGTTTTCTCCAAAGGCCAGGGATTGACAGTAAAATCCAAATTCATCATGACAACTGGGGTGGTTCTTCTGCAGTTCAGCTTTATGGTGAATACAAAATCAGTGATGAACTACATACTCACAGTCACGAATTTATGGTTCCAGGTCAACCTAGATGGGATGCCACAAAGGTTCGAAGCTATTTCAGTCAGGAAGATGCAAACACTATTCTAGTTGTTCCTATTATCAACGACCAACAAGACACGATTTTATGGAGTAACCATGACTCTGGCATATACTCTGTCCGCTCTGGATATTTATTTTTACATAGGCCTCTAGCATCTATTAATAGACTATCCCGTATCTGGAAAGTTATATCCATGCTACCTTTTCTACCAAAAATACGATCTTTTGGTTGGTGATTAGGCCATGACGCTCTCCCTACTGGCAATAAACTTCAAGCGGCAAATCTGGGTACAAGACTTGTCCACTGTGCAACGTGGCCCAGGAAACAACTCTTCATGCTCTGAGTGATTGTCCAGATGCAAAAGAGGCTCTACAGCTGGCTGGTCTGCCCAATTCCATCATTTTTAGCACCATAGTTTCATCTTTACAATGGATTGAGGATGGAACTACTAGTTTACCACTCCAGTCCTTCACTTTGTTTATGACAGTTCTTTGGAATATATGGAACAGACGTAATGATTGGATCTATAATCACCACCTACAGCCACCTTGGCTTACAGTCCTTAATTCTCAGGGCATTTTATCGGAATATACATCGGCTACCTCGATCGCGCCTTCCCCTCAGCAGTCGAAAATGACTTCCCTAGTGCAACCATGTTGGCAACGCCCCCAAGAAGGATCTTTAAAGCTTAACACGGATGGGGCATTTGATCCAATCACTAGAGCTGCTGCTGTAGGTGTTGTCGCTAGAAATTCCAACAGTGTTGTCCTTGGAGGCTTTTCTTATCCTTTGGGTAGCTCCCTGGATGTTGCCTCGGCTGAAGCTCATGCGGTTCTTGCAGGCATCATTTTTGCACGTGATCGTGGCTGGTCCAATCTGATCATTGAAACGGATTTGGCTACAATTGTTAATAAGATCAACCGGCAGGGTCCTGATCTATCCTTGCGACCTCTGATTGACAACGCTCGCTCTCTTTTAGCTGATACTGTCAATTTTAGTATACGTTTTGTACCTAGATGTACGAATGTTGTTCCTCATACTCTTGACACTAGGGCTCTTCGTTCAATGTCATACATTTTATTTGGTCTAGATTATCTTGATTATATTCGAACTTTTGTAACTAATGAGATTTCTTCTCATCCAATTTAATATACATGGGTACTCTTTTTTCCCCATAGGTGTTCACTCGGAGCCTTCAGGCAACGGGTGACTTTAGGGGGATTTTAACGAGGCCCAATTTCCTTCAAAAAAAAATTCTAACGGGTCCACTTTAAAGCCCATTTAGACATACACACCTTAAACCCCAACAAAACGTCAGGAAAATAAGATTAAATAAAATTTTAGGACTAAAAATATTTAATTATGGGCTTTTGAACATGATTATATAGCTTAACCTCATTTTCAGAACTTTTTACTCGGTTAAAATTCCAATGGGTCTATTGTAAAGCCCATTTTGACATGCATGCCTTAAACCCCAACAAAACGGCAAAAAAATCAGATTAAATCACATTTTATAATTTAAAATATTTAGCTGTTGGCTTTTGAACATGATTATGTAGCTTAACCTCATTTTCATAACCTTTTACTCAGTAAAAATTCTCATGGGTCGACTTTAAGCCCATTTAGACATGCATGCCTTAAACCTAACAAAACGGCCACAAAATAAGATTAAATCAAATTTCATGAGTAAAAATATTTGATTATGGGCTTTTGAATATGATTATATAGCATAACCTCAATTTTAGAAATTTTTACTCGGTTAAAATTCCAACGGACCCATCGTAAAGCCCATTTATACATGCACGCCTTAAACCCCAACAAAACGGCCAAAAAATAAGACTAAGTCGCATTTTATGACTCAAAATATTTAGTTTTGGACTTTTGAACATGAATATATAGCTTAACCTCATTTTTGAAATTTTTTACTAGGTTAAAATTCCAGCAAGACCATTGTAAAGTCCATTTAGACATGCATGCCTGAAACCCTAACAAATGGACACAAAATAAGATTAAAATTAAATTCATGTGTTAAAATATTTGATTATGGGATTTTGAATATGATTATATAACTTTAACTCAATTTTAGATCTTTTTACTCGGTTAAAATTCCAAAGGGTCCACTTTAAAGCCCGTTTAGACATACACGCCTTAAACCCCAGCAAAATGGGCGAAAAATAAGATTAAATAATATTGTAGGACTTAAAATATTTATTTATGGGCTTTTGAACATGATTATATAGCTTAACCTCTTTTTCAAAACTTTTTACTCGGTTAAAATTCCAACGGGTCCACTATAAAGACCATTTTGACATGCACACCTTAAACCCAACAAATCACCACAAAATAAGATTAAATCAAATTTCGTAAGTTAAAATATTTGAATATGGGCTTTTGAACATGATTATATAGCGTAACTTCATTTTTAGAAAATTTTACTTGGTTAAAATTCCAACGGGTCCACTGTAAAGCCCATTTAGACAAGCCCACCTTAAACCCAACAAAATGGACAAAAAATAAGATTAAATAAAATTTTAGGACTAAAAGTATTTAGATATGTCCTTTTGAACATAATTATATAGCTTAACCACATTTTCAAAAAAAATTACTGGGTTAAAATTTCAACGGGTCTATTATAAAACTCATTTTGACATGCATGCCTTAAACCCAACAAAACGGCCACAAAATAAGATTAAATCAAATTTCACGAGTTATAATATTTGATTATGGGTTTTTAAATATGATTATATAGCTTAACCTCAATTTCAAAACTTTTTACTCGGTTAAAATTCCAACGGGTCCACTATAAAGCCCATTTAGACATGCACACCTTAACAACAAAACGGCCGAAAATTAAGATTAAATAAAATTTTAGGACTAAAAATATTTAATTATGGGCTTTTGAACATGATTATATAGCTTACTCTCATTTTCAGAACTTTTTACACGGTTAAAATTCCAACGGGTCCATTATAAAGCCCATTTAGACATGCACGCCTGAAACCCCAACAAAACGGCCGAAAAATCAGATTAAATCACATTTTATAACTTAAAATATTTAGTTATGGGTTTTAGGATAATCAATCAATGTAGATGTTGGCCAAGAGGGGGTGAATTGGCTATTTTAAAAGTTTGGAAGCAAATCGGAAAAGATAGACAATGGGACACAATGATTTATAGTTGTTCAAGCTCTACGTCCACTACCTTAGCTTCCTAGTAATGATTTTCGACCAATTTCACTATGAAATTCTTCCCCTTTTCTCTAGGTTTAGGAGGCAACCGTTACAAGTTCAAGCTTTCTACCCAAAGCTTTGAACAATTCACTCTTGAATACAAAGAAAGAAATGACAAATGTATAAAAGCCCTCACAAGGTTAATATTTGCCCAATTTACAATAACACTCAACCTCAAACTTGAAGTAAAAAGATTACAAAGGATTACACAAGTTGGGTACGAGGATTTGACTTTTTGAGCACAAGGGTTGGATTTGGCTTGAGTACTTGAATGTTGTTCAATAGAGTTTCATTAGTTGTTGCTGATGCATTAGAGACTTGTATTTATACCAACTTATTGAATTCTAGCCGTTTGGGTGGTTGAAGTCATCAATAGAGCCATTGGGGACCATCTTTCCCGCGATAAATGCAGTTTGGTGAACAACCGTATTGGTACACGAAGGCCCGTATCGATATACGTAAGGGCGTATCGAAACGGTCATAGTGCAAAATGGGGGCGTATCAAAATGTCAATGTCGTATCGATACAAGTTTTGCTCACTAGAATCCTGGACTGAAAAATACATCGGTACACCTAGGGGCGTATCGATACGGGTTCAACGGTAATTTAAAATTGGGTATTCCAATAACTGACAAGTAACGGTCGAAAAATTTAATGCAAAGATCTTTGAAGATCTTGACAAACCGTATCGGCATAGGGTTAATCGTATCGGTACATTTTGAAATTTCTTAAATCCAGATTTCAAATCGTATCGAAACATAGTATACCATATCGGTACGAGTAAAAAATTCTTAAACCCAAATTTCAAATCGTATCGAAATGGGTGTGATCCGCATCAAAATGCTAAGCTAAAACCGTTTGCCCAAATGAATCCTGAAGATCGTATCGAAACAGCCAAAGCCGTATCAAAACATTTTGCAAAACTAAATTCCAGTAGCCAAAATCGTATCAAAACACCAAGGGGTGTATTGATACGTCTGGGCGTATTTATGTATTTTTGGCTTGAAACACTTAGAAATTTTTTGGGTTTATGTCTTTAACTTTGGAAATCTTTTCCTTGTCATTTTGTTAGACTTTTGAATACTTAAAAATTTATTTATTTTTCAATTTAGTCCTTAGATGATTTGTTATATCAAAATCAAACATAGGTTTTACAATCTCCCCCTTTTTGATATAGCAAAACCAAATGAAAATTTTAAGTATCCTAAAAATTGATGAAAATTTGCTCCCCCTTAATTTAAGGCTAAATTTTTTTTGGCTCTTTAAATCTTCTCCCCCTTTTTTGTTAGATCAAAAATCAACATAGTTCAATAGGGTATATTTATCAAAGGAACATAGTAACTCCAAGCAATTTAAAATAAGCAACATAATCATTAAAATTCAAAGCATAGTTTAAGCAACATAAGCAATCCCAACTCAAATCCTAAAAAACATAAACTAAATAAAAGGCAAAGGATAGGAGTTCATAAAATAAATGTGCATAACTTACATCCTAATATAATATGCTATGATATGCAAAATGCCTAAGAGTCCATTCCATCGTCTTCATCTTCTTCATCCTCATCCTCATCATCATTTGTGGCTTGAGGTCCATAGGATTGACGCCATTCACCATGAAAGGCGGTAAGAGTGATGTCCATAGATTTTTGGCGATGTTCAATAGCTATCACCCTTTCCTCCAAGGATGTGAAGCGAGTGTCGATCGCGAGAAATCCGGAGTCCATGATGGTGTGCAAATAGGTGAACTTCTCATTGAGGAAAGTCATGAGAGCATCAAGATTTGGTTGGGCCACCGGAGCTTGTGGAATAGGAGCATCTTGATGAGCCACCACCGGATCGGGTTGTACACCACTCGGAAGGTCGGTGTTCCGAAGACATTCTCCATTGTAATAGGTGAACTTTGCACGACAGAGATAACACTCATCAATGGGATCCGTGAGAGGTTCCAGAAGATCTTATGAACAATCAATACCCATCTTATGAAAGATGTAGCTCAAAGTCGTGCCATATGTGAAGGATGTAACCAAGGTGGTGTGACAATGTTGGACAAGAAAGACGATCTCGGAGAACATAATATGAGCAAGGTTGGCTCGCTTCTCCTCACGAAAGCATCGAAGCCAAAAATCATCGACTTGGCGGATGGTAGAGTATTTCCTACCGGATGGACAAAACCACCAACTGATCATGAGGTGTAAGATGCGGTCATGGGCATCAAGAACGGTCACCGAACCACTAAGGACATGTCTTAAGTCATCCTCATCATCTATTCCCGTATCTTCAAGACCCAAAAAGTTTGCTAAGACACTTGAATCAATTCGAAATTTCTTACCCTTTAAGTAAGATTCGATTGCAATGACCAGAGTTCGTTTTTCGTTGTAAATACACCGAGTGTTGGAATAGAAGATCAAAACAAGATTTCTGTATAAAATCCCGAGTATACTTAAAAAACTCATAAATTTCCAATTATGCATTAAATGAAGATATTTGAATGGAAATCTTTCGGAAGATAAAAACGGGATTGAAGTAACATGTTCGGGGCGAATTTTGTAACTTTGGTATTCTTTAAAATTTTCCATGGCGTCTGTAAATTGAGGTTCATTAAAATAATTTTGGTAAATGTGGGTAAGATTGGGTCTATTACCAATATGATCGGGAAGAGAACACGAAGGATGTGAACTAGAGGCAATGTCCTTTTGTGCTCGTTTCTTAGGGGCCATAATCTGAAAACAAAATCAAACCAAAAATGATGTATGCATAAATCAACACGTTCGATCTAAAAATTAATCCAATAATCAATGTATTGTCAAAAATCTATACAATATAGTTTAAAAACATATACAAGTTTAAAACCAAATTTTGGTAAAGAAAAACTTGAAAAACGGTGTTAAAAATTATACGATATAATTTTATATTCGAATAAAAATATTTCAGATTTGAAAAAGTTTTTACCAAAATATTGAAAACTATACTATATAGGTTCTAAATCTATGATTATAGTACAAAAATAGTGTATATATATGTACGAAAATTAAAAAGAAAAAGGTTAGGGTTTATACCTTAAAGTTGAGATTAAGGATGAATGAAGTGATTTGGATGCACAAACTTGATGATTGTAGCTTGGGTTTGATGTAAAAACTAAAAGCCTTCAAGAATTTTTAAGAGTTGTGTGGGAAAATATGAGGGATTGAGAGGTTTTTATAGAGATTTTCGTATCTAGGGTTTTAAGAAAAAGGGGTATTTGAGTTAAAGTGAAAAACCCTCATTTAAAGCCCTTAAAACTGCCCAGTGTGAATACGTGCCGATACGCCAATGTGGTGTATCGAACCCACTACCGAAACGCTTATATAGCCGTTTCGATACGCGACCCATACTGGTATAGGTAAACATGTACCGAAATGATTGTAAACGACTCGTATCGATACGCGGAACACTGTATCAATACGTCTGTGCCAGAAATGTCAATTTTGGCTGCAGGTTGCTCAAAAATTCAATTTTTAATCAAATTGAAATGCATGTGAATGATATGAGAACATCATGTATGAGCATAAATAGATGCATACTCCCTCTAGCAACAAGCATATATGTATATAGGAGCAAAATCACAAAAGCAATCAATCAAACAAATTTAAGCATATTTTAAGACCAAAAGAGGCTCTAAAGGTCAAGGGAGGTTGGTTAAACCTAACTCTCTCCTAAGAGACCAAAAATTCTCGTTGTCTGATAGTTTGGTAAAAATATCCGCTAATTGGTTCAAGGTGTCTACATATTCTAGAACTACATCATTTTTCAAGACATGATCTCTAATGAAATGATGCCTTATTTCTATGTGTTTGGTTCTAGAATGTTGGATGGGATTCTTAGTGAGATAAATAGCACTAGTGTTGTCACACCTAATGGGTTGGTACCTACATCAATTCCATAATCTAAGAGTTGTTGCTTCATCTAAAGGACTTGCGCACAACAACTCCCTACCGATATATATTCTGCCTCGGTGGTAGATAGTGCTACACTATTTTGTTTCTTAGAAAACCATGATATTAGCATACTACCTAGGAATTGACATGTACCAGAGGTGCTCTTTCTATCTATCTTACAACCCCCATAATCCGCATCCGAAAAGGCATGTAAGTTAAGGGAAGACTCTCTAGGATACCAAAGACCTAAACAAGGTGTATCTCTAAGGTACCTAAAGACTCTCTTAATGACTATAAGGTGTGATTCTCTAGGACTACCTTGAAATCTAGCACACAAGCAAACACTAAACATAATGTCGGGTCTACATGCGGTAAGATAAAGTAAAGATCCAATCATAGAGCGATAAAGCTTTAAATCTACACACTTACCTTCTTCATCTTTGTCAAGCTTTGTGGAAGAACTCATTAGAGTGGCTTGAGGTTTCACATTCTCCAAGCCAAACTTCTTGAGCATGTCCTTGATGTACTTAGCTTGATTGGTGAAGATGTCGTCCTTCCTTTGCTTAATTTGGAGCCCCAAGAAGAATGAGAGCTGCCCATCATACTCATCTCAAACTCAACTTGCATTAACTTAGCAAAATCTTGGCAAAACAATTCATTAGTAGAACCAAAAATTATATCATCAACGTATATTTGATCTACTAAATGTCTTTTCCAATTCTTTTAATAAAGAGTGTAGTGTCCACCTTTCCTTTATTAAAACCTTTTTCAATTAAAAAACTTGATAATCTCTCATACCAAGCTCTAGGAGCTTGTTTCAAACCATATAAAGCTTTAGAAAGTTTAAAAACATGGTTTAGGTAATTTGGATCTTCAAAACCGGGTGGTTGTTCTACATACACTTCTTCATTAATAAAAACATTTAAAAATGCACTTTTTACATCCATTTGAAAGAGCTTAAATTCGTGATAACATGAAAATGCTAAAAGCATCCTAATGGCTTCCATTCTAGCTACGGGAGCATAGGTTTCATCGAAATCGATTCCCTCTTCTTGAGTGTAACCTTGAGCAACAAGTCACTATGTTACCACTCTCATCTAGTTTGTTTTTATAAACCCATTTAGCTCCTATAATAGATTTATCACTAGGTCTATCAACTAATGTTCAAACTTGACTCCTCTCAAATTGGTTTAATTCCTCTTGCATGGCCATTATCCAATAATCATCATTTAATGCTTCTTTAACATTCTTAGGCTTTGTGCATGAGAAAAATGCTACATTACATGCATTTTTAAGAGAAAGTCTAGTGGTTACCCCTTTGGATGGATCACCCAAAATCTCACCACTTTTGACATAGTTGTACTCTCTTGGGTAGCTCACTTCCTTTTCCTCTAGGCTCATGTCCTTCAAGGCTTCTAAAGGTGGATCTTGTGTTTCATCTTCTTTGGTTGGAACTTCATTCACCATTGATGATTGCCCACCATTATTGGCTTTAAAAATCCCTACATCATCATAAGAATCCTTCCTCGGAAGGAGGTTATCATCGAAAATCACATGTATTGACTCTTCAACAACTAAGGTTCTTTTATTAAATACTCGATAGGCTTTAGAGTTTAAAGAATACCTTAAGAAAATAGCTTATCACTTCTAGAGTCAAATTTGCCTAAATTGTCTTTTCCATTATTTAAAACAAAACATTTACAACCAAATGGATGAAAATAGCTAATGTTAGGCTTTTTGGATTTTAAAATCTCATAAGGAGTTTTCTTCAAAATAGGCCTAATCATTACTCTATTTATGATATAACAAGCCTTATTAGTGGTTTCCGCCCAAAAGTATTTTGGCAAATTGTTTTCACTAAGCATGGTTCTAGCCATTTCCTCTAAACTTCTATTTTTCCTTTTAACAACCCCATTTTGTTGAGGTGTTCTAGGAGCTAAAAATTTGTGGCTAATACCATTTGAGTTACAAAAATCCTCAAAACCTAAATTTTGAAATTCGGTTCCATGGTCACATCGAATGTGAGAAATATTTTGACCAAGGTCATTTTAACTGATTTTTGAAAATGGTATGAATTTTTCTAAAGCCTCATCTTTGGTACTTAAGAATAAAACCGATGTGTATCTAGAGTAATCATCAACTAAAACATATGCGTACGATTTTCCACCCAAGCTAGTAGTTCTAATAGGACCAAAGAGATCCATATGGATCAATTGTAAAACTCTACTAGTTGAAACATCATTAATAGGATTGAAAGAAACTCTTTTATGTTTGCCTTTTGCACAGGTATCAAAAATTTTATCATTCGAAAACTTTATTTTAGGCAAACCTCTAACTAGATCTTTTGAAACCAATTTTTCTAAAACACTCATGCTTGCATGCCCTAATTTTCTATGTCATAACCATGAATCATGTTTACCATTTGCAACAAATCATGCATTAAAAATATGAATTTCATCTAAATGCACCATGTATATATTTCCTATGCGATGACCAAAATGCACAATTTTGCGGGTTTCGACATTTATAATTTTGCAACCAATTTTATCACAAAGTTGACTTATGCTTAATAGATTATGTTTAAGACCATTGACATACAAAACATTTTCAATAAATATGGAAGAGTGATTACCGATGGAACCCATTCCTTCAACTTGACCTTTGGAGTTGTCACCAAATGTCACTAACCCTCCGCTTTTTAGTTCAAGTTCCACGAATCTACTCTTGTCTCTGGTCATGTGTCTTGCGCATCCACTATCAAGGAACCATGTATTTTCACTTGAAGCTTTGGCCTTGTAGCAATGCTCCCCCTACAAACATGCAATCAAACTTTGATTTTTGGTACCCAAATCTTTTTAGGTCCATAAACATTAGTTTTCAAGATCTTGGTTCCATTAGGAATCCAAGAGGCAATCTCATTTACATTGTTAGAAGCAATAATATCTTTAGGAATCCACACACTTCTAACTTTCTTACCATAATAGGGCCTTGAGTGTCCTCCATGTTTGTACCCACCAAAGTTCCTTTTTACATGATTGGGTTTTGAAGATTGCCCTTTTTCAAAACTTGGTTTCCCAACCTTGTTCAAGGAAGCTTTGAGATCATTAACCTCCTTGAGGTAATGATCCTTTAACTCAGAAAGAAGGTTATTTAAATCCACCTTTTCTTGTTCAAAATACTTTTGCTTATCTTTTAAATCATTAACCTTCTTTTCAAGTTCCGAATTGGTCTTGATCAAAGAATCATTTTGATTTTTAAAATCAGAAATTATTTTCTTGTTTTTCAAAAGTGATTCTTTGTATTTCAAGACTATTTCATCGTAGTCCTCAAATAATTTATCATATGTATGATCATTTAATGAGTTAAAGGTTACCTTAGGATCCTCTTCATAGGCCATGAGACAAAGGTTAGCAACTTCTTGCTATCGCTCCAAGTGGCTACATGCCTTGTGCTTATTTTTCTTCTCGAAGCCCTTCTTCTTGAGTTGGGGACAATTGACTTTGATATGTCTCAGCTTCTTGCATTCATAGCACACAATCGGATCCTTCTCTTCGTCTTTGTTCTTGTTCTTGAGATCCCTTCTATGGTTGAATTTCCTTCTTCGGTTGGATCTTATAAGCCGAGTGAATCATTTGGCTATCATAGCCAATTCTTCATCTTCCTCCTCACTTGAATCACTCTCTTCTTGTGAAGCTTTGAGAGCGATTCCCATCTTCTTCTTCTCTACTTCCTTCTTCTCGACCCTCATTTCCTCCTTCTTCTTTTCTTCATTTCTTCATTATCTCATGGGTGAGAAGAGACCCCAAGAGTGCGTCGAGCTTTAGCGTCTTGAGATCCTTTGCTTCTATGATGGCCGTTCTTTTACCATCCCAAGAAGCGAGAAGTGAGTATAGAAGTTTTCTAACTAGCTTCTCCTATGGAATGACTTCTCCAAGACCCTTGAGGGCATTTACAATAACGGAGAACCGTTCGAACATTTTTGGAGATGTCTTCATCCGGCTCCATCTTGAAATTTTTGTAGCTTAAATTAAGAAGTCCAATCTTGGTCTCCTTAACTTCATTGGTGCCTTTGTATGTGATCTCTAGCTTATCCCAAATTTCCTTGGCACTTGAGCAAGGTGATATCTTGGAGTACTCATCCGGTCCAAGTGAACAAAATAGCATGTGTATTGCTTTGTCGTTGATTTGGAGCTTCTTCCGATCTTCATCGGTCATCTAGTGCTTAGACTTCGGAGCTAACTGATCATCTTCTCTCTTCATCGGGATTGTTGGTCCATCTTCCACTATATCCCATGAGAGGTAGTCATATAATTTGATGAAAAACTTCATACGATTTTTCCAATAGGGATAGTTGTCCCCATTGCAGTATGTATTTTTGGTGATGGATTGAGACTCGTATAAGTTGTTGCCGGAGGTGGATGCCATGGGTTTGACTTTGATTGATTGGATCACCTTCTAGGATCGCCTCAACGGTTGTTAGACCTTCGATTGAGTGTGGCTCTGATACCAATTGTTAGGATGATCAATCAATGTAAATGTTGGCCAAGAGGGGTGAATTGGCTATTTTAAAAGTTTGGAAGCAAATCAGAAAAGATAGACAATGGGACACAATGATTTATAGTGGTTCAAGCTTCTAACAAGCTCTACGTCCACTACCTTAGCTTCCTACTAAGGATTTTCAACCAATTTCACTATGAAATTCATCCTCTTTTCCCTACTTAGGAGGCAACAGTTACAAGTTCAAGCTTTCTACCCAAAGCTTTGAAAATAATTCACTCTTGAATACAAAGAAAGAAATGGCAAATGTATAAAAGCCCTCACAAGGTAAATATTTGCCCAATTTACAAGAATACTCAACCTCAAACTTGAAATAAAAAGATTACAAAGGATTACACAAGTTGGGTACAAGGATTTGACTTTTTGAGCACAAGGGTTAGATTTTGCTTGAGTACTTGAATGTTGTTCAATGGAGTTTCATTAGTTGTTGCTGCTGCATTACAGACTTGTATTTATACCCTCTTATTGAATTCTAGCAGTTTGGGTGGTTGAAGTCATCAATAAAGCCGTTGGGGACCATCTTTTCCGCAATAAATTCAGTTTGGTGAACAACCGTATCGGTACACGAAGGCCCGTATTGATACTTGTTACAACAAAAATATAGTCATTGTGGAAAGTGTATCGATACGCGTAAGGGCGTACCGAAACGGTCATAGTGCAAAATGGGGGGGCGTATTGAAACGTCAATGCCGTATCGAAAC
Source organism: Hibiscus mutabilis (assembly GCA_019671005.1). NCBI lineage: Eukaryota > Viridiplantae > Streptophyta > Magnoliopsida > Malvales > Malvaceae > Hibiscus > Hibiscus mutabilis. The sequence continues at coordinate 34,944,436 of CM033736.1, forward strand.
GAGTTTTGCTCACTGGAATCCTCTACTGAAAAATGCATCGGTACGCCTAAGGGTGTACCGATACGGGTTTAACGGTAATTTAAAAATTGGCGATTCCAAAAACTGACAAATAATGGTCAAAAAATTTAATGCAAAGATCTTTGAAGATCTTGACAAATAGTATCGGTACGGGGTTAACCGTATCGGTACGTTTTGAAATTTCTTAAATCCATATTTCAAATCGTATCGAAACATAGTGTACCATATCGGTACGAGTACAAATTTCTTAAACCCAGATTTCAAATTGTATCGAAACGAGTGTGATCCGTATTGAAACGCTAAGCTAAAAACGTTTGCCCAGATGAATCCTAATGACCGTATCGAAACAGCCAAGGTCGTATCGAAATGTTTTGCAAAACTAAATTCCAGTAGCCAAAATCTGTATCGAAACATCAAGGGGTATATCGATACGACTAGGCGTATTTGTGTATTTTTGGCTTGAAACATTTACAAAATTTTTGGGTTTAAGTCTTTAACTTTGGAAATATTTTCCTTGTCATTTTGTGAGACTTTTAAATACTTAAAATTTATTTTCTTTTGCAATTTTGTCCTTAGATGATTTGTTATATCAAAATCAAACATAGATTTTACAATGGGCTTTTTAACAAGATTATATAGATTAACCTCATTTTCAGAACTTTTTACTCGGTTAAAATTCTAATGGGTCCACTTTACGCCCATTTAGACACGAATGCCTTAAACCCAACAAAACGACCACAAAAAATGATTAAATCAAATTTCACGAGTTAAAATATTTGATTATGGGCTTTTCAATATGATTATATGGCTTAACATCAATTTCAAAACTTGTTACTAGGTTAAAATTCCAACGGGTCCACTATAAAGCCCATTTAGACATGCACGCCTTAAACCCTTACAAAACGACCGAAAAGTAAGAATAATAAAATTTTAGGACTTAAAATATTTAGTTATGGGATTTTGAACATGACTATATAGCTTAACCTCATTTTCAAAAAAATTTACTCGGTTAAAATTCCAACGGGTCCATTTAAAGCCCATTTAAACCCAACAAAACGGCCACAAAATAAGATTAAATAAAATTTCATGAGTTACAATAAATTTATTATGGGCTTTTGAATACGAGTATATAGCTTAACATCAATTTTAAAACTTTTTACTAGGTTAAGATTCCAACGGGTCCACTATAAAGCCCATTTAGACATGCACACCTTAAACCCCAATAAAACAGCCGAAAAATAAGATTAAATAAAATTATAGGACTAAAAATATTTAGTTATTTGATTTTGAACATGATTATATAGTTTAGCCTCATTTTCAGAATTTTTACTCGGTTAAAATTCCAACGGGTCCACTGTAAAGCCCATTTAGACATGCACGCCTTAAACCCCAACAAAACGGCCAAAAAATAAGATTAAAATTAATTTCATGGGTTAAATTTTTTTCTTGTAATGCCCATTTAGACATGCATGCCTTAAACCGTACATAACGGCCACAAAATAAGATTAAAATTAATTTCATGGGTTAAAATATTTGATTTTGGGCTTTTGAATATGATTATATAGCTTTACCACAATTTTAGATTTTTTTTACTCGGTTAAAATTCCAACGGGTCCACTATAAAGCCCATATAGACATGCACGCCTTAAACCCCAACAAAACGGCCCAAAAATAAGATTAAATAAAATTTATGACTTAAAATATTTAGTTATGAAATTTTGAACATGATTAAATAGCTTTACCTCAATTTGAAAACTTTTTACTCGGTTAAAATTCCAACGGGTTTACTGCAAAGACCATTTTGACAAGCACACCTTAAACCCCAAGAAAACGCCTGAAAATAAGATTAAATAAAATTTAAATACTAAATATATTTAGTTATGGGCTTTTCAACATGATTATATCGATTTACCTCATTTTCAGAATATTTTACTCGGTTAAAATTCCAACGGGTCCACTGTAAAGCCTATTTAGACATGCACGCCTTAAAACCCAACAAAACGGCCACAAAATAAGATTAAATTAAATTTCATGAGTTAAAATATTTGATTATAGGATTTTGAACATGATTATATAGCTTAACCTCATTTTTAGTAATTTTTACTTGGTTAAAATTCCAACGGGTCCACTGTAAAGCCCATTTAGACATACACAGCTTAAACCCCAACAAAACGGCCAAAAAATAAGATTAAATAAAACTTTAGGAATAACAATTTTTAGTTACGGTGTTTTGAACATGAATATATAGCTTAAACTCATTTTGAAAAAAAATTTACTCAGTTAAAATGCCAACGGGTCCACTATAAAGCCCCATTTGACATGCATGCCTTAAACCCAACAAAACGGCCACAAAATAAGATTAAATCAAATTTTATGAGCAATAATATTTGATTATGGGATTTTGAATATTATTATATAGCTTAACCTCAATTTTAAAACTTTTTACTTGGTTAAAATTCTAACGGGTCCACTGTAAAGCTCATTTAGACATGCACACCTTAAACCCCAACAAAACGGACAAAAAATAAGATTAAATAAAATTTTAGGACTAAAAAAATTCAGTTATGGGCTTTTGAACATGATTATATATCTTAACTTCATTTTCATAAAAAAAAATATACACGGTTAAAATTCCAACGGGTCCACATTAAAGCCCATTTTGACATGCATGCCTTAAACCCAACAAAACGGCAAAAATATAAGAGTAAATCAAATTTCATGAGTTATAATATTTGATTATGGGCTTTGGAATATGATTATATATCTTAATATCAATTTCAAAACTTTTTACTCGGTTAAAATTTCAACAGGTCTACTATAAAGCCCATTTAGACATGCGCACCTTAAACCCCAACTAAACGGCCGGAAAATAAGATTAAATAAAATTCTAGGACTAAAAATATTTAATTATGGGCTTTTGAACATGATTATATAACTTAACCTCATTTTCAGAACTTTTTACTCTGTTAAAATTCCAACGGGTCCAGTATAAAGCCCATTTAGACATGCACACCTTAAACCCCCACAAAACGATCGAAAAATAAGATTAAATAAACTTTTAGGACTAAAAATATTTAGTTATAGGCTTTTGAACATGATTATATAGCTTAAAATCATTTTGAAAAAAAATTTACTCGGTTAAAATTCCAACGGGTCCGCTATAAAGCCCATTTTGACATGCATGCCTTAAACCCAACAAAACGGCCACAAAATAAGATTAAATCAAATTTCATGAGCAATAATATTTGATTATGGGCTTTTGAATATGATTATATAGCTTAACCTCAATTTCAAAACTTTTTACTCGGTTAAAATTTCAACGGGTCCACTGTAAATCCCGTTTAGACACGCATACCTTAAACCACAACAAAATGGCCGAAAATTAAGATTAAATAAAATTTTAGGACAAAAAATATTTAGTTATGGGATTTTAACATGATTATATAGCTTAACCTAAATTTTAGAATTTTTTTTACTCGGTTAAAATTCTAACGGGTCCACTGTAAAGCCCATTTAGACATGCACACCTTAAACTCCAATAAAACGCCCAAAAATAAGATTAAATAAAATTTTAGAACTAAAACTATTCAATTATGGGCTGTTGAACATGATTATATAGCTTAACCTCATTTTTAAAAAAATTTACTCGGTTAAAATTCTAACGGGTCCACTGTAACACCCATTCTGACATGCATGCCTTAAACCCAACAAAACGACCACAAAATAAGATTAAATCAAATTTCATGAGTTATAACATTTGATTATGGGCTTTTGAATATGATTATATAACTTAACATCAATTTCAAAACTTTTTACTCCATTAAAAATTCAACGGGTCCACTATAAAGCCCATTTAGACATGCGCACCTTAAACCCCAACAAAACGGCCGAAAAATAAGCTTAAATAAAATTTTAGGACTAAAAATATTTAATTATGGGATTTTGAACATGATTATATAGATTAAACTCATTTTCAGAACTTTTTACTCTGTTAAAATTCCAACGGGTCCAGTGTAAAGCCCATTTAGACATGGACGCCTTAAACCCCAACAAAACGGTCGAAAAATCAGATTAAATCACATTTTATAACTTAAATTATTTAGTTTTGGCTTTTTAACATGATTATATAGCTTTACCTTATTTTAGGAACTTTTTACTCGGTTAAAATTACAATGGGTCCACTTTAAGCCCATTTAGACATGCATGCCTTAAACCCAACAAACAGCCACAAAATATGATTAAATCAAATTTCATGAGTAAAAATATTTGATTATGGGCTTTTGAATATGATTATATAGAATAACCTCAATTTTAGAAATTTTACTCGGTTAAAATTCTAACGGGTCCATCATAAAGCCCTTTTATACATGCACACCTTAAACCCCAACAAAACGGCCGAAAAATAAGATTAAATCACATTTTATGACTTAAAATATTTAGTTGTGGGCTTTTGAACATGATTATATAGCTTAACCTCATTTACAAAAAAAATTCATGAGTTAAAATATTTGATTATGGGCTTTCGAATATGATTATATAGCTTTACCTCAATTTTTGATCTTTTTACGAGGTTAAAATTCCAACGGGTCCACTGTAAAGCCCATTTAGACATGCACGCCTTAAACCCCAATAAAACGGCCGGAAAATAAGATTAAATAAAATGTTAGGACTAAAATTTTTTAGTTATGGGCTTTTGAACATGAATATATAGCTTAACCTCATTTTCAAAAAATTTTACTTGGTTAAAATTCCAACGGGTCCACTGTAAAGCCCATTTAGACACGCATGCCTTAAACCCAACAAAACGGCCACAAAATAAGATTAAAACAAATTTAATGAGTTAAAATATTTTATTATGGGATTTTGAATATGATTATATAGCTTAACCTCAATTTCAAAACTTTTTTGATAGAGTAGCGCAAATTCGAATAGAGAGAAAAACAAAACAAACCAAAATAAAGAACAAATCTAAAAATTTAGATTTGCTTATGGTGGTGGCGTCAATGGAGGAAGCTTGAATATGTGGAGATGGCGTGATGAATTGATAGTTGTCCTCGGCACCCTCTTAGATGAAATTAAATAAACAAGCAACCTCAAGCGGCTCTAACCCACCCTCCCAAACGCTTTTGTCTGGGCAAGCAGGAGTGTGAAGATCCTCAACAACAAATCCCGGAGAACTTGAAAATCGATTTGCTTCTAAAACACAAGATAATGTTCTTGAAAGTTGGAACTCAAAAGAGAATTTTATTTAATCATTCAAATCTGAATTACAATATGGGAGAAGCCTCCTTTATATAGGCCATGGAGAAGTTCTAATCCTACTAAACTTAGGAATTAAATACAATAAATAAATGCTAAAATCTAATCTCTTAATTAGATAAGTAACTTCTAATAATAAATAAATGCTAAAAAGTGAAATCCTAATTAAATAAATATGATCCTAATAGATATTGCAGAATCCTATATTGATTTAAATTACAAATAATCAAATAAAATCTTGAAAATTCGTAATTATCCAAAAATCCCGTATTAATCCCGTATAGGAATTTCTGCATGCGCTGTCTTCGCTAAAATAGATGTATCTTGAGATCCAGATGTCCGATTGAGGCGTTTCAAGATGCGTTGGAAAGCTAATTTGCAGCCGAACAAGTTTTAAGAGGACATGTTGACCCATAAATGCTTGGATCCCATCCAAAAATGCTTTGGAAGTTGACTGATGTTTCTGACTTGCAAAGCAGTTTCAACTTCTTTTCCAAGATGATTATTTTGACCCCTCTCGTGCTCGTATCATTCCCCCACTCCTCAAAAAGATTCGCCCTCGAATCTAGATCGGTAAATGGAGGAAGTTCATAAAAGTACCATAGAAGAGAAGACGTCTTGAAGGATCCTTTTGTAGAGTCTCTTTTTGCAATGTAATTTACAAGTTCCTTCTCATTGGGATCATCACGATTGTTCTTTTGGTCGCAAAGTAACTCATTCTCATCTTCAAAATTGTTATTAATGCTAAAAGAGGAATAAGCATAAAGAGAATTCTTAAAACATTCAATTATAACTTTTGATTGTAAGGTACCTTCGTCGGTGTTTGTCGTTTGATGATCATCTTGAATCGAAATAGTAGGTTTGTCACTAGAAACAAACACACTACTTATAATTTCTTCCTCATCAATAGGCAAGGTTAAACTCTCGATGGTATCGTCTTCCTCATGTTCTTTAGAAGAACAAATTTCTTGATCATGCTCCGGATCACGGATCTCAAAATCATTAGAAAACATGAATTCAAACAACATATCTCTCAAAAAATTTTCTTGAAAATAAAACTTATCTGGACAATCATACCCTGAATGATCTAGTCGACAACAATAATGACATCGAGTCCCCAAAAGGGTAAAATCCAATACGTTGCTCAATGACATCCTCAAGAACGACCTAAATCCGATACCAAATGATAGAGTAGCGCAAATTCGAATAAAGAGAAAAACAAAACAAACCAAAATAAAGAACAAATCTAAAAATTCAGATTTTCTTATGGTGGTGGCGTCAATGGAGGAAGCTTGAATATGTGGAGATGGCGTGATGAATTGATAGTTTTCCTCGGCACCCTCTTAGACGCAATTATCTAAGCAAGCAACCTCAAGCGGCTCTAACCCACCCTCCCAAACGCTTTTGTATGGGCAAGCAGGAGTGTGAAGATCCTCAACAACAAATCCCAGAGAACTTCAAAATCGATTTGCTTCTAAAACACAAGATAATGTTCTTGCAAGTTGGAACTCAAAAGATAATTTTATTTAATCATTCAAATCTGAATTACAATATGGGTGAATCCTCCTTTATATAGGCCATGGAGAAGTTCTAATCCTACTAAACTTAGGAATTAAATACAATAAATAAATGCTAAAATCTAATCTCTTAATTAGATAAGTAACTTCTAATAATAAATAAATGTTAAAAATAAAATCCTAATTAAATAAATCTGATCCTAATAGATATTGCATAATCCTATATTGATTTAAATTACAAATAATCAAATAAAATCTTGAAAATTCGTAATTATCCAAAAATCCCGTATTAATCCCGTATAGGAATTTTTGCATGCGTTGTCTTTGCTAAAATAGACGTATCTTGAGATCCAGATGTCCGATTGAGGCGTTTCAAGATGCGTTGGAAAGCTAATTTGCAGCCGAACAAGTTTTAAGCAGACATGTTGACCCATAAATGCCTGGATCCCATCCAAAAATGCTTCGCAAGTTGACTGATGTTTCTGACTTGCAAAGCAGTTTCAGCTTCTTTTCCAAGATGATTATTTTGACCCCTCTCGTGCTCGTATCATTTTTACTCGGTTAAAATTCCAATGGGTCCACTATAATGCCCATTTAGACATGCACACCTTAAACCCCAACAAAACGGCCAAAAAATAAGATTATATAAAATTTCAGGACTAAAAACATTCAGTTATGGGCTTTTGAACATGATTATATAGCTTAACTTCATTTTCAAAAAAAAATATACACGGTTAAAATTCCAATGGGTCCACTATAAAGCCCATTTCGACATACATGCTTTAAACCTAACAAAACGGCCAAAATATAAGAGTAAATCAAATTTCATGAGTTATAATATTTGATTATGGGCTTTTGAATATGATTATATAGCTTAACCTCAATTTCAAAACTTTTTACCCGATTAAAATTTCAACAGGTCCACTATAAAGCCCATTTAGACATGCGCACCTTAAACCCCAACAAAACGGCTGGAAAATAAGATTAAATAAAATTCTAGGACTAAAAATATTTAATTATGGGCTTTTGAACATGATTATATAACTTAACCTCATTTTTAGAACTTTTTACCCTGTTAAAATTCCAATGGGTCCAGTATAAAGCCCATTTAGACATGCACACCTTAAACCCCCACAAAACGACCGAAAAATAAGATTAAATAAACTTTTAGGACTAAAAATTTTTAGTTATAGGCTTTGGAACATGATTATATAGCTTAAAATCCTTTTGAAAAAAAATTTACTCTGTTAAAATTCCAACGGGTTCGCTATAAAGCCCATTTTGACATGCATGCCTTAAACCCAACAAAACGGCCACGAAATAAGATTAAATCAAATTTCATGAGTTATAATATTTGATTATGGGCTTTTGAATATGATTATATAGCTTAACTTCAATTTCAAAACTTTTTACTCGATTAAAATTTCAATGGGTCCACTATAAAGCCCATTTAGACATGCGCACCTTAAACCTCAACAAAACGACCGAAAAATAAGATTAAATAAAATTTTAGGACTAAAAATATTTAATTATGGGCTTTTGAACATGATTATATAGATTAACCTCATTTTCAGAACTTTTTACTTTGTTAAAATTCCAACGGGTCCAGTGTAAAGCCCATTTAGACATGGACGCCTTAAACCCCAACAAAACGGTCAAAAATCAGATTAAATCACATTTTATAACTTAAATTATTTAGTTTTGGCTTTTGAACATGATTATATAGCTTTACCTCATTTTAAGAACTATTTACTCGGTTAAAATTATAATGGATCCACTTGAAGCCCATTTAGACATGCATGCCTTAAACCCAACAAACAGCCACAAAATATGATTAAATCAAATTTCATGAGTAAAAATATTTGATTATGGGCTTTTGAGTATGATTATATAGCGTAACCTCAATTTTAGAAATTTTTACTCGGTTAAAATTCCAACAGGTCCATCATAAAGCCCTTTTATACATGCACACCTTAAACCCCAACAAAATGGTCGAAAAATAAGATTAAGTCACATTTTATGACTTAAAATATTTAGTTGTAGGCTTTTGAACATGATTATATAGCTTAACCTCATTTTAAATTTTTTTTCATGAGTTAAAATATTTGATTATGGGCTTTCGAATATGATTATATAGTTTTACCTCAATCTTTGATCTTTTTACGAGGTTAAAATTCCAACGGGACCACTGTAAAGCCCATTTAGACATGCACGCCTTAAACCCCAACAAAACGGCCGAAAAATAAGGTTAAATAAAATGTTAGGACTAAAAGTTTTTAGTTATGGGCTTTTGAACATGATTATATAGCTTAACCTCATTTTCAAAACTTTTTACTTCGTTAAAATTCCAACGGGGCCACTATAAAGCCCATTTACACATGCACGCCTTAAACCCCAACAAACGTCCAAAAAAAAGGTTAAATCACATTTAATACCATAAAATATTTAGTTATGGGCTTTTGAACATGATTATATAGCCCATTTAGACATGCACGCCTTAAACCCAACAAAACAGCCACAAAATAAGATTAAATCAAATTTCATGAGGTAAAATATTTTATTATGGGAATTTGAACATAATTATATAGCTTAACCTCATTTTCAAAAAATTTTACTTGGTTGAATTTCTAGCGGGTCCACTGTAAATCCCATTTAGACATGCATGCCTTAAACCCAACAAAATGGCTACAAAATATGATTAAATCAAATTTAATGAGTTAAAATATTTTATTACGAGCTTTTGAATATGATTATATAGCTTAACCTCAATCTCAAAACCCCAACAAAACGGCCGAAAAATAAGATTAAATCACATTTATTAACTTAAAATATTTAGTTATGGGCTTTTGAACATGATTATATAGCTTAACCTTATTTTCAGAACTTTTTACTCGGTTAAAATTCCAATGAATCCACTGTAAATCCTATTTAGACATGCACACCTTAAACCCCAACAAAATAGCTGAAAAATAAGATTAAATAAAATTTTAGGCTGTAAAGCCTATTTAGACATGCACAACTTAAACCCCAACAAAACGGCCGAAAAATAAGATTAAATCACATTTTATAACTTACAAATTTAGGTATGAGCTTTTGAACATGATTATATAGCTTAACCTCATTTTTAGAACTTTTTACTCGGTTAAAATTCTAATGGGTCCACTTTAAGCCCATTTTGACATGCATGCCTTAAACCCAACAAAACTGCAAGAAAATAAGATTAAATCAAATATTATGAGTTAAAATATTTTATTATGGACTTTTGAATATGATTATATAGCTTAACCTCAATTCTAGAAATTTTTACTCTGTTAAAATTCCAACGGGTCCACTACAAAGCCCATTTAGACATGGATGCCTTAAACCCAACAAAACGGCCACAAAATAAGATTAAATCAAATTTCATGAGTGAAATTATTTGATTATGGGCTTTTGAATATTATTATATAGCTTAACTTAAATTTTAGATCTTTTTACTCGGTCAGTAAAGCCCATTTAGACATGAACGCCTTGAACCACAACAAAACAGCCGGAAAATAAGATTAAATAAAATTTTAGGACATAAAATTTTTAGTTATGGGCTTTTGAACATGATTATATAGCTTAACCTCATTTTCAAAAAAAATTACTCGGTTAAAATTCTAACAAAGCTCATTTAGACCTGCATGTCTTAAACACAACAAAACTGCAACAAAATAAGATTAAATCAAATTTCATGAGTTAAAATATTTGATTATGGGATTTTGAATATGATTATATAGCTTAACCTCAATTTTAGAAATTTTTACTCGGTTAAAATTCCAACGGGTCTACTACAAAGCCCATTTAGACAAGCATGCCTTAAACCCAACAAAACGGCCAAAAAATCAGATTAAATCAAATTTCATGAGTATAAGTATTTGATTATGGGCTTTTTAATATGATTATATAGCTTAACCTCAATTTTAGATCATTTTACTCGATTAAAATTCTAATGGGTCCACTGCAAAGCCCATTTAGACATGCATGCCTTAAACCCAACAAAACGGTCAAAAAATAAGATTAAATCAAATTTCATGTGTAAAAATATTTGATTATGGGCTTTTGAATATGACTATATAGCTTAACCTCAATTTTAGATCTTTTTACTCTGTTAAAATTCCAACGGGTCCACTGTAAAGCCCATTTAGACATGAACGCCTTAAACCCCAACAAAACGGCCAAAAAATAAGATTAATTAAAATTTTAGGACTTAAAGTTTTAGTTATGGGCTTTTGAACATGATTATATACCTTAACCTCATTTTCAGAACTTTTTACTCTGTTAAAATTCCAACGGTTCTTGTGTAAAGCCCATTTAGTCATGCACATCTTAAACCCCCACAAAACGGCCGAAAAATAAGATTAAATAAAAAATTAGGACTAAAAATATTTAGTTATGGGCTTTTTAACATGATTATATAGCTTAAACGCATATTGAAAAATTTTTACTTAGTTTAAATTCCAACGGGTCCACTATAATGCGCATTTTGACATGCATGCCTTAAACCCAACAAAACGGCCACAAAATAAGATTAAATCAAATTTCATGGGCAATAATATTTGATTATGGGCTTTTTAATATGATTATATAGCTTAACCTCAAGTTCAAAACTTTTTACTTGGTTAAAATTCCAACGGGTCCATTGTAAATCCCGTTTAGACATGCACACATTAAACCCCAACAAAACAGCCGAAAAATAAGATTAAATAAAATTTTAGCACAAAAAATATTTAGTTATGGGCTTTTCAACTTGATTATATAGTTTTACCTCATTTTCTAGATTGCTTATATCGTAATAATTTATTTGACTGCAAACCATCCAAAGGTTGGTTTACTTGGACTAAATCAGGCCCTAGAACTCTAACTATATATGAGCGTCTTGACCGTTTCGTTGCAACACCAGCATGGTTCACTACCAATAATGATTATAGGGCATCTTCCGAATATCATGCGAACTCTGACCACTATTTCATTATTATGTTAACGGACATACGTAGTCATGATCCTCTTATGGCTCGTGCTGACCACTTCTATTTTGAAAATTGTTGAGCTAATAACTCTGATTGCATATCCCTAGTCTAAACTACTTGGTCCATGACCCCTAGATCTGCGGTTGACAAACTTCTAGCTGTTGGCACTAGTCTTAAAGATTGGCAGGCACAACAATGCAACCACTCTCGCATTCGTATCACAGATTTGAACAAACAAATCAATTCCTATCTTCAACGGCGTCTCTCTACTACTGAGGAGGAAACCTTTCTGGCAGCTAAAGTAGAACTTCGCCATCTGCTTGACACCCAGGAAGCTTATTGGGCTCAATGTTCACAAATTACTTGGCTAGCTTAGGGTGATAAGAACACGTCCTTCTTCCATGCTCGAGCCAACGAAAGGAGAAAGAAGAATAAAATTAGGGGCTTATATGACTCCTCAAATATATGGAGAGATGCCAAGGAAGATGTCATGGGAATTGTCATTGATTACTTCCAGGGGCTATTTACCATATTCGAACCAGCAATCTCGCCGACGATCCTTGACAACATTATTCCAAAAAAAGCCCCAGGTCATGACTGCCTTCCAAGCAGATTTTACCATCAGCATTGGGACACTATTGGACAAGACGTCATTAATCTTTGCCTAGCCCTTCTATTCGGTGAAGCGGACATGGCTACAGTAAACAGAACCGTGTTGGTCTTTATCCCAAAGGTTAAAGACCCTACTACTATGAGACAGCTACGTCCAATCAGCCTATGCACTATTATATACAAAATCATCTCTAAGGTGCTTGTTAACCGAATGAAACTGATAATTCATTTATGTATCAGTGCCACTCAGGCTGCTTTTGTTAAGGGAAGAGCCATCACCGACAATATCTTAATTGCCCACGAATTGGTTCACACTATCAATTTTGGGGGATCAAGCCTTTTTCAGGGAGCTACCCTAAAATTAGACATGGAGAAAGCCTTCGATCGTGTAGAGTGGTCTTTCCTTCAACAGATTATGCTTAAAATGGGTTTCTCTGTCTCTTGGTTTGATATCCTCATGAGATGTATCTCTTCTGTCTCCTTCACTGCTCGGGTTAACAGCTCACTCTCACCAATGTTCTATCCCCAACGCAGCTTAAGATAGGGTGACCCTCTTTCCTCGTTCTTATTTATTATTTGTACTCAAGGTCTATCAGCTACTCTCCTCGCCGAGCAACAAGCAGGTAGGCTCCCGGGCCTTTGCGCTAGTCATCATAGGCCTCGTGTGAATCACATGCTATTTGCCGATGATAGCATGGTCTTTATTCATAATGACATTACAGAGGCTTCCCACTTAAAAGATATCCTACATCTATACGCCTCTTCCTCTGATCAAGTAATAAACTTTGACAAATCGGCGATCTTTTTAGCCCAAGAACTAATCCCAACCATAAGCAGGCAATTCATGATATTCTTCAGGTCCGAGAAGTGGATGACCCAGGGATCTACCTTGGAGTTCCACTTCTTATCCAGAAGAATAAAACTGCATCGCTTGGTTTCGCCAGGGATAAGGTTAATCTGCGTATGTCTAGTTGGGACAAAAACCTTCTCTCGTACAGTGGGCGAGAGGTTTTTATCAAGTCAGTGATTCAATCTTTGCCACAATATGTGATGTCTTGCTACCTTCTTCCACAAAATATAATTGATGACATGACCAAATCTGTCTGATGCTATTGGTGGTCTGGAAAAAAGGATAAATGAGGTTGGCCTATGATCCCTTGGGACATTATTTGCTCACCAAAGTCTGTAGGGGGTGTTGGGTTTCGAAACATGCATCTCTTTAACATAGCCCTACTTGGAAAGCAAATTCGGCGACTCATTACTGAACCAAATTCTCTTCTTACTCAAATTTACAAGGCAAAATACTTTCCCTCTTGAAACATTTTTGTGGCTGAGCCAAATAAAAAGGACTCTTTTGCATGGAAAGGACTTACTCAGACAATGGCGCAACTGCGTCCTAGTTTCTTTAAGCGACCAGGGGTTAATAGTAAAATTCGTGTGCATACTAATAACTGAGGGGGAGTCTCTGCGATCAATTTATATGGTGGTTACAAGTATAATGATGAGATTCCAGTTAGATGCCGTGACTTTATGTTATTAGGACAACCACGTTGGGATGAGTCTAAAGTCCATATTTACTTTGACAGGGTTGATGCTGACACAATGCTCAATGTTCCCATTATCAACGATGCCAATGATACTGTCCTTTGGGTGCATCATGACTCTGGCATATACTCGGTTAAATCCAGATATTTATATTTACAAAGACCGTCTGCGCCTGTTAACAGGCCCTCTCATCTTTGGAAAGTTATCAACAAACTTTCGGTCCTTCCAAAGATTCGTACTTTTGGATGGAGGTTAGGTCATGATGCTCTCCCTTCTGGGCACAAACTACAGGCTGCTGGTATCGGCACAGGAATCTGCCCGCTGTGTCGTCAGAGTTTGGAAACTGTGATCCATGCTCTACGTGAATGCCCTGGCGCATCGGAAGCACTACGATTGGCATGTTTTCCAAACTCCCTCATTTATAGTACTTCAGCGTCCACCTTAACATGGCTTGAGGAAGGGGCTGCATGTCTGCCGATTCAATCTTTTGCGATGTTTCTTACAGTACTTTGGAACATTTGGAATAGACAGAATGATTGGGTTCATAACCATAGACTCCAACCCCCTTGGATTATCTGTTATCAATTCGCAGGGACTTCTTCGTGACTACGCAGTGGCCACATCAACTCAATCATCCCCGAGGACGTCAGGAGAATCGACCCTTGCTCGCCCATGATGGTAACCGCCTAGAGAAGGATTCCTTAAGATTAACACTGATGGGACTTTTGACCCTCGGACCAAAGTTGCTGCAGTGGGAGTTATAGCACGCGATGCTAGCGGTACTGTCATTGGCGGTCTCGCTCAACCTTTGTCCAATTGTACAGATGCTTCCTCGGCTGAAGCACATGCGGTCATTGCCAGCATTAGTATGGGTCGTGACCGAGGTTAGTCAGGGATTATCATTGAGACCGACTCTGCTATAGTTGTAAACAAAATCAATTGGCAGAGTTCTGATTTATCTACTTTGGGATCGCTTATTGAGCATACTTGTCTTCTGCTTGCAGATGCAAATAAGTTTAGTGTTCGTTTTGTATATAGGATGAGAAACATTGCTGCCCATACTCTTGCTTCTAGGGCTTTACGAACTGCGTCCTCTATTTCTTTCTCTTCGGTCTATCCCCTGTATCTGCACGACATTGTAACTAATGAGATTTATTCTCATCCAAATTAATACATTTGGGTACTCTTTTCCCCTTAGGTTCTCACTTAGGACCTATGGGTCACAAGTGAGGTTAGAGGGGTTTTCAATGAGGCCCACCTTTCTTCAAAAAAAAAATTCCAACGGGTCCTCTGTAAAGCCCATTTAGACATGCATGCCTTAAACCCAACAAAACCGCCACAAAATAAGATTAAAATAAATTTAATGAGTTAAAATATTTTATTATGGGATTTTGAATATGATTATATAGCTTAACCTCAATTTCAAAACTTTTTACTACGTTAAAATTCCAACGGGTCCACTGTAAAGCCCATTTAGACAAGCGCACCTTAAACCATAACAAAACAGACGAAAAATAAGATTAAATAAAATTTGAGGACTAAAAATATTTAGTTATGGGATTTTGAACATGATTATATAGCTTAACCTCATTTTCAAAACTTTTTACTTAGTTAAAATTCCAACGGGGCCACTGTAAAGCCCATTTACACATGCACGCCTTAAACCCCAACAAACAGTCGAAAAATAAGGTTAAATCACATTTAATAACGTAAAATATTTGGTTATGGCTTTCGAACATGATTATATAGCTTAACCTCATTTTCAGAACTTTTTACTCGGTTAAAATTCCAATGGGTCCACTGTAAAGCCTATTTAGACATGCACGCCTTAAACCCAACAAAACAGCCACAAAAAAGATTAAATCAAATTTCATGAGGTAAAATATTTTATTATGGGATTTTGAACATGATTATATAGCTTAACCTCATTTTCAAAAAAAATTTACTTGGTTGAATTTCCAACGGGTCCACTATAAAGCCCATTTAGACATGTATGCCTTAAACCCAATAAAACGGCCAAAAAATAAGATTAAATAAAATTTCATGAGTAAAAGTATTTGATTATGGGCTTTTGAATATGATTATATAGCTTAACCTCAATTTTAGATCTTTTTACTCGGTTAAAATTCCAACAGGTCCACTACAAAGCCCATTTAGACATGCATGCCTTAAACCCAATAAAACGGCCAAAAAATAAGATTAAATAAAATTTCATGAGTAAAAGTATTTGATTATGGGCTTTTGAATATGATTATATAGCTTAACCTCAATTTTAGATCTTTTTACTCGGTTAAAATTCCAACAGGTCCACTACAAAGCCCATTTAGACATGCATGCCTTAAACCCAACAAAACGGCCAAAAATAAGATTAAATCAAATTTCATGTGTAAAAATATTTGATTATGGGCTTTTGAATATGATTATATAGCTTAACCTCAATTTTAGATCTTTTTACTCGGTTAAAATTTCAACGGGTCCACTTTAAAGCCCATTTAGACATGAACGCCTTAAACCCCCAACAAAACGGCCAAAAAATAAGATTAAATAAAATTTTAGGACTTAAAGTTTTAGTTATTGGATTATGAACATGATTATATAGCATAAAGTCATTTAAAAAAAGTGTACTCGGTTAAAATTCCAACGGGTCCACTATAAAGCCCATTTAGACATGCAAGCGTTAAACCCAACAAAATTGCCAAAAAATAAGACTAAATCAAATTTCCTGAGTTAAAATATTTGATTATGGACTTTTGAATATGATTATATAGCTTAACGTCAATTTTAGAAATTTTCACTCGGTTAAAATTCCAACGGGTTCATTACAAAGCCCATTTAGACATGCATGCCTTAAACCGAACAAAAAGGCCACAAAATAAGATTAAATCAAATTTCATGAGTGAAAATATTTGATTATGGGCTTTTGAATATGATTATATAGCTTAACCTCAATTTTAGTTCTTTTTACTCGGTTAGTAAAGCCCATTTAGACATGAACGCCTTAAACCCAACAAGACGACCAAAAAATAAGATTAAATAAAACTGTAGGACATAAAATTTTTTGTTATGGGCTTTTGAACATGATTATATAGTTGAACCTCATTTTCGAAAAATTTTACTCGGTCAAAAATCCAACAGGTCCACTGTAAAGCCCATTTAGACATGCATGCCTTAAACCCAACAAAACTGCCACAAAATAAGATTAAATCAAATTTCATGAGTTAAAATATTTTATTATGGGATTTTGAATATGATTATGTAGCTTAACCTCAATTTTAGAAAGTTTTTATCGGTTAAAATTCCAACGGGTCCACTACAAAGCCCATTTAGACATGCATGCATTGAACCCAACAAAACGGCCAAAAAATAAGATTAAATCAAATTTCATGAGGTAAAATATTTGATTATGGACTTTTGAATATGATTATACACCTTAACTTCAATTTTAGATCTTTTTACTCGGTTAAAATTCCAACGGGTCCACTGCAAAGCCCATTTAGACATGCATGCCTTAAACCCAACAAAACGGCCAATAAATAAGATTAAATCAAATTTCATGAGTAAAAATGTTTTATTTTGGGCTTTTGAATATGATTATATAGCTTAACCTCAATTTTAGATCTTTTTACTAGGTTAAAATTCCAACGGGTCCACTGTAAAGCCCATTTAGACATGAACACCTTAAACCCCAACAAAATGGCCAAAAAATAAGATTAAATAAAATTTTAGGACTTAAAAATTTTTGTTATGAGCTTTTGAACATGGTTATATAGCTTAAACTCATTTTCAAAAAAATTACTCGGTTAAAATTCCAACGGGTCCACTGTAAAGCCCATTTAGACATACATGCCTTAAACACAACAAAGCGGCCACAAAATAAGATTAAATCAAATTTCATGAGTTAAAATATTTGACTATGGCCTTTTGAATATGATTATATAGCTTCATCTCAATTTCAAAACATTTTACTCGGTTAAAATTCCAACGAGTCCACTATAAAGCTCACTTAGACATGCATGCCTTAAACCCCAACAAAATGGTCGAACAGTAAGATTAAAAAAATTTAGGACTAAAAATATTTAGTTATGGACTTTTGAATATGATTATATCGCTTAACCTTACTTCGAGAACTTTTTACTCGGTTAAAGTTCCAACGGGTCCACTATAAAGCCTATTTAGACATGCACAACTTAAACCCCAACAAAACGGCCGAAAAATAAGATTAAATCACATTTTATAAATTAAAATATTTATCTATGAGCTTTTGGTCAAGATTCTATAGCTTAACCTCCATTTTAGAACTTTTTACTCGGTTAAAATTCTAATGGGTCCACTTTAAGCCCATTTAGATATGCATGCCTTAAACCCAATAAAACTGCCACGAAATAAGATTAAATCAAATTTTAGGACTTAAAGTTTCAGTTATGGGCATTTTAAAATGATTATATAGCTAAAACTTATTTTCAAAAAATTTTACTCGGTTAAAATTCCAACGAGTCCTTTGCAAAGCCCATTTGGACATGCATGCCTTAAACCCAACAAAACGGCCACAAAATAAGATTAAATCAAATTTTATGAGTGAAAATATTTGATTATGTGCTTTTGAATATGATTATATAGCTTAACCTCAATTTTAGATCTTTTTACTCGATTAGTAAAGCCATTTAGACATGAACGCCTTAAACCCCAACAAAAAGACCGAAAAATAAGATTAAATAAAATTTTAGGACAAAAAATTTTTATTTATGGGCTTTTGAACATGATTATATAGCTTAACCTCACTTTCAAAAAAATTTACTCGGTTAAAATTCCAACGTGTCCACTGTAAAGCCCATTTCGACATGCATGCCTTAAACCCAACAAAACTGCCACAAATAAGATTAAATCAAATTTCACGAGTTAAAATATTTGATTATTGGATTTTGAATATGATTATGTAGCATAACCTCAATTTTAAAAATTTTTACTTGGTTAAAATTCCAACGGGTCCACTGCAAAGCCATTTAGACATGCATGCCTTCAACCCAACAAAACGCCCCAAAAATAAGATTAAATCAAATTTAATGAGTTAAAATATTTGATTATGGGATTTTAATATGATTATATAGCTTAACCTCAATTTTAGATCTTTTTACTCGGTTAAAATTCCAACGGGTCCACTGCAAAGCCCATTTAGACATGCATGCCTTAAACCCAACAAAACGGCCAAAAAATAAGATTAAATCAAATTTCATGAGTAAAAATATTTGATTTTGGGATTTTGAATATGATTATATAGCTTAACCTCAATTTTAGATCTTTTTACTAGGTTAAAATTCCAACGGGTCCACTGTAAAGCCCATTTAGACTTGAACACCTTAATCCCCAACAAAACGGCCAAAAAATAAGATTAAATCAAATTTCATGTGTAAAAATATTTGATTATGCGCTTTTGAATATGATTATATAGCTTAACCTCAATTTTAGATGTTTTTACTCGGTTAAAATTTCAACGGGTCCACTGTAAAGCCCATTTAGACATGAACGCCTTAAACCCCAACAAAACGGCCAAAAAATAAGATTAAATAAAATTTTAGGACTTAAAGTTTTAGTTATGGGCTTTTGAACATGATTATATAGCATAAACTCATTTTAAAAAAAGTTTACTCGGTTAAAATTCCAACGGGTCCACTATAAAGCCCATTTGACATGCATGCCTTAAACCCAACAAAACTGCCACAAAATAAGACTAAATCAAATTTCCTTAGTTAAAATATTTTATTATGGACTTTTGAATATGATTATATAGCTTAACATCAATTTTAGAAATTTTACTCGGTTAAAATTCCAACGGGTTCATTACAAAATCCATTTAGACATGCATGCCTTAAACCGAACAAAACGGCCACAAAATAAGATTAAATCAAATTTCATGAGTGAAAATATTTGATTATGGGCTTTTAAATATGATTATATAGCTTAACCTCAATTTTAGATCTTTTTACTCGGTTAGTAAAGCCCATTTAGACATGAACGCCTTAAACCCCAACAAAACGACCAAAAAATAAGATTAAATAAAATTTTAGGACATAAATTTTTATTTATGGGCTTTTGAACATGATTATATAGCTTAACCTCACTTTCAAAAAATTTTACTCGGTTAAAATTCCAATGGGGCCACTGTAAAGCCCATTTAGACATGCATGCCCTAAACCCAACAAAACTGCCACAAAATAAGATTAAATCAAATTTCACGAGTTAAAATATTTGATTATGGGCTTTTGAATATGATTATGTAGCATAACCTCAATTTTAAATTTTTTTACTTGGTTAAAATTCCAACGGGTCCACTGCAAAGCCCATTTAGACATGCATGCCTTCAACCCAACAAAACGCCCAAAAACTAAGATTAAATCAAATTTAATGAGTTAAATATTTGATTATGGGCTTTTAATATGATTATATAGCTTAACCTCAATTTTAGATCTTTTTACTCGGTTAAAATTCCAACGGGTCCATTGCAAAGCCCATTTAGACATGCATGCCTTAAACGCAACAAAACGGCCGAAAAATAAGATTAAATCAAATTTCATGAGTAAAAATATTTGATTTTGGGCTTTTGAATATTATTATATAGCTTAACCTCAATTTTAGATCTTTTTACTAGGTTAAAATTCCAACGGGTCCACTGTAAAGCCCATTTAGACTTGAACACCTTAACCCCCAACAAAACGGCCATAAAATAAGATTAAATAAAATTTTAGGACTTAAAATTTTTTGTTATGGGCTTTTGAACATGATTATATAGCTTAAACTCATTTTCAAAAAATTTTACTCAGTTAAAATTCTAATAGGTCCACTGTAAAGCACATTTAGACATACATGCCTTAAACCCAACAAAACGGCCACAAAATAAGATTAAATCAAATTTAATGAGTTAAAATATTTGACTAAGGGCTTTTGAATATCATTATATAGCTTCACCTCAATTTCAAAACATTTTACTCGGTTAAAATTCCAACGGGTCCACTGTAAAGCCCATTCAGATATGCAAACCTTAAGCCCCAACCAGACAATAAGATTAAAAAAATTTAGGACTAAAAATATTTATTTATGGGCTTTTGAACATGATTATATAGCTTAACCTCATTTTCAGAACTTTTTACTCTGTTAAAGTTGCAACGGGTCCACTATAAAGCCTATTTAGAACTTTTTATAACTTAAAATATTTATATATGAGCTTTTGTTCAAGATTCTATAGCTTAACCTCCATTTTAGAACTTTTTACTCTGTTAAAATTCTAATGAGTCCACTTTAAGCCCATTTAGACATGCATGCATTAAACCCAACAAAACTACCACAAAATAAGATTAAATCAAATTTCATGTGTTAAAATATTTTTTATGGGCTTTTGAATATGATTATATAGCTTAACCTCAATTTTAGAAATTTTTACTCGGTTAAAATTCCAACGGGTCCACTACAAAGCCCCTTTAGACACACATGCCTTAAACCCAATAAAACGGCCAAAAAATAAGATTAAATCAAATTTCATGAGTAAAATTATTTGATTATGGGCTTTTGAATATGATTATATAGCTTAACCTTAATTTTATATCTTTTTACTAAGTTAAAATTCCAACGGGTCCACTACAAAGCCCATTTAGACATGTATGCCTTAAACCCAACAAAACGGCCAAAAAATAAGATTAAATCAAATTTCATGTGTAAAAATATTTGATTATGGGCTTTTGAATATGATTATATAGCTTAACCTCAATTTTAGATCTTTTTACTCGGTTAAAATTCCAACGGGTCCACTGTAAAGCCCATTTAGACATGAACGCCTTAAACCCCAACAAAATGGCCGAAAAATAAGATTAAATAAAATTTTAGGACTTAAAGTTTTAGTTATGGGCTTTTGAACATGATTATATAGCTTAAACTCATTTTCAAAAAATTTTACTCGGTTAAAATTCCAACGGGTGGTTATCGTCGTGCCCACTCACAAATTGATAATTTCAGGGACTGCTAATCCCTTAATAACATTTTTTATTGCAAATCGGTCCAAGGTTGGTTCACTTGGACCAAATACGGACCTCGAATTGCAACCATTTTGAGCGTCTTGACCGTTTTGTTGCTAATGTGGCTTAGCCTAATAAGCATCCTAATTATCGTGCAACTTCTGACTTCAATGCAGATTCTGACGATTGTTTCATCCTTATGGAGATTGATCACACTTTTACTAATCGCTTTGTGCCTATTAACGACCACTTTCATTTTGAAAGCTGTTGGGCGAATAACTCTTATTGTGTATCCATTATTCAAACAACTTGGTCATCCACTCATGGTTTGGCTGTGGAAAAAATACAAGATGTTAGCTCTTGCCTTAAGGACTGGCAGTCATACCAACGAATCTCCTCAACAAGTCGCATTATTGAACTAAATAAACAAATTAATTCTTGCCTCCGTCGAAGTCTTTCCACGGCCGATGAGGAGATATTCCTAGCGGCTAAATTCGAGGTTCGTCGTCTTCTTGATTGACAAGAAGCGTATTGGGCTCAACGCTCGCGTATCTCTTGGATTGCCCAAGGAGATAGGAACACCTCTTTCTTTCATGCCCGTGCGAATGGTCGGCGTAAGAAAAATAAAATTAAGGGATTGTTCGACCACTCTAATATTTGGCGGGAAACTGAGGAAGACATTATGGGAATTGTCGTTGACTATTTCCAAAGTCTTTTCACAACTTCCGATCCAAATATTAATCCCCTAATTCTTAACAACATTGCCCCTACCATTACTCATAAAATGAATAAGGCTTTAATTAGGCCTTTCACTGCGGAAGAAATCCTTCACGCCTTTCGGGACATTAACCCAAGGAAAGCTCCTGCTATTGATGGCCTACCCAGTGGGTTCTACCGACAGCACTGGGACACAGTAGGGCAGGATGTCATTAATCTGTTCCTGGACCTCTCTGGAATGCGGACATGGCTGTTGTAAGCCGCACTGTCTTAGTCCTGATTCGTAAGGTGATTGAACAGAAAACCATGAAATAATTGCGGCCCATCGGTTTGTGTACCGTAATTTACAAGATTGTTGCTAAAGTGCTGGTAAAAAGCATGAAATCCATTATTCCTTTCTGTATCAATGACAACCAAGCCACTTTTGTACGGGGTAGGAATATCACAAATAATATCCTAATTGCCCATGAACTGGTGCATTCTCTCAATTCGGGAGAGTCAGGTCCTTTTCAGGGCGCAGCCCTTAAGTTAGACATGGAAAAGGCATTTGACCGTGTGGAATGGTCCTTCCTCTAGCAGATTATGCTTAAATTGGGCTTTGATGAAACTTGGATTGATATTATTATGCGATGCATTACAACTGTTTCTTTTACTGCTAGAGTAAATAATTCTCTTTCCCTAGTGTTTCACCCCAACCGCGGGTTACGACAGGGAGACCATTTCTCTCCTTTTTTATTTCTCTTTTGTACACAAGGCCTTTCGGCAGTTCTACAAGCTGAGTAACAGGCTGGCCGGCTCTCGGGGCTTTGTGCTAGTCGACATGGGCCACAGGTAAATCATATGCTCTTCGCTGATGACTGCATGATCTTTATCAGAAATAATTCTACGGAAGCTTCTCATCTCAAAAATGTCCTTCAGCTGTACACCTCTTCCTCTGGGCAGGCGGTGAATTTTGAAAAATCAACCATTTTCTTTAACCCTCGCACTACCCCTGAACACAAACAGGTGGTCCATGATATCCTTCATGTTAGAGAAGCAAACGATCCGGGGATCTATCTCGGAGTCCCTCTTTTGATTGGGAAAAATAAAATTGCTTCCCTTGGGTTTACGCGTGATAAGGTAAACTCACGTATGTCTCATTGGGACAAACATATTCTATCGTTCAGTGGTCGAGAGTTCTTCATTAAGTCTGTGATCCAATCCCTACCCCAATACGTGATGTCCTGCTACCTTCTCCCTAGAACATTATCGATGATATGACTAAATCTATCTGGCATTACTGGTGGTCCGGGAAAAACAACAAACGAGGATGGCCTCTAATTCCTTGGAATATTGTTTGTACGCCTAAATCAGCGGGAGGTATCGACTTTCGGGATATGCATCTTTTTAACATTGCCCTTCTTGGCAAACAAATTTGGCGCCTTATCACTGAGCCTAATTCTCTACTTGCTCAAATTTATAGGGAAAAGTACTATCCCTCTGGGATATATTAGAGTCTGAGACTAATCGAAGAGCGTCATTTGCTTGGAAGGGTATTCACCAAGCCATAATGCAACTCCATGTCGATTTCTTTAAGAGGCCTGGGATGGATAGTAAAAATCATGTTCACTTTGATAATTGGGGAGGTGCATCTACAATACATCTTTACAGTGATTATAAGGATAGCGATGAACTTCCTATTCGTTTTCGCGAATTTATGATTCCCGGGCAGCCCAAATAGGATGAAATAAAAGTTCGACATTATTTTGATGTAGATAATGCCAACACAGTTCTTAGCATTCCGATTATTAATGATCGAAATGATACGGTTATATGGAGCAATCATGATTCTGGTATTTACACGGTTCGATCTGGATATTCATAATTACAACGGCCACCAGTCCCAATTTACAGACCTTCCCGCATTTGGAAAATTATGTCCAAGCTATCGATTCTTCCAAAAATCCGTTCCTTTGGAGGGCGTATAGGCCATGATGCTCTTCCGACCAGCCATAGACTTCAGGCGATAAATCTCGCCCCAGGACTTTGCCCCCTATGTCGCACCAACCAGGAAACAAAAATTAATGCTTTATGTGAATGCCCAGGTGCCAATGAGGCCCTCCGTCTAGCTGGTTTACCTAGTTCTATAATCTCTAGTAATACAGATTCAGCCTTATCTTGGCTTGAGGAAGGGGTTGCATGTTTATCGATTCAATCTTTTACACTATTCCTAACGGTTCTTTGGAACCTATGGAATAGACATAATGATTGGGTCCATAATCATAGTCTCCATCCCCCTTGGCTTACAGTTCTCAACTCTCATAGCATCCTACACGACTACGTTGCATCTACATCAACCAGCTCCACCTCCCATCTAACGGATGAACCTACCCTTGCGCGCCCACGTTGGCAACCCCCCGAGATGGGTCCATGAAGATCAATACGGATGGGGCCTTTGATCCTCTCACCAAGGCTCCTGCAGTCGGTGTTGTGGCGCGATTCTAGTGGTGCAGTCATTGGAGGGCTTGCTCAACCTTTGGGCTGCTGCGTAGATGCTGCCTCGGCCGAAGCTCAAGTGGTTCTTGCTTGCATCATTTTTGCTCGTGATCGTGGTTGGTCCAATTTGGTTATTGAGACGGATTTGGCTATTGTGGCAAATAAGTTAAATCGGCAATATACTAATTTGTCTATATTGAGCACGTTTATTGAACATGCTCGTTTTCTGCTTGCCGATGCAGATAATATTAGTATTCATTTTGTTCCCAGGGTGGTGAACAATGTTGCCCACACTCTTGCCACTAGGGCTCTAAGGTCTATGTCATCCACTTTTTTCGGTTCAGATTAACCAGTTATCTTCATTCCTTTGTAACTAATGAGATTATTTCTCATCCAAGTTAATATATTTGGGTACTCTTTTCCCCATACGTGTTCACTCGGGGCCTCATGGACACATGTGACTTTAGAGGGGTTTTTAATGAGCCCACCTATGTTCAAAAAGTTCCAACGGGTCCACTGTAAAGCCCATTTAGTCAAGCATGCCTTAAACCCAACAAAACGGCCACAAAATAAGACTAAATCAAATTTCATGAGTTAAAATATTTGATTATGGACTTTTGAATATGATTATATAGCTTAACCTCAATTTTAGAAATTTCTACTAGTTTAAAATTCCAACGGGTCCACTGCAAAGCCCATTTAGACATGCATGCCTTAAACACAACAAAATGGCCACAAAATAAGATTAAATCGAATTTCATGAGTGAAAATATTTGATTATGGGCTTTTGAATATGATTATATAGCTTAACGTCAATTTTAGATCTTTTTACTCGGTTAGTAAAGCCCATTTAGACATGAAGGCCTTAAACCCCAACAAAATGGCCGAAATATAAGATTAAATAAAATTTTAGGACATAAAATTTTTATTTATGGGCTTTTGAACATGATTATATAGCTTAACCTCATTTTCAAAAAATTTTACTCGGTTAAAATTCCAACGGGTCCATTGTAAAGCCCATTTAGACATGCATGCCTTAAACCCAACAAAACTGCCACAAAATAAGATTAAATCAAATTTCATGAGTTAAAATATTTGATTATGTGCTTTATAATATGATTATTTAGCTTAACCTCAATTTTAGAAATTTTTACTCGGTTAAAATTCCACCGGGACCACTACAAAGCACATTTAGACATGCATGCCTTAAACCCAACAAAACGGCCAAAAAATAAGATTAAATTAAATTTCATGAGTTAAAATATTTGATTATGGGCTTTTGAATATGATTATATAGCTGAACCTCAATTTTAGATCTTTTTACTCAGTTAAAATTCCAACGGGTCCACTGCAAAGCCCATTTAGACATGCATGCCTTAAACCTAACAAAACGGCCAATAAATAAGATTAAATAAAATTTCATGAGTAAAAATATTTGATTTTGGGCTTTTGAATATGATTATATAGCTTAACCTCAATTTTAGATCTTTTTACTAGGTTAAAATTCCAACAGGTCCACTATAAAGCCCATTTAGACAAACACCTTAAACCCCACAAAACGGCCAAAAAATAAGATTAAATAAAATTTTAGGACTTAAAATTTTTTGTTATGGGCTTTTGAACATGATTATATAGCTTAAACTCATTTTCAAAAAATTTTACTCGGTTAAAATTCCAACGGGTTCAATGTAAAGCCCATTTAGACATGCATGCCTTAAACCCAACAAAACGACCACAAAAAAAGATTAAATCAAATTTCATGAGTTAAAATATTAGACTATGGGATTTTGAATATGATTATATAGCTTCACCTCAATTTCAAAATATTTTACTCGGTTAAAATTTCAACGGGTCCACTGTAAAGCCCATTTAGACATGCATACCTTAAACCCCAACAAAACGGCCAGACAATAAGATTAAAAAATTAGGACTAAAAATATTTAGTTATGAGCTTTTGAACATGATTATATAGCTTAACCTCATTTTCAGAACTTTTTACTCGGTTAAAGTTCCAACGGGTCCACTGTAAAGCCTATTTAGACAATCACAACTTAAACCCCAACAAAACGGCCGAAAAATAAGATTAAATCACATTTTATAACTTAAAATAATTATCTATGAGATTTTGATCAAGATTCTATAGCTTAACCTCCATTTTTAGAACTTTTTACTCGGTTAAAATTCTAATAGGTCCACTTTAAGCCCATTTAGATATACATGCCTTAAACCTAACAAAACTGCCACAAAATAAGATTAAATCAAATTTCATGAGTTAAAATATTAATTATGGGCTTTTGAATATGATTATATAGCTTAACCTCAATTTTAGAAATTTTTACTCGGTTAAAATTCCAATGGGTCCACTTCAAAGCCCATTTAGACATGCATGCCTTAAACCCAAGAAAAAGACAAAAAAATAAGATTAAATCAAATTTCATGAGTAAAAGTATTTGATTATGGGCTGTTGAATATGATTATATAGCTTAACCTCAATTTTAGATCTTTTTACTCGGTTAGAATTCCAACAGGTCCACTGCAAAGCCCATTTAGACATGCGTGCCTTAAACCCAACAATTCGGCCAAAAAATAAGAATAAATCAAATTTCATGTGTAAAAATATCTGATTATGGGCTTCTGAATATGATTATATAGCTTAACCTCAATTTTAGATCTTTTTACTCGGTTAAAATTCCAACGGGTCCCTGTAAAACCCATTTAGATATGAACGCCTTAAACCCTAACAAAACGGCCGAAAAATATGATTAAATAAAATTTTAGGACTTAAAGTTTTAGTTATGGGCTTTTGAACATGATTTTATAGCTTACACTCATTTTCAAAAAATTTTACTAGGTTAAAATTCCAACGGGTCCACTATAAAGCCCATTTAGACATGCATGCCTTAAACCCAACAAAACTGCCAGAAAATAAGACTAAATCAAATTTCATGAGTTAAAATATTTGATTATGGACATTTGAATATGATTATATAGCTTAACCTCAATTTTAGAAATTTTTACTAGGTTAAAATTCCAACGGGTCCACTACAAAGCCCATTTAGACAAGCATGCCTTAAACCCAATAAAACGGCCACAAAATAAGATTAAATCAATTTCATGAGTGAAAATATTTGAATATGGTCTTTTTGAATATGATTAAATAGCTAAACATCAATTTTAGATCTTTTTACTCGGTTAGGAATGCCCATTTAGACATAACGCCTTAAACCCCAACAAAACAGGCGAAATATAAGATTAAATAAAATTTTAGGACATAAAATTTTTAGTTATGGGCTTTTGAACATGATTATATAGCTTAACCTCATTTTCAAAAAAATTACTTGGTTAAAATTCCAACGGGTCCACTGTAAAGCCCATCTAGACATGCATGCCTTAAACCCAACAAAACTGCCACAAAATAGGATTAAATCAAATTTCACGTGTTAAAATATTTGATTATGGGCTTTTGAATATGATTATGTATCTCAACCTCAATTTTAGAAATTTTTACTCGGTTAAAATTCCAACCGGTCCACTATAAAGCCCAATTTGATATGCATGCCTTAAACCCAACAAAACGGCCACAAAATAAGATTAAATCAAATTTCATGAGTTGAAATATTTGATTATGGGCTTTTGAATATGATAATACAGCTTAACCTCAATTTTAGAATTTTTTACTCTGTTAAAATTCCAACCGGTCCATTTTAAGCCCATTTAGATATGCATACCTTAAACCCAACAAAACGGCCACAAAATAAGATTAAATCAAATTTCATGAGTGAAAATATTTGATTATGAGCTTTTTAATATGATTATATAGCTTAATCTCAATTTTAGATCTTTTCACTCGGTTAAAATTCCAACGGGTCCACAGTAAAGCCTATTTAGACATGAACGCCTTAAACCCCAACAAAACGGTTGAAAAATAAGATAAAATAAACTTTTACGACTTAAAATTTTTAGTTATGAGCTTTTGAACATGATTTTATAGCTTAACCTCCTTTTCAAAAAATTTTACTTGGTTAAAATTCCAATTTGTCCACTGTAAAGCCCAATTAGACATGCATGCCTTAAACCCAACAAAACGGCCACAAAATAGGATTAAATCAAATTTCACGAGTTAAAATATTTGATTATGGGCTTTTGAATATGATTATGTATCTCAACCTCAATTTTAGAAATTTTTACCCGGTTAAAATTCCAACGGGTCCACTAGAAAGCCCAATTTGATATGCATGCCTTAAACCCAACAAAACGGCCACAAAATAAGATTAAATCAAATTTCATGAGTTGAAATATTTGATTATGGGCTTTTGAATATGATAATATAGCTTAACCTCAATTTTAGAAATTTTTACTCTGTTAAAATTCCAACCGGTCCATTTTAAGCCCATTTAGACATGCATGCCTTAAACCCAACAAAACGGCCACAAAATAAGATTAAATCAAATTTCATGAGTGAAAATATTTGATTATGGGATTTTTAATATGATTATATAGCTTAATCTCAATTTTAGATCTTTTCACTCGGTTAAAGTTCCAACGGGTCCACAGTAAAGCCTATTTAGACATGAACGCCTTAAACCCCAACAAAATGGTTGAAAAATAAGATAAAATAAAATTTTAGAACTTAAAATTTTTAGTTATGGGCTTTTGAACATGATTTTATAGCTTAACCTCCTTTTCAAAAAAATTTACTTGGTTAAAATTCCAATGGGTCCACTGTAAAGCCCAATTAGACATGCATGCCTTAAACCCAACAAAACGGCCACAAAATACGATTAAATAAATTTCATGAGTTAAAATATTTGACTATGGGATTTTGATTATGATTATATAGCTTCACCTCAATTTCAAAATATTTTACTCGGTTAAAATTCCAACGGGTCCACTTTAAAGCCCATTTAGACATGCATTTAAACCCCAACAAAACGGCCGAAAAATAAGATTAAATCACATTTTATAACTTAAAATATTTATCTATGAGATTTTGATCAAGATTCTATAGTTAACCTCCATTTTAGAACTTTTTACTCGGTTAAAATTCTAATGGGTCCAGTTTAAGCCCATTTAGATATGCTTGTCTTAAACCTAACAAAACTACCACAAAATAAGATTAAATCAAATTTCATGAGTTAAAATATTAATTATGGGCTTTTGAATATGATTATATAGCTTAACCTCAATTTTAGAAATTTTTACTCAGTTAAAATTCCAACGGGTCCACTTCAAAGCCCATTTAGACATGCATGCCTTAAACCCAAGAAAACGGCCAAAAAATAAGATTAAATCAAATTTCATGAGTAAAAGGATTTGATTATGGGCTGTTGAATATGATTATATAGCTTAACCTCAATTTTAGATCTTTTTACTCGGTTAAAATTTCAGCGGGTCCACTATAAAGCCCATTTAGACATGGACACCTTAAACCCTAACAAAACGGCTGAAAAATAAGATTAAATAAAATTTTAGGACTTAAAGTTTTAGTTATGCGCTTTTGAACATGATGATATAGCTTACACTCATTTTCAAAAAATTTACTAGGTTAAAATTCCAACGGGTCCACTATAAAGCCCGTTTAGACATGCATGCCTTCAACCCAGCAAAACTACCACAAAATAAGACTAAATCAAAATTTAATGAGTTAAAATATTTGATTACGGACTTTTGAATATGATTATATAGCTTAACCTCAATTTTAAAATTTATTACTCGGTTAAAATTCCAACGGGTCCATAGCAAATTCCATTTAGACATGCATTCCTTAAATCCAACAAAACGGCCACAAAATAAGATTAAATAAAATTTCATGAGTGAAAATATTTGAATATGGGCTTTTTGAATATGATTATATAGCTAAGCCTCAATTTTAGATCTTTTTACTCAGTTAAAAATACCCATTTAAACATGAACGCCTTAAACCCCAACAAAACGGCCGAAATATAAGATTAAATAAAATTTTAGGACATAAAATTTTTAGTTATGGGCTTTTGAACATGATTATATAGCTTAACCTCATTTTCAAAAAAATTTACTTGGTTAAAATTCCAACGGGTCCACTATAAAGCCCATTTAGACATACATGCCTTAAACTCAACGAAACTGCCACAAAATAAGATTAAATCAAATTTCTTGAATTAAAATATTTGATTATGGGCTTTAACCTCAATTTTAGAAATTTTTACTCCGTTAAAATTCCAATGGGTCCACTACAAAGCTCATTTAGACATGCATGGCTTAAACCCGACAAAACGGCCAAAAAATAAGATTAAATCAAATTTCATGAGTTAAAATATTTGATTATGGGATTTTGAATATGATTATATAGCTTAACCTCAATTTTAGATCTTTTTACTAGGTTAAAATTCCAACGGGTCCACTGTAAAGCCCATTTAGACATGAACACCTTAAACCCCAACAAAACGGCCAAAAAATAAGATTAAATAATATTTTAGGACTTAAAATTTTTTGTTATGGGCTTTTGAACATGATTATATAGCTTAAACTCATTTTCAAAAAAATTTACTCGGTTAAAATTCTAACGAGTCCACTATAAAGCCCATTTAGACATACATGCCTTAAACCCAACAAAACTGCCACAAAATAAGATTAAATCATCTTTCATGAGTTAAAATATTTGACTATGGGCTTTTGAATCTGACTATATAGCTTCACCTCAATTTCAAAACATTTTACTCGGTTAAAATTCCAGCGGGTCCACTATAAAGCCCATTTAGACATGCATACCTTAAACCCCAAAAAACGGCCGGACAATAAGATTAAAAAAAATTAGGACTAAAAATATTTAGTTATGGGCTTTTGAACATGATTATATAGCTTAACCTCATTTTTAGAACTTTTTACTCGGTTAAAGTTCCAACGGGTCCACTGTAAAGCCGATTTAGACATGCACAACTTAAACCCCAACAAAACGGCTGAAAAATAAGTTTAAATCACATTTTATAACTTAAAATATTTATCTATGAGCTTTTGATCAGGATTCTGTAGCTTAACCTCCATTTTAGAACTTTTTACTCGGTTAAAATTCTAATGGGTCAACTTTAAGCCCATTTAGACATGCATGCCTTAAACCTAACAAAACTGCCACAAAATAAGATTAAATCAAATTTCATGAGTTAAAATATTAATCATGGGCTTTTGAATATGATTATATAGCTTAACCACAATTTTAGAAATTTTTACGGGTTAAAATTCTAATGGGTCCACTTCAAAGCCATTTAGACACGCATGCCTTAAACCCAAGAAAACGACCAAAAAATAAGATTAAATCAAATTTCATGAGTAAAAGCATTTGATTATGGTGTGTTGAATATGATTATATAGCTTAACATCAATTTTAGATCTTTTTACTCGGTTAGAATTCCAATAGGTCCATTGCAAAGCCCATTTAGACATGCATGCCTTAAACCCAACAAAACTGCCACAAAATAAGATTAAATCAAATTTCACGAGTTAAAATATTTGATTATGGGCTTTTGAATATGATTATGTAGCATAACCTCAATTTTAAATTTTTTTACTTGGTTAAAATTCCAACGGGTCCACTATAAAGCCCATTTAGACATGCATGCCTTAAACCCAACAAAACGGCCACAAAATAAGGTTAAATCAAATTTCATGAGTGAAAATATTTGAATATGGTATTTTTGAATATGATTATATAGCTAAACCTCAATTTTAGATCTTTTTACTCGGTTAGGAATGCCCATTTAGACATGAACGCCTTAAACCCCAACAAAATGGCCGAAATATAAGATTAAATAAAATTTTAGGACATAAAATTATTAGTTATGGGCTTTTGAACATGATTATATAGCTTAACCTCATTTTCAAAAAAAATTACTTGGTTAAAATTCCAACGGGTCCACTGTAAAGCCCATTTAGACATGCATGGCTTAAACCCAACAAAACTGCCACAAAATAAGATTAAATCAAATTTCATGAGTGAAAATATTTTATTATGGAATTTTGAATATGATTATGTTGCTTAACCTCAATTTTAGAAAGTTTTTCTCGGTTAAAATTCCAACGGGTCCACTACAAAGCCCATTTAGACATGCATGCCTTAAACCCAACAAAACGGCCACAAAATAAGATTAAATCAAATTTCATGAGTGAAAATATTTGAATATGGTATTTTTGAATATGATTATATAGCTAAACCTCAGTTTTAGATCTTTTTACTCGGTTAGGAATGCCCATTTAGACATGAACGCCTTAAACCCCAACAAAACGGCCGAAATATAAGATTAAATAAAATTTAGGACATAAAATTATTAGTTATGGGCTTTTGAACATGATTATATAGCTTAACCTCATTTTCAAAAAAAAATTACTTGGTTAAAATTCCAACGGGTCCACTGTAAAGCCCATTTAGACATGCATGGCTTAAACCCAACAAAACTGTCACAATATAGGATTAAATCAAATTTCACGAGTTAAAATATTTGATTATGGGCTTTTGAATATGATTATGTAGCTTAACCTCAATTTTGGAAATTTTTACTCGGTTAAAATTTCAACGGGTCCACTGCAAAGCTCATTTAGACATGCATGGCTTAAACGCAACAAAACGACCAAAAAATAAGATTAAATCAAATTTCATGAGTTAAAATATTTGATTATGGGCTTTTGAATATGATTATATAGCTCAACCTCAATTTTAGATCTTTTTACTAGGTTAAAACTCCAACGGGTCCACTGTAAACCCCATTTAGACATGAACACCTTAAACCCCAACAAAACGGCCAAAAAATAAGATTAAATAAAATTTTAGGACTTAAAATTTTTTATGGTCTTTTGAACATGATTATATAGCTTATACTCATTTTCAAAAAAAATTACTCGGTTAAAATTCCAACGGGTCCACTATAAAGCCCATTTAGAATAAAACGGCCACAAAATAAGATTAAATCAAATTTCATGAGTTAAAATATTTGACTATGGGCTTTTGAATCTGATTATATAACTTCACCTGAATTTCAAAACATTTTACTCGGTTAAAATTCCAACGGGTCCACTATAAATCCCATTTAGACATGCATACCTTAAACCCCAACAAAACGGCCGGACAATATGATTAAAAACATTTTAGGACTAAAAATATTTAGTTATGGGCTTTTGAAAATGATTATATAGCTTAACCTCATTTTTAGAACTTTTTACTCGGTTAAAGTTCCAACGGGTCCACTATAAAGTCTATTTAGACATGCACAACTTAAACCCCAACAAAACGGCCGAAAAATAAGATTAAATCACATTCTATAACTTAAAATATTTATCTATGAGCTTTCGATCAAGATTCTATAGCTTAACCTCCATTTTAGAACTTCTTACTAGGTTAAAATTCTAATGGGTCCACTTTAAGCCCATTTAGACATGCATGTCTTAAACCTAACAAAACTCCCACAAAATAACATTAAATCAAATTTCATGAGTTAAAATATTAATTATGGGCTTTTGAAAATGATTATATAGCTTAACCTCAATTTTAGAAATTTTTACTCGGTTAAAATTCCAACGAGTCCACTTCAAAGCCCATTTAGACAAGCATGCCTTAAACCCAAGAAAACGACCAAAAAATAAGATTAAATCAAATTTCATGAGTAAAAGTATATGATTATGGGCTGTTTAATATGATTATATAGCTTAACCTCAATTTTATATCTTTTTACTCGGTTAAAATTCTAACTGGTCCACTATAAAGCCCATTTAGACATGAACGCCTTAAACCCTAACAAAACGGCCAAAAAATAAGATGAAATAAAAGTTTAGGACTTAAAGTTTTAGTTTTGGGCTTTTGAACTTGATTATATAGCTTACACTCATTTTGAAAAAAATTTACTAAGTTAAAATTCCAACGGGTCCACTATAAAACCCATTTAGACATGCATGCCTTAAACCCAACAAAACTGCCACAAAATAAGATTAAATCAAATTTCATGAGTTAAAATATTTTATTATGGCATTTTGAATATGATTATGTTGCTTAACCTCAATTTTAGAAAGTTTTTCTCGGTTAAAATTCCAAAGGGTACACTACAAAGCCCATTTAGACGTGCATGCCTTAAACCCAACAAAACGGCCACAAAATAAGATTAAATCAAATTTCATGAGTGAAAATATTTGAATATGGTCTTTTTGAATATGATTATATAGCTAAACCTCAATTTTAGATCTTTTTACTCGGTTAGGAATGCCCATTTAGACATGAACGCCTTAAACCCCAACAAAACGGCCGAAATATAAGATTAAATAAAATTTTAGGACATAAAATTATTAGTTATGGGCTTTCGAACATGATTATATAGCTCAACTTCATTTTCAAAAAAAATTACTTGGTTAAAATTCCAACGGGTCCACTGTAAAGCCCATTTAGACATGCATGACTTAAACCCAACAAAACTGTCACAAAATAGGATTAAATCAAATTTCACGAGTTAAAGTATTTGATTATGGGCTTTTGAATATGATTATGTAGCTTAACCTCAATTTTGGAAATTTTTACTCGGTTAAAATTTCAACGAGTCCACAGCAAAGCTCATTTAGACATGCATGACTTAAACCCAACAAAACGGCCAAAAAATAAGATTAAATCAAATATCATGAGTTAAAACATTTGATTATGGCTTTTGAATATGATTATATAGCTTAACCTCAATTTTAGATCTTTTACTAGGTTAAAACTCCAACGGGTCCACTGTAAACCCCATTTAGACATGAACACCTTAAACCCCAACAAAACGGCTAAAAAATAAGATTAAATAAAATTTTAGGACTTAAAATTTTTATGGGCTTTTGAACATGATTATATAGCTTAAACTCATTTTCAAAAAATTATACTCGGTTAAAATTCCAACGGGTCCACTATAAAGCCCATTTAGACATACATGCCTTAAACCCAATAAAACGGCCACAAAATAAGATTAAATCAAATTTCATGATTTAATATATTTGACTATGGGCTTTTGAATCCGATTATATAGCTTCACCTGAATTTCAAAACATTTTACTCGGTTAAAATTCCAACGGGTCCACTATAAAGCCCATTTAGACATGTATACCTTAAACCCCAACAAAACGGCCGGACAATATGATTAAAAAAAATTTAGGACTAAAAATATTTAGTTATGAGCTTTTGAACATGATTATATAGCTTAACCTCATTTTTAGAACTTTTTACTCGGTTAAAGTTCCAACGGGTCCACTATAAAGCCTATTTAGACATGCACAACTTAAACCCCAACAAAACGGCCGAAAAATAAGATTAAATCACATTCTATAACTTAAAATATTTATCTATGAGCTTTCGATCAAGATTCTATAGCTTAACCTCCATTTTAGAACTTTTTACTAGGTTAAAATTCTAATGGGTCCACTTTAAGCCCATTTAGACATGCATGTCTTAAACCTAACAAAACTCCCACAAAATAAGATTAAATCAAATTTCATGAGTTAAAATATTAATTATGGGCTTTTCAAAATGATTATATAGCTTAACCTCATTTTTAGAACTTTTTACTCGGTTAAAGTTCCAACGGGTCCACTATAAAGCCTATTTAGACATGCACAACTTAAACCCCCAACAAAACGGCCGAAAAATAAGATTAAATCACATTCTATAACTTAAAATATTTATCTATGAGCTTTCGATCAAGATTCTATAGCTTAACCTCCATTTTAGAACTTTTTACTAGGTTAAAATTCTAATTGGTCCACTTTAAGCCCATTTAGACATGCATGTCTTAAACCTAACAAAACTCCCACAAAATAAGATTAAATCAAATTTCATGAGTTAAAATATTAATTATGGGCTTTTGAAAATGATTATATAGCTTAACCTCAATTTTAGAAATTTTTACTCGGTTAAAATTCCAACGAGTCCACTTCAAAGCCCATTTAGACAAACATGCCTTAAACCCAAGAAAACGACAAAAAAATAAGATTAAATCAAATTTCATGAGTAAAAGTATATGATTATGGGCTGTTTAATATGATTATATAGCTTAACCTCAATTTTATATCTTTTTACTCGGTTAAAATTCTAACCGGTCCATTGTAAAGCCCATTTAGACATGAACGCCTTAAACCCTAACAAAACGGCCAAAAAATAAGATGAAATAAAAGTTTAGGACTTAAAGTTTTAGTTATGGGCTTTTGAACATGATTATATAGCTTACACTCATTTTGAAAAAATTTTACTAAGTTAAAATTCCAACGGGTCCACTATAAAACCCATTTAGACATGCATGCCTTAAACCCAACAAAACTGCCACAAAATAAGATTAAATCAAATTTCATGAGTTAAAATATTTGACTATGGGCTTTTGAATTTGATTATATAGCTTCACCTGAATTTCATAACATTTTACTCGGTTAAAATTCCAACGGGTCCACTATAAAGCCCATTTAGACATGCATACCTTAAACCCCAACAAAACGGCCGGGCAATATGATTAAAAAAATTTTAGGACTAAAAATATTTAGTTATGGGCTTTTGAACATGATTATATAGCTTAACCTCATTTTTAGAACTTTTTACTCGGTTAAAGTTCCAACGGGTCCACTATAAAGCCTATTTAGACATGCACAACTTAAACCCCAACAAAACGGCCGAAAAATAAGATTAAATCACAATCTATAACTTAAAATATTTATCTATGAGCTTTCGATCAAGATTCTATAGCTTAACCTCCATTTTAGAACTTTTTACTAGGTTAAAATTCTAATGGGTCCACTTTAAGCCCATTTAGACATGCATGCCTTAAACCTAACAAAACTCCCACAAAATAAGATTAAATCAAATTTCATGAGTTAAAATATTAATTATGGGCTTTTGAATATGATTATATAGCTTAACCTCAATTTTAGAAATTTTTACTCGGTTAAAATTCCAACGAGTCCACTTCAAAGCCCATTTAGACATGCATGCCTTAAACCCAAGAAAACGGGTACACTGTAAATCCCATTTAGATATGAACACCATAAACCCCAACAAAATGGCCAAAAAATAAGATTAACTAAAATTCTAGGACTTAAAATTTTCTGTTATGGGCTTTTGAACATTATTATATAGCTTAAACTCATTTTGAAAAAAATTTACTCGGTTAAAATTCCAACCGGTCCACTATAAAGCCCAATTTGACATGCATGCCTTAAACCCAACAAAACGGCCACAAAATAAGATTAAATCAAATTTCATGAGTTAAAATATTTGATTATGGGCTTGTGAATATGATAATATAGCTTAACCTCAATTTTAGAAATTTTTACTCTGTTAAAATTCCAACTGGTCCATTTTAAGCTCATTTAGACATGCATGCCTGAAACCCAACAGAACGGCCACAAAATAAGATTAAATCAAATTTCATGAGTGAAAATATTTGATTATGGGATTTTGAATATGATTATATAGCTTAATCTCAATTTTAGATCTTTTCACTCGGTTAAAATTCCAACGGGTCCACTGTAAAGCCTATTTAGACATGAACGCCTTAAACCCCAACAAAACGGTCGAAAAATAAGATAAAATAAAATTTTAGGACTTAAAATTTTTATTTATGGGCCTTTGAACATGATTTTATAGCTTAACCTCCTTTTCAAAAAAATTTACTCGGCTAAAATTCCAATGGGTCCACTGTAAAGCCCAATTAGACATGCATGCCTTAAACCCAACAAAACGACCACAAAATACGATTAAATAAATTTCATTAGTTAAAATATTTGACTATGGGATTTTGAATATGATTATATAGCTTCATCGCAATTTCAAAATATTTTACCCGGTTAAAATTCCTACGGGTCCACTGTAAAGACCATTTAGACATGCATACCTTAAACCCCAACAAAATGGCCGAAAAATAAGATTAAATAAAATTTTAGGACTAAAAATATTTATTTATGGGCTTTTGAACATGATTACATAGCTTAACCGCATTTCTAGAACTTTTTACTCGGTTAAAATTCCAACGGGTCCACTATAAATTCCAACCATTAAAATTCCAACGCCTTAAACCCCAACAAAACTCCCGAAAAATAAGATTAAATCACATTTTATAACTTAAAATATTTAGTTATGGGCTTTTGAACATGATTATATAGCTTAACCTCATTTTCAGAACCTTTTACTCAGTTAAAATTCTAATGGGTCTACTTTAAGCCCATTTAGACGTGCATGCCTTAAACCCAACAAAAAGGTCACAAAATAAGATTAAATTAAATTTCATGAGTTAAAATATTTGATTATGGGCTTTTGAATATGATTATATGCCTTAAACCTCATTTTCAAAAAATTTTACTCGGTTAAAATTCCAACGAGTCCATTGTAAAGCCCATTTAGACATGCATGCCTTAAACCCAACAAAA
The DNA here is from genome assembly GCA_019671005.1 of Hibiscus mutabilis. Lineage (NCBI taxonomy): Eukaryota > Viridiplantae > Streptophyta > Magnoliopsida > Malvales > Malvaceae > Hibiscus > Hibiscus mutabilis. The sequence continues at coordinate 34,983,955 of CM033736.1, forward strand.
TTGCCACAAAATAGGATTAAATCAAATTCCACAAGTTAAAATATTTGATTATGGGCTTTTGAATATGATTATGTATCTTAACCTCAATTTTAGAAATTTTTACTCGGTTAAAATTGCAACGGGTCCACTGCAACGCTCTTTTAGATATGCATGGCATAAATCCAACAAAACGGCCAAAAAATAAGATTAAATCAAATTTCTTGAGTTAAAATAATTGATTATGGGCTTTTGAATATGATTATATAGCTTAAACTCAATTTTAGATATTTTTATTCGGTTAAAATTCCAACGGGTCCACTGCAAAACCCATTTAGACATGCATGACTTAAACCCAACAAAACGGCCAAAAATAAGATTAAATCAAATTTCATGAGTAAAAATATTTGATGTTGGGATTTTGAATATGATTATATAGCTTAACCTCAATTTTAGAAATTTTTACTAGGTTAAATTCCAACGGGTCCAGTATAAAGCTCATTTAGACATGAACACCTTAAACCCCAACAAAACGGCCAAAAATAAGATTAAATAAAATTTAGGACTTAAATTTTTTTGTTATTGGCTTTGGAACATGATTACATAGCTTAAAATCATTTTGAAAAAATTTTACTCGGTTAAAATTCCAATGGGTCCACTATAAAGCCCAATTTGATATGCATGCCTTAAACCCAACAAAACGGGCACAAAATAAGATTAAATCAAATTTCATGAGTTAAAATATTTTATTATGGGCTTTTGAATATGATAATATAGCTTAACCTCAATTTTAGAAATTTTTACTTTGTTAAAATTCCAACCAGTCCATTTTAAGCCCATTTAGACATGCATGCCTAAACCCAACAAAACGGCCACAAAATAAGATTAAATCAAATTTCATGAGTGAAAATATTTGATTATGGGATTTTTAATATGATTATATAGCTTAATCTCAATTTTAGATCTTTTCACTCGGTTAAAATTCCAACGGGTCCACTATAAAGCCTATTTAGACATGAACGCCTTAAACCCCAACAAAACGGTCGAAAAATAAGATTAAATAAAATTTTAGGACTTAAAATTTTTAGTTATTGGCTTTTGAACATGATTTTATAGTTTAACCTCCTTTTCAAAAAATTTTACTTGGTTAAAATTCCAATGGGTCCACTGTAAAGCCCAATTAGACATGCATGCCTTAAACCCAACAAAACGGCCACAAAATACGATTAAATAATTTCATGAGTTAAAATATTTGACTATGGGTTTTTGATTATGATTATATAGCTTCACCTCAATTTCAAAATATTTTACTCGGTTAAAATTCCAACGGGTCCACTTTAAAGCCCATTTAGACATGCATACCTTAAACCCCAACAAAACAGCCGAAAAATAAGATTAAATAAAATTGTAGGACTAAAAAAATTTATTTATGGGCTTTTGAACATGATTATATAGCTTAACCGCATTTCCAAAACTTTTTACTCGGTTAAAATTCCAACGGGTCCACTATAAAGCCCATTTAGACATGCATGCCTTAAACCCCGACAAAATGCCCGAAAAATAAGATTAAATCACATTTTATAACTTAAAATATTTAGTTATGGGATTTTGAACATGATTATATAGCTTAACCTCATTTTCAGAACCCTTTACTCGGTTAAAATTCTAATGGGTCTACTTTAAGCCCATTTGGACGTGCATGCCTTAATCTTTTGCTTGCATTTGATGTGTAAATATTAAATTATTCTAATCATTGATAAGTTTGTTGGATATACATGATGGATAATTATATTTTTTAACTTTGCATTGATATATCTACTGGTATGACTAGAGAATATCTTGCATCATTCCTTTGATTTTTGATGACCTTCTCCTGTTGCAGCATGGGTTATATATATGTGTGTGTGTATCTTATTAAGTATAAATAAAAGTCATTCCAATGTGACTGCAATGAAATAAATAAAGTAACTTTAAGGGAGAACACTCCTCTGCATGCGTTGGAAAAATGAATCTAGCCAAGTGATGTCGCTGCATTAGTGTGTGTCGTTGAATGAAGTACTTCCTAGGGGTTCGTTGCACAACATCTTACTTCTCAGGGTCTAGGGTGCATTCATTGCTCGATATCCCTCGCTACATATAAAAAAGAAGAAAAAATATGAATATATATATGATATTTACATTTTATTATGGGTGGTGCTAAATAAATGCTGATAGGAGGATTGAATTAATATGTTAGGGGTGATGTTAGGTATTCTTGAATTGCTAGTTTATCTATTAATGTGAAGTTGGCTGTGCAATTATCTCTCTTGCCAATGCATATGATTTTTTAATTGATTGAAATGACTCAAGTATCTAGAACGCTTATGATCTGTTATTGGACCTTGCTATTTTGATCTTTACTTCAGAACAAGTAAAAACTCAAATTTGGAGGTGTTATAGCTCTTTAAAGAGCATGTATTTTCCCGTGATTTATAGGTCTAATTGTCCCCACATTGGTGTCCATTGCATCTATTTTTGCATTTTCATGTCTATTTCCTCATTTTTTCTAACTTAGTTCCAGTGGCTCGTGTTTTGTATATTTTTGCCTAGTTGTCGTTGCATTACTAATGTCACTACAGATGAAGTTTTCACCACTGTAGCCAGTTCAACACTGTATATGCCAGTTGTCTAGTCTACTTAAGGATAAGGACGACCCTGTCAGCTGTCCAATTTGCTATAATAAATTCTGTACAAATCTAGGCACGCAAATAACATGCAGGACAGGTGTCCATCCTTTGGTGGCCTATAAAAAGACTAATTTGGAGGAGAGAGAGAGTCACACTTTTCTCATTTTTTGATATCATCTTTAACCTCCGAGCTTTTACCCTCCTCCCATGGCGGCTTAAGCTTATTTTTGGAGATCCGAGGTGAAGTGAAGCAGATCTATCCAAGGAAATGAGAAGTCAAGTGCTGAATCGAGGAAATATATTGTTAACTTCTCCCTATTTTGATGTTTTTTTGGATATTTACTTTGTATTTGTGCTCATTTTAACGATGGTTTAAGTTTCTGGAGATTTATGAACTTGTTTAAACTATTTTTATAGTTTAATATATATTTGTATTAGCTTTTTCTTAAGCTTTAATTGTTGAATCTGATTTATGTTTTGCATGAGAGTGTTAAAACTAGCCACTGACATCGACGAATGCAATGACGAGTCAGATTAACGAGTTTTTACAACAAAAGTTGATTGGATGCAACGAAAGTTGGTCCACTTGTTCGAAGGGCAATAGTCTTGACTTACTACAAAAGTTGAAGCCGATCTACATCCCTGAGTCAATGATTGAAGGTTAAATGGAAGCTAATACTCAAGCTGACCACTACATCACTGATTGAAACATCATTTTACCTCCAGGCATAATTGATCTTTCTGCCAAGCTGAACCAAGGAGATCCATACTTTATTCCCATATTTCTCTACCTTTTCTTACATTATGTTATTGCTACCACAATTAATCCTCTGTTAACCTTTTTATCCTTTTATTGCAACCACCATTGCACCCACAACTACCACTTTTACAGTATTGTATTGTAGTTACATAAGTATAAGCTTAATACACCATCCTCGTGGGACAATATTCAAACAGAATTTTCCTATTTCTATTCTTGCATCGACAATGTAGCTTGCACTAATAGTGTGACGTCTTCACACCGATAACTACATATCATCCATACTTAATCCACTTGACCTATATAAAGAAAACCAACCAAAACATGAAAATTCAAGAGAATGTTACATGCTGGGGAAAACCACTGTTTGACAACTGAGAAATTATCAACAATTTTGCAACTAAAATGTTCAAAACAAGGTTGTACTGTTAGTTCTTGTATGAAACTTCACTTGCTACTGATTTAGGCTTTTAAACATAATATTTTTAGTCCCAATTCATTGAGAAACAACCTCGACAAGGCAAAATGCTAACAAGCTGTTTAAACAAAATTTTGGTGCTAATTCGACATACAAATCAGTATAAAGCTAGACATAAAACTGTTGTTGTTTCCTTAGCATTTTTCAACCATTTTAATGAATAAATTGAGTCCAACAACTCTCTAAACAAGGAAACACAAGGGATATGGTTTTGGTGCAATTCCGGTCGCTAATTTCCAGCATAAACAAACATGCAAACCACATTTAAACATAGCATATTTTCCAGCATTAGTTAGACATTTTTTTTCTAAACACTAAAGAGCCATTAAATTAAGCACATCATAGTTTATTTTAATCTGGTACACAAGTCATTGATTCTTGCATTATTCAAGCAAATTTCCAGCATTAATTAGCCCACATTAACTTAAAATTCTGGGCAGTTTTCTCTTACCATTCTAAGCCATTAGTGATTACTTATATTACACATCGAAGCATAATATTTATATCAAAGTGTGTATTTTCAGCTACAACACAACAGTGATATGTTGACTTCAGCACCAACTTTTAGTCTCCAAATTTAATAAAAAATTGAATATAACTGTCTCTAAAATAGGAAAACACCATTCAAATATTTAATTACACTAAATTCAATTCATAACATAGCAACACACATTAGAATTTAAGCCCTAATTTTAATCATAAGTTGTTGATTAATCAAAGTTTCTCACCTCTTTATTTTGATTTAAAAGTAAACATCCATGAGGATATGCAAAGTGTAAACCAGAACAAAAGGATAAACATGATGTTGAACCAGTGTTTAAAAAGCGCGTGAGGCGCGCCTAGGCACTAAGGCGAGGCGAGACCGAAACGCCTAATTGTATCTAGGCGAGGCGAGTTCAACGAAGCGCAACAAGGCACAAGAGGCAATGAGGCACCAAAAGGCGACGCCTTGCTAAATTGTTTGCTTTTTTTTGTATTTTCTATTTTTTGTATTTATTTTCTTTTACATTCTAATAACTATATCATATTTGGGTTACACAAAAAACATTAATCAAATTAAATTTAAAATTTGTCTAAAGAAATTTAATTAACTTGGTTGAATTTTCAAGTTCGAATTAAAATTGATTGTTTGATACACTGCAAAGTTATTTCAAGTTTGAGTTTTGAGTTATTTAAATTAAGATGAATTTGGTTCAAGTTATTTTCATCATGATTTGTCCAATGATATTAGAGCATAATGTGTAGTTTGAAAAGCATAACACACGATATATACAAATATTAATTAAATTGGATCCAATTTAAATTTAAATTAATTTAGTTGAGTTTTCAAATTTACTTGATACAATAAAATATTATTGCGAATTTGAGTCACTTTAAGTTTAAATTAATCTTGAATCGAGTTATTTCTATCATGATTTAATTCAAAACCATTACCCCTATTTTGAGAATATAATGTATTGTTTCTAAATACTCAGAAGCTTATCAAGGTTTTATTAGTTTCAAGTATGCTTTTAAATATTTTTTTTGTTATCCTCCTGGTTCCCAAGCCTTTTTCTTGACTAATCCAGTCGACCCGCATCGCACCAAAGCCCTCGTTGGGAATTTCTGCATACACAAGACTTTGAACTGAAGACATAATTAAATAATATCAATATGTTTACCACTTGGACCATCATGTTGGTTATGTTTTTAAATATTTAAACTTAAACTATAACTCTAATTAAATCAAATTTAAAATTAAATTAATTTATTCGAATCTTCAAATTTAAAATAAAGTTATTGTTAGAAACCCTGAATATCAATGGCATGAATTAATTAAATGGTGTTAAAAAATTGGATAAAGAGTCCATATCAAGAGTAAAAAAGGGGGGAAAAGAAAAAACTTGTTGAGGAAGGAAGCATGGCAGCTGCCTACCGCTCCTGTTCTAACTCTTGCTAAGAAACAAAACAAGAAAATTGCATACAGCTCCAGCTCTTGCTAAGGAAGAAGATATTAAGCTCAAGGTACTCCTCTCTCTCTCGTCTCTCCTCTGTAATTTTATAATTTTTCATGTTGCAGACCCATATTTGCTTATTGTTCTTCTTGCTTGACAGTATAGAAATGGAAAAAAATCTGTATATTTTTAATTTTCAAAAGGTACGCTTTACTTCAATAAGGCGCGCGCCTTGCGCCTCGGCTATGGGACCTCTATTGCCTTAGTGAGCCTTGCGCCATTTTTAACACTGTGTTGAACCATATGGAATTTAGGGGGGGAGCTAGTAATTTGCAAAGCCTTTTCCTATAAATTCACATCTCTTTAACTCAAGAGTGTACCAATTGTTCAATAAGGGAAAAACTGTAGACAATGAAAAAGATATGAGACCAGTCAACTGAAAGCTTCAGTATTATTTGGAGACCTGAATCAACAATGAAAGAAAGGAATTGGAATCTTAGGTACACAAATTGGAATGAACTCAAATCGAAAGAAAATAAAGATAAAAACCAACACATCACATCAGCACAAACCTGATTATTCAAGAACCCAAATCAAGCGTCAGCCCTTGATGGAGACTTCGGTATTTGATACCAGTCAACTGAAAGCTGCATTACAAAATTGAAATCTTAGGTGCATGAATTGGAATCTTAGGATAAACAATGAAAGCATATATAATTGAAATTGAAAAAAAAAAAAGAAAGGAAAATTATATGAATGTAGAGTAAAGATGGAAAGGGAAATCGGAATGAAGCATACCTAGATTTGAATGAATTGAAGACGACGGGAAAAAGGAGAGTATTTGCGAGTGAGATAGCGTTAGCCTAGGAAAGTCGATGTGTCCTTTCCCCTGCTATTGCTCCACTTGCTTCTGCCACCGTTAAGTGTGGATTTGATTTGAGGGAGAGTGACTGAGATTTTTCTCCAAAATAACTATTTAACGTGTAACTCTTGGCAAGTGGGACGAGTCGGAGATCGAATTGGAGAGTTACCGTCACATTCATAGTAAAATAGTGTTTTATCATAATAAGGTAATACTAATTACTCAAACTAGTTTAATAAGTATCCGTCATAGTAAAATAACTATTTGGGGCTATCAAGGTTAAAACCTGTTTCTCTCCCAACTAGTAGCTCGTCTTTTTGTATCCGTCAAGCTTTGGTAACCTCTTCTTCTTTAAAAGTATTTCAGCTTCAGCCACAGTGTAGGTGGAACATCGATATAGTTCAAGGAAAAAATCATTACCAGAATTCTATTTTCGTGTTTGATTTGAAGTGATTCCCATTATGATAAAAAAATTTATTACCAATAGTAACACTTTTTGGTGAAGATGGTGGGAATGTGATTACCTCTATTTCTTTAAGTATTTGTTAATTCCCACCAAATTGGACAATATTGCCCATAAAATAATGAATTTTCTTAATTTGATCCATTGTATCATATTTTTTAACTAGATAACTAATTTGGAGTGTAAATTTATTAAATATTTTTATTTTAAATTAATTAAATATTTAAATGGTGTTACATATATTTAAGTAATTTAATGTTTAAAATGTTTTATTAATATTATACTTACGATGTCTCTAATATAATTTTTATGGTTATCTAATTAATCTTAACATGCTCGTTTAGAATTATGTTTGCTCTTAATGATCCTCTATTCATTTAGCCTGATAGAGACCAAGAGATTGAAGCATATTTGAATCCATAAATTTTGTATGAAGGGTAGAAGAACATAAACAAATTATACAAGCTACCAAGCACTATATTTTTGTACATACATTTAAAGTAATATATATTGCAGTGTCATTTTCTGTGATGGAAATATGATTGTATTTGAACATCCTTTAATATACTAATTATATTAATAATATGTTAAATATATTTTTTTGTAAAGTTTAAATAGTGTATCAGAAATGGTTCTATGAATTTGCATGCAAATATTTTTAATTTAACATTGAATGTTTAACTTGTTAAAAATAAAATATATCACAAGGACAATTTAGTAAAATATGCATTCATGGACTCTTATATTCCCCCAATCAAACATTGTAATCTTGCAATCTTGCCGAATAAACCAAATGAGGTAATGTAACATTCTAGTAATATGTCAGGTAATGTTACATTCCAGGAATTCTATTCCTAAAGGTAATTTTATATTCTATGAACCAAACGCCCCCTTAGAATAGTGGGTAAAAATTCTTAATTCCAATAATTTAGGATTTTGGATTTAAAGTTTTGGAAATAGAGTTAAGGTGTAAGGTTTAATTCTTTAATATGGTTGCATAAATAGCATGTCGAAAAAGTCTGAGGAATTTTGTTCGTGAATTAATAGGCTAATTCACATGTCAAGAGAATATTAGTAGGGCATGAGAAGGGCACGGAAAGCGACGAATTCTATTTCCTGCTTCTTGCATCACTCACATGAGACATGAGCTTTTTCAGAGGAACTCTATTCCCTGCTTCTTTCAGCTTTGGAAGGTAAATGCATAGAAGCAATAGTTAAAGCACTAGAGTTTAGTTTACTTTTAAAAATGGAGTATATGTATAGAGTGAGCTCTAAGTATTTAAAAAGACAGATTCTAAACGAAAAAGTAGTTGATTTTAGAGGTAACAAGAATTGCAACGTAATAAATCCATGCACGCTCACTCACTCACTCAACTGAACAATATTACTCTTAATTTCAACCATGGATATGGAAATTAGTAAAGCACCAGCAGCGACGGATCAGCAAAGAGCTCAAAAACCTATCCAGATTCCTGTTTGAAAATGCCATGAGAGGCCATTTGGATAGAGTTGTTGACAGCTACAAGGCCAACGAGGACAGCCACACAGCGGTGCTGACGGCGTCGGAGGACACCGTGTTTGATTAAAATACGCAATTGTGGGCACATATGTAAAATGTATGATGCTATTATAAAATATGACACAAAATTAAGTGATCAATTATGTTAGGCGTGTCATAGGTATTAAAGTTTATGGAAATAAAAGTGTAGATACTATAAGATGTATTTATAATTCAATGAGGGGCAGAGTTATAAATACTTAATAGTTGATTTTATAATCAACTATATAAAGAGGTAGTGGTCCACAAGAAATAGGTTAACTTGTATTACTCTTATCCCCGTCAGAGAATTTTACGTCAAGAGATAACCTATCTTCTTGGAAGATTACAACCACCTTCTAGACGATCTTCATCAAAGGATTCAAGGTTTTTAGTCTATCAATGAATTCAGGTAAGCTTCTGTATTCAACTTATTTAGTTTATTATTATTGATGATTTGACATGATAGATACTGAGTTAGATTTCATATTAAATTATGATTTAGTTCTAACAAGTGGTATCAGAGCCTCGTCATGCTGAATCATTGAGAACCAATTGATTTTCTGTTTTAAATCAAAACCCTAAGTTTAAGGATAATTGAACCTTTTCTCGTTATGATTTATAATCATTAAATTTTGGTGTTTCAATTATGTTTTTGATTGCGGTTTTAATCCTAATGTTGTTAATTTTCTTTGGAATGCAAGAACAAGTTCTGTTTGATTAACCAAATTATTCTTATGCGATGAAATCTTGCAATTTGCTTATTCACGTGAATTAGGGTTTGATATTAACATTTTGAAATTTACCGATTATCCCTTTCGTGCTATAATCCTTATGTGCTATAACTCCTAATGTTGCCACTGTTGAATTTGGATTTAGTAATAATGAATATTCGTGCCTTATAATAGGTTAGAATCCATTAGCAATAGTATAGTATTTTTAATGTGAAAATATTGATTTATCGTTCATTTTTTTTGTATTGTTTTTGGTTATTTAGCAATCGCATATTGTGATTCAAGTTATGAAATATATATTTGATTTCAAATATATATTTAATTCGGTTTGATCAAAATTTTAGTTTTGATCGCTAGTAATTAAGAAAAAAATAAATTTTGACTTGGACTTTGTCGTGGTAAATTTACTGTGACTTAGAAACTTTATAATCAGGTTAGCTCTCTTAGCTTTATATTCGGTTTATGTCCAATAAATTATGGTTGAATTTTGTTGAATCATGTTTAGTTTTGTACAAAACATTTTGCTTAAATTTGTTTGACATTATGCTTAATTATGTCATTAATGTTATATACAAAAAAATATTTACATTTGGTATTGATGTATATTCGTTTCGGTTTGATTAAAATTTCAATTCTGATCGTTAGGTTATTATGGATATTTTAAGGTTTTATGTGATCATTATATGAATTACTTATTTGTATGATACTTCTGATTTAGCTTTTAGTTAAAGATTTAATGTTTTGAATTCGACTTTGATTTTGGTAAATGCATATTTAAGGTTTAAGACATTTTTTTAAGAAACAGTCAAAGATTTAGGTTTTTCAATTTTTGACAGCCCTATTCAGACAACCTTATTTTGGGTTATTTTGGAAACTTAAGTGTTATCAGAAATTTCAGTTTTGACTGTTACAAAATTTTAAATTTGGATATCGGTATATTTATATTATATATTTTGAGATAAATTAATTGAAGCAATAAGTCACCAAAGTGACCTCTATTGTGGAAATTATTTTATATTATATATTTTGAGAGCTTCTACTAATGGTATGTTTATCTGCAGTTTTTTAAAAACTTCCAACAAGCGCTTAAACTGCTGGTTTTGCTTGTGTTTCTGGAGCCTTTGAGGAAAAGATGGTGGCAGATAAATGAATGCTAGTTCTTCTGGTTTTGCCAAAGTGGTGTTGGCATCATATTGAAGTCTGGCATTGTCAGAGCTTGCCTCCTTCTTCTCTGTTTCATTGGATTCATATGCTGGCATCAACTTCTTGTTCTAGCAATTAGTTGACTGTTTAATAGGTGTCTCAGTCTCGCATTGTTTGCCACTTTGAAGAGTTACTGCCTTGCATTGTTCTCTAACTTTTTGCCGAGAGTCCTCTATATCGCTTGGTAAATTAATTGAAGCATTAAGTCACTAAAATGATTTATATTGTGGAAATTATTTTATATTATATATTTTGAGAGCTTCTACTAATGGTTTGTTTATCTGCAATTGTTTAAAAACTTCCAAGAAGTGTTTAAACTGCTGGTTTAACTTGTGTTTCTAGAGCCTTTGAGGAAAAAGGTGGTGGTAGATAAATGAATGCTAGTTTTTCTGGTTTTGCTAAAGTGGTGCTGGCGTTATATTGAAGTCTGGCATTGTTAGAGCTTGCCTCCTTCTTCTTTGTTTCATTGGACTCATCTTATGGCATCAACTTCTCGTTCTAGCAATTAGTTGACTTTCTAATAGGTGTCTCAATCTCGCATTGTTTGCCACTTTGAAGAGTTACTGCCTTGCACTGTTCTCTAATTTTTTGCCGAGAGTCCTCTATATCGCTTGGCAAATTTCCATGGGGTCTATTGCTGAGTGCATTGGCAATTTGCCCTAGTTGAACTTCCAAGTTTCGCATAGATGCTGCTAGACTCTAGATAGTTGCATCATTTCATTTCATATACTCGGTTAGAGTATTCCCCTGGGTAGATCTCTACCCATAATATACCATAGGCTTGGTAATGATAAATCGAGAGATAAACCATGTAGGTTAATGTCATGCCTTGGGGGCATTTGCTTGATGGCTTGGCATGGTGTCATTTACCTCGTGATGAGTTGTATGAATGCTCAGGGAACATATTTTATATTATGGTTGTTGAGTAAAGGAATTCAAATGTCCTAGAGTCTGTATTACGGTACTTAATCAAGAGGGCTATACTCAGGGCTGTGTGATCCAGTACATCTAAGGTACTCAAGGGCTATGTGATTTGGGTGTAGTTATATAAGGGGATGTGTACTCAGGGCCGTGTGATCAAGTATATTTGACATACTTGATGGCTGAGTGATCAGGGTGCGGTTAGAAATCTACTCGATAGGCTGAGTGAGCTCGAGTAACTTGATGGCTTAGTGACCTCAAGTAAGGATGGCTTGTGGCTAATGTGATCCAAGTACGTTCAGGACATGTCCATGGCTATGATGGTCCAGATATGGTTCATTTAACCCGATGGCTGTGTGAGCACGGGTAACCCGATGGCTGTGTGAGCACGGGTAACCCGATGGCTGTGTGAGCACGGGTAACCCGATAGCTGTGTGAGCACGGGTAAACTAGGGATCCATTGGCCATTATGTAGGTGATGTATGAATTTATTTATGTTGCATGGATGCTATAGATGATAGCTTATGAATGTATCAATCTCGATAGGCTAAGTGATCTCGAGTATTGTAAAGCATAGTGGAACCTGTAAGACTTCTTGTAGACTTAATGACACCTCGAGATATATGATCTACGAACTGTAGCTTGTGTAGCCTAGATAATGACTCATAGGTAGTGAAGCCTTATCTATGCTCTCTAGACTATATATATCTCACATGCTAGTTTTATGATAATAAAAAATCGTGGTAGAGTAGAAATGCAAATGCATGATTCTACTAGCTAAATGCATAAATATGTAATCTGGAAAAAGAAACATTCATTAACACCCTTACTCTGGTAAAAGAAATATTCCTTAACTCCTTAATACAGATGCATGATTCTTGTAACCCCCTCGACCCGGCCTAGACACTCGACCGAGCCGAGAGTGCTACATTAGGTTTGTCGAAGCAAACCAGAGAAAGGTTATGAAAAGTTAGTCCATTTTTTTTCTTATATCTTGTCTAAATGCAAATTAATATTTCTACATGTTCATACTCGCAGTGGGTAGGTTCTCGAATGAAATGAGACACAAAAAACAATCAATTGCATCATATTCAAAACTAAGGACTAAAACATAAATACTTTAAATTACAAAACCAAAATTGAATTTAGGGTTACCAATCCTCAATTAGTCCGTTTACATGCCAACATAATAAATTTCAGATAAATTTAATCACGTCAATTCATACAATTGCATTCCCAAAACTCAGGGACCAAAATGAAAGAACTAGAAACTTTCAAGATTCCAAAATAACCAACTTAACGATACCCGTATCTGTACGCGTACTCGTGTTTCGATATGCCCTTACGTTCTCAATAACTCAGAATTTAGTAGCTAAAACCCGTACCGAAATGTTAAGCCTGAAAAGGCATGATCGTATTGAAACACGATCTCGCGTATCGAAACGCCATGCCTGAAATGGCCTAGCCGTACCGGTATGAGGACACCTGTTTCGATACGCCTGGACCTGTAATGACATTCTTAGCTGGTTTTTTACACAAAACTAGATGCATTTAGGTCCTAGCAACTTGCATACATACATATAATAATCTAACATCACATTTAACAACAATTATACCAAGGTTTAACTACAACACAAGATTATGCCACCCAAAAGATTGATCTAGAGGCATGCTCCCTATAACTCACCACCAAACATACCAAAATGCCCAACTAAGCAATTACCAGCAAGAACACCATACCAACAACACATCAATACCATACTCAATAGGATTAGCTCATCAAAACATGTCATCCAAGCCAAAACCATCTAGATGCATACCTAGGTAACCACATAGCATCAACCATAGGTAGTGGTGCATGATAAGCGAAACATCAACAATCAAACTCCAAAATCACAGCATTACACATGCTCAAAACTAGGGAAAACTGAATTACAAATCCTAAAAATCCATGGCGAACACATTACCTTATTAATCGGAAACTAAAACTGAGTTCATATTCAAATAGTCTTGTCTTTGGATCACTTAATCCTTGCCTTTGCTGCCTCCAAGCTTTAATGCTCTGCATCATTAGAGAAAAGAGAGCGTAAGCACACTTGCTTAGTGAGGATGCTCTTAAATGATGATGCATTTAAAACCCTTGAAAACCAACTCTTGTTTTCAAACCATGCATTCGACCTAAGCAAGTTCCAACAATTTCAAATCAAAACATGCATATCAACCATATGCTAAACCATATATATATGTTCTACATGCTTAATCCCAAAGCATCAAACACAAAGCCATGCTTAAATCCCAAAGCATTATATACATAACCATGCATAAATCCCAAAGCATTATAAACAATTTCAACATTAGAATTCTCATATATTGCCATTTATAGTGACCTCGGATAGTCGACCACTATCCTTGATTAGCCGACCGCTAATCTTTACTTAACCGACCGTTAACTTTACACATCGGATACACAGATCTCCCTTAATGACTGGCCATCATCAAGACTACCCCATGCCGACTGCATGAATTTACAACTTCACCGACCGCAAGCTTTACATCAACAAGGGGAACTGACCGCTCAACCCAAGTGATAACAACATAGTCCGGGCAGCCGACCGCTATAGCTTAAAGACTCTTAACCCACGATCGATTTTTAACCATATTATAGTGCACTTTATTCTATGGCATGTCAACTATATCCGAATGTTTTCTCACCTTGTCATATAGACAATATATCATTTACAAAACCATTTACTCATTGTTTTACAATGCATTAAACAAAACCCCCACATATGCAAATTCCATTGCAATAACAATATCACATTCCCGACCGGAATAAAAACCAATGTTCACTAGCATTAAATATACCTTTAAGCCACTGTATATGTACTTTAAAATCATGCATTAACAATAAGTAAAGCAAACTGTGTTTACGATTAAAACATGAATCACACATGCTCATATCCGAACCGATATTGAAGAGCAAAAGAGGGAAATTTACTTTCGAGCTTAGGTAAGGGTTTCAAACTTATCCTAAACTCCCAAAGCCACTTTCAAACCTTTGAAAGACTTTTAAGACCGTTTCCACTCATCGATTTCACTTCGCCTTGCTTGCTACCTCGAAACAAGCTCCCGACAAGTCTAGAACCACCTCAAGATACTATGCATTGATTATCCCCTATTTCGGCCACACAAAACCAGAGGAAACATGCATTAAAATTCATCCAATACTCTGTTTCAACCCAAAATCTCGTAGCTCTCAAGATGCCCACTCAAAACTCATCCGAAACTTACCGAAATCAACCTCAAATACTACTCAATCTTAACCCAGCCATATTATAATGATTCGAAACATCAAGCTTCATCAATTAATATCTAAAAACTCATTACCAACATCCGTTTACTTCCAGCAATGATTAAACACCTTAAACACCCTAAAAACCCTTAATTAACAGCCTAATAATTAGAGATTCAACCAATTTCGGGATTTCATTATTAAAAACAACTTATCCACATTATAATACATCCAAAATAAGATTGAATCAATCCACAACACTGGAAAAATAGATCCAAATCGAAAATCACAAGATCCTTCAATTAAGCTAAAATTAATAATTAATTAATCAAAACCTATTAGAAAACATATGTAAAGAGCCAAGAACTTGGGAATTTCAGTAAAGAACCTTTCATTAGAGGATAAGAATGAAACTTACCTCCAATGAATGAGTTTCCCTTTAATTGGATGATTTTTCCTCTTGAAAAACAAAGAAATTCAATAAGATTTTTGGAAAACAAATTGAGAAATCATTTAGCAAGTCAATGAGTAAAGAAATTAAGATCATTACCTTAAATCTCTGATGGAAAAAGAGTGTTTGGCTGAAAGTGTTTTGAGAGAAAATGTGAGAAAAGAAAAGTTACGTCAAAATGTGTTTTAGAAAGATAACTACCTTTTTAACTAAATTCCATTTAATTCTTTCAATTAAAACCTTTTTAAAATAATCCCAATTAAGGGAATACTCAAATTAGACCAAAATTTAAAATAGCTCCTTAAAGATTCTAAGTTTTGACTCTTTACAAAACAACCACTTTTTAAGACAGTTTTCAAAAATTGCATTTTGGTCACTAGCCAAAATATCACCCTTCCAAGGCTCATTTTCCAAAATTGCTTTCACCAATATCTTTAATATAATAAAATATGATTCTAAACATTTTTCCATATTTTTATCCTTCAGAAAAATATTCGCTCCTGAATCCGACTCGAATCTCTAACCCAGTCCACTAGACCGTCTAACCAGCCCCAAAACCGCTAGGCCCAAAAATGGGGCGTTACAACTCTCCCCCTCTTAAGAAATTTCGCCCTAAAAATTTACCTGGAGGAAAAAGATGCAGAAATTGCTCCAACATATCTGCCTTGCTTTCCCAAGTGGCTTCCTCGAGACCTCGATGTCGCGACAAGACTTTAACCAGTTCTATCGTCTTACCCCATAGAACCTTGCTGCTGGAATCAAGGATTTCCACCGGCTCCTCATTAAAGGATAAATCCGGTTTCAACTCAATATGCTCCACCGGCATAACATGCGAAGGATCCGACCGATACCTCCGTAACATGGATAAATGGAATACATCATGTATTTTCTTAAGCTCGGGAGGCAACCTCAACCAATAAGCCACAGGACCAAATCGCTCCACAATCTCATACGGTCTAATAAACCTCGGACTAAGCTTACCCTTACGTCCGAACCGCATCACCTTTTTCCACTGTGACACATTCAAGAACACACAATCGCCCACCGCATATTCAATTTCCCTACGCTTTAAATCCGCGTAATATTTCTGTCGATCCGCAGCCGCTTTCAAACGTTCACACACAAGATTAACTTTCTCATCCGGGTCTTTCAAAACATGAGGCAAGGAAATATGCTTTTCCCTACCTCTGCCCAACACAAGGGCATTCGACATCTCCGGCCATACAATGCCTCAAATGGTGCCATCTGTATACTCGCTTGATAGCTATTATTATAAGCAAATTCCACCAACGGAAAATGATTCTCCCAAGTTTCTTGAAACTCAATAATACAACACCTTAGCATATCCTCCAAAACCTGGATAACACGCTCAGACTGCCCATTCGTCTAATGATGATACGCGGTACTAAAACTAAACCTTGAAGCCAAAGCCTGATGTAAACATTTCCAAAACCTTGATGTGAACCTCGGATCTCTATCCGGTGCAAACGCACAATCTCATAGATAAACAAATCCGCTAGCTTGTCCAAGGTATACGTCGTATGCACTGGCAGAAAATGTGAACACTTTGTAAACCGATCGACAACCATCCAAATGGAATCCTTTTTAGCCGGTGTCAACGGAAAACCTGACACAAAATCTATGGTGATTCTCTCCTATTTCCACTCCAGAATTCTCAACGGTTGCAACAATCCAGATGGAAACTGATGTTTAGCTTTAACCCCCTGACACACCATACAATTGGACACAATCTCTGCCACATCCTTCTCCAAACCAACCCAACAGTACCTTTCCTTCAAATCACGATGCATTTTGGTACTACCAGGATGCATAACAAAAGGACTAGCATGTGCTTCCGCCAAAATAGTATGCGTGAGCTCCGGGACTTTCGACACCACTATTCGACCCTTGAAGCACAAAACTCCATCATCATCAGAATAAAAATCTGTCGGATTACCATCTGTTATGTCCTTAACATGATGAACCAAAGAATCATCATATGGTTGCTTATGCTTAATCAACTGTGACAGTGTAGGCTTAACTTGCAGTTTAGCTACCTTTCCTTCAAATCACGATGCATTTTGGTACTACCAGGATGCATAGCAAAAGGACTAGCATGTGCTTCCGCCAAAATAGTATGACCGAGCTCCGGGACTTCTGGCACCACTATTCGACCCTTGAAGCACAAAACTCCATCATCATCATAATAAAAATATGTCGGATTACCATCTGTTATGTCCTTAACATGAGGAACCAAAGAATCATCATATGGTTTCTTATGCTTAATCAACTGTGACAGCGTAGGCTTAACTTGCAGTTCAGCCAACAACTCACCTTCCCGCGTTACACTCAACCTTGCAAACATTGCCCTAAGCTCAACCGCCACCCTACAACTCAACACATGCGCAACAACATTGGCTTTTCTAGGATGATACTCAATTTTTAAGTCGTAATCCTTAAGCAACTCCAACCACCTTCGTTGCCTAAGGTTCAAATCTTTTTGAGACATCAAATACTTTAAACTCTTATGGTCCATAAAGACCACACACTTCTCTCCATAAAGGTAATGTCGCCAAATCTTCAAGGGAAACACCACAACAACAAGCTCCAAATCATGAGTTGGATAATTGCGCTCATGAACCTTCCACTGCCTCGACGCATAGGCCACCACCTTTTCATCCTGTATCAGCACACAACCCAAACTCACATGCGATGTATCACTATAATCTACAAACTCCTTCCCAAATTCCGGTTGAATCAACACAGAAGCATGTGTGAAAACCTCCTTCAACTTCTCAAAACCCTGTTGTTGCTTCTCCGTCTAAACGAAAAGAACATTCTTTTGCAAAAACTTTGTCAACAGAGCCACAATACTAGAAAACCCTTCCACAAAACGGCGATAATAGCCTGCCAACCCAAGGAAACTATACACTTCCTACACGGTCTTAGTTTGTTTCCAATTGAGAATAGCCTCAATTTTTTGTGGATCAACATGAATTCCCTCCACGGATACCATATGTCCAAGAAACATCATCTCCTTGAGCCAAAACTCGCACTTGCTCAACATGGCATATAATTGATTACCCTTCAAGACTTACAACACAATCCGCAAATGCTGATCATGCTCATCCTCGGTACGAGAGTACACGAGTATATCATCGATAAAAACCACTACAAACCGATCAAGGTACTCATGAAACACTCTATTCATCATGCCCATGAAAGTAGCCGGGGCATTTGTCAAACCAAACGGCAACACCAAAAACTCGTAATGCCCGTACCTCGTACGAAATGCCGTCTTATGAACATCTACATCCTTAACTTTTAACTAATAATACCCCGACCTTAAATCTATCTTCAAAAACACTGTTGCCCTGTGGAACTGATCGAACAAGTCATCAATCTGCGGCAAAGGATACTTGTTCTTCACTATCAACTTATTCAACTGATGATAATCGATGCACATACTCATCGGTCCATCATTTTTTTCATAAAGTGAACCGGAGCACCTCAAGGAGAAGCACTCGGTCGAATGAACCCAGGATCCAACAACTCCTGAAGTTGTGATTTCAACTCTTTTAACTCCTTCGGTGCCATCCAATAAGAAGCAATGGACACCGGAGTTGTACCTTCATAGGTTTCAATGTGAAACTCCACCTCCCTATCCGGAGGTAAACCAGACAACTCTTCAGGAAAAACTTTCAGATAATCACAAATAGCTCGAATGTCCTGCATCCGAACACCCTTAGCTTCTAGATTCATAACAATAGCCAAATAAGCTTGGCAACCATCAAACATCATCTTCTCCGCTAAGGTAGCCGAAATAACATTGGACAAGAATTTTACATTCTCACCCACCACCATGACTTCATAATCATCAACCAACTTCAGAGAAATCCTTTTGGACTCACAATCCACCACCGCCTTGTGCTCACTTAACCAATCCATACCCAAGATAATGTCAAAACATTGGAATGACAACTCCATCAAATCTGCAGCAAACTCATGACCTTGCACCGCCAAAGGACAATGCCTATACAACCTTCTAGTTGTAACCGTCTCCCCAAAAGAACTAGTTACCAACATGCCAACATCCAAGATCAACAGGAACATTTAACAATGATGCATGCTCACTTAGGATGTATGAATGAGTAGACCCCGAATCAATCAAAGAAAACAACGACAAGGATTGCAAGGTAAAAGTACCTACGATCACATCAGTGTCGTTGCGCCCCTCACGATGAACATAGATCCGTGTTGGTCCACCATTCTCCGGTTGTACAGCATGAGCCACAGCTCTCTGACCATTCTCGCGCTTCTAAAAGTTACCCCTGCCACGGCCTCGGCCCCTAGCAGGTACAACAGCCTGAACCGGTGCATCACCCGCAGCACGAGGACAATCACGCTTCATGTGACCAGGAGATCCACATATCTAGCAACTCATGGTATTTCCCCAACACTCACCCATGTGGCGCCGATCGCAACGCTTACACTCAGCTACAAAACGAACACCTTGGTTACCATGGCCACCACCACGCTTGTGATATGACTTGTGCCTCTTATCTTAGAACCTCCTATTCTGCCTCCCAGAATATCCAGGTTTAGCTCATTGCTTATTCGAGGCCATGTCTGAACCTTGTCCCAACACCCTCAAGGATTGCTCAATATTCTTAGCACGGTTTACAAGCATATCAAAATCTGTATAGCCCGCTGCCAACATGTATGTTTTGATATCCTTCACTAACCCATAGCGAAACCTGTTGCACCTCTCAAGATCATCCGAAACCAACTCCGAAGCATATTTACTCAAACAGATGAATTTCACCTCATATTTTGCCACAAACATGCTGCCTTGAACCAATGCCATAAACTCATGTTTCCTCGCATCCAAATACTGAGGACCACGATACTTCTTCTTGAAAGATCTTTGAAAGAAATCCCAAGTTACATTCGCCTCCAGGATATTAGCAATTGTGGTCACCCACCAATGATAAGCATCACCATGCAACAACGACACTGTACAACCCAGCTTACGCTCATCATTACAGCCTATTTGATCCAGAATACGGACCGTACTCTTCAGCCAACCCTCGACTGCCTCAGGGCTCAAACCTCTAAACTCAACACCTCCCAAACTGCGGTACTCATATCGATACATTGTACAATTGCATTCCCAAAACTCAAGGACCAAAATGAAAGAGCCAAAAACTTTCAAGATTCCAAAATAACCAACTTAAGGGTACTCATATCGGTACACGTACTCGTGTTTCAATACGCCATTACCTTCTCAATAACTCAGAATCCAGTAGCTAAAATCTGCATCGAAACGTTAAGCCTGAAAAGGCAGGATCGTATCGAAACTCCCTCCCGCGTATCGAAATGCTATGCCTGAAATGGCCTAGCCGTACCGGTATGAGGACATCTATTTCGATACGCCTTGACCTGTAATGACATTCTTAGCTGGTTTTTCACACAAAATTAGATGCATTTAGGTCCTAGCAACTTGCATACATACATATAAGCATCCAACATCACATTTAACAATAATCATACCAAGGTTTAACTACAACAAAAGATTATGCCACCCAAAAGATTGATCTAGAGGCGTGCTCCCTATAACTCACCACGAAACATACCAAAATGCCCAACTAAGCAATTACCAGCAAGAACACCATACGAACAACACATCAATACCATACTCAACAGGATTAGCTCATCAAAACATGTCATCCAAGCTAAAACCATCTAGATGCATACCTAGGTAGCCATATAGCATAAACCATAGGTAATGGTGCATGATAAGCGAAACATCAACAATCAAACTCCAAAATCACAGCATTACACATGTTCAAAACCAGGGAAAACTAAATTATAAATCCCAAAAATCCATGACAAACACATTGCCTTTCTAACCGAAAACTAAAACTGCGTTCATACTCAAATAGTCTTGTCTTTTGACCACTTAATCATTGCCTTTGCTACCTCCAAGCTTTAATGCTCTGTATCAATAGAGAAAAGAAAGCGTAAGCACACTTGCTTAGTGAGGATGCTTTTAAACGATGATGCATTTAAAACCCTTGAAAACCAACTCTTATGTTCAAACCATGCTTACGACCTAAGCAAGTTCCAACAATTTCAAATCAAAACATGCATATCAACCATATGCTAAACCATATATATATGTTCTACATGCTTAATCCAAAAGCATCAAACACAAAACCATGCTTAAATCCCAAAGCATTAAATAAATAACCATGCTTAAATCCCAAAGCACTGTAAACAAATTCAACATTAGAAGACCACTATCCTTGATTAGTCGACCGCTAATCTTTAGTTAATCGACTGTTAACTTTACACATCGGATACACGGATCTCCCTTAATGACCAATCATCATCAATACTACCCCATGCCGATCGCATGAATTTACAACCTTGCCGACTGCAAGCTTTACATCAACAAGGGGAACTGACTGCTCAACCCAAGTGATAACAACATAGTTCGGGCAGTCGATCGCTGTACCTCAAAGACTCTTAACACAAGATCAACTTTTAATCATATTATAGTGCACTTTATCCTATGGAATACCAACTATATCTGAATGTTTTATCACCTTGTCACATAGCCAATATATCATTTACAAAACCATTTACTCATTGTTTTACAATGCATTACACAAAATCTCTACATATGGAAATTACATTGCCATAGCAATATAACATTCCCGACCGGAATAAAAACCAATGCTCACTAGCATTAAATATACCTTTAAGCCACTGCATATGTACTTTAAAATCATGCATTAACAATAAGTAAAGCAAACCGCGTTTCGACAAAAACATGAATCACACATGCTCATATCCAAACCGATATTGAAGAGCAAAAGAGGGAAACTTACTTCCGAGCTTAGGTAAGGGTTTCAAACTTATCCTAAACTCCCCAAACCACTTTCAAACCTTTGAAAGACTTTTAAGACCATTTCCAATCACCGATTTGACTTCGCCTTGCTTGCTACCTTGAAACAAGCTCTCGGCAAGTCTAGAACCACCTCAAGATACTATGCATTGATTATCCCCTGTTTCGGCCACACAAAACCAGAGGAAACATGCATTAAAATGCATCCAATACTCTATTTCAACCCCAAATCCCGTAGCTCTCAAGATGCCCACTCAAAACTCATCGAAAACTTACCGAAATCAACCTCAAGCACTACTCAATCTTAACCCAGCCATATTATAACAGTTCAAAACATCAAGCTTCATCAATTAATATCTAAAAACTCATTCCCAAATCCTTTTACTTCCAACAATGATTAAACACCTTAAACACCCCAAAAACCCTTAACTAACAACCTAACAATTAGAGATTCAACCAATTTCGGGATTCCATTATTAAAAACAACTTATCCACATTATAATACATCCAAAATAAGATTTAAATCAATCCACAACACTAGAAAAATAGATCCAAATCGAAAATCATAAGATCCTTCAATTAAACCTCAATTAAGCTAAAATTCATAATTAATTAATCAAAACCTATTAGAAAACATATGTAAAGAGCCAAGAACTTGGGAATTTGAGTAAAAAACCTTTCATTAGAGGAGAAGAGCGAAACTTACCTCCAATGAATGAGTTTCCCCTTAATTGGATGGTTTTTCCTCTTGAAAAACAAAGAAATTCAATAAGACTTTTGGAAAACAAATTGAGAAATCATTTAGAAAATCAATGAGTAAAGAAATTAAGATCATTACCTTAAATCTCTGATGGAAAAAGAGTGTTTGGCTGAAAGTATTTTGAGAGAAAATGCGAGAAAAGAAAAGTTACGTCAAAATGTGTTTTAGAAAGATAACTACCTTTTTAACTAAATTCCATTTAATTCTTTCAATTAAAACCTTTTTAAAATAATCCTAATTAAGAGAATACTCAGATTAGACCAAATGGTAAAATAGCTCCTTAAAGATTCTATGTTTTGACTCTTTACAAAACAGCCACCTTTTAAGACAGTTTTCAAAAATTGCATTTTGGTCACTAGCCAAAATGTCACCCTTCCAAGGCTTTTTTTTCCAAAATTGCTTTCACCAATATTTTTAATATAATAAAATATGATTTTTAAATATTTTCCATATTTTTATCCTTCAGAAAAATATTCACTCCCGAATCTAACTCGAATCTCTAACCTGGTCCACTAGACCATCTAACCAGCCCCAAAACCGCTAGGCCCAAAATCGAGGCGTTGCAATTCTACTAGCTAAATGAACAAATATGTACTCAAAGTCAAGCAAAAGCATTGCAATATATATATATATATATATATGAAAAAATTTACTTTTGAGGAGATAACACTCCCCCAAACCTAGCTTATTGCTTGTCCTCAAGTAATGCAGCTAAAAGCTATAAAAACAAGAAAATAAAGGAAATTACCTCGGCAAAGTTTTCCTGATTAACAACACAAGCTAGCAAGCAGATTCTGGTCCTAGTTCTGTCCTCGTATATCTAGAGCAGTAATGCCAAGCAGATTAACAGATTCAAGTGCAACAATATAACGCTAGCCTAGGGTCATCAAGTGTGCATGAAGTGCAGGCAATATGCATCAAGTATCCTTTAACTCTCTTAGCAAATCTTTACCATCCAAACTCAGAAAGGCACATTTATTTATTTTATTTATTTGCCAAGGGTTTCTTTTTGTTGGCATTAAATTAGGGTTCGTGTCGTGATGTTGTTTGGCATGAGAAATAAGAGGGAGCAAACCACGAATCTCCTTGTTAATCTAGACTACATCACTAAGCTAACTCATACACTCATACCCTAAAGTTTTATTGGCTTGAGAACTAAGAGGGAGCAAACCACGAAGCCCAAAGTTACTTATTGTCTCTAAGGCAGATAAGTGTTCTAAAAATTTTCACTTGCCTTTGGCAAAACATTGTTGTCTTATTCTTCACTTTTACCCTGACATTGTTTTTTGTCTTTTTATTCTTTTTTTTTATTCTGAGCTCAGTTTCAAGAATCCTAAGTTTGTTTTGGGAAACAGATGCATATCACATGTTTAAGTGAGACTAAAGTTTCCTAAGCTAGAGATCAATTGCCAAGAAACCTAACATTACTAATCTGCTGGCTCATGCTAACTAAAGATTCTAATCTCATCATCGAACAGAGCATACTAGTGCAAATTCTAACTAAGCTAGCAAAAGTGTTGGCAAAATTATCATGTTAAAAACATGTCGTGGCAAAAAAATTACTGGTCTGGTATACATGATCTATCTAATCTACATGGAAACAGAAACATAAAAATGCATGGATGTCATTGCAAAACATACGAGGCAACACCCCCCCAAACCAAAGGTGTGCATTATCCTCAATGCATGAAAACATATATAGACAAAATGACATGCATGAAAACACATATATACAAAATGAAATGCATGTGAAAAACAAAAAAAAATATGCATGTAAGGAGTTAAGGGGAAGAAGACTCCCCTTCAGAATGTTCTGGAGGGAGATGCGGGTCTTTCTCTTGACAAAGCTCCCTCAATTGGGTGCCATGCGCTTCTTTCTTTTCTTTGAGACAGCAGTGGAGGTGTAACGCCCCGGTTTTAGGGCTTAGCGGTTTGGTGGTTTATTAGACGGTCTGGTGGACCGGAGTAGATATTCAAGTCAGTTTCAGGATCGAGTATTTTTGGTGTTGGAAAAATTATAGAAAAATGCTTAAAATCATTATTAATTATGTATTTAATAATGGTGGAATCAATTTTGGAAAATGAGTTTTGGAAGATGGACATTTTGGTTAGTGACCAAAATGAAAGTTTTAAAAACTGTGATTTTCTAGTGACTAAAATGAAAAGGGTCAAATACTTAGAATCTTTAAGGAGCTATTTTACCAATTATTTTTTGATAATTTCTCCCTTGATTTGACTTATTTTAACATGTGGTTTAATTAGTAATTAAAGAAGATTTTGTTAAAAAGTTAGTTATCTTTGTTTAAACAAAAATCACATCATTTTCTCTCAACTTTTTCTCTCCATTCTCTCCTCAGCCAAACACTCAGTTTTTCATCAAATTTCCAGAGGTGAGGTGATTTCTAACTTGATCTTTATGGTTTCAAGTTATTTTATAAAGATTGTTTATACAAAATCTTACAATAATCTTGTGTTTTCTTAGCTTTTCACAAATCAATTGAGGGAGAAACTTCACAATAGGGGTAAGTTATGAGATCTCCTCTATTGTATGGTTCTTTATTAAAATCCCCAAGCATTTGATCCTTGTTTTTGTGTTTGTAATCTAATTTTGACGATTTCTTAATATTTAATTGAGTTATTTGGGGAAAATGAGTTGATTCACGAATTGGATATGATTTCCAGTAATTGAGGTTGCTTTGATTCATATTTTAGATGTTTAATAATGTTGATAAGTGATTTTTATCAGTGGAATCCTGAAACTTAAGAATCTCTATTTGTTTAGGTTGTTAGTTTTGAGGTTCTGTGGTGTTTCTTTAGTTGTAAGGTTGCTGGAGGTGGTAGCTTGTTTTGTATCTATTTTTAGATGTGTTTTGATGTTGAACGTGTTGATAGTTTGATAGATGTTGGCTGGGTTGCGAATTGAAGTATTTTGGTTATGTTTTCGATTGTTGTGGAGGGTTAATTGTGAAGGTGTTGTGGAAATCCGAGAAGGATTGTGGTTGCTGTGTTTAGAATGCATTATGATGCATTAATCCTCTGTTGTTTTGTGGTAAAAATAGGGGAGGTTGATCCGGAAGTGATTGGAGAAGCGTTGGAGGCTTTGGATACTTGATTTCGCGTCGGCGAATCGTGGTTTTGTGTATCGGTGAGTGAAAATGTGGTTTAAAGCATTTGATGTTTTGGAACAGAGTTTTGGGAGTTAAAGTAGAGCTTGAAACGCTTACCTAGACTCGAAAGTAAGTATAAAGTGGCTTTCTCTCTCGGTCGTGCTAGTTTGAAATGGTTTTATGCACTTGTTTAATTTATATGTTACCTACTATTTAAGCATGTGTTAAAGTATTGGATATATTGTTTTTAAGCATGTAATGCTAAAGGATGCACATGGTAAGTGGTCCTTGTAAATATGGTTTATACTTGTGTTTTAAAGCATGGTTGTTGCTTTGGAAATGACATGGTTTAATGCTTGTTAAAAACAGTGAGGTAAATGTTGAAATAGTTAATTATATTGGCAAGTGATATGGTTTTAAAATTGTTATCAGATATAGTTGGCCGACCATAGGATTGAGTGCACTGTAAATAAGTCCCATTAGATGTTGAGGGGTTTATACGGCGTACCAAATACTCCATCCAAGTACCCTAATGGTAGAGGGGTTAAACAGTACCGAATACTCTCGTTAGTGGATTAAGCATCTAACCAATGATTGGGGTGGGTGTCCCCATGGGTTTTTATGGTACCCGATTGTTATTGTACCCAGTTGTTAATGTACCACGATTGTGATTGTATCGCTATTCCGGTTGAGATGGCTTGAAGTGTTGGGTTAACACTTATTGAATCCATGTATCTGATGAACTCTTTTGTTATTGAACTTGTTAATGATCACTTGAAAGCTAATATAATTGTTAATGTATCATTGAAATGTTTTTATTGTATAATGTGAGTTATACATGTTTCTCCTTAAGCTTTGCATTTGGTAGTAATGCATTGGAAGGCTTAAGTGGAGGGTTAGTAATGTGACTCGCTGTTGAATAATGATACATGTAACATATGGTTTAATATGCTGGTTTTAATGGTGTAAAGTGCATGTTTTAAAAGGGCACGAGGTTTCAAAGGATGATGTTAAGTAAATAGTTTTAAATGTATTGATAGTGTTTGTTTTTGAGCTTTCCTCACTAAGATATGCGTGCTTACGCTCTCAATGTCCATCAATGCAGATAATTGAGGTCTTGGAAGGCAGCAAGAAGCAAGGGGATCTTGGCAAGACTTGTTTCCAAAGTATGTTTTGGTTTAGACTATAATGAATAATGGCAATATGGTACTTGTTGTGGTTTGGGAGATGTTTTGTGGAACTCCTATTTGAGCCTATTTCTTTAGTTGCTTTTGGGTTGTAAATGGCATTTAAGGATTGTTTTTGGTGCTGGTTTACCTTTTGATATGTTGGTTGGATGCATATTAGGAAGCATGCCTATAGATTTCCTCTTTGATGCAAGAATCCTTGTTGTGTTGTTAGAATTGTGATTCTAGTTAGCATGAGATATGTTTAACATGTTAGTATTGTGTTTAAAGCATGTTGGAGTGGTTTGATTATGCTTTTGGGACGAAAGATTAGCCAAATATGACATTACAGGCCCAGGCGTACCGATACGCGGGGGACCGTATCGGTACGGCTAGGCAATTTCAGGCTTGTAGGATCGGTACGAGTCTGGTGCCTTTCGATATGCCTAGGCAAATTTGGCCGGCGTACTAGTACGGGGAGGGGCGTTTCGATACGAGTTTTAGCCTTTGGAATTCTCTTTTGCAACTTGAACCCGCATATCGAAACACCTAAGAAATCGTATCAATACGGTTTAAAATATTTCAAAAGTTCAGTATTTTAGTTAGACGTATCAATACGGCTTGGTGGTGTATCAAAACAGTGTGTTTCAAACCGTATCGGTATGGGCTTACCTATTTCGATACGGATGACCGTTTCTCATGTGAATGTCACTTTTGGGCAGTTTTGCTTTCTTTGCATTTTAGTCCCTAATTCTTGCCAATGCAATTGTATTTGATAGAATGATCGGCTTGAGCTGAATTTTGAGATGGAAGTTTGAAACATGTCTAATTTAAGGTTGGTAACTTAAAAATGAGCTTTAATCTGAAATTTCCTATATTTTCAATTTGGTCCCTAAATTGCAATTTGATCAATTGGATGTCAAATTGATGCCCGATTGAGTTGGGGTTGCTCCTGATGTCTGCATGAACATGTAGGGTTAATAATTGGCATTTAGATAAGATAAAAGAAAAAAATGGACCGGTTTGGTTGTATCTCTTCGGTTTACTACGGTAGATCCAGGTTTGGTCTGTTTGGGAGGTTGTTGTGATGTTGCCATGTTTGATTTGCACGGTGATTGTTGTATGTACGCTAGTTGATATGCACGGTGATTGATATAGGAATGATGGTTGTTGTATTCTATGTTGGGGAAGTTTTGGGGTACCCATTGCCTTATTATTATATTCTGGAAAGTTTTGATTTTTGAAATAAAAGTCTTGGATCCTTGCTTGAGGCTGGCCTGACTGTTTTTGTTTTGAAATGATTATCATGCCTTAGATATATTTTAGCACGATGGGACTGAGGAGAGAGTTGCGATCTAGCGCGATTGCTGCTGCCGCTGGGCAGGATGATGAAGGAGAAGTTGTACCTCCTGGAGGGTTGCCACCACCTCCACCTAATCAACCGAAGGGAGTGGAGCAAGTACCACCTGCGCTAGTTGGGCTAGGGGTGGGTGACATGGCACCGTTGATACAGGCCATGACCGGTGCTTTTTAGGCAGCAGTTACAGGTGTTTATGTACCATCACCACCGATTGAGGGGCAAGGTTTGCTGCTTGAGCGTCTTCGTAGTTTAGGCGGAGTTCAGTTTCGAGGGTTGTCACCTGAGGCTTATGAGGGTTGGTTGGCCAGTAGTGAGAGAATATTGGGCCAGATAGGGTGCACTGATTCTCGCAAGTCGGGCTGTGATGTTTCCCTACTGCAGGGTGATGCTTACCCATGGTGGACTACCATGATATCCGGTATGGCGACAGATGATGTGACCTGGGAGTTCTTCTATAAAGCATTCTGGAAGAAGTTTTTGGGAGTCCGATGCCAGGATGAGAAGAAGCGTGAGTTTATGGCTTTGGTGTAGGGCAGTATGTTTGTTGCGGAGTATGAGGTACAGTTCGTGAGGTTGAGTTGGTGTACACTGAGTTGGTTCCTGACGAGCGTACTCGATGTGATCATTTCCGATATGGGCTTGTGCATGATGTTAAGACATACATGCTTGCTGCTGATTACACCGACTTTGATGTGTTTGTTTCGTGAGCTAAGGGTGTAGACTAGAATTTGGGCTTGGCTTCTGGATCGCAAGGTTCTAGCTCGGGTAAGAGAGCTGTTGATTCGGGTTATAGCGGTGGTCAGGCCAAGAGACACCGTGATAAGAGGTTTCACCCAGATCCGAGGCATGGCAGAGGTGTTGTGGGACATGGAGTTTAGGGGCAGGGTGCCCAGGTTAGAGCACCATTTAGCACTTGTTGGGTTTGTGGATCCCGAGATCATTTGAGGCGAGATTGCCGCATTTGTCCAAGGAGGGTCAGGCACCTGCGCCTATGGTGGCTAATGCTTGTTGGAGTTGTGGGTCAGGCAACCATCAGAGGATTGATTGTCCTTTGTTGGCTCGAGATGGGCAGGGTGCTGCACCTGTTGTTGCTCCGCAACGGGGTCGTGGTCGTGGCCGCGGACCATTTCAGCATCGAGATGGTGGACAGAGGACTGTGGCTCATACTGTTGCTATCCAGCCTGAGGGAAGTAGACCGGCTAGGGTGTATGCGCACCGTGAGGGTCATAATGACACTGATGTGATTGCAGGTACTTTTACCCTACAGTCTTTATCGTTGTATTCGTTGGTTGATTCTGGTTCTACTCATTCATACATTTTGAGTGAGCATGCTGATTTGCTTGATATTTCTATTGAAATCCTTAATGTGGGTGTTAGAGTGACTAGTTCTCTTGGGGAGATAGTCGTGGTTAGGAGGTTGTATCGTAGGTGTCCGATGATGGTCCAGGGACATGTGTTTGCCATGGACTTGATGGAGTTGCCATTCCATGGTTTTGATGTGATTTTGGGTATGGATTGGTTGACCGAACATCGGGCTGTGGTAGATTTTGAAACCAAACAGATATCTTTGAGGTTGTCGGATGATTTTGAGGTGGTGGTTGTTGGCGAGAATACCAAGTTTTTGTCTAATGTTGTTTCGGTTTGGAAGCAAGTCGAATGTTGGATTCGAGATGTCAAGCTTATTTGGCCTATATTATGAATCATGGATCAAAGGAGTTGATGGTGCAGGATGTTCGCACCATATGTGAGTTTCCGGGTGTTTTTTCGGAGGAATTACCAAGGTTGCCACCTGACCGTGAGGTAGAGTTTGGCATCGAGGTCTTTACGGGTACGGTACCGATATCTATTGCTCCGTATCGCATGGCCCTAAAGGAATTGATGAGCTGAAAATGCAATTGCAGGATTTGCTTGATCGTGGGTTCATTAGACCTAGTATTTCACCGTGGGGAACGTCGGTACTGTTTGTTAAGAAGAAAGATGGTACGTTGCGGATGTGTATAGATTACAGGTAGCTAAATAAGTTGACAATAAAGAACAAGTATCCCTTACCACGGATAGATGATCTGTTTGATCATTTTAGGGGAACTTCTATGTTTTCCAAGATAGATTTGTGGTCGGGGTACTACTAGTTAAAGGTGAAAGAGGTGGATGTGCCCAAAACAGCCTTTCGTACGAGGTACGGGTATTATGAGTTTCTCGTGATGCTGTTTGGTTTGACCAATGCTCCAGCTGCTTTTATAGACATGATGAACCGTGTGTATAATGAGTTTTTGGATCAATTTGTGGTTGTTTTTATCAATGATATCCTTGTGTACTCTCGCACCGAAGAGGATCATGATAGACATTTGAGAATTGTGCTTCAGATACTGTTCGCTAATCAACTTTATGCTAAGTTAAGCAAATGTGAGTTATGGCTTAAGGAAGTTGTGTTTCTCGGACATGTTGTGTCGGTCGAAAGAATCCATGTTGACCCGCATAAGGTTGAGGCGGTAATGAGTTGGAAAGAGCCCAAGTCTGTGACGGAGGTTAGGAGTTTCCTTAGTTTATCGGGTTACTATCGAAGGTTTGTGGAAGGGTTCTCCAGTTTGGCGGCTCTGTTAACAAAGTTGTTGCAGAAGAATGTTCGGTTTGAGTGGACGGAGGATAGACAACGAGCTTTTGAAAGGTTGAAGGAAGCTTTGATGCGAGCTTTGGTCTTGGTTCAACCAGAATCGGGAAAGGAGTTTGTTGTATATAGTGATGCGTCGTATGTAGGGCTTGGTTGTGTGTTGATGTAGGAGGGTAAGGTAGTGGCGTACGCATCTAGGCAATATAAGGTGCATGAACGTAACTACCCTACTCACGATCTTGAGCTTGCAGTGGTTGTGTTTGCCTTGAAGATCTGGAGGCATTATTTTTATGGTGAGAAATGTGTGGTTTATATGGATCATAAGAGTTTGAAATATCTGATGTCGCAGAAGGAGCTGAATCTTAGGCAATGTAGATGGTTGGAGTTGCTTAAGGATTATGATCTGACCATTGAGCATCATCCAGGGAAAGCCAATGTTGTGGCGGATACCTTGAGTAGGAAAGCGGCTGTGGAGTTGAGAACCATGTTTGCTCGGTTGAGTATGATGAATGACAGAGGTTTGTTGGCTGAGTTGCAAGTGAAGCCATCGTTGTCGCAGAAGATTAAGGAGAAGCAATCGTATAATGGGAGTTTGGTATCTCATGTGGAAGATATCAGGGATGGAAATCCTACGGATTTTCATTTCAACGATGATGGGGTGTTGTGTTTCAAAGATTGAATAGTGGTGCCTGGGGACGAAGAGTTGAGGCGTACTATTTTAACTGAGGCACACGCTAGTCCTTTTGCTATGCATCCCGTTAGTACTAAAATGTATCAAGGGTTGAAGGAAGAGTACTATTGGGTTGGACTGAAGATGGATGTGGTTGATTTCGTTGCACGGTGTATGGTTTGTCAGCGGGTAAAGGTTGAGCATCAGTTTCCTTTCGGGTTGTTGCAACCGTTGAGGATACCGGAATGGAAGTGGGAAAGAATCACCATGGATTTTGTGTCTGGGCTGCCTTTATCACCGACCAAAAAGGATTCCATTTGGGTGATTGTGGATCGGTTTATGAAGTGTGCGTATTTTGTGCCTGTGCGTACTACGTATACCTTGGACAGGTTGGCTGAGTTGTACATCTCTGAGATAGTGCGTTTGCACGGGGTGCCCAAATCTATAGTTTCGGATAGGGATCCACGGTTCACTGCAAGGTTTTAGGTGAGTTTACATTGTGCTTTGGGAACCCGGTTGAGTTTTAGTACCTCGTACCACCCTTAGTCGGATGGTCAGTCGGAGTGCGTGATTCAGGTTCTCAAAGATATGCTAAGGTGTTGTGTTATTGAGTACCAGGGAACGTGGGAGAAGCAGTTTCCGTTGGTGGAGTTTGCTTACAATAACAGTTATCATGCTAGCATACAGATGGCACCTTATGAGGTGTTGTATGGCAGGAAATGTCGTGCGCCCGTGTGTTGGGAAGAAGCGGGGGAAAAGTTTGTGTCTATGCCCAAGGTTTTGAAAGGCACAGCCAAAAAGGTAAAGTTGATATGTGAGCGCTTAAAAGCGCCTACAAATCGCCAGAATTCCTATGCGGATTTGAAGCGTAAGGATATAGAGTACGCTATGGGTGATAAAGTGTTTTTGAAAGTATCGCCCTGGAAAAAGGTGTTGCGTTTTGGGCAGAAAGGGAAGCTTAGCCCGAGGTTCATTGGACCATACGAGGTTTTTGAGCGTGTGGGTCCTGTTGCATACCGTTTGATGTTACCTCTAGAGTTGGGAAAGATTCATGATGTGTTTCATATTTCAATGTTACGGAGGTATAGGTCGGATCCAGCGCATGTCATGCTGGTGGAGGAGATTGAGTTGAGACCAGACCTATCTTAAGATGAAGAACCAGTAGAGATTCTTGATACTAGCAATAAGGTGCTCCGTGGCAAAACAGTCAAGCTGATTAAGGTGTTGTGGAAGCACCTCGGGGTTGAGGAGGCCACGTGGGAACGCAAGTCGGACATGTTGAAATAGTTTTCGCACCTATTTCCTCCAGGTAAATTTCTAGGACGAAATTTCTTAAGTGGGGAAGAGTTGTAACGCCCCAGTTTTAGGGCTTAGCGGTTTGGTGGTTTATTAGACGGTCCGGTGGACCAGAGTAGAGATTCGAGTCAATTTCAGGATCGAGTATTTTTGATGTTGGAAAAATTATGGAAAATTCTTAAAAATAATTATTAATTATGTATTTAATAATGGTGGAATCAATTTTGGAAAATAGGTTTTGGAAGATGGACATTTTGGTTAGTGACCAAAATGAAAGTTTTGAAAACTGTGATTTTCTAGTGACTAAAATGAAAAGGATCGAATACTTAGAATCTTTAAGGAGCTATTTTACCAATTGGTTTATGATGATTTCTCCCTTGATTTGAATTATTTTAACATATGGTTTAATTAGTAATTAAAGAGGATTTTGTTAAAAAGTTAGTTATCTTTGCTAAAACAAAAATCACGTCATTTTATCTTAACTTTTTCTCTCCATTCTCTCCTCAGCCAAACACTCAGTTTTTCATCAAATTTCCAAAGATGAGGTGATTTCTAGCTTGATTTTTATGGTTTCAAGTTGATTTATAAAGATTGTTTATACAAAATCTTACAATAATCTTGTGTTTTCTTAGCTTTTAACAAATCAATTGAGGGAGAAACTTCACAATAGGGGTAAGGTCCGAGATTTCCTCTATTGTATGGTTCTTTATTGAAATTCCCAAGCATTTGATCCTTTTTTTGTGTTTCTAATCTGATTTTGATGGTTTCCTAATGTTTAATTGAGTTATTTGGGGAAAATGAGTTGATTCGCGAATTGGATCTGATTTCCAGTAATTAAGGTTGATTTGATTCATATTTTGGATGTTTAATAATGTTGATAAGTGATTGTGATTGTATCGCTATTCCGGTTGAGATGGTTTGAATTGTTGGGTTAACACTTGTTGAATCCGTGTATCCGATGAACTCTTTTGTTATTGAACTTGTTAATGATCACTTGAAAGCCAATATAATTGTTAATATATCATTGAAATGTTTTCATTGTATAATGTGAGTTATACATGTTTCTCCTTAAGTTTGCATTTGGTAGTAATGCATTGGAAGGCTTAAGTGGGGGGTTAACAATGTGACTTGCTGTTGAATAATGATACATGTAGCATATGGTTTAATATGCTGGTTTTAATGGTGTAAAGTGCATGTTTTAAAAGGGCATGAGGTTTCAAAAGATGATGTTAAGTAAATGGTTTTAAATGCATTGATGGTGTTTGTTTTTGAGCTTTCCTCACTAAGCCATGTGTGATTACGCTCTCAATGTCCATCAATGCAGATAATTGAGGTCTTGGAAGGCAGCAAGAAGCAAGGGGATCTTGGCAAGACTTGTTTCCAAAGTATGTTTTGGTTTAGACTATAATGAATAATGGCAATGGGGTACTTGTTGTGGTTTGGGAGATGTTTTGTGGAACTCCCTGTTTGAGCATGTTTCTTTAGTTGCTCTTGGGTTGTAAATGGCCTTTAAGGATTGTTTTTGGTGCTGGTTTACCTTTTGATATGTTGGTTGGATGCATATTAGGAAGCATGCCTATAGATTTCCTCTTTGATGCAAGAATCCTTGTTGTGTTGTTAAAATTGTGATTCTAGTTAGCATGAGATATGTTTGACATGTTAGTATTGTGTTTAAAGCATGTTCGAGTGGTTTGAGTATGCTTTTGGGACGAAAAATCAGCCAAATGTGACATTACAGGCCCAGGCGTACCGATACGCAGGGGACCGTATAGGTACGGCTAGGCAATTTCAGGCTTGTAGGATCAATACGGGTTTGGTACGTTTCGATACGCCTAGGAAAATTTTGCCTGCCGTACCGGTATGGGGAGGGGCATTTTGATACGAGTTTTAGCCTATAGAATTCACTTTTGCAACTTGAACCCGTGTATCGAAACACCTAAGAAACCGTATCGGTACGGTTTAAACTATTTCAAAAGTTCGGTATTTTAGTTAGACGTATCGATACGTCTTGGTGGTGTATCGAAACGGTGTGTTTCTAACCGTATCAATACAGGCTTACCCGTTTCGATACGGATGACTGTTTTTCATGTGAATGTCACTTTTGAGTGGTTTTGCTTTCTTTGCATTTTAGTCCCTAATTCTTGCCAATGCAATTGTATGTGATAGAATGATCGGCTTGAGCTGAATTTTGAGATGAAAGTTTGAAACCTGTCTAATTTAAGGTTGCTAACTTAAAAATGAGCTTTAATCCTGAAATTTCCTATATTTGCGATTTGGTCCCTAAATTGTAAATGTGATAAATTGGATGTCAAATTGATGCCCAATTGAGTTAGGGTTGCACCTGATGTATGCATGAACATGTAGGGTTAATAATTGGCATCTAGATAAGAAAAAAGAAAAAATAGGCCAGGTTTGGTTGTATCTCTTCGGTTTGCTACGGCAAACCTAATATAGCCTTCTTGGTTTGGTTGGGCGTCTAGGTCGGGTTAAGGGGTTACATGAGGCCTTCACATCACGAAGAACCTCCTAAATGATTCACACCAGCTTGAATACAGCAAGGACAGGGGGAGCAGAAGAAGAAGCATATGCAACTGGTGGTACATCTTTCTTGGCAAGGGCTTCGTCATCAGATTTTTTTGTAGTCTCAGTCTTGGCAGATTCAACTTGGATAGGCAAAATAGGAAAAATGCCATCAAATTGTTATGTAGGAGTATAAATAGATTAGGGCTGAGCGGTATTCCTTCTGGTACATAAAGCTCTGGTGGGAACTCTAAAAATGTTGGCAAAAAATTGGTGGCGGTACTCTCAAGGGTCATCTTAAGAGCATGATCCCTGGCTCCAATGTATTTCTAGAGAACCAAATTTTGCTCTTCAACCTTCTCTAGTTTCTAGAAAATAATTTTCTACCGCTGAAAGATTTGGAAAAGTAATACCAAGGCATCATCTTGCATCGATGTTGGCATCGGTGGACAGGTTAGGCATTCTAGCAGCAGACACTGGCTCAGTAGTATTTCCTTTTCCCTTCTCCTTTTCCTCCCTTGCAATTAATTGGCTCCACATCACAGGGGTAATTGCTCCCTTTTTTTTGTTGTTGTCAAAATCAAGCTTTGGTACCTTATGCAGCCTGCAAATTTTAGAAATTAATGAAGGAAAAAATAGACTACCACTTCCCTTACCAGCACATTTGTAGGTCTCGTCCACGATTAGACGTCCTACGTTGATTTTTCTTCCCAATATGAAGGAATGCAGCAAAGCCATCCACTCTTCTAAAACAGTTTCGTTGTGTGTGGTTGGCATAATTATTTACAATGATCAATTGATGATGGCAAAATTACTCAATCTCTGCGAGGAGAATGGTCTCTATGGCATTACTCTGACTTACTTTCCAATAATGCTTTAGTCTCTGGCCGTTCACCTTGAATGTTGTCCCCGTTTTCAAGTCTTTGATGTCTATTGCTCTATGAGCATAAGGATTGACAACTTCAAATGGTCCTGACCATCTGGATTTGAGTCTACCTAGAAATAACTTAAGCTTTGAATTGAAGAATAGAACTTTTTTGCCTTACTTCAAACTGTCTTGGCAAAATTATGTTGTCATGCCATTTTTTTGTTCTTTCTTTATAAAGCCTGGCATTTTCATAGGCTTGTTCTCAAAACTCCTCCAACTCATTCAAGTTTAACAATTTTTTCTTACTTGCAGCCTTCCATTCCATGTTTAACTGCTTGGTTGCCCAATAAGCTTGGTGTCTAGCATTATATTGGTTACCGCCTTGGTTTGCCCATGAAAAGTTTGGATGTTGCTTCCAACCTGCATTATAGGTATTGAAATGTGGGTTAAAATTATGATTGAAATTGCCAACAAAATTTACCGATTCAAGATTTGTTGGGCATTCTTCCACATTATGATCCTCTCCACAAATAGTGCATAATGGTTCTATTGCCTTTACTTCTTGGACTTCAGTAGGTTTTTGCATTGACTTCACTATATTAGTGAGATTGGAAATTTGAGCATTGATAGATGATAGTGCATCAAGATTTAATTTTCTAGCAGTTATTGTTCCGGTTCCCAGTCTAATAGTAGGATATTGGAGATCATTGGTGGCAATCCTTTCAAGGATATCAAATGCCTCTGTATAATTTTTGTCTAGTAATGAACCGTTTGCCGAAGCATCAATCACAGTTCTAGAATGAGCATTGAGTCTGTTATAAAAGGTCTCTATTTGGGTCCAATTAGGAGATCCATGCATGGGACATCTTCTCAACAGGTCCTTAAAATGCTCCAAGGCATCATACAAAGTCTTATCATAAACCTACCTAAAAGTGATGATATCGCTCCGCAGCTTGGGATTAAGTTTAGGTGGCTAGAATCTAAGAATGAACTTCTGGCGTAATTCTGCCCATGAATTAACTGAACCAGGTGGCAAAGAACTTAGCCACGTTTTTGCTATGTCTTTCAAGGAAAATGAAAATAGCCTCAACTTCATTGTCTCTTCAGCTACACCAGGTTGCTGAAATAGTTGGCACACCTCCACGAATTGCATCACGTGTTTCTTTGAGTCTCCAGTAGGTGATCCATCAAATAAACATACATTCAACAGTGTCTAAATCATTATTTTAACCCCTTGGCTCGGCCTAGATGCTAGACCGAACTGAGTGAGCTACATTGGGTTTACCGAGACAAACCCGAACAATTACTTAGAAAATGAACCATTGTTTTCTTTTTATCTTGTCTAAATGCATAATTAAGTCCTAAGGTGATCTTGCTGGCAGAGGTGAAATTCACAATTAAATCGGGTGTCAATTTGACTTCTAATTGGTCGAGAACGCACTCTAGGGACCAAACTGCAATTTTGGAAAATTGAGGGAACTTCCTTGAATCTAAAGTTACCAAACCTTAATTAATTAGGTTACATGCATTCTGGTTAAATTTCAACTTAAGATAATCATCCAAACTCATTTATTTGCATGATCAAGAAACAAGGATTAAATTGCTAAGATTCAAACTTCAGCAAAGCATATTACCAGAAATAACAAACTGGTAACGATACACCCCTTGCCTATATCGATATGGTTATATTTTGCATAGCATATCAGTACGGTCCTCAAGTGTACCGATACCAGTAGTTCGATATCAAAATAGAGGATTCCAGAAGCAAAAAGTGTACAAATACCATTGGCCATGTACTGACACCTAGTGTATTTTTCTAAGGGGTGTACCGATACCCTTGTGCAATTCTGTACACTATTGAGCCAAGATAAACCCCGGATGTTGATCCCTGAGGACCCGTATCTGTACGGCTAGGTCTGTGATGACCTCTTGGTCGAACATATGACGCTTAGGCTCAATCTAACTTGCTTTAAACATTATACAAACATCTTATAACAAATCTAACAACATTTCCTTAACCAAATAGGCATGCTAGAAGACCATTCAAACCATAGCAATCAAATCAAAGATCCTATAGGCATGATCTCTACCTAAGCATGCAATTCCCATCCCAACCCCTTAAAGCAAGTCATAAAACCTCATACAAGTCTGAAATACCAAATGATACATATCGAAAACAGGGAGTAACCAAACAACCCTTCCAATTACAACTTGGTCACATTGCCCTTTTATTACTATTTAGCATTTATAAAACCGTACTTGAAATAGCTTTTCCCTTAGATTGCTTCTTGCTTGCTCGTTGTCCGAAAATGCCTACTTTTCTGCATTGATGAGAAAGGAGAGCGTAAGTATGAAAGCTTAGTGGGGGATTCTCGAAAACACTCATAATGCATTTAAAACCATTTGTTTTTAAACAAGTATTAAATCTCATGCCAAGACATCTCATGCTTCTATTGCCTTTCCAAAATATGCACATTTAAACATTTCGCCACACATGTATCAGAGATTTCTAGCATAAACCTCAATTTAAGCTTTCTCATGCTAAATATTAAAATAGCAAAGCTTAAAGAGCACCACATGTATAAACCATATTATTCAAAACATAATCCATTACTCATGATACCTTAATTCATATATTGGCATTCAAGTGCCCCAAAACCAAGCCATTCCATTTGTAAAAACACATCGGATACACGGATTTCCCAAGTGGTTCCTTTAACCACTTCACATACATCCTTGAAACGGAGCACGGTACTAGTTCCCCTTAATAGTTATGACGTATAAATTCACCAGCGGGAGAATTGGCACACTCTTGACCCATCAACACACATGAGGCGACTTATTATAGTGCACTTTAAACCCTATGGCATGCCAACTATATCTGATAACATTTAATCATTTCCACTTGCCAATATATTCTATTAAAACATATTACCTCGTTTTACATATGCATCAAATCAAACCACCTTCAATGCAATAAACCATGCATTTCTCATTCTCAAAATCCTTTTCATAAATCATTTGCCCAACTCATATAGCATAAACATATGATCATTTATATCATATTTCATTTCAAAACATGCATATAATAGTTGGTAATCCAAATCATAAATATGTACATGAGATTGTATTTTGCAAAACCAAAAATGAGAGCGAGAGCGTCCCATACTTACTTTCGAGCTTAGACAAGTGTTTCAAACTTAATCTAAACTCCCAAAAATCACCTTCAAACCTTAAATAAGCTGTAAACCAAGTTTCCACTCACCAACAACACAAAGCTTCACTTGTTGGTGCTTAATCAAGCTTCCAAAGCCTTTGAAACCCCTCCAATTGCTAAAGGATTTGTCTGCCCTGTTTTATCCACACCAAAACAAAGGATTAATGCATTACTATGCATCTCCAATCCCAACAACTTCTATTCTCAACTTCGCCTCACTAAAAACCATCAATCGCCATCCAAGAACAACTAAAAACATCACTGAACCCAAACTAAACAAAGCCCAGCCATAACCTAATTATTTTAACATCCTAATAACATCATTCCACATCTAAAAATATCAATCTAACAACCTTATATCTCCAGCAACATTTTAAAACCAAGAACACCTCAAAAGCTAACTATTTACCATCTATAAAAATAGCAATTCACTTAGTTTCGGGATTCCTTTTATTAAACGCTTCTCATAACATTAAAATATATCTTACATGTGATCTATATTAATTAGAATCAACACAAATTAGATTTATTACCAAGATCTATCAAATTTCTTATCAAAACTCAATTAAAACCTTTTAACCATGATTTATTCATTAAAATATAACAAAAATCAATTGTAAAGGATCAAGGACTTTGGAATTTCAGTAAATAACCTTTGATTAGAGGAGAGAAACGAAAATCACCTCTAATAGCTAACTCTCCCCTTAATTGGCATGATTTGAATGAAATCTCCAAGAAAGCAACTAGAATTTGATGTAAAAATCAAAGGAATCAATTAAGAAATCAAAATGAGATGATTCCTGGACATTTTAGAGTAAAATTGGTAGTTTGGCTACTAAGAAAGTTGAGAGCAAAAGTAGTTACGTAAGAAACTGAATTTAGTTAATAGAAATCCTTTTAATTAAATCTATTTTACTTTTATATATTAACCATTTAAAAATAACCTAAATTAAGGGAAAAGTATGATTAAAAACATTCGTAAATTAGCTCCTTAAATATTCTAAGTTTTGGCCATTTTAAAATTTAGTCACCAAAACAGTTTTGAAAACTTTATATTTTAGTCACCAAACCAAAATATCCTTAAATCTGATTCTCTTTCCTCAAATTGAGTTTTCCAAAACTCTTAATATATTAATTAAACATTTTCTAATATTTTCCCATATTTTATTTTAGCCAAAAATAATTTATTATGAATTAATTCCCAAAACTAGCTCGAATCGCCTAATATGGTTCCCCTAAACCGTCTAATCTAGCTAACTACCGGCTAGGCCCAAATTCGGGGTGTTACAACTCTCCCCCACTTAAGAAATTTCGTCCTCAAAATTTACTTTACGGAAAAGGTAAGGAAACTGCTTCTTCATGTCCTCTTTACTTTCCCACGTGGCTTCCTCTACACCATGATGTCGCCACAACAACTTTACCAACTCAATGGGTTTTTCCACGAATAACTTTCTACTAGAATCTAAGATTTAACGGTTCCTCATCATTTGTCAAATACGGATTCAACTCAATCTCCTCAACAGGCATCACGTGCAATGGGTCCGATCTATATCTCCGAAGCATCGATACATGAAAAACATTATGTATCCTCTCCAACTCCACAGGTAACCTTAGCTTATAAGTGTTGCGCGTAATAAGTGCTACGCAATTGTGCAAGTATACACGTCGCAATTAATAAAGTGATATGAGTACCGAGTATCGTCTCCACAGGGATTGGTTTGGGCCACTTTGTCTTAGTTATCGGACTGTAAAAGTAAAAACACAATTGATATTAGGAGTTGATTTTAACGAGTAAAGTAAAAGCAATAAAATAAAAGAATAGATGAAAGCAAAAGAGAGGATAGGCTAGGTTATCATGAGTTGAGGTGTGATAGCCGATTGGATCGTCTTGGTGATTGAGTAGCAGCCGGATTGCCAGGGCAATTCTGTTATGATTGCCTAGTCGATTGCCAGGGCAATTTGGTTGCAATTGCCTGGTTGATTGCCAGGGCAATTATGCCGTGTTGCCTGGTCAGTTTCCAGGGCAATTCCCCCTCGTTGTCTAATCAGATTGCCTGGGCAATGCTCCCGCGATTGCATGGGCAATTAAGGATGGGTCGATTGCCTGGGCAATTGAGCATTCACTTCCAAAGTTCGGCGAAGCGTTCTTCAATGGTTTCTTCTTATCCCTAAGTCAAAACTCTAGCTATTTGTGCATGCCTTGATAATACATCCATGCGTGAATCAAGGGTGAACAAAAACCAATCTTGCGCTCCTCTTAGCCGTTGAAATCCTAAACTTATTCCTAAGTCGGATTAGTCTTTACCATCAATTGATTGAATAAAGACCATGCTCATTCGTTTCTTGAATCTAACTCTCCTAATATTAGATAAATAGATGAAGTTACGAGATCCTCTCCCAATTCACTCGCAAACAAGATTGAGAACCAAGAATGAACAAACTTTGAAAATTGAATTGAAACTCAAAAACCTAAACAAAATCCAATTGTTTTTCACAACAACAAAACACAATAACCCAAACCAATCAAGTTAGTTCATGGTTGGGTTCAAAAGATATACAAAGAATAATCCCCAAACCATGAATCTAATGGAAGCAAAGAAAAAGAAGAACAAATCGAACTCTCTCTCCCCTTGCTCTCTTGTCAAAATCTCTCCCTTCTTGCCCTTTGGAGTTGTCGAAAATCCTCTCTTCTTGCTTAACTCTCTTTGACGGCTTGGTCATTTAAATAGGAGATGGCTAGGTCAAAATCCTTCTTGAGGAGGAAGTTAAGTTGGAATTAAATTATCTTTAAAGAATATAATTCTTTATTATATTTAAATTCCTTCTAGAACTTCTCCTATCTTCTTGGGATTTAATTTCTCTTTAACCTATTCATGGAAATCAAACTCTTTTGGGATTTAACTTTGATCCACGTCATCTTGGGCTTACCTAGTCATCAATTTCGACTACCATATCATCTTATTCCTTGTCGAAAATTGCCTTGGCAACTAGCTCGGCATCTCCTTCAAGCATTGCCCTGGCAACTAGCTCGGCATCTCCTATATGCATTACCTTGGCAACTGGTTCCAGCCTTGCTTTGGCAAGTGATTCTGCACACACACACAAAAACACACCAAAGCAGCATCTTTTTCCACAAAAATCACCAAGTTATGTAATCAAGCTCAATGGTGGAAAGAAACATGAATTAATGCATGAATGACTAATTATGCAACTAATATGAGCCTAAGTCTAACAATAATATGAGTAAAAAGGGTAATAAAAATAGTACTTTTGAACACTTATCAATAAGCAACTAGACAAACATGCTCTAGAACCTCATAAGGCCCAATGAACCTTGGACCTAACTTTCCCTTTCGTCCAAACCTCAATACTTTCTTCCAAGGTGAAACCTTAAAAATACTCTCTCTCAAACCGCAAACTCAATCTCCCGACATTTCAAATCAGCATAGGCCTTTTGCAGTTCCGAAGCATCTTTCAACCGATCACAAACAAGCTTTACCTTCGCATTGGTGTCTTTCAACACATCAGGCAAAGGAACATACTTTTCACCCACCTCAGCCTAACAAAGTGGCGTACGACACCTCTTACCATACAAAGCTTCATAGGAGTCATTTGAATACTAGCCAGATAACTATTGTTATAAGCAAACTCTACGAAAGGTAGTTTCTTATCCCATGTTTCTTGAAAATCAATGATGCAACACCACAACATATCCTCTAATACTTGGATAACGAGTTCAAACTGACCATCCGTTTGAGGATGATACAAAGTACTGAAATTCAACTGCATACCCAAGGCCTTATGCAAAATCTTCCAAAACCTCGCTGTAAAATACGGATCCCTATCTGATACTATAGACTTAGGCACCCCATGCAACCTTACAATTTTAGCAATATACAACTCCGCCAACTTATCCAAAGTATATGCATATACATAGCCAAAAAATGTTCACACTTCGTAAACCTATCCACAATCACCCACAAGGAATTCTTCTCTAATGGCGTCAAAGGCAATCCAGTTAAAAAATCCATGGTAATTCTCTCCCACTTCCATTTTGAAATCCTCAACGTTTGCAACAATCCAGATAGAAGTTGATGCTCAGCCTTAACATGCTGAAATACCATACGAGCAACAAAATCCGCCACATCCTTCTTCAAACCAACCCAAGAATATTCTTTCTTCAAATCCTGATACATCTTTGTACTTCTAGAATGCCTAGCAAAAGGACTCGAATAAGCTTCAGTCAAGATAGTGTGCCTCAACTCCTCACCTTTCGGCACAACCATTCGACTCTTAAAGCACAAAACACCCTCATCATTAAAACAAAAATCCATATGATTACCATCCATAATATCCTTAACATGTGGTGCCAACAAATCATCATACAGTTGTTTCTTCTTGATCAATTGCAACAACGATGGCTTCACTTGCAACTCATCCAATAAACCACCATCTCGCGTCACACTCAATCGAGCAAACATTACCCTCAACTCTACCGCAACCTTTCTACTCAAGGCATCATCT
Source organism: Hibiscus mutabilis (assembly GCA_019671005.1). Taxonomy (NCBI): domain Eukaryota; kingdom Viridiplantae; phylum Streptophyta; class Magnoliopsida; order Malvales; family Malvaceae; genus Hibiscus; species Hibiscus mutabilis. The sequence continues at coordinate 35,028,241 of CM033736.1, forward strand.
ACAACATTAGCTTTACCCGTATGATACCCAATCATGAAATCATAGTCCTTAAGCAACTCTAACCATCTTCGTTTCCTAAAATTTAACTCCTTTTGTGACATCAGATACTTCAAGCTCTTGTGATCTATATACACGGTACACTTCTCACCATACAAATAATGCCTCCAAATCTTTAATGCAAACACCACCGCGACAAGCTCTATATCATGCGAAGTATAATTGCGTCCGTGCACCTTCAACATCCTAGATGCATAAGCCACAACTTTTCCCCCTTGCATCAACACATATCCTAAACCAATATAGGATGCATCGGTATAAACTACAAACTCTTTCCTCGGCTCAGGTTGAATCAAAATCGAAGCTTGCATCAAAGCTTCCTTCAACTTATCAAAAGCTTGTTGTCTATTCTCCGTCTACTCAAAACTTACATCCTTTTTATAAGAACTTTGTCAAAGGAGAAGCAACCTTCGAGAAACCATCCACAAAGCGACGATAATACCCTACTAACCCCAAGAAACTATGAACCTTTGTCACCGACTTAGGTTGCTTTCGATTCACGATCACCTCAATCTTTTGTTGATCCACATGGATACATTTTGTCGAAACAACATGACCAAGAAAGACCACTTGTTTAACCAAAAACTTACACTTTTCAACTTGGCATAAAGCTTATTATCCAAAAAAGCTTGCAACACAATCCGTAGGTGTCGATCGTGATCTTCCTCGGTACGAGAGAACACAAGAATGTCATTAATCAATACTACCACGAATTGATCCAAGAATTCCTAGAATACCCGATTCATCATGTCCATGAAAGCTGCGAGTGCATTAGTCAACCTAAAAGGCATAACTAAGAACTCATAATGCCCATAACGCGTGCGAAAAGCTACCTTTGGCATGTCTTTATCCTTTACCTTCAAGTGATAATACCCAGATCTCAAATCAATCTTGAAAAACACTGTAGCACCTTAGAATTGATCAAATAAGTCATCAATTCTTGGCAAATGATACTTATTCTTAATCGTCAACTTATTCAGTTGTCGATAATCGATGCACATTCTCATCGTGTTATTCTTATTTTTCACAAACAACACTGGTGCTCCCCGTTGTGACACACTAGGTCAGATGAAACCATAATCTAACAACTCTTAAAGTTGCATCTTCAGCTCTTTCGGTGCTATGTGATACAGAATAATCGACACCAGATCTGTATTCGCATACGTCTTCGTATAAAACTCTACATCTTATTTAGTGGTAATCCAGAATACCCATATAAAATCACAAATAATTCGAATATCCTGAACATGTACCTCATTCTTATATGGGTTTATAACATAAGCTAGATATGCTTGACCACAAGCTCTAATAACTTCCACACTTATAAAGATGAAACTATGTTGGACAAGAATTTAACATTCCCACCCACAACCCCTACTTCATAATCCTCAGCAAGTTTCAACAAAAATCGCTTGGTTTCGAGGTCGACCACAGCTGTATGCTCGGCTAACCAATCTATTCCCAAGATTACATCAAAACCATGAAATCGCAATTCTATCAAATCAGCCGCAAACATATGACCTTGAACCATCAAAGGACATCTCTTAAACAACCTCCTAGCGACTACTGTCTCTCCAAAAGAACTAGTTACTCGAATACCCACATCTAACACTTCTAAATGTATATCAAGAAAACGTGCATGTTCACGCAAGATGTATGAATGTGTAGAACTAGAATCTATCAAAGAAAGTAATGATATGGACTGCAAAGTAAAAGTACCTGTAATCACATATGTGTCATTCCTTCCCACGTGATGCGCATAGATCCTCTCAGGTCCACCACTTTCAGGTTAAACCGCCACTGTATGAGCAACAGTCCTCTAACCTTCTTTTCTACACTAGAATTTACCTAGACCGCACCCTCAGCCTCTCTGTGGTATAGCAGCAGGCGCAAGAGCCTATCCATCCCTAGCCATCTACAGACAATCAAGCCTAATGTGATCCCGCAAACCACAATTTTAGCATGTACCAAGAGTCCCCCAACACACTCATGAATGCCGCCTACCACACCGCCCATACTCAAGTACTCGAACATAGGTGTTCTAACTGTGTTGTCCATGCCCAGCAATACTCCCACCACATCTCTGGTCAAGGCAATACCTCATATCCTGATACTTCTTATACTAATCTCTAACAGCATCTAACTCGGCAATCTTTTTCCCAACACTAGAATTCTGCGAACAAGAGGATAATCCCAGATTCTACTCTATATCCTTAGCTCGAGAAACCAAAATATCAAACTCAGTGTAATCTGAGACAAACCCAAATGATTACTTAGAAAATGAACCATTTTTTCTTTTTATCTTACCTAAATGCATAATTAAGTCTTAAGGTTATCATGCTGGCAGCGGTGAAATTCACAATCAAATCGGTCGTCAATTTGACTTCCAATTGGTCGAGAATGCACTCTAGGGACCAAATTGCAATTTCGTAAAACTGAGGGAACTTCCTTGAGTCTAAAGTTACCAAACCTTAATTAATTAGGTTACATGCATTCTGGTTAAATTTCAACTTAAGATAATCATCCAAACTCATTTATTTGCACAATCAATAAATAGGGACTAAATTGCTAAGCTTCAAACTTTAGCAAAGCACATTACCAAAATAATAGACTGGGTACCGATACACCCCTTGCCCATATCGATACGGGTATATTTTGCATATGGTATCAGTACGGTCCTCATGATACCGATACCAATAGTTCGATATCAAAATAGGGGATTCTAGAAGCAAAAAGGCGTACCGATACGGTTGCCCGTGTACCGACACCTAGTGTATTTTTTAAAGGGGCGTACCGATACAAATATAGGTGTACCGATACCCCTGTGCAATTCTACGCACTTTTGAGCCGTGATAGACCCCGCGTACCGATCCCTGCGGACCTATACCGATACAGCTAGGTCTGTAATGACCTCTTGGTCAAACATATGACACTTAGGCTCAATCTAACTTGCTTCAAACATCACACAAACATCTTATAACAAGTCTAACAACATTTCCTTGACCAAATAAGAATGCTAAAAGATCATTCAAACCATAGCAATCAAATCAAAGATCCTATAGGCATGATCTCTACCCAAGCATGCAATTCTCATCCCAACCCCTTAAAGCAAGTCATAAAACCTCATACAAGTTCAAAATACCAAATGATACATGTCCAAAATAGGGAGTAACTAAACAACCCTCCATATTACAACTTGGTCACATTTCCATTTTATTACTACGTAGCATTTATAAAATTGTCCTTGAAATAGCTTCTCCCTTGGAATGCTTCTTGCTTGCTCACTGTCCGAAAATGCCTACTTTCTGCATTGATGAGAAAGGAGAGCGTAAGCATGAAAGCTTATTGAGGGTGTAATATCCCAAATTTTGGCTAGTGACCAAAATGTAAATTTTGAAAGTTTTGTGGCTAAAGTATAAACTTTGGAAAAGTTTTGGGACCAAAGTATAATTTTCAAAAGTTATGTATTTTAACCCCTTAAATGAATAGTTTAGCCCCAAGAATGACGTTTTCGTGTTATTTGAATTTTTCGTACGGAGTTTGTATTAATGGCTATAAAGCGATAAAGTTCAAAAAAATATTCGGATAATCGGATTGAATCGAATATCCAGGATATTTTGAAGGGTGATAAGGCAAGGTTAATTATGTCATTTTAAATGTCTAAGATATTTTCTTTTTGTTGTAAGAATATGAACCCTTGGATTTAAGTTGATTTTCCATGTTAAATATGAGCCGTTGAATGAAAAATGGAAAGATCATACTTTTGGAAAATTATAAGGGCAAAGTTGGTAACTACTAACTTAAGATTAAATCTAGGCCATTGGATGAAGGATGATGACATGTGGTACATTATGGATTCATTGGATTTAGGGGCAAAATAGTTATTTCACTATTTGGAGGATATTTTCAATATTTATGGATTTTAAAATGCTAAATAGCATTAATTAAAGGAAAAAGAAAATAAAAGAATTTTCTCTTCTATCTTCTCTAACGTGGGGTTCCAAGAGGCCAAGGTAAGAAAGCTATTTTTGATTTTTCTCCCTAAATTGCTTGGATTTAGGGTCAAGACATGAAAATACAAATTTGTTCTCCATTGAATTCTCTTTCAGTTGGCATAAAAATTTCATGGAATTGTTGGACGATACTCTTGAATTTTAAGGAGAGATAATTTAGGGTTTAGGGATCCAAATGAATTAGAATTGAATTATGGAAGATTATGTGATGTTCTATTAATTCCATGCTTGATTGAAGTTGAAATTGATGTATTCTTGATGGAATATCATTTGGTTAATTAGGATTTAATTTGGGGTTTAAGGATTCAAGTTGAATTTGGAGTTTTCATGAAAGGAAAATGTTGGAATAACATAATTGAAGGTTAATTTGAGGTGTTGGAATGGTTAACGCATGTTAAAGATCAAATTTGTTTCCCTAACTAGCTCTAGCCTTGCTTTGGCAAGTGATCCTGCACATACACACAAAACACACCAAAGCAGCATCTTTTCCCACAAAAACTACCAAGTTATGTAATCAAGCTCAACGATGGAAGGAAACATGGATTAATGCATGAATGGCTAATTATGCAACTAATATGAGCCTAAGTCTAACAATAATATGAGTAAAAAGGGTAAGAAAAATAGTACTTTTGAACACTTATCACTTATCAAATCTATTTTTTGTCAAAACAAATGGAATTGAATTCCAAGTTGTAGATTATTTTATAGAAACATTTCTTTGAAGGTAACACAGACTGTCAGATTATAAAATGAGTGTCTTATTGGTATTATTAATTGTGCATGTAAGGGATGAATGCGAAGCATTCCAGTAAACACGAGAATTTGGAAATTCAGTAAATAAAGCAAAGGATCAAACTTGAAGTTTTCTTAAGTTATTCAATTTAGTTCGAGATAAGAAGTGTCAAGGTGAGTGAAATTGCATACATATCATGACACATTGATGTTTTATACATCATTGGGATGGCTTGCGATGAGCCTACCCAAATTTTATTGTCATTATATTTATGTCATAGAGCATATGATTGACATATTTTAAATATGTCAAAAGTTGAATATAAATGCATGGATCACTAGTTATATATGATGTTATAGTATGAATGTTATTTCGGGTATGAACTGTCCAATGTTAAATTATGTTGATATACATTGCAATGGATGAAATAAATATGGAATATATGCCCAAGTATGTCATTGAGGGGCGGGGTATAGTTGGCATGCCATAGAGTCCAGTAGCACGCTGCATACTCGGTTTAGCACTATAGTGTATATAAAGGACACTTAGTGCATATTGATAAGTGTTCAAAAGTACTATTTTTCTTACCCTTTTTACTCATATTATTGTTAGAATTAGGCTCATATTAGTTGCATAATTAGCCATTCATGCATTAATCCATGTTTCCTTCCATCGTTGAACTTGATTACATAACTTGGTAGTTTCTGTGGGAAAAGATGTTGCTTCGGTGTGTTTTGTGTGTATGTGCAGGATCACTTGCCAAAGCAAGGCTAGAGCTAGTTGCCAGGGCAATACATGAAGGAGATGCCGAGCTAGTTGCCAGGGCAATGCATGAAGGAGACGTCGAGCCAGTTGCCAGGGCAATTGTCGACAATAGCAAAGGTGATATGGTGTCGAAATTGATGACTAGACAAGCCCAAGATGACGTGGAGCAAAGCCCAATCCCAAGGGAATTTGATTTCCATGAAGAGATTAAAGAAGAATTAAACTCCAAGAAGATATGAGAAGTTCTAGTAGGAATATAATTATAATAAAGAATTATATTCTTTAAAGATAATTTAATTCCAACTTAACTTCCTCCTCAAAGAAGGACTTTGACCTAGCCCTATAAATAAGAGGCCATATCGTCAAACTCCATAGAGAGCAAGGGAGGGGAATTTCGACAACTCCAAGGAGGGCAAGAGGAGAGAATTTTCGACAAGCATCTAGGGTAAGGAGGATTTCGACAAGCCTCCTTCTTCATCTTTTTCTTTCTTGTTCGATTGGGTTCATGCTAGGGATTATTTATCTTGTGTTTCTTTGGAACCTAGCCATGAACTAAATCTATTTGACTATGGTTATTGTGTTTTGTGGTTGTGAGAAACTTTGGTTTTTGTTTAGATAATAAGAGTTTGCACTTTTCTATTCAAGGTTTATTCATTCTTGGTTCTTATTCTTGTTTGCGAGTGAATTGGGAGAGGATCTCGTAATTTCATCTATTTATCTAATATCGGGAGAGTTAGATTCAAGAAACGAATGAATATGATCTTTATTCAATCTATTGATGGTGAAGATTAATCTGGCTTAGGAATAAGTTAAGGATTTCAACGGCTAAGAGGAGCGCAAGATTGGTTGTTGTTCACCCTTGATTCACGCAGGGATGTATTATCAAGGCATGCACAAGTAGCTAGAGTTTCAACTTAGGGATAAGAAGAAACCATTGAAGAACGCTCTGCCGAACCTTGAAGGTTGCTGCCCAGACGCCCAAGTAGTTGCCCAACTAGTCACCCGGGCAACCATCGATTAGCTGCCAAGGCAACCCCGTTGTGCAAGTTACCACGGCAACTGAGTTGCCCGTGCACTCTTTTACCAAGACGATCCAATCGGCTATCACACCTCAACTCACGATAACCTGGCCTATCTCTCTCATTTGATCTCATCTATTCTTTTACTTTATTGCTTTCTAGTTTAGTTATTAGTAAAACTCCTATAATCCTTTATTTGTGTTTTTACTTTTTACAGTGCAAGAGACTAGATTCTTGAAGTGGCACCAATCCCTTTGGAGACGATATCTTTTATACTATAACTTGCAACGTGTATACTTGCACAATTGCGTAGCACTTATTACGCGCAACATATATGGTGGGCACGACCTTATGTGTATTATGGTGGGCACGACCTTATGTGTATTAGCACTTTGATGCATATTTGACTCGGTACCCAGGGTCCTCATAGGCTTATATTTGGGCTATAGTTTATTGGTTAATAAATGATAAATAGGTGAATAAGCTTATGAGCTTTTAGAATAAATGGCAAGTATATTGGTAAGAAATTTATATCTGGTTTATATTATGTTAATATATGATTAACATGATGGTAATACATATCTAGTGATCATGATGCATATATGGCATATTGTGATAAATGGACAAGCATGAAAGTCTTATGACATTGGCATATAGTCAATCATTACTAATGCAATGTGAAAGTTGATGCATTGGCATATATCATGTTATATAAACATCGCCATGAAGTCAAATAAGTTTAAATTATTACCTCACTAAGTTCGTACTTAGCGTGTGTTTGATTGTGCACACGTAGATGGTTCGAATCATTGGAGTAAGCAAGGAGTTGCATCAAGTTCAGAAATTTTCATCAAGCTGTCGCAGTAATGACATCCTACTTGAGGTTTTTAATTTATTTTAGTGGCATGTATAAATGGGATAATTTTGTTTATTTTAGTTCAACGTTTAATATTTTTGAACAGTCAAATTTATTTTTTTTCAAAGTAAAGGAGCTCGGATTTTGTGTATTAGTCAATATAAATATTTTCAAAGGTTTTAAATTTATAAAATTTTTGAATAAAAATCATGTTATTGTTCTGTGACATCTCTGACTCATATTCGGTAATCGAATACGAGAATGAGGTGTTATAGAGGGATTCTCAAAAACACTCATCAATGCATTTAAAACCATTTGTTTTCAAAAAAGTATTAAATCTTATGCCAAGACATCTCATGCTTCTATTGCCTTTCCAAAATACGCACATTTAAACATTTCGCCACACATGTATCATGGATTTCTAGCATAAACCTCAATTTAAGCTATCTCATGCTAAACATTAAATTATCAAAGCTTAAAGAGCACTACATGTATAAAACATATTATACAAAACATAATCCATTACTCATGATACATTAATTCATATATTGGCATTCAAGTGACCCAAAACCAAGTCATTCCATTTGTAAAAACACATCGGATACACGGATTTCCTAAGTGGTTCCTTCGACCACTTCACATACATCCTCAAACTGGAGCATGGTACTACTACCCCTCAACGGTTATGATGTATAAATCCACCAGTGGGAGGATTGGCACACTCTTGACCCCTTAACCTCTGCGGTTCTCATGGTGGAGCATGGCACACTCTTGACCCCTCGACACACATGAGGTAACTTATTATAGTGCACTTTAAACCCTATGGCATGCCATCTATATCTGATAACATTTAATCATTGCAAGTAACACCCTGAATTTGGGCCTAGATGTTAGATAGATCAACTAGACGGTTCGGGGAACCAAATTAGGCTATCCTAGATAGTTTCGAGAATTAATTCTTAATAAGTGGTTTTTGGTTAAAATAAAATATGGAAAAATGTTAAAAAATATTTAATTAATATTCTAAGTATTTTGGGAAACTCAATTTGAAGGAATAAAAATGGATTTTGGGACATTTTGGTCTAGTGACTAAAATGTAAAGTTTTCAAAACTGTTTTTGTGTCTAAATCGTAAAAGAGTCAAAATTTAGAATCTTTAAGGAGCTAATTTATCAAAGTTTTCCATCAGATTTTCACCTTAATTTAGGCTATTTTTAAAAGGTTTTAAAAAGGTTATTTAATAAAATAAAATAGAATTGATTAAAAGGATTTTGAATAACCAAAATCATTTTCTCACGTAACAACATTTGCTCTCAACTTTCTCAGCAACCAAACTATCAATTTCATTCTAAAATTCTCAGGAATCAATCTCTTTTGATTTCCTAATTGATTCCTTTGATTTCTATACCAAATCCTATTTGTTTTCTTGGAGCTTTCATTCAAATCTTGCCAATTAAGGGAAAAATCAGCAATTAGAGGTGATTTTCGTTTCTCTCCTCTAATTAAAGGTTCTTTACTGAAATTCCCAAGTTCTTTATCCTTTACAACTGATTTTTGTTATATATTTATGATTAAATCATGATTATAATGTTTTAATTGAGTTTTGATGAAGTATTTGGTGGATCGTGTTATGGATTTGATTTTGTGTTGAATTTAATTGAGTTTGATCACATTTAAAACATGTTTTAATGTTATGAGAATAGATTAATAAAAGGAATCCCGAAACTAAGTGAATTGATATATTTCTAGGTTGTCAATGGCTAGATTTCGAGGTGATCTTGGTGTTGAAAGGTTGCTGGAGGTATAAGGAAGTTATATTGAGGTTTTTGTATGTTAATTGATGATGTTAAGATGTTAAAATCAATAAGTTATGGCTGGGATTTGTTTAGGTCGAGTTTGATGATGATTTTGGTTGTTTAAAGGAAGTGTTTGGTGGTTTTTAGTGAGGCAAAGTTGAGATTATTGGTTGCTGGAGATTAGAGATGCATAGTAGTGCATTAATCCTCTATTTTTGCTTGGGTAAAGAAGGGGAGATAGATCCTATAGCTTTTGGAGAGGTTGTGGAAACTTCGGAAGCTTTTTTTCGCAACTGCAAGAGGGCATTGTGTTGTTGGTGAGTGGAATCGTAATTTACTGCTTTTAATAGGTTTGAAAGAGATTTTGGGAGTTTAGATTAAGTTTGAAACACTTATCTAAGCTTGGAAGTAAGTATCAAACGTTCTTGCTCTCATTTTTTATTTTGCAAAATACAATCGTATGCACGTGTTTATGTTTTGGTTTACCTACTGTTATATGCATGTTTTAGAAATGGAAGATGTTGCAAATGATCATATATGTTGATTATTGAGTATTGCAAATGATTTATGAAAAGAAGTTGAGAATGCTAGAATACATGGTTCAATGTATTGGAAATTGGTTTGATTTGATGCATATGTAAAACAGTAAGGTAATGAGGTTTTATTGAGTATATTGGTAAGTGGCTGGATTAAAAGTTATCAGAGATAGTTGGCTAGCATAGGGTTTAAAGTGCACTATAATAAGTCACCTCATGTGTGTCGAGGGTTCAAGAGTGTGCCATGCTCCACCATGAGAACCGCAGTGGTCAAGGGGTCAAGAGTGTGCCAATTCTCCCACTGGTGGATTTATACATCATAACCGTTGAGGGGTGATCCGGTTCAAGGATGTATGTGAATTGGTCAAAGGAACCACTTGGGAAATCCCTGTATCTGATGTGTTTTTGATATAATAGAATGGAATTGGTTTTGAGTCACGTGAATGCCAATATATGATGTATTGTATCATCAAAAATGGATTATGCTTTGTATAATATGGTTTATACATGAGATGCTCTTTAAGATTGCTATCTTGAGATTTTAGCATGTGAAAGCTTAAATTGAGGTTTATGCTAGAAATCCATGATACATGTGTTGCAAATGATTTAAATGTGCATGTTTGGAAAGGTTATAGAAGCATGAGATGATTTTGGCATGAGTTTTATATACTTGATTGAAAACAAAATGGTTTTAAAAAGCATTGATGAGTGTTTTTGAGATTCTCTCACTAAGCTTATAGCTTACGCTCTCATTTCTCATCAATGTAGAGAGATAAGCATTTTCGGACAACGAGAAAGTAAGGGTTGATCCAAGGGCTAAGTATTTTCAAGTATGGTTTTACAAATACTTAGTAGTAATAAGAGGCAATGTGACCAAGTTGTAATTGGGAGGGTTTTTTTGGTTACTCCATGATTTAAACAAGTTTTATTTGATGTTTCGGACTTGTATGATGCTTTATATTTTGCTTTGAGCGGTTGAGATATGTTTTGCATGCTTGGGTAGAGATCATGTCTATAGGGTCTTTGTTTGGATATGTTAGGATGTGAATGATCCTCTAACATGCCTATTTGATTTTGGAAATATTGCTTGGGATGTTATATGATGATTAGAGGTTGTTTGAAGCATGTTAGATTAAGCCAAAGTGTCATATGTCTGACCAAGAGGTCATTACAGGTCTGTCCATACTGGTACGGGTCCTCAAAGATCGATACGCAAAACCTGTCTAGGCTCAATCTAGGCAAAATTACACAGGCATACCGATACGCCTAGTAATCGTATCAGTACGCATAGTAGAAAATTACAAACAAGAGCAGCCGTATCGGTACGCCCTTTAGTCACTAGAATCCCCTGTTTCGAATATTGAACACCCGTATCGGTACGCTTGAGGACCATACCGATATGCCTTTGTGATTTATACCCGTACCGATATGGGAAGTCAGTGTATCGGTACGCAGGTCGTTATTTTTGGTAAAAATGTTTTCTGAAGTTTGAATCTTCAGAGTTTAATCCCTATTTCTTGATCCTGCAATTAAATGAGTTTGGATGATTATTTTAAGTTGAAATTTAACCTGAATATATGAAACATGACTAATTGAGGGTTGGTAACTTTAGATTTAAAGAAGTCTATGTAATATTCAAAAATTGAAATTTGGTCCCTAGAATGCAATCTTGTCAATTGGATGTCAAATCGACTCCCGATTGAGTTGTAAATCTCATCGCTGCTAGCAATATCACCTTAGGACTTAATAAATCATTTAGATAAGACGTAAGAAAAAATTGGACCTTCTTGTAAGTAAATCTTTAGGGTTTGTCTCGATAATCCCAATGTAACTCGCTCGATTTGATTTGACGTCTAGGCCGGGTCAAGGGTGTTACATTGCCACTTGACAATATATTCTATTAAAACATATTACCTCGTTGTTTTACATATGCATCAAATCAAACCATCTTCAATGCAATAAACCATGCATTTCTCATTCTCAAAATCCTTTTCATAAATCATTTGCCCAACTCATGTAGCATAAACATATGATCATTTATATCATATTTCATTTTAAAATATACATATAACAGTAGGTAACCCAAATCATAAACACGGGCATGAGATTATATTTTACAAAACCTAAAACGAGAGCAAAAATGTCCAATACTTACTTCTGAGCTTAGACAAGTGTTTCAAACCTAATCTAAACTCCCAAAAATCACTTCCAAACCTTTAATAAGTTGTAAACCACGTTTCCACTCACCGACAACACAAAGCTCCACTTGTCGATGCGTAATCAAGCTTCCAAAGCCTCTGAAACCTCTCCAATTGCTGAAGGATCCATCTCCCCTGTTTTACCCACAAAAAATAGAGGATTAATATACTACTATGCATCTCCAATCCCAGCAACATCTATTCTCAACTTCGCCTCACTAAAAACCATCAATCGCCATACACGAAAAACCAAAAACATCACCGAACCCAAACTAAACAAAGCCCAGCCATAACCTAATGATTTTAACATCTTAATAACATCATTCCACATCTAAAAATTTCAATCTAACAACCTTATATAACACCAAGAACACCTCAAAATCTAACTATTTACCACCTATAAAATTAGAAATTCAGTTAGTTTTGGGATTCCTTTTATTAAACTCTTCTCATAACATTAAAATATATCTTACATGTGATCTATGTCAATTAGAATCAACACAAATCAGATCTATTACCAAAATCTATCAAATTTCTTATCAAAACTCAATTAAAACCTTTTAATCATGATTTATTTATTAAAATATAACAAAAATCAATTGTAAAGGATTAAGAACTTTGGAACCTTTTATTAGATGAGAGAAACGAAAATCACCTCTAATAGCTAACTTCCCCCTTAATTGGCATGATTTGAATGAAATCTCCAAGAAAGCAAGTAAAATTTGATGTAAAAGTCAAATGAATCAATTAAGAAATCAAAAGGAAATCAAAAAGAGATGATTCCTAGACATTTTAGAGTAAAATTGGTAGTGTGGCTGCTAAGAAAGTTGAGAGCAAAAGTAGTTACGTAAGAAAGTGAATTTGGTTAATGGAAATCCTTTTAATTAAATCTATTTTACTTTTATTTATTAACCATTTAAAAATAAACTAAATTAAGGGTAAATTCTGATTAAAAACATTGGTAAATTAGCTCATTAAAGATTCTAAGTTTTGACCCTTTTACAATTTAGCCACCAAAACAGCTCTGAAAACTTTACATTTTAGTCACTAGACTAAAATGTCCCTAAATCTGATTCTCTTTCCTCAAATTGAGTCTTTGAAAACCCTTAATATTTCAATTAAATATTTTCTCATATTTTATTTTAGCCAAAAATAATTTATTATGAATTAATTCTCGAAACTAGCTCAAATCACCTAATCCAGTTCCCCTGAACCTTCTAATCTAGATAACTACAGTCTAGGCCCAAATTCGGGGCGTTACATTATCGTTTTAAGTTCAAAATTTACTACATATACCTCATGACCAATCAGTCCTGGCATTAAATTGTCCATGTTTGGTGCCAAGTGTTCTATAATAGGTATCTCTTCAGGATTTTTAGCAGCAATAGCAGGTGCGGGTGGAATCCCATTATTTATTGGTGGGTTCTCCTCATTATTTATGACATCGTCCACTCTATTTCCATTATAAGCCATTTTTTGAAGTTTTCTTTTCAATCTGCGTAGGGTTTTTTCAGTCTCTGGGTTGTATGGCCAATTTTCTTCCGCAGCGCAGCTCCTGGTCATACACCAAACAAACAAAATAAATAAAAATAAACAAAAACAAGAAAAAATCAAAACAATAAATTTCATTGCAATCCCCAGCAATGATGCCAAAAACTTATCGATTGACTAACGCTTGGCAAATAATTGATGAAATAGTGTAAATCTACCAGTAAAATAATGTCAAGTTTAGGTCTTTTTGCGTGCAAGTATACACGGTCATCAAGTAATACAGCAGTAAGCTGAGTATCGTATCCACATGGATTGTCCAGGAATTCAATGCCACAATAATTGCTTCTGAAATGAAACAGATGGGCTTGGATTGGGTTTTAGATTTAAGAAAAATAACTAAGGAAAAGAAAAGTAAAAGTCCATGAAGATTAGAAAACAAATATATTCAAATGGATGGTGGGCGTTGGCAATAGATGTATGGATTTCACGCTAGCAAAGATAACATTTAATAACTTCCAGCCTTGATTTTATTGTCGAGCAAATTTTAAGGTTAGTATTGCCTCTGTCGACAGCAATACCCTAAGTTAATTATGATTAACTCCTATATGTTTATAGCGATGTTTTTCAATAATTAACTTGGCAAATTTCTAATCTTTAGTTCTAAGGGGTAGATTCACTTCCAAAGTAAGCTCATCTACTTGAACATCTTCTGTCGAAGCTTTTCACCTTAGTACCTAGCAATTAATCGTTATCTCTTAAGTCTGTTAAGATATTAAGGGATATTATGCATGCACTGTCAACTGTCGTATGACAAATAATTTAGGAAAATTAAGTACTAGCAGGATAGACAAAAATGCCAAAGCATTCAATTATTAAAAACTGAAGAACAACTAAGAGTTCATCACAAAAACATCCCCAGCCAACTTAAAAAATTAGTTCATGGTTGGGGAAACCATCAACACATCATCGTTTTCAAATAACACCATCATTAAAACAAAATTAAAACAAAGAGAAATGGTCAAAGAAGGAGATCCATCAATGCAGCCCTTCAATAGATCCAAAACTCTCGGCTTAGCCGGGTCGAACCATAGTTCGCCCTTTTTTCTTGACCACGGTTCAGCCTCTTTGATCGCTCTCTCGGTTTATCATTGGGCTTCCTTTAAATAGGCACTCATGGAAACCCTAGATTGGGTTTGAATTTGAAATTTGGTTAAACACTTGATATAAACATGTTATCTTCTTATCCTCTCGTTTGAATTTAGGGCTGACAGAATCTTTAACCAACGGCTAACTAACCGGACATCAACCATCATTCGTTTGCTAATCGAGCTTGGCAATCCTCATCCTACTTTTGCCACAGCTACTCAGCATTTATCTTCTGCTTTATGCTCTGCTTTGCTCTGCCAAACCTATCCTACTCCTAACCTGCCACCAAAGTAAGAAAATACACCCTTACTTTGGCGAAAGAAACATTTCTTAACTCCTTAATGCAAATGCATGATTCTACTAGCTAAATGCACAAATATGCACTCAAAGTCAAGCAAAAGCATAGAAATATATATATATAAGAAAAGTAGTACTTTTGAGGAGTTAACAGAGGTCTACCCTATAAAGAATATGGAAACAATTACATCCGTAAGGCATCATCAAGAACACCTTGTTGGCTAAATGAAGCACAAATTAAAAGGAAAATATTGAAGATTCTCTCGAGCGTCTTCATGTGGTAACCATGTATACTACCCATTAGATTTGAGCATTTGAAGTATAACCGACTTCAACTCGAAATTTTGAACCTGAATAGGAGGTCTAACAATTATCGGTTGTAAATCATCCAGTTGGGGAACAATAACCTCGCGGAATATTCTGTTATGGGCTGGTGGGTGCAGTGGTGGGTTTTCATGATCGTGAGGGATTCTCTCATTGTTGTTTGGTTGTCTAGCCATTCTACTATTTTCGTTAATCCTTCTTCTAAAAGTTCTCTCAACTTCTACATCTAGCACAAAGAGTGGTGTGGTAGCACTTCTGGTCATACAAAACCTACAAAAAGTAATAAAAATGAAAGAAAGAACAAAAGGAAAGCTATTAGTCTAAAAAGAAATAAAGAAAACTAAATTGCCAGCAAAAACATAAAAACCAAATAACGCCGTCCCCGGTAACAGTGCCAAAACATGATCGATGTAAAAATGTCACACTATTAGTGCAAGCTACACTGTCGATGCTAGAATAGAAACAGGGAAATCATGTTTGAATATCAATCCCACGATGATGGTGTATTCAACTTAAGACTTATGTAACTATAATGCAATATTGTAAAAGTGGAAATTGTGGGTGCAATGGTGGTTGTAATAAAAGGATAACAAGATGAATAAATGATTAATTGTGGTAGCAATAACAAAGTAAATAAAGAGATAGAGAATTATAAAAAAAAAGCCTGGATCTCCTTGGTTTAGCTCGACAGAAAGATCAAGTACACTCTCGAGGGAATGAGATGGCACAATCAGCAATTAAAAGGTCAGCATGAGTACCAACTTCTATTCAATCTTCAACTATTGACTCAGGGATGTAGATTGGCTTCAACTTTCATTTTAAGTCTCTATAACCCTTTGAACAAATGGATCAACTCTCATTGTATCCATTCAACTTTCATTGTAAAACTCGTTAACCTGACTTGTCACTACATTTGGCGATGTCAGTGGCTAGCTTAACACTCTCATGCAAAACTTAAATCAGATCCAACAATTAAAGTTTAAGAAAAAGCTAATACGAATATATATTGAACTAAAGAAAATATTTCAACAAGTTCATACAGCTCAAAAGTTTAAACCACCAACGGTTAAGCATAAAATACAAGAGTAATCTCCAACAAACATCTAAATTAAGAAGATTTTAAGAAGATAACAAAGTATTTTCCTCGAGTCCGCACTTGATTCCTTTTTTCTTCAGATAAATCTGCCTCTTTTTACCTCTAATCTCCAGAAATGAGCTCAATGAGCCAAATAAGGGTAGAGAAAGCTCGAAGGTTGAAGATGATATGAAAAATAGTAATAGCATGACCTTCTCTCTCTTTCAAATTCGTCCTTTTATAGGCTGCCCAAGGAAAGACACTTGTCCTGCTGGTGATTTGTGTGCCCCAGAGCCTTACAAAATATGTTGTAATAAATATTACAAGTAGCAGGGTCAGCCTTATCCTTTTAAAAATTAGACATCTGGCAGATGCAGTGTCGAGCTGGCTGTAGTGATGAAACTTCCATTGCATGGACATTATAAATGCAGTGACAACAAGGCAAAATAGGCAAAAATATATAAAACAAAAGAAACTAGGAATAAGTTAGATAAAATGCAGAAATAAACATGAAAATACATAAATAAATGCAATAAACACCGATGTAGGGACAATTAGATCTATAAATCTAGGGAAAATACATGCTCTTAAAAGAGCTATCATCAATGTAATGATTAATATCTTCCATAATATACATAGGCTTGGTAATGACAAATCAAGAGATAAACCATGTGGGTTAATATAATGCCTTGGGGGCATTTGCTTGATGGCTTGGCTTGGTGTCATTTACCTCATGATAAGGTGTATGAAAGCTTGAGGAACATATCTTATATTATGGTTGTTGAGTAAAAGAATTCAAATGTCCTAGAGTCTGTATTATGATACTTAATCAAGAGTACTATACTCAGGGTTGTGTGATAAAGTACATCCGACGTACTCAAGGGCTATGTGATCTAGGTGTAGTTATATAAGGGGATGTATACTCAGGGTTGTGTGATCAAGTATATCTGACGTACCCGATGGCTGAGTGATCAGGGTGCGGTTAGAAATCTACTCGATAAGCAGAGTAAGCTCGAGTAACTTGATGGCTTAGTGACCTTAGGTAAGGACGACTTATGGCTAATGTGATCCAAGTACATTCAGGACATGTCTATGGTTATGGTGATCCATATATGGTTTATTTAACCCGATGGTTGTGTGAACACGGGTAACCCGATGGCTGTGTGAGCACAGGTAAACTGGGGCTTTGCTGGCCATCATGTAGGTGATGTATGGATTTATTTATGTATGTTGCATGGATGCTATAGATGATAGCTTATGACTGTATCAATCTCATAGGCTAAGTGATCTCGAGTATCGTGAAGCATTGTGGAACATGTAAGACTTCTTGTAGACTTAATGACGCCTTGAGATAGGTGATCTAAGAACTCTAGCTTGTGTAGCCTAGATGATGACTCATAGGTAGTGAACCCTTATCTATGCTCTCTAGACTATATATATCTCACATGCTGGTTTTATGATAATCACGAATTGTGGTAGAGTAGAAATGTGCCACTAAGCTTTGTAAGCTCAATTCAGAATCATTGTTTCCGTTCGTAGGTTAGTAGGTTGATCGTTATCGAGGAGCACATCGTGGAGGTATTTCCCAGCACCGTATCGCTACAGAGTACAGTGCTTGTTATTTAGTTTGGGCTGATTTATTCATAGGACTTTACAACTATTGAATCTGCAACTCTATTTAAATTATTATTTTGATATACAATGTTTTAAACTCGGAGCTCCTATTTTATAAACTAATTTATTTTGTTATTTAAGTACATGAGATTATGAATGGTTTAAACATTTTAAATTTTGGCTAAATCTACGATTTTAAAATGAAAATTTGTTAGGTTAGATTTTGGGTGACCCGAATGTAATGCTTCAAATCCGAATCGGGATCGGGGTATTACACTGTGCAAGGTAAAACAGTTTCAATACTAGTAGGATGCATATGAGTCATAAAACATGAGTATTGTAGGTTAAATGTATACTAAAACATGTCATGTTTGATTTCATGAATCAATATTCTTGAGATGAGATTGACATTAGGAATGCTTTCTAATGATGTTAAATGACGCATGAACAACGTTGATGGCTTTAGTTATAGTCTTAGAGACACTATGAGATGGTTAGAGTTAGATTGAGGAACATTTTCGAGCTTAAAATGACATTTCTTGTATTTTGGTATTGGTATTGTTCTTGAAGTATAAATACCATTTGAATGCATGTAGAAATTTGGGTAAAAGTATCATGTAGTGTCGATATTGTTCTTGGTATTTATATTGTTCCTGACGGTATTTGTACTTCTTACATAATACATAAAAATTTCAATTTTTTAAAACCATATACTTATATATTGTTCTTATCTTTGTATATACATATGAAATTTAGTATAATTATACATATATATATACTCATACACATTTTTTTCAAGACCTTTTCCTTTTTAATAACATAAATATATATATATATATATATATTAAACTTATTGTTTTGGTTAATAGAATTTATTGAGAACTTGGATTGAATTGTTGCAAACATGTTTATATGTTTTTTGTATGCTAACTTATCATATTTCTTTAATAATGTCTCTTTGTTAAACTTGGGGAAGTTTGTGGTTAATTTATTTCTCGGTTCAACTCTTTGTTTGATGAGGTTGTCGCTCTCTCTCGAAACTTTTTAGCTATTCGAGCTTCGTGCTCTGACTTTGATCCACCACCGACACTGAATGCTTGATAGATTTGTTTCTCTTGCTTTTTCATGATTTGCATCTATGTCTTTGGTTGTCATTATGAATTTATGGATGATACTTTGGATTTTTTGTTGCTTTGATGCTTTTAATTTTGTAGTTTTATTTTGGAAGATTTGGATATATTTGGATATTCTACATTATGCATATATTTTAGATTATGACAATAATCTTATGTAACTATGAATATTTTGAATTACCCTTGAATTTTACTTATATTGTGCTCATCATCTTATTTGTCTATTTTCTTTTGATATTATTAATCTTATAATTTTTTTAGTGCTTAAAACAACTTTTTTCAAGGGTTTGCAAAATTTTCTCCTTAAAGACTTCCATAAAAATTTAGTCATTGAAAATAAGTTTAAAAGAATTTTCCAAGTGATTTTTACTTTAAACCTACAAAACTGTCTGTATGGTATCGAAAATGTTTTGCCCTACTGATTATATATCATGAAGATTTATGTCTAAATTGTGGATTAGTACCGATACACATACAAAAGTATCAATACATATGGTATGAAAAATAAATACTCGGGTAACATTTTAGGTTGAAACTCTTTTTATTACCTTTTTGGTAACAATTTTAGGTTAGTCACGGTAAGAATTTAGCTTTGAACCTAAAATCTTACGGTTTAATAAAAACTTAGGTCGGTGTCAGTAAGAATTTATGTTGGAACCTAAAATCGTGTGTTTCATAAGTAGTAATATTTTTGGGTAAGATTTTAGTTTAGAACATAAATTGTTATCATATGTTTGAAGGGTTTTCGATTTGGTGATCTAGGGTAAGAATTTGTTTATAACTTTTTTCCTACCTTATCGGTAAGAATTTATATTGGTCCCAACAATAATTTGTGTAGGAACATAAAATCTTATGTATTTAGTAAGAAATAATGTTTTGGATAAGAGTTTAAGTTGTAACATAAATTCTTACTGTAAGTTTAAAAGGTTTTGGATTTGGTGATCTCAGGTAAGAATTTGTGTTATAAACTTTTTTCTTACCATTTCGGTAAGAATATGTGTAGGAACATAAAATCTTAGGTGTTTGATAAGAAATAATGTTTTGGGTAAGAGTTTAGGTTGCAACATAAATTCTTAGTAAGAATTTGTGTTATAATCTTATTTTCTTACCATTACGGTAAGAATTTATATTGGTCCCGATAAGAATTTGTGTAGGAACATAAAATTTTAAGTGTTTGATAAGAAATATTTTTTTAGGTAAGAGTTTAGGTTGTAACATAAATTCTTACCATATGTTTAAAGGGTTTTGGATTTGATGATCTGGGTAAGAATTTGTGTTATAACCTTTTGCCTTACAATTTCTGTAAGAATTTATGTTGGTCCCGGTAAGAATTTGTGTATGAACAAAAAAATTTGTGTTTGGTATAAAATAATGTTTTGGGTAAGAGTTTTGGTTGTAACATAAATTCTTACCATAAGTTTAAAGGGTTTTTGATTTGATGATCCTGGGTAAGAATTATGTTATAACCTTTTACCTTACAATTTCAGTAAGAATTTATGTTTGCTCCGTAAGAATTTGTGTAGGAACATAAAACTTTATGTGTTTGGTATAAAATAATGTTTTGGGTAAGAGTTTAGATTGTAACATAAATTCTTACCATAAGTTTAAAAGGATTTGGATTTGGTGATCTCGAGTAAGAATTTGTGTTATAACCCTTTTTCTTACCATTTTAGTAAGAATTTATGTTGATCCCATAAGAATTTGTGTAGAAAACTAAAATCCTATGTGTTTGGTAAGAACTAATGTTTTTGGGTAAGAGTTTATGTTGTAACATAAATTCTTACCATAAGTTTGATGGGTTTTGGATTTAGTGTTCTCAGGTAAGAATTTGTGTTATAACTTTTTTTCTTACCATTTCGTTAAGCATTTATGTTGGTCCCTGTAAGAATTTGTGTATTAGCATAAAATCTTTGGTGTTTGATAAGAAATAATGTTTTAGGTAAGATTTTAGGTTGCAACATAAATTCTTACCATAAGTGTAATATCCCAATTTTTGGCTAGTGACCAAAATGTAAATTCTGAAAGTTGTGTGGCTAAAGTATAAACTTTGGAAAAGTTCAGGGATCAAAGTGCAATTTTCAAAAGTTATGTATCTTAACCCCTTAAATGAATATTTTACCCCTAAGAATGACGTTTTTGTGTTACCCAAATTTTTCGTACGGAGTTTGTATTAATGGCTATAAAGCGATAAAGTTCGAAAAAATATTTTGATAATCGGATCGAGCTAAAATTTCAGAGATAGTTCCATGAACCTTAGAAGAGTCATAAAATATCATTTTATAAATATTTGGATGTTAAAAAGATCAAGAAAATTTTAAATCGCTTGAAATGACAAGGAATGGCAATTTTGTGAATAAGTTGATCGGTAAAGGGCATTTTGGTCATTTCACCCAAAAGGGACATGGAAGGAATTTTTAGATTTCTTTTATTGATGAATAGTGGCTGATTAGATCCAACTAAGTCTAGTTGGAATGTTACAAAATGGCAAATTAGAAATATTGATCTAGGTTGAGGGTATTTTTGGAAAGTGGAATTTATTGAATTAAAAATTCATTTTTTCATAATACAAGTGTCTTAAATACATGAAATATGAAGGAATTATCAGCCAAATACCCTCCAAAACCGTGGTGAAGAGAAAAAGAAGAGAAAAAGTTTACAAGCTCGGTTTAAGCCTCGAATCTTGGTTTTCAGGTAATCTTTCGAACTACAAAGTTGTTCTACTCTTCGAGCTCTATCTTTTGATGTAAATAATTCATAGAATACTTGCTTGGTTGATGAGATTTTATATGAGGAAGAAATTAGGGTTTATGAACAAATTGGGGCTTTTATGATTTTATGAATCCATGGTTAATTTTAAGTTAGAATCATGCATGTATGATGTTAGAATCATGTTATTGAGTTGGGATTTAAACCCTACATATTTTGGTTGTATAGAGAAGATTAGGATTTATGGATTCAAGTCTAACTTAGGGTTTATGATGTTGGATAAATGATCTAGTAAGCAAGATTTGTTGTTTGGAAGCAAAACCCTAAGTTTAATACATAGGGACCATTTCGGCAAGCTTTAAAATTAAGGGACCAGATCTGATTTTTTAAAAAAAATTGATGTATCTATATTATTATTGATGTTAGAGACATGAAAATGAAGTTAGAATGCTAAACCGATGATTAATCGCATTAGTGACCATTTTGACAATTTGTCAAACTTGAATGGTCTATTCGGCAAAGAGGATATGTAGAAGGAGTAAATCTGATTTTAGTTAAAATGATGGAATTAAGGTAGTAATGTTGATTTGAGGACTAAATTGCAAAGTTAAGAAGCTTGAATCCTTATATTGGGAATTTGATGACCATTTTGACAAATCAAGAAAATTAGAGGAGTAAAGGTTTAAGCTTATTTTAATCAAGGATGTAAAGAGAACATATGAATACAAGCTTTATTCTAGCCATTTGAAGCAAAGTGGTGGGACTAAATTGACAAGTAGAGAAATAAGGAGGAGTTGGTGTAAATTAGAAGTTATTCATGGAAAGTTATGTTGGAATTTGAATTATGACTGTAATTTTTAAAATTTGCCATAAATTCTACAAAAATGGTTAGATGATGAATTTTATACCGTTGTAAAGATTTGTTAATCTAGTTTCGTTTCCAACAAACAAAAACTGATTTCGAGTTCCGAGTTAAAAGATATGAATTTTTAATCGAATGAAGGTCAGAAAAATTACAGAGCAGTTTCTGCCTAGACAGCTCTATGACATGAATGTAAGGAATTTTCATAATTTTTGTAGATTTTATTAATTTATGTGGCTTATACCGTTAGAACTGTTATCGAATCTAGTTTCTTCGGTTGAAAGGAAATTGAGATCCAGTATGTATTCTACCTTGTACAAGTAAATCTTTGAAGGTAGCGCAATCTATCAAAAAAATGGAACTTGAAACATTTTGTATTTAAATGTTAGTTAGCAAGCTCGGAAGAGTTAATAGAAGTTCAAATTAGTCACTAAGGACCATAATGAGTTTTTTAACAGTATAAGGAAGAAAGGATATAATTGAAAATTTTATTTTCAAATGATTATGTTAAACAGCATGTTTAAGGTATTGTTAGATTTGAATCTAACAAATATTTTATTATATGTATGTGATTAATGGAGTCAAGTCCGATTCAGAGAAGATTCGAGGTACTATGAAAGAAAGGATCGAACTAGGAATTAGTGAGGCATCGTGTTCAGTGGCCAAGGCGAGTGCATTGTATGTATGTATGGCATGTTACAAATAGGACGACTTGCGACAAGTCGACCTTGATATTAATTAAAATGCATGTTAATGAATAATTGTATGAATGTTATGAATTAATAATGTGACATGTATGATACATTGTCATAGTTTATAGATTTATCTAAGATAAATCAAACTTTTAGATTTTGGGTATATGAACTGCCCATTATCGAATTATGGATGATAGTATTGATGGATTTGATATTGAATGTGAAAATATTATATTGTTATGCCCAAGTACTAGTGTGAGAGTCTTTAGTATAATTGGATATCCATAGAGTCTTAGCAGCTGCATTCCAGCACTACGGTGCGTTCCAGACACTTCGGTGTTGACTTCAGACATTACGGTGTTGTTTAGACACTTCGGTGTCAACTAGCACAAAAGGTGTGATAATGAGGAGCAAAGGGCGTCCTCGAGTACGTACTCACCATCAGACGCTACGGCGTTGCAGACACTACGGTGTCGTTATGATGACTCGTATACCATAGGTTCACATAAAATTATACTTTGGGCTATAATTCATGAAATGCTTTTATGCAGGTGGATAAGCCAGTAAGTCTATCGTATTTCCTACTGATAAAGTAAGAACGATATTATGACTTTGGATATATATACATTCAATTATGATTTATATTGATGCTTTGAACATGGAATGTTGATTATAATGTTGATTTTGCCCAAGTACTATTGTGAAGTCTTTGGTATAATTGGATATCCATAGAGTACTAGCAGCCGCGTCATAGCACTACGGCGCGAAATAGACTCTTCGGGGTCGAGATAGACTTTACGGATTCGAGTTAGACTCTACGGAGTCGGTTCAAACACTACTGTGTTACGCACAAAATGTGCGGGTATGAAGAGCAAAGGGCGTCCTCGAGTATGTACTCATCATTAGATGCTACGGCGTTGTAGACACTACGGTGTCGGTTGTGATGACTCGTGTACCAAAATATCACATTATATTGTACTTCGGGCTATAATACATGAAATACATTTATGCAGGCAGTTAAGTTAAAAAGCTTAACATATATTTGATTAATAAAATAAAGGTATGATGATATGATATAAACTGCAATTGGGACTCGCTTGCCATTTTCCAAGAACTGTATTGCACTGTTACATGACAGAGGAATGACTTTGATAAGCCAGTTTTATACGATTCTATATTTTTATATAATATACACAATAATTTGTTTATATACGTTATTTCTATACATTGAAATGCTTTACTTTAAATTATAGTTGCCTCACTAAGTGAAAACTTAGCGTGTGCTATTTCACACGTAGGTTATTGGAAACTTACCGGAAGAGGAGTCAAGCATGTTAATCAAGCTGCAATCTGCCAAACATCAGTAAGACATTCTAATTTATGATATTCTCAAGTGGGCATGTATCAATTTATTCATTAGTTGTTTTAAGGGTAAAATTTTATTTATCGTTTATAGCATAACGATTTTAAATTCAAGAAAGGGCCTAGGCAGTGTACCTAGTTTTCACCCTGAGTTATATACTTATTTTAATAGCTAACTAACATGTTTTATAAACCAATTTAGGGTCAAAACTAGCAATCTGCAAATAGGCTATGAATACCTATAAAGTCGAGAAATTGTTATTTTATCAACTAGTTTTATGTCAGATATTATCAAAAAATTACAAGTCTAGAACTCTGCTAAATAATATTGTGACATCCTCAATGTGTATTCCTACTACGAGCATACGTTAAGGGTGTTACAATAAGTTTAAAGGGTTTTAAATTTGGTGATTTCGTGTAAGAATTTGTGTTATAATATTCTTGCTTACCGTTTCAGTAAGAATCTATGTTGGTCCCATAACAATTTGTGTATGAACCTAAAATTTTATGTGTTTGGTAAGAAATAATGTTTTTGAGTAAGAGTTTAGGTTATAACATAAATTCTTACCATAATTTGGGTTTTGGATTTGGTGATCTCATGTAAGAATTTGTGTTATAACCTGTTTTCTTATTATTTCGGTATGACTTTATGTTAGTCTTGATAAGGATTTGCGTAGGGAAAATTCTAGAACGGGCGACGCACACTGTTGAACACCACTAACACAATACACCGCTGAGCACCATTAATTTTTTAATAACTTTTAAATAATTATAAAAAATCTCAAAGGCTCGACATGCAATTAATCATATTTCAAAACAAAATTAGAAGAAATTATTCCATGAATCATTCTCACCAGCTCATCTATGATCCTACCCAACTAAATAGGCATAAAGACAAAAAAAATGCCCCAACATTTGCATGAATAGTCACTTTGGCCCTTATTCCTTTTTTTGGGGCAATTCAACCCTCAATGTTTCATTTTGGGTCAAAATGGCCCCTATGCGGATGAAAACTATCAGTCAACTGACGGTAAATAGCTTGAAATGACATGACAAACCTATATGCCAGTGCACGCTAAGTATCATATAGACAAATGTGTTGACTTGAAAAAGCGTTATATTAGTCAAAAAATAATTTTATAAAATTATACAAAATATAAATGATTTTTTTTGCTACTTACCATTCTGTCAAGTCATTCAAATTATTTACTGTCAGTTTTCTAACAATTTTCATCCGCAGAGGGCCCATTTTGACCCAAAATGAAACGTTGAGGGTTGAATTGCTCCAAAAAAAGAATTGAGACCAAAGTGACTATTCAGTCAAAGGTTGAGTATATTTTTTGACTTTATGTCAATTAAATAAAACTACGCCATCTTTATTTTTCATATAGTAGTATTTTCTTAAACTACATCAAACACTTAAACTAGAAGCCTTAAAACCTAAACTCTAACCCTAAATCACAATTTTAAACCCTAAATCTTTTTTTTAGTATTGGGACATATATAAGGGCACCAAAAAATAGAGGACATCTATTTCTTCATCATCACTCACATACCTTTTTCAGAGGAATTCTACTCCCTGCTTCTTGTATCACTCACAGGACCTTTTTCTTTCAACTTGGAAGGGAATGTAAATGCAAAGAAGAAACAGTAAAAGCACTAGAGTTTAGTTTACTTTTAAAATTGGAATATATGGATAGAGTGCGCTCTAAGTATTTAAAAAGACAGATTCTAAACGAAAAAGTAGTTGCTGATTTTAGAGGTAACAAAAATTCGAATGTAATAAATCCATGCACGCTGACTCACTCAACATAACAATCTTAGTCATAATTTCAGCCATGGATACGGAAATTAGTATAGAACAAGCAGCGACGGATCCGGAGCAAGAGCTCAAAAACCTATCCATATTCCTGTTTGAAAATGCCATGAGAGGCCATTGGGATAAAGTTGTGGAGAGTTACAAGGCCAACGAGGACAGCCATGATGCGGTGCTGACGGCGTCGGAGGACACCGCGCTGCATTTGGCAGTGACGGGTGGGAAACCTATGGTGGTGAAGGACATGGTGCAAAGTCTGGGCAACAAGGCTCCAAAAACCCTGAAAATGAAGAACGGGAAAGGGAATACGCCGCTGCACTCGGCGGCGGCGTTGGGAGATGCGTACATGTGCCATTGGATAGATAAGACGGATCCCAGTCTGATCTGTGAGTG
The DNA here is from genome assembly GCA_019671005.1 of Hibiscus mutabilis. Taxonomy (NCBI): domain Eukaryota; kingdom Viridiplantae; phylum Streptophyta; class Magnoliopsida; order Malvales; family Malvaceae; genus Hibiscus; species Hibiscus mutabilis. Next base: position 35,055,127 of record CM033736.1, read on the forward strand.
CAACAATGAGAAAGCAACACCTCTTTTCTTGGCAGCGCTTTACGGCCACCAAGAAGCTTTTCTTTGCCTCCATTTTCTTTACCAAGGGAACCCCTCGGACATTGGCAACAGAAGGAAGGCTAATGGCTATACCTTTCTTCATGCTGCCCTTAAAGGAGAATTCTTTAGTAAGTTTACTACTACTTTTTGGTTGATTGATTGATTGATAAAAATGGAAAAGAAATTATAATAATCCATCGAATTTGAATCATAGGTTTGGCATTTCAAATCATTCTGAAATATCCAGAGCTTGCCAGCCAGATGAACGAGAATGGATGTACTCCTCTCCATATATTAGCCACCAAGCCTAATGCATTTCCAAGTGGTAGTCGCCTTGGATTGCTTGATCAGATCATCTATCGATGTAAGTACTCATCTTTTCTAGGGGTGTAAATAAATTCGATCAACTATTTGTGAACCGTTCGTTTATTAAGTTAAATAAACGAGTATGAATAACTTTTTTATGTTCGTTTAAGAAAGGAACAAAGCTGTGTTCAGTTTGTTTATGTTCACGAACAAGCCCGTTTATAAGCTCCATTACCCGGTTTCCCTTTTCTTTTATTTTTTTACATTTTAAATATTGGTGAAGTTGGACACTAAATAAACACAGGATGAACTTTGGAGTTTAAACTGTGAAGCCTAAAGAGGTTAAGGACTAGTGATGTAATTTCACCATTTTAGCGGACATATGAACGATCATGTTAACGGACATGTAAATGAACATGTTCGCAAAAAAATATAAACAAACAAGTTCACAAACACTTATTAAACAAACGAACACGAATAGAACCTTATTCGTTCAAGCTCGGTTCATTCACACCCTAGTTATTTTCTAAAATTCTTTATATGATCTCATCATACAATTAAAACACTACTTCATAATTAACCTTAAATTCTAATCTGTATAATAACGGAGCCGGTTTCACATGTTGTAGGCCTAACAGTGCATGAAACAGCAGAGATAGAAAACGACCCCGGTGCATACTTGAAAAGGTTCCAAGAAACCAAAGGGCCTTGGTATCCACACAATTATGGAACCTGTGCTGAATTCTTTCACATGCTATTTGGTGCCGTCTTTTATGGATGGCCTTTGGATGGTAGGTTTTGCTTTGCTTTGCTTTTCTTGTATTAATAGTATATAGTTTAAAAAAATACGTATGTACTTATTTGATGTTGCAGAGATTAGATCTTCGAAATTGAGTTGCTTCCATAAAAGCGTTGAAAAGAATGCGGGAAACAGCAATCCTGGTAAGTGAGTTGCTTCCATAAAAGCATGGGCGGAGCTAGTTTAACTCATATCCGACGGGTTTCAATCCGACCCGATTCTATAAGGTTGAATTTTTAAAAAAAAATGAGTTCGATTCAGGGTGTTTTAGAATGAGGTCGGGTCCGATTCTATAGGATCGGGTTTTTAAAGAAATTTCAAGTTCAGGTTGGGGTGTTTTAGGAGGAGGTGGGTTTGGGTTTAGGGTGAAAAATACTTGACCCTACCCTACCTGAAATAATAGTTTAATTTTATTCTAAATATTTAGGTATAATTACTATAATGACCCTTTTTTTATATATATATATATATATATATATATATATTTCAATTATCTATATAGTTTGTCTAATAAAAATGAAATAATTATTATAATTCCTTCTCCGTTTGTATTTTTCAATTAACTGCCTATTTTATCGAATAAAAATAGAAAAATATTTATATTAGGACTGGTGGATCATCATAAAATGTCAGGTTCAGATGGAAGTGTTAAATTTTTTGTTAGAGTGCGGGTCGGCCAAAAACCCGATCCAACCTGCCCAAGGTATGGTCATGGGTCAGGTTGGATCGGGTTTTTGGCCTACCCGCACCCTACCAAAAAATTTAACACTTTCATCCGAACCCGACATTTTATGATGCTCCATCCAACTTGAACCTGACCCGAATTTTAGATTAAAAAACTAAAATGACCCAACATAAATATTTTTTTTTTCATTTTTATTTGATAAAATAGGGAGTTAATTGAAAAAAAATACAAATAGAGACGAGGTATTATAATAATTATTCCATTCTTATTAGACAAAATAGGGAGATAATTATATATATATTATAGAAATTTACCTAAATATTTAGAATAAAATTAAACTATTATTTCAAGTTGGGTTGGGTCAAGAATTTTTCACCCGAAACTGTCGAGTCTGAGTCAAATGACCATTCCTAGGCGGAGCCACCCTTAATCAATGGGTGTCACGTGACACCCAAAAATCCCTATAAATTTAATATAAAATATAATATTAAAAAATAAAATTAACATAAATTTAATGAATATTAACATATTAAAAGAAAATTGACCGTTTGTTCTTATTACTTCAAAAAATTCTTAAATACAATTTAATTTGTGACACCCCATATTAAATTGTGTGGCTCCGTCTTACATAAATGTGATGATTCGAGTTGAGATAGATTTCCTTTCTTTTTGAATTCCTAGAGTTTGCAGACAATACGTCTGCCAAAGTGAGTTGCTTCCATAAAAGTGATGAAGGAATGCACCACAAAATGTCAACATCAATCATGGTGAGCATTACTGTTATTTAAGATATTACGCAAGTTTTTTTAATTTAAATAAACAATTCTGCTTGTATATTTTGAAGATGAAGAAGATATTATTACAATAGAAGAGAGGCAGAGGCAAGAAGACATTCTCAAGAAACGCTATGCTCCACCCAATTATGCAACAATCATTCAAACCCTCAAGTTTCTGCTAAATTTGCTACTAATAGTTTTGGGACATGGTCGGTACTTTTAAATTAATTTTTCAATAAAAAATAAATCATAGATTTAGAATATGATACGTCGGTGCATATGAATGGAATGCAGGCTTTCAGAGTATAAGGAAAATCATAAAAAAGAAAGAGAGACACATCATGGCTTTGCAAGTCATGAATGAACTGATGGACAAAACTTGTTTATACTAGTTTAATGAAGGAGGAAGTGTCGAGGACGGAGTGTCTGACATTAATTTCGACCCTCAAACTACGGGGGCAGAACAAGGGGAAGAGGCAGAGGTAGAGACAGATCATCGTCGAAAAAAGATTGAGACGACGACACCATTCTTGGTGGCTGCAAAAATGGGTGTAACAGAAATGGTGGAAAGTATTTTAGAAAAGTTCCCTGTTTCTATTCAGGACTCAGATGCTGATGGCAAAAATGTGTTGCTTTTGGCCGTGGAGAATAGGCAAACTCACACTTTTCAGTTTCTAGTAAACAGAAAGACCCCATTGCATGAAAGTGTTTTTCGTAAGTGGGATAATCATGGAAACAATGCATTGCATATTGCTGCAAAATATGGAGAATATCGGTCTTGGCTCATTCCGGGATCCGCATTACAGATGCAATGGGAGCTCAAATGGTATAAGGTATGATCAAATTCAAGGCCTATATATATATATATCTGTTTCTCCCTTTTATATTCTTGATCTTAGTTAGTTCGACTAATATTGCAGTTTGTGAAACGGTCCATTTCGAAGCATTTGCTTGTTCATTACAACAACAAGAATCAAACTCCGAAACAAATCTTCACCGAGACACACAAGGTACTTGTCAAAGAAGGTAGCGAATGGCTTACAAAGACTTCCGAGTCGTGCTCCCTTATAGCCGCTCTGATAGCCACAGTAGCATTTACAACATCAGCAACTATCCCAGGTGGAGTCAATGAAGACTCCGGTAAACCGGTTTTCGAGAACGAGCCGGCATTTGCCGTCTTTTCCATTTCATCCTTAATAGCCCTCTGCTTCTCCCTGACAGCCCCGGTGTTTTTCCTGGCAATCCTCACGTCTCGATTCGAAGAGAAAGATTTCGAGTGTAAGTTGCCTTGGAAACTCATCATCGGATTAACAGCATTGTTCACTTCCATAACTGCTATTCTAGTCTCGTTTTGCGCGGGCCATTTCTTTGAACTTAGAGATAAGTTGAAGTTTGCAGCTTTCCCAATTTATGTGGTGGCATGTTTGCCTGTTTCGTTCTTTGCTCTTGCTCAATTGCCGCTTTACTTTGATCTTTTGCGGGCTATCATTAAAGACATTCCGGAACGTAGTAATAAGGAGTTCACTCGGTAGCTAGATTGCTTACAAATCTTCATGTTTATTAAGAAATGTTATAATAATAAATTCTGTATGTATTGCTGTGTTGATTTTTCATCTCAAACTTTTTAGATTATAATTCAATTATCAAATTCTATTTTCTAAGATACATCAGTACTGTTGCATTTTATTCAAACAAAGAAGAATAAAATAAACGTAACAGAATCAGAAAGACAGGGAAGAACAGGAGAGAAAACATAAGCATAACAACACAAGAACATATCAGAACAACAACAACAACAGACATAAAACAAACACAAACGCAGATACAAGACAAACACAAGCATGAAGCAGCAGAACAAACAAAGCCGAGCAGGAGAGGAGACGCCGAATCACCAAGGATCCACGAGTGATAGCTGGACATTAACAAAGCCAGCAGTTCAAACTTCTCAGTTGCATGTCTCTTCTGGGAGCACAGAAGCATACCATCGAACTGTAGTAATGCAAGGAGAACGCCATCGGAACACATCGCGAAAAGTAGGAAGCATCGTCGATGTTAGATGGACCGAATAGAGCGAACCGGAGCCGAAAAGTCCAAGTCAAGCAGACTTCCGTCGGTGGAAGGCCAGAGACCCGACCAACCTCCGATGGAGCCAAGAGCCTAAAACCCGAGACCGACCCAGCCGAAGGGAGAAAGAGAAGAGGAGGGATGGAGTCGGGGCTCTCCTTCCCCTCCACTACCACAATCCAGCCTCGCTAAGGACCCGAACGCACCCATAGGTGTTGAAGAAAGCAATCCCAACGAACAAATCGACGAGAACCATCGGAGCACCAAAATCGAAGGAGAGAAAAGGGAAACAAAAGATATGGGAAGATAAAGAGGCAACATCCAAAACGGGAAGAAAAAAGAAAAAGAAGGCAAGAGACGGGAGGTCGACCGCTGAAAGGCACAACAGTCAACTGTCGCTAAGGATAAGGGGGCTAGGATTTCTTTCTCTTAAGATTTCAGAGAGAACGGACGATTATTAACTTCAACAGTAAATAAGGTGTGTCATGTCTATTCGTTTAACAGTTTAAATAAAAATTAATTATGTTGAATCAAAGCTTATCTTAAGTATTCCCCTACCAGAGCACGCCCAAGTAGATTAGCTGATTTGGAGCGGAGTATTCTCTGGATTGTGCTCTGTCCGCAGTGGGTACAAAATACTTCTCGGTTCAAATGAATCGAATGATCCAGATTCTACCATATTCAAGCAACTTTGGAAGATTGATTGCCCTGCTAAGATACGAATTCTCGTATGGAAATGTACTTGGAATTTTATTCCTACTATGCAAAATTTATGCATCAAGAGGATTGCTACAGATGCTAAGTGTCTTAGGTGTCTTGATCCTTTAGAGGACATTATTCATGTAAGCCAAAATTGTGCTTATGCAAGGCAAGTATGGGATATGCTTAATATTCACTGGCCTCCAACAGTCTCCAATATGAGTTTTACAGAGTGGCTCTCTTGGGTATTGTAGCGATGTCCCCGTTTCGCTAAAAAAATGAGTTTTCGAAGTGTTTGTAATTTTTCGGATATAAAATATTTATTCTCGTGGGGGTTTTAAAACCCGCATTTTATTTAAAAATTAGAGTCGCCACCGGCCACTTAGGTAGGCCGGACACCATAAAAAAACCAGAGATTTGAAAACTATTGGGTTCGGGTGTCGGTTACGGATGGGGAAGGATTAGCACTCCCACGCCGCCCAAAATTGGTACTTTAATAATTACCGCTTTATTAATATTAAATTTTCCAGATTAACGTGACGATTAGTTTAAAATTCGGTTATAATTGCGAATAAATTTTAAAGGCCCCGTTATCCGAGGGTAAACGTCCAACCACTATCACTACGCCTGATACTGGCCCCGTTTACGCTCGGATAAAAGAGCACCGCATTGACATTATATATTCCATTATGCAAACTTAGTGAGCAAAATATAAAACATGGCAAATAATTTAAATACAATACAAATAAATATTAACATAATAGAATACTAATCTAACATAAATAAAATACATAAATAAAATACTAATCTAAAACATACATACATAAATATTAATCTAACTTATAAATAAAAACAAATCTAAAATAAATAAAATACTAACATTCATAAATATTAATCTAACACATAAAAAACAAATTTAACATAACTAAAATATTAATATAAAACATAAATTTAAAACATAATAAATACTAATCTAAAGCATAAATAAACATACACGGTAAAAAAGAACACAATTTTAAATTAACTAATACTTCATTAAATCATAAAAATTACAACATAAATAAAAAGGAAAGAAAATATACCTAACTAGGAGCTCGAATAACGAACCTCAACTGAACCCCCACCGAGATCTACCGCGACCCCTCCAAAAATATTAACTAGATCGGATCCAAAATAGGACCCCAATCGAATGTTGGATCGAACCAACTGGGGCCGAGGGCACTGCCCCCAACCCCGGCCAGCCGCTCCCATGAATTGGGTGGCAATTCAATTGCCAATTTCATGGCCAATTGGGCGTGCCTTTTGGGAGTCCAATCCTGTCTATTTATAGGCAAAGGGGGTGGGAAAATGGGTGACGTGGAGCACCCTGCTCCACACAATTTTTCCTTTTTTTTAATAATATATTTTTTATTATTTTTTTTTATTTTTCATTAATTTTATATTAATAATATTATTATTAAAATAATACTAATAACACTAAAACCCGATCAAAAATGAGTGATTACAGTTGCCCCTCTTTGCTTGTTCTTGTGAAACGAGGACAAAGCAAAGATCAAAAGCACTCATTTTTGACCTACTTCCTTGTCTTTGGCTTCGGAATCACGTGTTCTTCTGGAACTCTTCGCTCTTCCTTAGCTGAATCTTCAGGCTCGTAAGTTGTTCCTATATAGAACTTCTTCACCTTCTGATCTTGGAACTATAGGCTCTTCCTATATGGAACCCTTCACTGTGAAGCCTCAAGTTATGAGTCCCTCCTATATAGAACTTTTCATTTTGAGACGGTAAGGCTTGGAGTCCTTTCTATATAGAACTCTTCACCTTCAACGCTGGTTTCTCCTATATAAAACCTTTTGCGCCACTGATGGATTCTTCCGACTAGGAGTTCCTCCTGTATAGAACTGCTAGTCTTCAAACCCTGGAGCCGCCAGTCCTTCCTATATAGAACTTTTAGCTTATGAAATCTCAGAGCTACGGGTTCTTCCTATATAGAACCTCTCACTCTAAGACAGTAAAGCTCAGAGCCCTTCCTATATAGGACTCTTCGCTTTCAACACAATAGGTTTTCCCTATATAAAACCTTGTGTATCATGGGTGAATTCCTTCGGCTGGGAGTTCTTCCTATATAGAACTGCTAGTCTTCACCCTGGAGCTGCAAGCCCTTCCTATATAAAACTTTCAGCCTATGAAATCTCGGAGCTACGGATTCTTCCTATATAGAATCTTTTACTCTAAGACAGTGAAGCTCGGAGCCCTTCCTATATAAGACTCTTCGCTTTCAACACAACAGGTTTTTCTATATAACCTTGTGTGTCATGGGTGAATTCATTCGGCTGGGAGTTCTTCTTATATAGAACTGCTAGTCTTCACCCTGGAGCTGCAAGTCCTTCCTATATAAAACTTTCAGCTTCTGAAATCTTGCAGCTACGGATTCTTCCTATATAGAATCTTTTACTCTAAGACAGTGAAGCTCGGAGCCCTTCCTATATAAGACTCTTCGCTTTCAAACACAACAGGTTTTCCTATATAACCTTGTGTATCATGGGTGAATTCCTTTGGCTGGGAGTTCTTCCTATATAGAACTGCTAGTCTTCACCCTCGAGCTGCAAGCCCTTCCTATATAAAACTTTCAGCTTCTGAAGCCTCGGAGCGGCAGATTCTTCCTACATAGAACCTCTCGCTACGGGAACTTGAAAATATAGGTCTTTCCTATATAGAACCTTTATCTTTGAATTTTTTTCTCTTTTTCCCTTTTTTCTGCTCTCTTTTTTCTTTTTCCTTCATCTTTCTTCTCTTCTTCTTTTTTCTATATTTTTTTTACAAGACTGCTGATATCTTTGGACTTACGCTACTAAGGCTGCCGAAATCTTTCTTCAATTTGGGGATTCACGCCAAAAATGGCTACCAATCTTTCTTCAAATTTTGGGGACTCACGCCGAAGGTGGCTGCCAAACTTTCTTCAAATTTTAGGGACTCACGCCGAAGGGGGCTGCCAAACTTTCTTCAAATTTTAGGGACTCACGCCGAATGTGGCTGCTTTCTTCAAATTTTAGGGACTCACGCCGAAGGTGGCTGCCAAACTTTCTTCAAATTTTAGGGACTCACGCCGAAGGTGGCTGCCAAACTTTCTTCAAATTTTAGGGACTCACGCCGAAGGTGGCTGCCAAACTTTCTTCAAATTTAGGGACTCACGCCGAAAATGGCCACCGAAACTTCTTCAAATTTAGGGACTCACGCCGAAAATGGCTGCCAAAACTTCTTCAAATTTAGGGACTCACGCCGAAGGTGGCTGCCAAAACTTTCTTCAAATTTAGGGACTCACGCCGAAAATGGCCGCCGAAACTTCTTCAAATTTAGGGACTCACGCAGAAAATGGCTGCCAAAACTTTCTTCAAATTTAGGGACTCACGCCGAAAATGGCCGCTGAAACTTCTTCAAATTTAGGGACTCACGCCGAAAATGGCTGCCAAAACTTCTTCAAATTTAGGGACTCACACCGAAGGTGGCTGCCAAAACTTTCTTCAAATTTTAGGGACTCACGCCGAAGGTGGCTGCCAAAATCTTTTTTCAAATTTTGGGACTTACGCCGAAAATGGCTGCCAAAACTTCTTCAAATTTAGGGACTCACGCCGAAGGTGGCTGCCAAAACTTTCTTCAAATTTTAGGGACTCACGCCGAAGGTGGCTGCCAAAATCTTTTTTCAAATTTTGGGACTCACGCCGAAAATGGCTGCCAAAACTTTCTTTAAATTTGGGGACTCACGCCGAAGGTGGCTGCCAAAATCTTCTTCATTTAATGAAATCCACTTCTTAATACTCTTTGATAATTCTTCAAGTACCTGTCCAAAACAAGCAAAAATTGACATGCCCTTATGCATGCAATGTAATGCTTTCTTTCTCCTCTTTTTCTTTTTTCTCTTTTCTCTCTTCTCATTTTCTTTTTCTTTTCTTTTTTTCTTTTTTCACTTTCTCTTTCTTTCTCTTTTTTTCTTCTTTTTCTTCTTTTTCTTTAAGCCTTTTTTTTGTTCTAAAGTCTTACACCCTGAAAGGTCGTTCCTCAGATTTCTTCATCTCTTTACTGCTTCACTGTATGCTCTTAAATCCTCATTTGAACCTGCTTTTAAACCTTTTGTGCGGAAAGATTTCTTGTCTTCAGGGTTATCACCCGTCTTCATAAATGATCCTCTGGTTCTTATATTATTTTTATAAGAACCTTTGTCATCTTCTTCGCTTGGCGTTGCCCCATTCAACCACGGGCTCCACTGCTTTGAATTTTTTGACCCATCATACACAGCCTTGATTTATTTCTAGTCACCAGGGTGAGCCAAAATGCTTCCATCCCCTGAGCTCATCCTTGATCTTCTCGTAGCACTTCGACGGGAACTAACTCTTAGTCCTTATGCTTTAAATCTCATCAGCATTCATTTTTAAAGTAATGCAAAAGGCAATTTACTTGTGTATATTTCAAAAAATAAAGATTGTTTGAAAAGATAACAGTCATTTCGAAAATCACAACTTGGACGGGATACCAAACATTTTGAAAACATTGTTTGGAACAAATGGTAAACATCTTTTTCTTTTCTTCTTCTTTTTTAAGGACCAAACATTTTTTTTAATAAAATAATGCTTGGAGAATGGTAAACAAAATTCGAAGTGTATTGCCAAACATTTTTAAAAACTAATGTTTGGGGGAAATGGTAAACATCAAAACTTTGGGAAAAAATGTCAAACCTTTTAAAACTTGTTTGCCCCCGAAATATCAAACACCATAGCGCATCTGCTTCAAGTTGCCAGATATCAACTCTAATGAAGCACATATTTAGAAGATCTTGACCATTGTGGAGATATATGCCAAGGTATAGTTTTTTCTGGTCTAATAGGCTTTTGAGAGGAACAACCCTACCTAGTTTCTACCCCGTTTAAGGTGGCACTCTTAACCTCACTATCTCACCATGCCTCATCCTTCCTTCATTTGGGTGTCGATCAAGCACTTCGAAGTTTGACGTTCCTTGAAGCAAAGTTAACCCTTATAGGCGGAATGAAATCTGAAGACATTCTCATTCAACTTGGATATCTATGGATGACCAGAATGGTCTTTGGGGCTTGTAATGTAGGCCTTTGGTTTATGGTTAAGTGAAACAATATTTCTGTACTTGTGTAACTTGGATATGCCCATTATTCCTTCCCTTTTTTGGATCACTCTAGACTGCCCGTTTTCGGGCTTTCATCCTAGAGTTCATTTCTTTTCTTTTTACTGTAGGCTGCCTTGCATTCTGGCTATATACTGATGTTCGTTTTCTGTTCAATAATGTTTGATCCTTCAATACTCCTTGAAACTGAGATTTCTTGAATGAAGGACTATGAATACATTTCTGGGAATTCTTGTGATTGGCACGCCCAGATGAAATGTTATCATTTCTTTCTTCTTTTCTTTTTGTTCACTTTTTCACTTTTTCTCTTGGATCGCTCTAGGCTGCCCATTTTTAGGTTTTCACCCTATAGGTCACTTCCTTCAGTGTATTTTGGTTGGATATTGATGCCAGCAGGCTCAGGTAGACTACTCTTTTTCTTCATTTTCAGGATCACTCTAGACTGCCCATTTTTGGGTTTTCACCCTAGAGGTCATTTCTTTTTTCGAAATTGGCAATCTTCGGGCCGACTTGTCTTGACTTGGCTCCAATTCGAGCTTCTATACAGATTTTCAAAACTGATATTTACTTGAAATGTGGATTCCTTGTGTCTCTTGCTCATAGTTGAAGTCTTGTTCTTGTATTGTTTGATTTGTGTGTGAAGCATATACAATATTCTTTCTTTCTTTTTTCTTTTTCTTTTCTTCTTTTTTTCTTTTTCTCTCTCTCTTTCTTCTTTTTTATTTTATTTTTTTCTTTTCTTTTCTTCTCTTTTTTGTTTTGTTTTGTTTTTCTTTTTTGTTTTAGACTGCCCATTTTGGGTTTTTAGGCTTGAATCTTTTTCTTCTTATTCGAGTCTATAAATGTATCCTCGAATCAACACGTATCTATACTAGTATTGATGATATCTTTTGCTCGAAGTTACTTGTCTCTCTGTAGTTCTTCTGATATTTACTCGATCTGGATTGCTTCGGCCTTCTGATTACCATTTCTCTTATTTTTTTTGGTTTTTCGTTTGGACATATCCATGTTTTTAACCACTTTCTTCTGATGATTTTCTGATCTTCGTATCCAATCTGTATGGTCTCATCTCTGTCTTCTGGTAAAGCAAAAGAATACCATTCGTCGTCACATTCACAAATGTCCTGAGAATGCCTTCAGGGGGTAGAGGTTTAGGATCAACTTTCGTTTCAAGGATCTTAAACGATAAGTGCCTGAGAAGATAAATTCTTAAAATGGGAACTGCCCATTGTCTAAACACTCGCTTTGTTCCTCTGTTGGCCTAAGTAAACTAGCAGATACTCACATTTACAGTATCCCCCCAACATTCAATCTCTTATAAATATATGCAACTTAGAGTTGATCTTTGGGTTTGAAGCAAATGTACTGTTGCATTCAAAATTCGAGGACCTGGTATAGAAATGATATATACATATGTCCATAAAAAATACGTGTATATGCATATGGGAGAACAAAACTACCCTATAAAATAAAATGTTTAAAGAATCAAGAATGTAAAAATGCTTTTCTAAATGGAAATGTGATTTTTAATTCTAAAAATATCTGTTTGAGAGTTTTTTCTTCTTTTTTCTTTTTTCAAAGCATTGAGCATTTCTTTGTGAACTGATGGGAAAACCATAGGGACCTCCGGACTACCTCCCGAGTACTAACTCATTTCGGTCCTTTGTAGTGTAGGCTTGTGCCACTTCTATTGTTTTTCCTTCCTGGATCAATTCTCTCGTCATGACTCCCTCGTCGACCACCTTCTTGATTTCTTCTATTAACGACCCTAAACTTCTTGGTGCCATGCCCCGGTGCGTTAGCGTAGAACTCACATATACCTTGACCAGATAAGGCCATATGTCCGAGATGAAATACTCCGAATAACTCTAAATATGTACTTGTTCGAGGAATTTTTCTCGGTGATTCAGAGGAATCTGCCTGTCTTCTTCTCTTACGATCACGATAACCTTCGAAAGTGGTACCCATTTATCTTTTTCTTTCCTTCTGCTCCTAGGTAGGTCTGGTCTTTAAACTTAGGTCCCAAAGTGCATGTTTGTTTCTCCCTCCGAATGTTATGAAGTCCTCAAAGCTGGCCTTCGTTTTCTCGAGCATCTTATTAAAGAGGAAATAAGAAAGGTGGTATGGAAGTCACTTTTCTCTTCATCTACGGGAGGCTGCACTTGGGTCGCTAAACACATACACCTCAAAGCACATTCCTTGAAGCTTTCATCAGGTTTCATCTTTGTACCCTAGAGATACTAACGACTTGGTGCTGGGTCCAAAGCATATCATATCAGGGTAGGTCATGCTAGATTGTCGGGGAAGTAGTGGATCGGCAATTTTTCAATGCAACCCTCCATCTTTTTGCAGAATATGGTCGAGTGAATCTTGGGCATCTTGTTCCATTATCATACGCAAATCTGGAGTCTTTGGAATCCGGAGGAACGACCAAACCAGGGTTCAAGCAGAGCTTTCTTGCATCAAGGGCATCAAACTTTTTCTTTTTTTCTTTTTTCCTCTCAAACCCATCTTTTAACTACTCGAATCTTGATTTTTTGAGTGTCTTCAATTCTTTTATCCATGATAAAACCCTAATTGGTTTTTGAATTACTCCTCATAAAATTTATGCAAGGTAATAATAATGCAAGATAATGATAATGTCATGTAAAACATGTCAGGATCGTGCAAAGTAATGCAATACAATCCTAAAATATAAACATGAATGCAATAAGGTATTGATTCCAAAAGTGATCCCCATAGAACGACGTTCATTGAGGCCAAAAGGTTTCATTATATCAGATATTAGATATTTACAGTTACTGATAAGCTTCAGTGCCTACTTTCTTAACTTCATCCAGTAGTCCGGTCAGCTTGCCTCTATAGTCCAACACTTGGTCCATGTTCTGACTAAGCCTGCCACCTTGTTGAGCCACCTTACCTGCTCGAGTAATATCTATCTTCGGGTCTTCATCTGTCCTATGCTTAGTCTTTCGCAGCTTGGAAGTTGTCCTTTCCTACTGAAGAGTGTTGGATTGTCATTGCTCTGTCGTAAACTTGTTTCCAAAACTCTTGTTAATGGCTAAGTTATTCTATAGCTCATCTTTGGAGACTGTCGTACCTGATCCCAATTTCCTCAAACTTACCTAATAACAACCTGACTTGATTCTTGCTTGACTAGTTTCTCTTCTTCCAATATTCTGAGTCACCCTTCAACTGGACAACACCGTTTATTCTTTAAAGGTGACCCAATCTGATATTCTTAAACACTCAGTAAAGCTTCTGGTGATCATTCTGCAAATTCAATTTTATCCAAGTTATCTCTCTCTTATCTGAGCTGGCTGAACTCAAAAGAATATCCCTATCTTGGGATGCCCCTATCTCCGATCCTTAAATTTAACTCGCTTGAGTGACCTACTTCGGTGTTACTTGAACTTTGTCCTGGATATCGATTCTTCCTCGACTTTGCCCCTCGGGTGATTGTTAGCTTACTATAGAGTTGGGGAACTCCGTCTTTGAAACCCAAAATTCTCATCGTGATAAGATCTTAAACTTGTTCCTCAGGGCCCCACAAACCTCAATACTGTGACCCAAACTTCCTAAACGGTGTCGTAATCTTTCAAATAAGACTGTCTCTTCGCTAGAAACTTCAAGGGAATGAGGCTCTTCACGATGAACATTAATAGTAGTTCGGTGCACCTTACAAGAATCGAGATGTACTTTTCATTACTTGCTTCTCGGGTTTCTTCTGGACCAAGCTCTACTTTTTTCAAAGCCCAACTCAGACATACCTTCCGCCTGTTTACTGATGCGGATCACAAAAGGGTCCAATTTGTCGTATTTATCTGGCGTAGAGGTAGAATTCTGAATATCCCACTTTCTATTCTGATCCTTAATCGGTTCTCCTTTCGATTCGATGATCGCTTACCTTTCATCAAATTATTCATTTGATTCATCACTTCTTCCCCCTGCTTCTTTCAACTCTTGCACTTTACTTTGCTCATTACCAGTACCGTGTCTCATTACCGTGTTTGACCTGAAGTCTTCAGATGGTTCCTCTTCTATTGTCTCTGATCTTACTCTGGACAAAACCCTGGATCCGTGCCCTCTAATATCTGACCAGACGACCCTTTACCAATTATGAACGATTTCTGAGATTTGAGGAACCACTTCTGGAATCAATACCCTATAAATACATGCAAATGCGATGTTGATTCTCGAACAGTCTTTGAAAAACTTTCAATAGAGAAAATGTATGTTTGCAGAAAATTAATAATGAATTATAGGCAACAGTTGAATTTATTCTGGAGACCTTGACTTCGGGAAGCAAAACCTGTGCTCCACGTCTCGACGTCGTCTTCAGGATGATGGATGACTCTGTCTTCTCCTCTTATTCTATTCTATGGACTCGTGACGTCATGATCTTTATTTTTGTGGCTTCTGAAAAGGACATCAGACAATATATTTTCTTCTGTAGATCTGGGTACGTCTAAACAGGGATGGATTCTATCGATCTTAGGGGAATACTTTAAAACTTTTTGGGGTTTAAATTAAAATTTTCAAGGATCATTTGGTTTAAAAATTCCCCCTTTTATTATCAAAAAGTTTTAACTTACTTAAAAATGAAACTTTTAGGTTTCTTTTTGTTATTGTTATTATTCTGAAAGTTTTATGAGGGAAGAAGTTTCAAAGTAGAATAATAATATTTTCAATTTTTTTTAAATGAGTTAAATTAAAATCTGAGATTTTTTTTTTAAAAATGGTCAAATGTGAAGATTTAAAATTGGGGTTCTGCGGCCCTGACTGAATCTTCTGCGTCGCACGTGCCTTACTATCGTACCGTCTTCTTTCTCGATTGGTCTTTGCTCGGCTTAATTTGTTACTGTAATAATATCGTTTCTGGCAAAGCATACTTTTTCTATTTTGAAAGCCTTTTAATGAACTGTTCTTGAATCAACACCATGTCATGATATGCAACATGAATGCAAATAAAGGCGTTGATTCTGCGGGTGATCACCCTTTCGAACGACTTTCATGGGAATTAAAGGGTCTAGATTACAAAAAAAATCCATATTACAAAAGGAGTCCCTATTACAAAAAGAGTCTCTATTACAAAAAGTCTCAATTACAAAATAAAATTCTACACATAAGCCCTAGCTCTACCTCCTAGCTCCTCGACAGCTCTGAGCAACTTGGTAAACCTTGGTGCTTCTTCCATGTTCGTGGTTACGAAAGGTCGGAGAGTCGCGGCTTCGGTAGCTAAGTCATTTACACGCCTTGCAACTCGTTGTATGTCCACCATCAGGGTCTCGTGTGTATACTTTGGCACTACACGCTTGCTCGACAAATCATTACTTCAGATCTGTTGATTAATCTCTGACCGATGTCGCGCGACTGGATTGATGTCGTCCTTTCCTAAAACACCTTTTTTCCATGATGAAAGATTTTCTAATCGGGCAAACCACTTGAATCAACGCCTCTATGTAATGTGGATGCAATGATAATGCAACAAAAATATGTGTAAAATAAAAATAAAACACAAAAAATGAGTTAGTACCGGATAAAAATAATAAATACATAAATAAAAGGACAAATTAAATAAGGTAAACAAACAAAAAAAAACCTATTTATCCCGTCTAAAACACCTAAGGTTATCTGCATGGCTCTAAAGGGGTGGGTTTCTATGTTCTCTATATGCAGTGTTGGTGCTATGAGGTACCTGAATTGTCCTTGTTGTCCCCTACTAAGGGTAGCAAGGCCCCCGATCATCACCCATTATAGGCTCCTTTCAACCGGGTTCAATTCAGGGGACCCATTCGCTTATGCCTGCACGAATGAACGATATCCTTACGAAAGCATAAGGTACTCGAGCCCCGAAGGTACTTGCTAGGCCTACACGGGAGAACGATATCTCCATGAAAGCATTAGCGTTTTCCCCCACTTAAAAACGGGTTTATATGCCAAATTTTAAATGCGTTAAAATAAACGCACAATTACAACCGAATATTAATTTAATAGTCACTTTAATCCGGAACTTCTAATATTATTAAAGCGGTAATTATTTCAAAAAGCCCGACTCTCTTTTTGTGTTTTTTTAAAAACAAAAATATTTCCCAGCGGAGTTGCCATCTGTAGCGATGTCCCCGTTTCGCTAAAAAAACGAGTTTTCGAAGTGTTTGTGATTTTTCGGATATAAAATATTTATTCTGTGGGGGTTTTAAAAACCGCATTTTATTTAAAAATTGGAGTCACCACCGGCCACTTAGGTAGGCCGGACACCATAAAAAAACCAGAGATTTGAAAACTATTGGGTTCGGGAGTCGATTACGGATGGGAAGGATTAGAACTTTCACGCCGCCCAAAATTGGTACTTTAATAATTACCGCTTTATTAATATTAAATTTTCCGGATTAAAGTGACGATTAGTTTAAAATTCGGTTATAATTGCGAATAAATTTTAAAGGCTCCGTTATCCGAGGGTAAACGCCCAACCACTATCACTACGCCTGATACTGGCCCCGTTTACGCTCGGATAAAAGGACACCGCATTGACATTATATATTCCATTATGCAAACTTAGTGAGCAAAATATAAAACATTGCAAATAATTTAAATACAATACAAATAAATATTAACATAATAGAATACTAATCTAACATAAATAAAATACTAATCTAAAACATACATACATAAATATTAATCTAACTTATAAATAAAAACAAATCTAACATCAATAAAATACTAACATTCATAAATATTAATCTAACACATAAAAAACAAATTTAACATAACTAAAATATTAATATAAAACATAAATTTAAAACATAATAAATACTAATCTAAAGCATAAATAAACATACACGGTAAAAAAGAACACAATTTTAAATTAACTAATACTTCATTAAATCATAAAAATTACAACATAAATAAAAAGGAAAGAAAATATACCTAACTAGGAGCTCGAATAACGAACCCCAACTGAACCACACCGAGATCTACCGCGACCCCTCCAAAAATATTAACTAAATCGGATCCAAAATAGGACCCCGATCGAATGTTGAATCGAACCAACTAGGGCCGAGGGCACTGCCCCCAACCCCGGCCGGCCATGCTCCCATGAATTGGGTGGCAATTCAATTGCCAATTTCATGGCCAATTGGGCGTGCCTTTTGGGAGTCTAATCCTGCCTATTTATAGGCAAAGGGGGTGGCAAAATGGGTGACGTGGAGCACCCTACTCCACACAATTTTTTTCTTTTTTTTAATAATATATTTTTTATTATTTTTTTATTTTTTATTAATTTTATATTAATAATATTATTATTAATATAATACTAATAACACTAAAACTCGATAAAAAATGAGTAATTACAGGTATTTGAGAACACAAATAGTGCACAGAAAGTCTTAGTAGCAGTCACGATTTGGTCTTTATGGCATGCTAGAAACAAGCTAATCTATGAACAGAAGCTACAAAGCTTGGATGAGATTGTTACCTTTATTCGCAGCTTTAGCCAAAGCTTGAGAGGTGATTCCCCGATTCGAAGTGGCCCATCTTTGGAGGAGCAAGTTATTTGGTCTCCTTCTCCACCTACCCCGGTAAAGATCAATGTGGATACAGGTTACTCAACTGCTCGTAGGAAGGCATCTTCTGGGATTGTTATTCGCAATGAATCTGGGCAAGTTATGGGGTCTAGCTGTCAGACGCAACCTTCCTTCTCATCTGTTTTTATGGCCGAAGCAGTAGCAGCACTCCAAGGTCTTCATTTTGCCAACGATTTGGGCTTTTCTTGGGTTATCCGTGAGAGTGATTCCCGGACTATCATCCGCAAGTTACAATCAGCTGGTGATGACCATTCTTGTCTGGGGAGCATCATCTGGGATATCCGTTGTTTCTCCTCTCAATTTTCTGAATGCCGCTTCCAGTTTGTTCCAAGGAGTGGCAATCGGGTTGCACATGCATTGGCTCAACTAGGAATTTTTTCGGATGAGAAATGCTTGTGAATAGAGGAGGTCCCCCAAGCTGCACGATCGTTGGTGGACATGGACTGCCGCTTCACTGAACCGCCATAGCTGCCGTAGCTTCTCTTCTCTTTTGGTTCATCTACGACTGCATCTGAAGGACCACTGCCGTTCGATTTCTTCTCAAATCTTGTGTGTGTTTTGTTTTGCCTTTTCATCTGTTGTTGTTCAGTTTGGTACTTTTGGACTTCCATTTCTAGTTTTTTCAGCTTAATAACACGAACGGCTTTTCTCAAAAAAAAAAATTATGTTGAATCAAATAGAATTATAAAAAGCAACAAAACTATCGTAGCAAATATGTAATGTTTTTATATCTCAAGATCTTTAACTCAATATTTGGTCAAACTAGAACAACCCATGAACTTTTATTTTTAAATAATACTTTCTTCATGTTGCAATTTCCAGGGTATGTGATTCACTTGGCTGTTATAAAATCTACTATATCTAATGTTTCATATTTTTTCTCATAATCAATGAACCATAACAGGTAATGAGTTCGGTCTTAAAAAAATTGAAAGTATCAATAACTAAGTGATTTCTATCGATTAAGTCGGTTACAATATATATAAATTATGATATATTTATACCATAAAAAATTATTTAGTTTTATATTTTTCAAACTGTTAGATGAGAATATATGAACGATTAAAATTATCCTTTATTTTTTTTAACCGATCACCCCATATAAAACTTATATATTAGGTTGTGTTAATGAAAATTAATAATTAGTTTAAGTCTATTTTAATTTAACCGGTTTTAGCTCAGCCCTAGTAATTAGTTATATAAAATTCAACATCATTGTTTGTGTCAAATTCAAAAAAATGTGTATATTATATTTTCATATGAAATTTTTTTTGCATCTTTCAAACCGTTCTAATCCCTCAAAATTTGTCAATCTGAGTAGTTCGATCATTCAAAACACTTGGTTAAGTTATATTCTTCTGCATCAAAGATCTCTTCAGAGTAAGTCCTCCGATGAGCAGAGCGTTCTTTCAGCATCTCGAGGCAGCTAAGATCACCTTTAAGAATGACTACAGCCTGCAGTGAAATGCAATGTTCGAATCATTCCGGTTTGAACATTGTTTTTCAGGTCTGTGAATTACAGTTTTTACTTGGATTGCAAGTAAATTGTACTGGAAAAGGACATGCCTGGCTCATTTGGGGCCGATCTGTTGCCGACTGTTGTATACAAAGCGAAGCTGTTGCGATGCAACGTTTTAACTGGTCCAGGTCGTAGTCATTCCCAAGAGTTGGATCGATGAGCTTGGTGATTTTATTTTCTGCAACCAATGGTTTTGCCTGCAAGTTGAATCATTGGATTACTTAAGGAGTGTGTATCTAATACGAGTATAAATTCACTTTCTGGTAAACCAGACGCACCCAGATAACAAGGCTTCGGTGTGAACTATCAACTGCTTGCCTGCCTGTGATGAGCTCCAACAGCAGTACGCCAAAAGCATAAACATCCGTTTTTTCATCGACTATGCCGTGCATGAATAACTCAGGAGCAACGTAACTGTTATGACATGAATTCGTATCAATATTCACATACAATAAAAGAACTTTTAGATGTACAGAAACCGAGTGAAGTTTTAAACTATGAACCCAAATGTGCCTTCGACTTTAGAGACGGTATGATGAGTCCATTGATCCGGTAACCACTTTGAAAGGCCAAAATCCGAAATCTGGAATTACATAGGGAATTCAACCATAAGCAAAGGAACATCTTAAGACATTTTTATCTGCTGTTCTACAGAATTGTGAGTTCGAGTTTTACCTGAGCATCAAAATGCTCTGAAAGCAATATGTTTGCCGCCTTGATATCTTTATGGATAATTCTCCGCTGGCAACCTTCATGAAGATAGCCGAGGCCTTCAGCAGTCCCTACGGCACTCTTGAATCGGACGTCCCAATTCAGTTTCTCCCTAGGACCTGTATATGAACCGCAATGAGTTTGACTGCTAAATTTTTGTATATGAACCGCAATGAGTTTGACTGCTAAATTTTTGTATATGAACTTGCGAAGAAATCAAACTTAAGAGGCTTTGCAGAAAACGAACCGTAAAGTATCGACGACAGGCTTCCATTGTGGGACAATTGAAGAACAAGGTACATTCCCCCTTCGACACCATAACCGACCATTTTAGCAATATTGGGATGGTCAACATGAACTATAATTCCAAGCTCAGACAAGAAATCAATTGTCATCTCTTCTGATGAACCTTTCATTAGCCGCTTAACCGCAACATACTTTCCGCATTTCAGTTGCCCTTTGTAAACTTCTGCATACCCTCCTTTTCCTATCACATTTTCTTCTCAAAAACAACGGCAACATGAATGTTTGTCAGCCTATCAGGACAATAAGAGAATGTCAAAGCAACATCATTCTTTTTCCAAGTAGAAATTCGACATTATAACCGGATCAAAATTACAGAAATAATGATCAAGTAGGAGGAAATATACCGGGACTAAAGTTATTGGTTGCTTCCTCAAGCTCCGAGAGCGAAAAGTTCTTCCAGGAAGACTTAAAACAGCTTAGTTCTGCATCCAAAGTCGAATCTAGTGGTGGAACCATGTCATCTCCGCTTCTTTTGCCCTTTTTTACCGCGCCCTTAGGTATTAGAGGAGGCAAGACTTGAGAGGGGATTCCGGGTCCCTTTTTCCTTAAACGAAAGAAGCCACGCAGTTGAACGAGACTAGCCAAACTCAGCTGGCTTTCAGACTCGGTTGTCTCAGATTCTGCTGCTGCTTCTGATGTGTCACTTGTAGGTTCAATTGATTCTGCAGTACTTGTTGAGCAATCCTGAGACTCGGCATTCGGAGGCACTGCATCGATTTTCTTCACTTCGGCGCGCAAAGATGACAAGTCTAACATCATATATGATCTAACATTAGATTTTCTATTGATATCTCAACAATATTTACTCTGAAGAACATAGAAATGGATGATTGAATACCAAGAGTCGAAATTGAGTCGGAGAAACCGACTCGATGAAGATTCCTCACAAAACGAAGAGGCTTCCTTTTCTTCTTGTCAGTGATGTTTTTATTGGTACTTTTGCCGTCAATACCATCCCCACTACAAGCGGGGAAAAGATACAAACAGATGATATTATCAAAAATCCAGTGAGGGGGGAAATTCTTCAGAAAAAGCAGCATGGCAATATGTACAAACAATGACAAGAAATTATCAGTTAAGCATGCTTCGAAGATGAACATAGATTGCGAAATATAAATCTAAGATGCGTGACACATTTTTGAACATGTATATGGAGATATAAATCTAAGATCATTCCAAAAAAGATGGAAAAAAGTTTTAGAAAATGAACATATCTGCGTTGAACACATGCATATCCGAGTCCGAGTAAGACAAATTCTTCTTCTTCTATTCCTTTGCCCCAAAATATAAATATGGAGCAAATGTTTTCAAGAAAGCATAATTAGCAGTATATACACACACACATTATATGTAAAGAGGTTCGAAATCACCAAGGCTTAAACAGATGAATCCTGTAATTTCATTGGAAACATAAGAGCCTCAATGCCAAAATGCCAAAGGATCATTCAAAAATATATAAACAAACACATGGAAAACAACAAGGATCAGAAACTAAAAACCAGAAAAGGATGCATATACAAAGTACCTAGAATTATCAGAAGCTTCAATGGCATCCCCCATGGATCTTCAGATATGATCAAACCAGGGAGACCTGTGAAGCCAAAAGAATAGGCAAATTTTGACAAAGAGAGAGAAAGATAAGAAATGGAGTAAGGGTTACCATTATTCTCTGAGCTTTCTCTAATATCCATATAGTTTTTTGTTTGACAGATCATCTCTTCCTGCCTAAAAGTAGGCTTTCTCCCATTTCTTCATTCTTAACTCACCCCTTTTTTTAGCAGAAATTCATATTAAAAAAATCTTTAAAAAAATGGAAAGAAGAATAAATTTGAACCTATGTTTAGCAAATCTTAAGTAAAGTTCCAAGGCTTGTAAGAGAGCGGGTTTGGGACTGTCTTCCAAGAACAAGTTTGGATCTTTGACACGTGGAAGAAACCACCATGTTTCTTTATGTTCTTCCACTTTCTGTTTTTAAGCTTTTTGTCTATGTATTTTGCGGATAGTTCAACCAGCAAAACACAATTGGGATTATCTTTGAATTTCCCCACAAGTAATGCTGAACTTGAGGGATTATCTTACCCTTGTTTACTTCTTTAACCTTAAAAAACTGCAGTTGAAGTTCCTGTGTAACCCAATAATGCGAAACAAGATAAAAAAAAAAATCGGATCGAAAGTCGAACCAATATAGCCTTATATACCGTCTGCATCGATTTTTCACTTTTTTTTTCTTTTCTTCCTCTGGTACTCCAGCAGCCTCTTTTGCTTGGCAACGGCTACATAAGCCATACAATGTGCAGTACTTAATAATGATACGATTCTTAATGCAGAGGAAGACCGAACATCTTCTGAAAAGTTAAAGTTGACTCGTTTAATTCATACAAGTTCGGAGTTCAAAGATTTGAATCTCAACTGAACAAATTTATAGCCAATAGGAATGAAATGTTTTTGTGACGGTGTCACAATACAGGCTTTATTAGATAACTTTACACAATAAATTTTACCGAATAAATCACAAAGTGGAAAAACCCGATGATTACTCGGCTGATTTAATGAACATTGCGATTGATTAAACCCTCAAATATTGCATACAGATCTCTGTTATCCTGGCCAAAAATCTCCTCTGCTTTCCTCAAAGACTCCTGGATAACTCAGATAAAAAAAAGGATATGAAAACACCGCAACGAGAAACAAATAGGACGAAGAAAACGAGTCAGACAGGAAGTTGCGTACTTCTCTTGTTTGTTTGTGGGAGTTTAGTTCTTTAACATTTGTCAGGAATGCACCAAACTGCTCATACGACAGGCAGCTCCTGATGAAACAAGCTTGGGGTGAGAAATGAAGCTAGGCAAAACTTCAAAGCCGGTAATATAAAATGAGAAGCGAGAACAAACTGAGCAATTTTATTGCATGGGTGTTTCTTAAAACAAATCAATTCGAGCTATATGAACGTATACTTAGATTCTGCATAATTCATCATCCACAACAGCTTACTCTTTCTGCAGTTGTAACTATAAGTTCATGTAATACAGATATATTTACCTGACTTGACGGAAGAATTCTTTTCCATCAACCCGTGTGCGACCTGGAACATATCAGTAAAAGATATCATGAAATTATATGTAAGTCCTATAGAGTTTGCAGGTAATGTAGTATTGCACAACTACATATCCAGCTCTACAAGCAATTAGATTCTTGATAAGGTCTTATTTTAGAACAGTTTCAAAGCTAACCAGTCTGTGATCTGGAATCGGTGCTTGATACAGATGACCTATCATCAAACATGCCTCTTGAGGTAGAAAATGAAACTGCATGTCTCCTAGGAGATACTGGCTTAGACGTTCTTGTGGGAGATGCAGAGGCCGACACACTTGGTGGGGAACCTGGAGGAGTCATCCGAGGTGTGCTTGTTTGTGATGCTAGCAGCAGGCCATGAGGTATGGCAGGTCTCGTGGTTGCCACTATAATGGTACCCAATGAGAGAAATAGACAAAAGGATTAAGGGAAAATAATGGATTTCAGTGCACTCGTTTCAATCATTTGAATTTTTTCATGATAACAGACATGCACAAACAAATATCCATAAGCACCGAAACAGAAGGAACATGTTTATGAATAAATTCTACAGCAATTGCAAAAAGAACAAAGACTGCTGTGTACCACCTGTGTCATGATCCTCTGCATATGAATTTCCTGTATCAGAGTACTGACTTTGCATTGAAGCAGTTCTTGAAAGCAAGGCAGCCTCATCTTCTGGAAAGTAGAAATGAACCAAGGGTTAAGACCTGAGAACTGCAAGTAGCTTATGCATCAGACAAAGAACCGTAAGGAAGGTACCTTGTCCCGTAAGAAAGTCTTGCCTGACGGTGTTGGATTCGCTACGATTGGAGGACCCCCTGTGGCCTGTAGCAGAAACAAAGAGTTAGCAAGTCAGAAAACTTTAAAGCATTATCCTGAAAGGAAATCCCGGGAACAATCGATAGAACACTCTAGTTGGACTACTTACAGAACTTTCTTCATCATCATGAAGCGATTGCATAAGCTTCCTCCTAAAGTCCTCCAACTGCACATTCGCAGAACAGTCGAGCATCAGACTACATTGTCAAGTAAATCCCTTGAAAACTACTTCCCAATTTCCAAAGCACCGAGTAGCTTAAACCACATACCCTCTATATTTCAGATGAATCAACTGATGACCACATTCAAATTTCCAAAACTCTCAACTTTTATTTCGCAACAAGCATGAAAATCAAAATTTCTTCACCATTTCAATATTTCCTCTCAGTAATTAAGTTTGATTAAGAAAAGGCAAAGCTTCATTACAATTTCTAACGAACTACTTGACTTTGTTAAATCAAAAACCAATCATTAACCCAAAATGTACCAGCTTTAGTCAATCAATCAACAAAAAACGCAGACATTTAGTGAAAACCCCATTAACATTTTACCTTGGAAACATCTCTCTGAAGCTTCCTTACAGTATTAGAAAGCGAAACATTATCTTTCAACAAGTTCTCCTACCAAAGAACAAAAAGAGAGAATTCAATCATTTAATTTCTAACGAAAAAAGGAAGAAACTAATCAAAAGACAAACCCAGACCGGACTTACCTTCTCCTGGTCGGCCTTAACGAGCTTATCCGAGGTTTCAGACAAAGAAGCCTCCAGAGCATCGATCTGGGCACATAAATCGGCGATTTGTTGGTCTTTCTCGGCGAGCTGGTGTTTAAGAGAATAAGACTCGGCTTCGAGTGAAGAAACGCGCGTGGAGAGAGCAATGGAGGTGATCTTACGGGCTACATCGAGTTGATCGAAAGGATCAGACGGTAATACTTGCAACACTTCCTCGGGAAGATCGAAAGTCGAACCACCCGATTCTTTAACCAACATTCTTTTTTTTTTTTTCTATATACTATTCTATTGGCTTCCTTTTTGTTCCAGGTTTTTTATATTATTATATGGGGGGGAAACTGAAAAGTCATCGGATTAGATTAATCGTATAAATGGTGGGATTTGGATTTCGGACATAGGGGCTGAGAATTGAGAATGTCAGACTGTGTGGGTTTTCATATTGTTTTTTTCCTTTCAGACAAAACAACAAACATGTGGCCCGCGAATTGATAGATAAAGGACAAAAAGTTTCAAGTGGTCTGCTTTTTAAGCTGATTTCTATTCTATCCTTTCTGGTTCAGAATCAGACACGAGTTTGGTTGGTCTTAAAAATGACGTCCAAAATCGGCTATTGGAGAGCTTTGAAGCTTTGTCGGAGTTCTATTTCTTGGGCTTTGGCAGGCTTGGGTTGATATGCAATATCCAGCCTCTTCTGTTTTCTGTTGCTGGAAAATGGCCTCCAATTTTTGGGTTTGGTATTAGTAATACAACTACTTTTGCTAGGATCATCTGACAGCAAACTTATTTGGGTAAACTACATCCATGGCCACCCAACTACGGTCTGATCTTATTTTGATCACATAACTATAAGTTTTATCAATTAGACTATTAAAGTTTTAGAATAGTTTCAATCAAGCCACTGATTTTAAACTGTTGACGAAAATGATGATGTGATAGTTAGGTTAATTTGCATAATTACACATTTAATCCTTTTATTTACACATTTTTATCAATTTGGTCTTAATTTTAATTTATATCAATAAATTTAACTAACCAATTAGATTGTGATCGTTTTCGTCAAAAGTTAACGGTCAGTGGCTTGATTGAAACCCCTTTAAAAGTTTAGTAGTTTGATTGACAAAATTTATAATTTAGTGGTCAAAATAGAATCATACTATAGTTGGGTGATCATGGACGTAGTTTACCCAACTTATTTTTATGAGAAATGTTGGTGGATCAAGTCGGGTGGAATAAAATCTGATTTATATTTAAAATAAGACATGATAATAAATTAGACATGATAATAATAGATAACAGTGACTCAAATCAAACAGCCTGAAAACGAAAAGGGTGAACCATGTAGTTTACCCAAACTATATTTTAGATAAACCCAATAAATTTTTAGGGTAGATCGTGAGTATATAAGAGCGTTGTTCCTTTTTCCTATATCTATGTGGTGGGTTGAGTTTTTTTTTTGGTAAACTAGCTCATATGTCATTAAATTATTGGTGTTAACTCATTTTTATTATTGAACTTTTAATTGGTCTAATTTTATTATTGAATTTTAGTTTTTTAACTCGTTTATGTCACTTCGTCGTTAAATCCTAATTGAGTGACTATGCAGACGCCAAATTAAAACGACGTCGTTTTGGTAAAGTTATTTTGATGTCCATATCGCCCAAAATGACGTTGTTTTGCACCTAAAGGGATTTAAACTCAAGTCCTAAAAAAAGAAAGACAAAGGTTAAACCGTTAGACCAACTTGAGATTTAATAATATTTTAACACATAATATATATGTCAAACTATAATCGAGATAAATATAATTTTTCATATAATTTTACTTTTGTTCAGTTTAATCCCTAAATTTTTTATTTAATTTGAAATTAACCCGTATTTGTTTCTAGTTTTTATAATCTATTTCAATATTTTTTAATATAATTTTATTTTTGTTCGCTTTAGTCCTTAAAATTTTTATTTAATTGAAAATTGACCCCTATTTGTCCATGGATGAAACAATTCAGTGGATGCCACCCCAACGTGGGTAGATCTGCCTCAATGCAGATGGAGCCATCTTTACTGACTAGCTTTGGTTCCGCTGGTGGTTTATTCCGAGATCACACTGGTAGCTTATGTTTGGGTTTCAATAAAGGTCTGGGTCACACCATGTTCCAAGCTGAACTCTAGGGAGTCTATGGAGGGCTGAAGCTTGCTTGGTTTAATGAATTTGATAGTGTTATGGTTCAGACAGATAATGCCGATGTTCACAACCTTCTCTTTTGATAGTCCCTACGCACGCCCTAGTTAGATCCATTGCCCGTCTCTATGCTAAAGCTTGGTTTGTTGATTTCTACTTGATCCGTTGTGAAGCGAATGCAGCAGCAGACTACATGGTCAAAATTGAAAATTTACTAGAAACGCCTCTTTCCGTCTTTGATGCCCCTCCTTACGTTTTAGAAAAACGTCAACTGTCCTTATATTTATTTAAAAATTAAAAAATTAATAATAATGTTATGTGTGACTATTTTATCATTTGTTTGTGAAAAACCATTTTCCACTTATAGAACGCCTAATAATCATCTTAAAAGAAAATACTACATTATTTTATACTGTTTCTAAGTAAACGTATCTATTGGTTAATCTCCTCTATCGGATATATTTAGATGAAAAAATCCAACTCATTATTAATTAAATAAGTTAAAATATATTTTGGTACAAATTTAATTATAAAAAATATATAAATATTAATATAAAGTTATATTCTATTATTTTTAAATTTGGAACCAAGCCTCCGCCCACTCGGTATGATACTTCTACTTCCAAGTACGAGTGAATAAAACATGATTTGACTCAAAATAACTAAGTTTTTTAAATACGATTTGACTTAAAAAAATTTAAATAAAGTTTGAATTATAAAATAGGATTCCTCAACTCAAATAACTCAAAATTTTAATTGTATTAATTTTTTAGTTCAAGTCGAGCCCCTCAAGTTTGTAAGATTTTCTTATTTCTTCTATTCGTACTTTGTTTTAACTTTTTTTACCAATTTGAAAAACATGCCCATCTACCATTATAGATATCTATGTAATTTCAGTTGCTTTTTTTTTTAAATAAAATTCTTCTTTTGTAATTTCATAGTGTTTGTAAATTCTTTTTTTATCAATATTTTTTAGAAGGTTTTTTATTGTAAATATTTTTTCATCAATGTTTTTTCTCTAAATAATGTTAAAATTAGGAATTAGTGAATATTTCGTCATTCTTTCTTATATGAAACTATTAACTTATATCCGATGTATTTATATTACAATAACTGTTCAGCTAACAAGCTATTAACAAACTAACTAATTAACCATAAATCTAACAGACTAAAAACTGATTATTTACGACTTCTTCAATTCAACACTCCTCCTCAAGTTGGTGGTTAAAAGACGTCTTTTACACCCAACTTGGAGACCAGATATTCATGTTGTTGAATACCCAAGGCTTTAGTCATTATGTCTGCCAATTGTTCCTCTGATCTGACATACTCAGTTTGTATCAGCCCTTCCTGAAATTTTTCTCTCACGAAATGAAAACCTAAGTCAATGTGCTTCGTCCTTTCATGAAAAACAGGTTTTGCTGCAATTTATATAGCCGTTTTATTGTCACATAACAGTTTAGCAGGATATTCCAGCCTTGCTCCCAGTTCTGTCATCAAACCCTTGAGCCAAACTATTTCAGTAGCAACCATAGCCATGCTTCAGTACTCTCTACTGAAGATCTCGCCATTGTACTTTTTTTTTATTTCCATGAAATTAATGAGTCACCCAACTTTATGCAGAAACCAGAAATAGACTTCCTAGTCATTGGACAAGAAGCCCAATCTGAATCGCAGTAAGCAAGCAGCTCACACTTGCTTGAAGAACTCAAAAAAATACCTTGGCATAGATTTTTTTTGATGTATTTGACTATTCTTAAAACTGCTTCAAGATGTGATTCCTTTAGCTGATGCATGAATTTACTTAGGAAATGCACTGCATGCATTATATCAGGCCCAGTGTCCATTAAGTAGATCAACCTTCCCACTAGCCTTTGAAAAATAGTCTTATCTTGTAACATCTCGTCATTGTTGTCTAAGTCTGCATCATACTCCACTGTGGCATATTTCTTCTTTTGCTATAATGGTGTTAAAGCACATTTAGCTCCCCCAATTCATGTATCTTCAATAAACTCTAGAGCATATTTTCGTTGATTCAAGATGATTTCATCTTCATTCCTCAATACTTCTATACCAAGAAAGTATTTTAATTCCCCCAAAATCTTTCATTTTGAAATTCATATTCAAAATCTGTTTAAGCTCTCCAATGAGTGCTTTATCATTTCCAGTGATTAGCAAGTTGTCTACGTATATGAGTAGAATAACAATGACAGACCCTTGTTGCCTAGTAAACATAAAATAATCATATCTACTTTGTTGATACCCAATAGCAAGCAAAGCTTTTGTCATCTTTAAATTCCATTGTCTTGATGTTTGCTTCAACCCGTAAAGGAATTTATGCAACCTACACACCTTAGACTCCCCCTGACTGCTAAATCCCTCAGGTAAGGTCATAAAAACTTCTTCAAGTAAATCACCTTGTAATAAGGCATTGAAGACATCCATTTGAAAATGACTACTAAAAAATGGATGCAAGAGCAAGCACTGTTCGAACGGTCACCAATTTTGCAACAGGAGAGAAGGTATCACCATAGTTCACCCCTCCTTTTTGGTGTAGCCCCTTAACAACAAGTCGAGCCTTAAAATGCTCCACTTTCTTATTTGACCGATATTTGACCTTATACACCCACTTGCAACCAATTTGGATCTTTCCTGGAGGTAAGGAAACAACAGACCAAGTGTTGTTTGATTCTAAAGCAAAAATCTCCCCAGTCATTGCTTTAATCTGAAGTGGATCATTAACAACTTCAGTATAAGTTGTAGGTTCAACAATATGGGAAGTAGAAGAAAGAAAGGCTTGTGTATGAGGAGGTAAATGAGAATAGGAAACATGATTAGAAATAGGATACTTACTGGAGGATGAAGAAGAATGGTAGGATTGAGTATAGTCCGAGAGCCAATGAGGTGGTTTAACAATTTTAGTAGACCTTCTAATAACATGAACATGACTAAGGACATGATCAGGAAAAGGGCTTTGTCAATGTAAAACAGAAGAAGAAAGGCGATTGATTAAGTAACAAGCTGTCTGAACACATTTACCCCAGAATTTTAGTGGGACATTAGAATTAAGTCTAAGGGCTCTAGTAACCTCCAAGAGATGTCTGTGTTTCCTCTCAGAAACCCTATTTTGCTGAGGGGTATGAACACAGGAACTTTGGTGAACAACCCCTAGGACAAGAAAAAAATAGAACAGTCTGAATTAAAAAATCCAGACCCCTTGTCACTGCGAACAAACTTGATAGAAGCAAAAAAATGAGTTTGAACGAAGTGTTGGATTAAAATTCAATAATAGTGGGCACATATGTATAATGTACGTTGCTATTATAAAGTTTAACACGTAATTAAGTGACACGTGTTATAGGTATTGAATTGTCATGGAATTAAAAGTGTAAAAACCATAAGTTAGATTTATAACTCAATGAGGGGCAGAGTTGTAAATATTAATAAACTGTTTTAATTCAGTTTATATAAAGGGTAGTGGTCCCCGAGATCTAGGTTAACTTGCATATCTCTTTTCCCCGTCTGAGAGTTGTGTGCCAAGAGGTAATCTATCATCTCGGAAGATCAAACTCTCTCTGGAAAATCTCCATCGATGGATTCAGGTACGCTTCCGCAAATCTAGTATTTATTCTTAATGATTTGACATACATATCGATCTAGGGTTTATATTCGTATCGAACAAGTGGCATCAGAGACAGGTTATGTCGAATCATTGAGATTATAGTTTTTGCCATAATCTGTATATTTATGGTGATTTGGGTTTTTCCGTGAGTTTCATTCTTAATCGGTTATTATGTTTATGCGATCCGATTTAAAATAATCTTCCATCGCATGTTTTGAAATTTCCCGATAATCCTGATATGCGATATCTGTTTCATTGCAATTGTGCCTATACAATCAGTTATTTTATTTTTGATGCTGTGCGATTACATGTTTGGCAATTTCATTGATTTCTAGGTTTTAACAATAATTGCATGAGATTGGAATTCAAATGTTGTTAACAATTTGGGTTTATACTCTGCCGATTTTAATTATTTAATTTTTGTTTGCCATAATTAGTGGATTCAGTTTTTCCCCTCGAGAATTAACAATTATTTTCGGTGGTAACAATCCTTGGCAATTATGTTTTCTTTTTACCTAGGTTAATGACAATTAATTATTTTTAATTTAATATACATTGTTATTAATCTATGGAATATAAATTTTATATAAAATATATGTTCAATTCGGTTGGATCAAAATTTTAGTTTTGGTCATTAGGTATAAAGATAAACCTTTAGAAACATATAAATTCATGTTCTGGCTATGTCTAATATTTTAGTGGGTTAATTGAACCACAATGTCACCAAAGTGACCGCTTCTGCGTAGATTAACTTATTTAAAATATTAAGATGTTTGTGTTTTTGTAATTCATGCGTTTATTAATTGGCCCAAAGGAAAATTAATATTTGGCCGAATTTCAAATAACGCCTGTGGTGATAAATGTGTGACAATTATAAGGTAATTTATGTGTGCAATATGTTAGTCCAAAGATTAACTTTGTTGTTTGACATAGTTTATTGTCAATGTTTGATTACTACAACAAGAGTACCGCTTACTGATTAATATTCTTGCCCAAAGACTTGATATTAATGTTGTGTTTGGTATCTTGAGGGGAATTAGTCATTATTTTGAATTTATATGTTTACTTATGAATTATTGGTGTGAGCATATTTATTTATTTATTATTCTTTTGTTCTATATTCAGCTAGTTCTTACATTTGCCACAATATCTCGCTAATGTCAATTCAATACCCATGCTTAATGGGACGAATTTCAAGGAATGGAAAAGGCACTTATTGATAGTGCTTGGTTGTATGGACATAGACCTTGTGTTAAGGGAAGAACAACCCGCACCTCTCATCGCTGCGGTAAGCACCCCCGATGCAAAAAGGGATTTTGAGAGGTGGGAACGTTCTAATCGCATGAGTCGATGATCATGAAACACAACATTCCGGAAACCTTTAGGGTGCAGAATCAAGAAATTATTCAAAGCTAAGGATTTCCTTGACAATATTGAGCAACGTTTTGTTAAAAATGATAAGGTTGAGATGACATCACTTGAATTCTTTGATGTCTATGAAGTACAAGGGTCAAGGAAATATAAGGGAGTACATTATGGAAATGTCTCATATTGCTTCAAAACTTAAGGCACTTAAGATCGAGTTTTCTGATGATTTACTCGTCCTTATGGTTTTGGTATCGCTTCCTGGCACAGTTTAACCAATTTAAAATTAGTTATAATGTCAAAGGGAGAAGTGGACTCTAAATGAGCTCATTTCTCATTGTGTTCAAGAGGAAGAAAGGTTGAAGCGTGAGAAAACTGAAAGTGCTCATTTGTCTAGTGCCTCTAAAGACAAGGGCAAGAAAAGGAAATATCAGAATGAAGCTGTTAAGGGTCCAGCTCAAAAGAAACAAGAGAATGTTCCAAATAATTGTTTCTTTTGTGACAAGCCTGGACACATGAAGAAAGATTGTACCAAATATCACGCATGGCGTGCAAAGAAAGGTATGAATCTTACATTGGTCTGTTCTGAGGTTAATTTAGCTTCAGTACCTAGAAACACTTGGTGGTTAGATTCTGGTGCTACTACTCACATAAGTGTTTCTATGCAGGGTTGCCTGAGCTACCGAAAGCCAAGTGATGGTGAAAGAAACATCTTTGTGGGCGATGGAAAATCGATGGAAGTGGAAGCAATTGGGCATTTTAGGTTGTTATTAGGAACTGGTTTTTATTTGGATTTGAAAGACACTTTTGTTGTTCCGTCTTTTAGGCGGAATTTAGTTTCGATTTCCTTGTTGACAAATTTGGTTATTATTGTTCATTTGGAAACAATCGGTTTACTTTGTCTTTAAATTCAAGTATTGTTGGAACTGGTTATTTAAATGCTTATGACAACCTTTATTTGTTAGATACAATTGCATCTTATAATGAAACCTTGCATGTGGAATCACGTGGTACTAAGCGAAAATTAAATAAAGAAAATTCAGCATCATTATGGCATAAACGCTTAGGTCATATATCAAAGTGTAGGATTGAGCGTCTTGTGTCTAATGGTATTTTAGAGTCCCTTGACTTCACAGACTTTAATGTTTGTGTTGATTGCATCAAGGGAAAGCAGACCAAAACTAAGAGATTAGGTGCCAATCGTTCTACAGACGTCTTAGAATTAATTCATACTAATATTTGTGGGCCATTCCCTACGGCATCTTGGAATGGTCAACAATATTTCATAACATTCATAGACGATTACTCACGTTATGGGTACCTATATCTCATTCATGCAAAATCTCAGTCTTTGGACGTGTTCAAATCCTATAAAGCTGAAGTTGAGAATCAACTCAACAAAAGGATTAAAAAGGTTCGATCTGATCGTGGTGGTGAGTACTACGGTAGATATGATGGATCAGGTGAACAACGTTCAAGACCATTTGCAAAGTTCCTAGAGGAATGTGGTATCGTCCCACAGTACACCATGCCAGGATCACCTAGTATGAATGGTGTTGCTGAGAGACGTAATAGGACTCTTAAAGATATGGTAAGAAGTATGATTGCTCATTCTACCTTACCTGAGTCACTCTGGGGAGAAGCATTAAAGACAGCAACGTACATTCTGAATAGAGTACCCACTAAAGTAGCTGAAAAGACACCTTATGAGCTTTGGGTGGGTAGAAAGCCCACTCTAAAGCATTTTCACATTTGGGGATGTCCAGCTGAGGCAAGGCCTTATAGGCCACTTGAAAAGAAATTGGACTCCAAAACAGTAAGCAACTACTTTATTGGTTATTCTGAGCGATCTAGGGGCTATAAATTTTATGATCCCGTAATTAAGAATATTTTTTAGACGAGAATTGCAATATTTTTTGAGGATGTTGAGTTTGGAGGGAGAAATAAGGTAAGAGACATTGTCTTTGAGGAGGAATTGAGTTTTAACTCAGTTCCTACTATCACTTTTGATGATGTTCAAGTTTCTATACCGATCATCAATCAAGAAGTGAATCCAGAACCTCAACAAGACAATGTCGAACAGCTCCCTCTTATTCAGGATGAGGTAATTGTTCCAGAAGAGCAAACTCAGCAACCTCAAGAACAAGTGCCATTAAGGAGATCCACGAGAGAAAGGAGAAATGCTATTCGGATGATTATATTGTATTTCTCCAAGAAAATGAGGATGATAATGGAATGATGGAAGATGATCCGATCAACTTTCATCAAGCCATGCAAAGTATTAACTCTCAAAAGTGGATTGATGCCATGCAAGAAGAGTATAAATCCATGCAAGACAATAAAGTTTGAAACTTATCCCATTACGAAGGTGCAAAACCAATTGGTTGTAAATGGATTTTTAAAACCAAGAGGGATGCAAATGGTAATGTGGAGAGGTATAAGGCACGTCTTGTAGCTAAAGGTTATACTCAAAAAGAAGGCATTGACTTTTCGAGACTTTCTCTCAGTTTCATCGAAAGACTCATTTAGGACAATCATGGCACTTGTAGCTCATTTTGATCTTGAGTTACATCGGATGGATGTTAAGACTGCGTTTCTCAATGGAGAAATTGAAGAAACAATTTATATGGTGCAACCGTAAAACTTTGAGTCGGGATACCCAAAGAATATAGTTTGCAAATTAACAAAATCCATCTATGGACTCAAACAAGCTTCTCGTCAATGGTATCACAAATTTCATCAAGTAATTGTCTCGTTCGGTTTTGAGATGAATATTGTTGATGATTGCATGTATCACAAGTTTAGTGGGAGTAAGTACATATTTTTGGTTTTATATGTCGATGACATTTTGCTTTTGCCACGAATGATATAGGCTTATCGCACGAAACCAAGAAATTTCTATCTAAGCATTTTGAAATGAAAGATCTTGGGGACGCTTCTTTTGTTTTAGGAATTCAGATACATCGAGATCGATCTCGGGGTATTCTTGGATTGTCACAAAAGAACTATATCGATAAAGTACTTAAAAGGTTTGGCATGCAAAATAGTAAACCAATAGACACCCTCGTCACTAAAGGAGACAAGTTTTGTCTTGCCCAATGCCCTAAAAGTAATCTTGAAATTCAAGAAATGCATAAGATTCCTTATAAATCAGCTATTGGGAGTCTAATGTATGCTCGTGTATGTACGCGTCCGGATATTGCGTACATTGTTAGGATGTTAGGTGAGATACTCAAGCAACCCTGGTATGGACCATTGGAAAGCAGCCAAGAGGGTTATGAAGTATCTTCAGAGAACAAAAGATTATATGCTCACATACAGAAATCAGATCATTTGGAGGTCGTAGGGTATACGGATTACGATTTTTTGGGTGCCAAGATAGCAGAAAATCTACATCATGCTATATTTATCTGTTAGCTGGTGGAGCTATATCATGGAAAAGTGCCAAGCAGACACTTGTAGCTTCTTCCACTATGGCAGCAGAGTTTGTAGCATGCTACGAGGCATCTAATCATGGAATATGGCTGCGAAATTTTGTCACTGGGCTGCGTATTTTGGAGAATATAGAAAGACCACTTAAATTATTTTGTGACAATAAATCAGCAGTGTTGTATTCCAACAACAATAGGAGCTCGTCTAAGTCAAAGCACATTGACATAAAGTTCCTAGTTGTGAAAGAAAGAGTGCAAAGTGGACAAATATCCATAGAACACATTGGGACAAACTCTATGATAGCGGATCCGCTCACAAAAGGTTTACCACCCAAGGTCTTTCACGAGCACACTGCTCATATGGGTGTTACATCATTTAAGGATATTATTGTTTGAGTGGGAGTTTGTTATTTGTTCACTTTATGTTTATGTTTATTTTCAGACATTTACGTATTTGGTTATTTTCGATCGTAAATAAAGTATTGATTAATTCACTCTTTTCTTATTTGGATAAAGACCTCACTTATGTTTAAAGAGGACCAGATTGGAAATAGGCATGTTCGGTTCACATTTACATGTAATTTCCATGCTACGCATCCATGATTGATCTATGTCATTTGATTATGTTTGTATACGTGACCATTGATGGGTCCAGTCATGATTGATATGGCAAAGACCGCTTTGATCCTATATGGATATAATTGATGGACGAGATTGTTATAGAATACCTATTACATGATAGCAAATTTTTGAGCTCATAAGGTCGTACATTTGTCAGGTAACATATGTTGCCCAAGTGGGAGATTGTTGGATTAAAATTCAATAATAGTGGGCACATATGTATAATGTACGTTGCTATTATAAAGTTTAACACGTAATTAAGTGACCAATTATGTTACACGTGTTATAGGTATTGAATTGTCATGGAATTAAAAGTGTAAAAACCATAAGTTAGATTTATAACTCAATGAGGGGCAGAGTTGTAAATATTAATAAACTGTTTTAATTGGTTTATATAAAGGGTAGTGGTCCCCGAGATCTAGGTTAACTTGCATATCTCTTTTCCCCGTCCGAGAGTTGTGTGCCAAGAGGTAATCTATCATCTCGGAAGATCAAAGAGGAAAATCTCCATCGATCATCTCGGCAAATCTAGTATTTATTCTTAATGATTTGACAAATCTCGATCTAGGGTTTATATTCGTATCGAACAAGTGGCATCGAGACAAAGGTTATGTCGAATCATTGAGATTATAGTTTTTGCCATAAGTATTTATGGTGATTTAATGATTTGTGTTGTTAACAATTTGGGTTTATACTCTGCCGATTTTAATTATTTAATTTTTGTTTGCCATAATTAGTGGATTCAGTTTTTCCCCTCGAGAATTAACAATTATTTTCGGTGGTAACAATCCTTGGCAATTATGTTTTCTTTTTACCTAGGTTAATGACAATTAATTATTTTTAATTTAATATACATTGTTATTAATCTATGGAATATAAATTTTATATAAAATATATGTTCAATTCGGTTGGATCAAAATTTTAGTTTTGGTCATTAGGTATAAAGATAAACCTTTAGAAACATATAAATTCATGTTCAGGCTATGTCTAATATTTTAGTGGGTTAATTGAACCACAATGTCACCAAAGTGACCGCTTCTGCGTAGATTAACTTATTTAAAATATTAAGATGTTTGTGTTTTTGTAATTCATGCGTTTATTAATTGGCCCAAAGGAAAATTAATATTTGGCCGAATTTCAAATAACGCCTGTGGTGATAAATGTGTGACAATTATAAGGTAATTTATGTGTGCAATATGTTAGTCCAAAGATTAACTTTGTTGTTTGACATAGTTTATTGTCAATGTTTGATTACTACAACAAGAGTACCGCTTCTGATTAATATTCTTGTCCAAAGACTTGATATTAATGTTGTGTTTGGTATCTTGAGGGGAATTAGTCATTATTTTGAATTTATATGTTTACTTATGAATTATTGGTGTGAGCATATTTATTTATTTATTATTCTTTTGTTCTATATTCAGCTAGTTCTTCTGTTGCCACAATATCTGCTAATGTCAATTCAATACCCATGCTTAATGGGACGAATTTCAAGGAATGGAAAAGGCACTTATTGATAGTGCTTGGTTGTATGGACATAGACCTTGTGTTAAGGGAAGAACAACCTGCACCTCTCACTGCGGTAAGCACCCCTGATGCAAAAAAGGGATTTTGAGAGGTGGGAACGTTCTAATCGCATGAGTCTGATGATCATGAAACACAACATTCCGGAAACCTTTAGGGGTGCAGAATCTGAAGAAATTATTCAGGCTAAGGATTTCCTTGACAATATTGAGCAACGTTTTGTTAAAAATGATAAGGTTGAGATGACATCACTTCTGAATTCTTTGATGTCTATGAAGTACAAGGGTCAAGGAAATATAAGGGAGTACATTATGGAAATGTCTCATATTGCTTCAAAACTTAAGGCACTTAAGATCGAGTTTTCTGATGATTTACTCGTCCTTATGGTTTTGGTATCGCTTCTGCAGTTTAACCAATTTAAAATTAGTTATAACTGTCAAAGGGAGAAGTGGACTCTAAATGAGCTCATTTCTCATTGTGTTCAAGAGGAAGAAAGGTTGAAGCGTGAGAAAACTGAAAGTGCTCATTTGTCTAGTGCCTCTAAAGACAAGGGCAAGAAAAGGAAATATCAGAATGAAGTTTGTTAAGGGTCCAGCTCAAAAGAAACAAGAGAATGTTCCAAATAATTGTTTCTTTTGTGACAAGCCTGGACACATGAAGAAAGATTGTACCAAATATCACGCATGGCGTGCAAAGAAAGGTATGAATCTTACATTGGTCTGTTCTGAGGTTAATTTAGCTTCAGTACCTAGAAACACTTGGTGGTTAGATTCTGGTGCTACTACTCACATAAGTGTTTCTATGCAGGTTGCCTCGAGCTACAAAAAGCCAAGTGATGGTGAAAGAAACATCTTTGTGGGCGATGGAAAATCGATGGAAGTGGAAGCAATTGGGCATTTTAGGTTGTTATTAGGAACTGGTTTTTATTTGGATTTGAAAGACACTTTTGTTGTTCCGTCTTTTAGGCGGAATTTAGTTTCAGTTTCCTTGTTGGACAAATTTGGTTATTATTGTTCATTTGGAAACAATCAGTTTACTTTGTCTTTAAATTCAAGTATTGTTGGAACTGGTTATTTAAATGCTTATGACAACCTTTATTTGTTAGATACAATTGCATCTTATAATGAAACCTTGCATGTGGAATCACGTGGTACTAGCGAAAATTAAATAAAGAAAATTCAGCATCATTATGGCATAAACGCTTAGGTCATATATCAAAGTGTAGGATTGAGCGTCTTGTGTCTAATGGTATTTTAGAGTCCCTTGACTTCACAGACTTTAATGTTTGTGTTGATTGCATCAAGGGAAAGCGGACCAAAACTAAGAGATTAGGTGCCAATCGTTCTCTGACGTCTTAGAATTAATTCATACTAATATTTGTGGGCCATTCCCTACGGCATCTTGGAATGGTCAACAATATTTCATAACATTCATAGACGATTACTCACGTTATGGGTACCTATATCTCATTCATGCAAAATCTCGAGTCTTTGGGCGTGTTCAAATCCTATAAAGCTGAAGTTGAGAATCAACTCAACAAAAGGATTAAAAAGGTTCGATCGATCGTGGTGGTGAGTACTACGGTAGATATGATGGATCAGGTGAACAACGTTCAAGACCATTTGCAAAGTTCCTAGAGGAATGTGGTATCGTCCCACAAGACACCATGCCGGGATCACCTAGTATGAATGGTGTTCTTTGAGAGACGTAATAGGACTCTTAAAGATATGGTAAGAAGTATGATTGCTCATTCTACCTTACGAGTCACTCACTGGGAGAAGCATTAAAGACAGCAGCGTACATTACGAATAGAGTTCCCACTAAAGCGGTGAAAAAGACACCTTATGAGCTTTGGGTGGGTAGAAAGCCCACTCTAAAGCATTTTCACATTTGGGGATGTCCGGTGAGGCAAGGCCTTATAGGCCACTTGAAAAGAAATTGGACTCCAAAACAGTAAGCAACTACTTTATTGGTTATTCTGAGCGATCTAGGGGCTATAAATTTTATGATCCCATAATTAAGAATATTTTTGAGACGAGAATTGCAATATTTTTTGAGGATGTTGAGTTTGGAGGGAGAAATAAGGTAAGAGACATTGTCTTTGAGGAGGAATTGAGTTTTAACTCAGTTCCTACTATCACTTTTGATGATGTTCAAGTTTCTATACCGATCATCAATCAAGAAGTGAATCCGAACCTCAACAAGACAATGTCGAACAGCTCCCTCTTATTCAGGATGAGGTAATTGTTCCAGAAGAGCAAACTCAAAGCAACCTCAAGAACAAGTGCCATTAAGGAGATCCACGAGAGAAAGGAGAAATGCTATTCGGATGATTATATTGTATTTCTCCAAGAAAATGAGGATGATAATGGAATGATGGAAGATGATCCGATCAACTTTCATCAAGCCATGCAAAGTATTAACTCTCAAAAGTGGATTGATGCCATGCAAGAAGAGTATAAATCCATGCAAGACAATAAAGTTTGGAAACTTATCCCATTTACGAAGGTGCAAAACCAATTGGTTGTAAATGGATTTTTAAAACCAAGAGGGATGCAAATGGTAATGTGGAGAGGTATAAGGCACGTCTTGTAGCTAAAGGTTATACTCAAAAAGAAGGCATTGACTTTTCAGAGACTTTCTCTCCAGTTTCATCGAAAGACTCATTTAGGACAATCATGGCACTTGTAGCTCATTTTGATCTTGAGTTACATCAGATGGATGTTAAGACTGCGTTTCTCAATGGAGAAATTGAAGAAACAATTTATATGGTGCAACCAGAAAACTTTGAGTCGGGATACCCAAAGAATATAGTTTGCAAATTAACAAAATCCATCTATGGACTCAAACAAGCTTCTCGTCAATGGTATCACAAATTTCATCAAGTAATTGTCTCGTTCGGTTTTGAGATGAATATTGTTGATGATTGCATGTATCACAAGTTTAGTGGGAGTAAGTACATATTTTTGGTTTTATATGTCGATGACATTTTGCTTGCCACGAATGATATAGGCTTACTGCACGAAACCAAGAAATTTCTATCTAAGCATTTTGAAATGAAAGATCTTGGGGACGCTTCTTTTGTTTTAGGAATTCAGATACATCGAGATCGATCTCGGGGTATTCTTGGATTGTCACAAAAGAACTATATCGATAAAGTACTTAAAAGGTTTGGCATGCAAAATAGTAAACCAATAGACACCCCTGTCACTAAAGGAGACAAGTTTTGTCTTGCCCAATGCCCTAAAAGTAATCTTGAAATTCAAGAAATGCATAAGATTCCTTATAAATCAGCTATTGGGAGTCTAATGTATGCTCAGGTATGTACGCGTCCGGATATTGCGTACATTGTTAGGATGTTAGGCAGATACTCAAGCAACCCTGGTATGGACCATTGGAAAGCAGCCAAGAGGGTTATGAAGTATCTTCAGAGAACAAAAGATTATATGCTCACATACAGGAAATCAGATCATTTGGAGGTCGTAGGGTATACGGATTCGATTTTTCTTTGGGTGCCAAGATAGCAGAAAAATCTACATCGGGCTATATTTATCATTATTTGGTGGAGCTATATCATGGAAAAGTGCCAAGCAGACACTTGTAGCTTCTTCCACTATGGCAGCAGAGTTTGTAGCATGCTACGAGGCATCTAATCATGGAATATGGCTGCGAAATTTTGTCACTTTGGGCTGCGTATTTTGGAGAATATAGAAAGACCACTTAAATTATTTTGTGACAGTAAATCAGCAGTGTTGTATTCCAACAACAATAGGAGCTCGTCTAAGTCAAAGCACATTGACATAAAGTTCCTAGTTGTGAAAGAAAGAGTGCAAAGTGGACAAATATCCATAGAACACATTGGGACAAACTCTATGATAGCGGATCCGCTCACAAAAGGTTTACCACCCAAGGTCTTTCACGAGCACACTGCTCATATGGGTGTTACATCATTTAAGGATATTATTGTTTGAGTGGGAGTTTGTTATTTGTTCACTTTATGTTTATGTTTATTTTCAGACATTTACGTATTTGGTTATTTTCTGATCAGAAATAAAGTATTCAGTTAATTCACTCTTTTCTTATTTGGATAAAGACCTCACTTATGTTTAAAGAGGACCAGTTGGAAATAGGCATGTTCGGTTCACATTTACATGTAATTTCCATGCTACGCATCCATGATTGATCTATGTCATTTGATTATGTTTGTATACGTGACCATTGATGGGTCCAGTCATGATTGATATGGCAAAGACCGCTTTGATCCTATATGGATATAATTGATGGACGAGATTGTTATAGAATACCTATTACATGATAGCAAATTTTTGAGCTCATAAGGTCGTACATTTGTCAGGTAACATATGTTGCCCAAGTGGGAGATTGTTGGATTAAAATTCAATAATAGTGGGCACATATGTATAATGTACGTTGCTATTATAAAGTTTAACACGTAATTAAGTGACCAATTATGTTACACGTGTTATAGGTATTGAATTGTCATGGAATTAAAAGTGTAAAAACCATAAGTTAGATTTATAACTCAATGAGGGGCAGAGTTGTAAATATTAATAAACTGTTTTAATTCAGTTTATATAAAGGGTAGTGGTCCCCGAGATCTAGGTTAACTTGCATATCTCTTTTCCCCGTCTGAGAGTTGTGTGCCAAGAGGTAATCTATCATCTCGGAAGATCAAACTCTCTCTGGAAAATCTCCATCGATGGATTCAGGTACGCTTCCGCAAATCTAGTATTTATTCTTAATGATTTGACATACATATCGATCTAGGGTTTATATTCGTATCGAACACGAAGGAGAAAAACTATTTGAGGGAAAGAACAGTATCACTCTTGAGTCTCAACAAGTAAACTCAGGTTATCCTAGTATTATCATCAACAATAGCTAAAAATAACCTATGACCAATATGAATAGATATTTTATAAGGCCCCTATAAATCTAAATAGATTAACTCAAAAGGTGTATTAGACCTAGAAGAACTAACAGAAAAAGGTAAACGAAACCGTTTTGCTAAAGGACAGACAGTACAGGACCTAAGACAACCAGAGTCAAAAGAAAGAGAATGCAAAAAAAGATGTTTTATGTAAAATATTAGAGGAGCATGACCTAAACGAGCATGCCAAACATTAGTTTTATTAATAGATGAAAAAGACATACAATGCGAGGAATTAAAAACTGAAGAAACAAAATTGGAAAGCAAAGAATTACATGGTAAAGTGGATGACACACCAGAAGCAAAACTTGAAGAATCAAGAAAATACAAGCCATGAGACTCTCTACCAATCCCCATCATTCTTCCAGTTGAGTGATCCTGTAAAAAACAAAAGTTAGGATAAAAAACAATATGGCAGTGAAGGTCTTTGGTGAGCTTGGGAACAGATAAGAGGTTATGTGTGAAATTATGAATATAAAGAACATTAGAAATTATGATTTATGATAGAAAAATTAAAACAAAGAAAACCAGTGTGGGTTATAGGAGCACTTTTACCATTCCGCAATC
Source organism: Hibiscus mutabilis (assembly GCA_019671005.1). Classification (NCBI taxonomy): domain Eukaryota; kingdom Viridiplantae; phylum Streptophyta; class Magnoliopsida; order Malvales; family Malvaceae; genus Hibiscus; species Hibiscus mutabilis. Next base: position 35,098,640 of record CM033736.1, read on the forward strand.
GAACAAATCAAGATTCAGAGACACATGAAGAAGGAGATACTAAACTTTTAAAAGTCAGACAACATGTGGTCCATAGCACCCATATCTAAAACCCAACATACAGAATCAAAAGCAGATGAATTAGCGGAAATAATACCTGCCAAGTTTACAGCAGACTCAACAGAAGGTATCTTGTTTAACAAGCTCAGGAGCTGAGTGTACTGCTTATGAGTAAAGACATGAGTAAAAGAACCACCAGAAGAAGAATCTATTAAGGGAACCGATGTGGAACTAGGCACAGGAGTGACTGCCACGGCAGCCTGAGAAGACTTCTTGCGAGTCAACTTGAAGTCAGGTGGGAAACCATGAAGTCTGTAGCAGTTCTCTTTTTATGTCCTCTAATATGACAATGATCACAAGTCCCAGAGAAATGACCACCACCAGAATGCATAGCAGCCAGGGCCGTCCTGGGCCAGGGCAATGGGGCACTCGCCCAGGGCTCACGCAAAAAAAATTAAATGTAGTTTTTAGTTTTTATAAGTAGATGAAAAAAAATCCAATAATAACTAGATAAGTTTTGAGGACCCCAATAATAAGTATTAAAGAAATTAAATCGTAAGAGTATGCTCATATTAATAAATATTGAGAGAAAATCGAAGTCCTTATAATAAGTATTAAAAACAATTTAATTTTTAAGAATATGCCCATAATAATAAATATTAAAATTAAATTTTTTAATATTTATTATTAGGGACCTATTTTTCCCTATTTATTATTATGAACATGCTCTTAAAATTTATTTTTTAAATACTTGTTATTATAGACGTACTCTTAAAATTTATTTTTTTCAATACTTGATATTATAGACATGTATTTAAATAGGGTTATGTAACCGCAACAGAGATCGTTATATAGCGGTAGAGACACCATCCAAAACCACAATACATGCAACCGTTATGTCCACAATAGCATATATTATTAAAAAATTTCACAACTGTGATACCCGCGGTGATAGAAATAATATTCGTTATGTCTACAACCGTGATAAACGCAAAATGACCGAATATAAGATCGCAACCGTAATTTAAATATCTAATTTAGGGCCCAATTTTTAGGTTTGTCCTAGGGCCACTAAAATCTCAGAAACGGCCTGATAGCAGCATTGGAGTAAACAAGCGGAGCATCACCAGAAAGAGGAGAAACCCTACCAGAAAGTTAAAGGCGATGAGATTCCTCCTGAATGATCATCGAATATGCTTGATTTACAGTGGGAAATGGTTGTTTGAGCAGTATCTGACTTCAAACTACCAAGTAAGTCTCATGAGAAACTAAAACAACTGTTACTGGGCCAGATGTTCAGAATTCTTAGGAGAAACTTCACAATCACAAACCGAAAAAGGAACTAAAGAGTTGTAATCATCCCACAACAACTTCAGACGAGTAAAGTAAGTTAAAATGGAAAAACCACCTTGGCATAAGGTCGCAATTTCTCGATGCAAGAAGAAAACTCTAGAATCGTCGACTTTATCAAAACGCTCCTTTAAATCCTTCCAGACGTGAGCAGCACTAAAGGCGAACACGATTTCAGTAGACAGATAGTTACTAATCGTGTTCTGGAGGACAAAAGCATTACACCGTTCTCACTGGGAATGAAGATAATCATCTGTTGAAGTATACCCAAAGATCAATCATAAGATAATTGTAAAAGACATATTTATTTTATCTTGTTTATTAATATAAAGTTATTATTATTATTTTAGTCATTATTCTGCGCATAAATAAATAATCTGAATTATAATAAAGTCTTTAAAATAATATGGTTATTCTTGAATGTCCTTAGTCGAGTATCATTGTGGGCATGGACAACAATAATATATTAAGACTAATATGTAGTTGATTGATGACAGAGTATTGTCATAGACATGAAGATGTCAAAATAACCCACTATGAGCATGCTTTTTGGGTTATTATGTGACAATCATAATATTGCTTATAGTAATAACTACATCTATGATCCTCAAACTTGAGATCATCATTATTTCAACATTGTGAATGACATATTTTGATACAGTCAAATGTGTGTCGTAACTGATTACACTATAAAGACTGGTATTGGATATGTCACAATCTATGTAGCAGGACATGGTTGGTCAAGATAGGATTTGTCCCTCCTACATAATAGGAGTAATATCATAGGCCACTTGATTGAGTGAGACTAGAAATGCATGGCCGTGCTCGAATAAATTGATATGAGATATCATAATTATTTGTTTATAATAGTCTACTCAAAATATCAAGAAATATTAGATGGACTATACAAGTGTGACTATTCTATGACTTGTGTCCAATCTAGATATAAATAGAAAAATGATGAAATACATGAAAAAGAGTTAATCACGAAGAGGTTATGTTGAACCGCGACTTCATGTAACTTAGGTAGCAATGATGTATTGCTAGATGCCACTCATTGCTTGTAATATTAGAATTGTTCTAGATATTACTGCTAACGTTACATGAACTTACAAGGATCACACTCTATAATTGAAACGAACAAATATCGACTAGATAGCATGTTGTGACGACTTAGACTCGACATCGTGCTGGAAGAATCGAATTCTTCTACGTCTTTACTTTTATGAGGTGTACCGACGTTTCCCTACGTCATCATAATCATCCTTGCAACAATTACCATCAACAAATCTAAGCTTATTTTTCGCTAGGAGAGCAATACGCATAGATCTGCTCCAAATATTGTAGTTTTCGATTCCCACCAAACGATGCGACACCAAAACTCCTCCAGGCGTGTCGGACGGATGCAGAAACAAGGGGTGATTGAAGCTAATCACCTGAGAATCAGGCGCTGAGATCGGAAGAACGGCTGCCGAGATTGAAGGATCAGCTGGAGGCATATTAGCTAGAGAGAAAAAAACCTAATCGATAGGTGAATTTGGGGTGGGGTGGGGGGGGGGGGAACAAAGCAATGGGGTGGGGGGGAACAAAGCAAAACGCAAATGGAGAAAATAATCAGAGTAAAAAAATGGGCTCAGGTAATGAGAATCCCAGTAAAAGAATGAAGAAACGAGGCCTAGACTACTGATACCATGTTAAAACCAGGAATTAGAAAATATTTCATCTCATATACGAAACTATTAACTTACATCCAATATATTTATATTATAATAACTGTTCAGCTAACAAGCTATTAACAAACTAACTAATTAACCGTAAAGCTAATAGACTAAAAACTGATTATTTGCAACTTCTTCAATTCAACAAATAATTTCTTTTAAAAATAATATTATAAATATATTATATAATTTTAGATGGTTTTTTAGTCTTTAAATAACATTACAAATTTTACTCACACTTGTGAAAAATATAAATATATATGTATATTCATATGGCTATTAGAAAATCATTTAAATTTGAACCAAACAATAGTATAACATTATAGATATTTATAATTAAATTTGAACAAAAATTTAAACGACTTGACTCAACACAAATTTCATAAATTCATCTTGACTTAAAAAATTTTAAATTATCATATTTTATCATATAGGGTTCATCAATTCGACTAACACAATTTTTTTAACTCGACTCCATTAAATCTTTATTCCTATTTCCAAGTTACACTTTCATTGAAAATCACAAATACTCTCTCTCCCTCTCCCTCTCTCTCTCTCTCTCTCCAAACAACGATCACCCCTACAAAAGCAAATAAAACCAGTGTAGTATATTTCTGTTTTGGTCTTTCAACTATAATTTTTTAATTTGATCACTAAATTTTCTAAAAATATATATATTATTTTTAGTCAATCGGGCTTTAAATAAAAATTGGCAAGTTGATGTACATTGCTATTTGCTGGCGGGAACTATTTTTCGCTAACGTGAAAATCACATGTTGGCCACCTACTTTCTTTCTCTCTTTTTTTCCATTTCATCATATTCCCTAAAAAAAAGTAAATTTAAGAGTTTCCTCTTCCATGTCAAGCCACTATCATAACCATCGTTCTTCTTTTACACGCAATTTAGACACCACGAACTCGTCTCATTATCCCATACCAATTTATTAGTTTATATTTTTCTAAAATCTCTTTAGAACTCATAAAATTTCAACCCAAAATATATAGTTAAATAATTTCGATCTACAATCTCTACCGTCTGATCAACATGGAATCAAAATACATTAATAGTCTCCTCATTTTCCATTTCTCCACTGTTGAGATTTGAAAAAAGATGCTCCAGCGTCAGAGAATCAAAGAAAATCTGAAAAACTAGGGGTTTGAAACTTTGAGGAAAATTTAATGAGAGTTTTCACAAAATTAGAAGAAAGTTTCTGGGTTTTTCATAAATTTAAAAGAAATATGCCCTGCCAAAATGGTGTTGAGTAAATAATGGCAGAGTGATTTTAAAAATAAATTTCAAAAGTTTAATGATCAAATAAAAAAATATAATTGTGTGGCCAAAAGAGAAATAATCTAAAAGTTAGATGACTAAAAAAGTAATTTATCCATAAAAGAAAAGGAGATGATAACGAAAACAAAACAAAAACGAAAAGGTAAAACTGTTGAAGTGGAGGCAAGATTTGATTGAAATCATTTTACCAAAAAGAAAAGTAAAACATAGTGGTGGATCTTTTCATTATGGAAATGTAGTGATCAACTAAAATAAGCATGTTTTTTTTTCTTTTTTAATTTTGGGGATTTGACAGTGAATTGATTCTAATAAAGTAAGTGGCTTCCAACTCATAGTATCAGATTTTATAAGCTTAATAATGTGTATGACTTTTCAGTTTAGATATACATAGTTGTTTTCCTTTATTATATTCCAACTTAACTCTTTATATGGCTGGTAAAGCGGTTCATCTTTGTTCTCTCATATTTATACCCATTAGGAGTACTCTTCTTTCTTCCTTAGAGTCCCTCTTCCCCTCTCCTTTAGAATATAAAATTTCTCTATTTAATAAAATAATTGATCGAGTTTAGTGTTATGAGTCAACTCAAACATCAACTCAATATAAAATTACATACATAACATTATACTCTATTAAATAATACTACTTATTAAAATTCTAACTGAATTTACCAATAGGGTTGGTCCAGTTTTGTATCATTTAAGCATGTCTCGAATTCGAGGCCTTTGTATATACAGAAAATCCTTGCTAGGAGACTTACTCTGTAACACCCTCAACGTGTATTCGATGATTAAATACACATTGAAGATGTTACTAAATTATTTAGCTCATTTCCTGACTTGTAATTTTTTTTAAACATCTGACATAAAACTAGCTTATAAATTAACCAACGAATAAATTGATACATGCCCACTAAAGAATATCATAAATTTAGAATGTCTTACTGATGTTTGGCATATTGCAGCTTGATTAACATGCTTGACTCCTCTTCCGGTAAGTTTCCAATAACTTACGTGTGAAACGGCACACTCTAAGTATTCACTTAGTGGGGCAACTATAATTTAAAGTAAAGCATTTCAATGCATAGAAATAACATAAATAAACAAATTTCTGTGTATACTATATAAAAATATAGAATTGTATAAAACTGACTTATCAAAGTCATTCCTCTGTCATGTAACAGTGCAATACAGTTCCTGCAAAATGGCAAGCGAGTCCCAATTGCAGTTTATATCATATCATCAAACCTTTATTTTATTAATCAAATATATGTTAAGCTTTTTAACTTAATTGTATAATTGTATTTCAAGTCTTCACTCTGTCATATAACAGTGCAATATAGTTTCTGCAAAATGGAAACCGTGTCCCAATTGCAGTTGATAATATTTTATCATGCATAGAACTACCTTACAGGTATAGTTCATTTAACCAATGTAATATTCAAATCATAGGATTCGATATTTTTAACAGTCTTGTGTACATTACGCTTTTTAGCTTAACTACCTGTATAATTGCATTTCAAGTATTATAGCCCAAAGTACAAATCATGTGATGCCATGGTACACGATACCGTAGTGTCTACGACGTCATAACGTCTGCATCGCTATAGCGACTGAGATGAGTACGTACTCAAGGACGCTCTTTGCTCCTTATAGTCGCACATTTTGTGCTATGTAACACCGTAGTCTTTGAATCGACTCCGTAGAGTCTAACTCGACTCCGTAGAGTCTATCTTGACCCCGAAGAGTCTATCTCGCACCGTAGTGCTATCACGCAGCTGCTAGGACTCTATGGATATCCAACTATACCAAAGATTCTCATGTGAACCTATGGTATACGAGTCATCTCGACATCGTAGTGTCTGCAACGCCGTAGCGTCTGATGGTAAGTACATACTCGAGGACGCTCTTTGCTCCTCATTATAACATCTTTTTGTGCTAGTCGACACCGCAGTGTCTAAACATCACCGAAGTGACTGCAACGCCGTAGCGTCTGATATCAACACCGAAGTGTCTGGATCGCACCGTAGTGCTGGTTTGCAGCTGCTATGACTCTTATGGATATCCAATTATACCAAAGACTCTCAACTAGTACTTGGGCATAACAATATAATATTGTTATATTCAATATCCAATCCTTCAATACTATCATCCATAATTCGATAATGGGCAGTTCATATCCAAATATCTAAAATCTAATTTATCTTTGATAAATCATTATGCCATATCAATGTATCACATATGCCACTTAATACTTCATGCCATTTGCATAAATTTGATCAACATACATTTTCATTAATATCAAGGTCAGTTCATCGCAAGTCGTCATATTTATCAATATTGCATAAATATATATATAATGCAATCACTCATATCACATATATAATAAATAAGTAAAAATGCACTCACCTGGGCCATTTGTTAGCATGCCTCACTAAATTCTAGTTGATCCTTTTCTTCATATTACCTCGAATCTTCTTTTGATTCGGGTTTGACTTCATTAACCACGTGAATATAAACAAACATTTGTTAAATTCACTTCTAACAATATTTCAATCAAGCTATCTAATCATTTAACATAAAAATTTCTATAATTTTCCTTCCTTCCTTATACTGTCCAAAAATTCATTTTGGTCCTTAATGACCAATTTGAACTTCCAATAATTCTTCTGAGCTTGTTAGCAAACATTTAGATACAAAATGTATCAAATTCTATTTTCTGGCAACATGTCCTACCCTCAGAGTTTTACTTCTAAAGATTAAAATACACATTGGATCTTAATATCCTTTATACTGTAAGAACTAGATTCGATAACGATTCTAACAATATAAGCCACATAAATTAATAAAATCTACAAAAATTATGAAAATTCGTCAAACTCCTGTCACAAAGTTGTCCTGACAGAAACTGCTCTATAAATTTTCCGACCTTCATTCGATTAAAAATTCATATCTTTTAACTCGGAACTCGAAATCAATTTTCGTTTGTTGGAAACGAAACTAGACGAACAAATATTTACATCGATATAAAATTTATCATCTAAACATTTTTGTAGAATTTATGGTGAATTTTCGAAGTCACCGCCAAAAATTCAATCTTCTACATAGCTTTCCATAATAAACTTCTAATTTATACTAACTTCTTCTTATTTTTCTACTTGTCAATTTAGTCCCATAACTTGCTTCAAACCACCAATTCATCATCTTCTTCATCAAATAATTATTCAAAAGAGTTCTCGCTAATTTTCTTTCTTTGCCAAAATAGTCACTAAAAAGCAAAGGTAAGGATTCAAACTTCCTAACTTTGCAATTTAGTCCTTAAATCAACATTACTACCTTAATTCTATTATTTTAACTAAAAATCAGATTTAATCCCCATCCAATAATTGATTTCCTATTTGGTCATTTGATTTTGACAAATTGTCAAAATGGTCACTAATTTGATTCAACATCGGTTTAGCATTCTAACATCAATTTCACGTCTCCAACATCATTAATTACATAAATACACTCAAATTTCATAAAATTTAGATTCGGTCCCTCAACTTTGAAGCTTGCCGAATTGGTCCCTATATATTTAACTTAGGGTTTTGCTTCCAAACAACAAATCAAGCTTACTAGATCATTAATCCAACATCACAAACCCTAAGATAGACTTTAATCCATATACCCTAATCTTCTCCATACAAACCAAAATATGTAGGGTTTAAATCCTAACTCAATAACATGATTTTAACATCATATAAGCTTGATTCCAACTTAAATTCAACCATGGAATCATAAAATTTCAAAAGCCCCAATTTTGTTCATAAACCCTGATTTCTTCCTCATATCAAATCTCATCAACCAAGAAAGTATTCTATGAATTATTTACATCAAAATATAGAGCTCGAATAATAGAACAACTTTGTAGTTCGAAAGATTACCTTAAAACCGAGATTCGGGGCTTAAATCGAGCTTGGAAATTTTCATTCTTCTTTCTCCTCTTCACCGCGGTTTTGGAGAGTTATTTCCTGATAATTCCTTCATATTTTCATGTATTTATGCCACTTGTATTATAAAAATGAATTTTTAATTCAATAAATTCCACTTTCCAAAAATACCCTCCAACTATATCTATATTTCTAATTTGCCATTTTGTAACATTCCAACTAGACTTAGTTGGATTCTAATCAGCCAATATTCATCAATAAAAGAAATCTCAAAATTCCTTCCATGTCCCTTTTGGGCAAAATGAGCAAAATGCCCTTTACCGATCAACTTATTCACAAAATTGTCATTCCATATCATTTCAATCGATTTAATTTTTTCCTGGTCTTTTTAACATCCAAATAGTCATAAAAAATATTTTATGACTCTTCTAAGATCCATGGAACTATCTCTGAAATTTTAGCTCGATCTGATTTACCGACAATTATCGAGAATTTTATCGGCTACTAAATAAATTCCTTAATCAAAATAAATCATAGGATTCATCCTGAATCAAACTAAAAATATTTCCAAAACTTGGGGAAAATTTTATATCCTTCTTCTATCATATAGTAAAATTTCATAATTTTCCAGTTCGATCCGGATACCTGAATTCCACTTAAACTTTGACTGCGATTTCCCAACAATCGAAATATTGGTTCAATTCCACATTTGATCCACACCCTTAGGTGATCTATCTATTTATGAAATGAAAAACCCTAACTTTTGGGAAATTACAACTTTAGTCCTTCAACTTTTCATATTTAGTCTGATACCACACAAGTTTTGACTGATTAACATTTTGGTCACTAAATTTTAAACTTCAATTCCCATTCCAATTTTCCTCGAATTTTGACCAAACTTTGCAAGTATCCTAATTAACTTGCCCTCTATCATCCGATGCTTTTAAATCTCAGAAACTCCTTTTCCATAACCCATAATCGAAGAAATCCTAACTTTTGCATTTTTGTCATTTTAGTTTCTAAGATAACTTTTAAGCTATTATCTTAGTACTAAATGATAATTAATCAACTTAGTAAAATTTGGGGTATTGCATACTCACCAAAACCAGTTATGTGACGCTGATCAGTTCGAATTAGTTAGGGCAAAGCCTTGGGGAACCGTGAAGCAACAAAAAAAAATTCAAACTATTTTGGTGTCCAAAAGTTAACTCAAGTTGAAAATTAGAAACATTCTCTTGCTTTAAACTGTAATGGTGTTTCTATGGATGATTCTACAATAAACATCATGTTTCGCTATGTACCACTAATCATGTGTACCGCTATGTACCATTAACTATTTTAATTGCTTTTGAAATCATGGGGACCGAATGCGTTATTATCCCCTTTTAGAATAAAATCTAAAAAATATATTACTTTTTTAGGTTTTTTTCTTTTTGGGTAAAGTACACATATGATAACTGAATTTTGGTAAATTATTCAATTTGGTAACCATTAAAAGGGTGGCGTGGCAGTTAAAATATTTTGTATAATAACACATTTATTCATCCATGTTTGCACATTCAAAAATTTTTTTCCTAATTAAAAAAATTAGAAATTTAACCCTCATTATTTGCACATTATTTCAATTGGGGACTATTTTAATTAAAAATAATTTAATCCTAAAACCAAAACTCTAAACATTAAACCTTAAGTCTTAAACCCTAAACACTTAAACACTAAATTACTTTATTTTTCTTATTTTAAGGTGTTAGGTTCAATTCATGTTAAATGTAATGACCCGGATTTTGAAATCTAAAGGACGGTTTAACCCAGAGCAAGGGCTTCACGTTTGGGCCGAGAGTTAGGCCTTTGGTGGGCTCAATGGAGCCTATTTGGACCTCCTAATTGTAGTTGGGCTTGGTGCCTTGGGTTGGGTTTAGGAGGATGAAGGATGGGCAAGGGTGTAATTTCTCCCTTTTGGGGGGGGAAGAGGCTGATCACCCATTTAATTTTTGTAGAAAAGAAATGTGGGTGAGATCATCTTGTTCCCCCTATGCTCCATCTATACCTTCTTCATCCTTTCACCTTGCACCCATGTTAAAGGTCCAATCTTTGTTAATTTGAAGCAATTTTCGGAATCGAGAGTTTAGGATAAGTTGCTCATCATCCAATGATCTATAAGTCAAGGGAAGGATTGATAGTTTTGGTGGAGGTTGGAAAATGGGAGTTTGGTGGGGGTTGAATAGGAAGAACATGAATGAAAGATTTAACTCCATTTCTTGTTGTAGGATTTTTCCTTTTGCTTATCCTAAGTTTCCAGCAATGTTATAACTCGTTTTACAATAATTTCTTATAGTGAAAGAAGTTGGAAATTCTTCCAATGAGCAAGGAAAAAAGAAAGCTTGAAGAGTTTGTCTTGGAACTTCGTTTTAGCTTTAAATCAAGGTTAGTACACTATTAACTCCTTTGTGTTCCAGGAAATCATAAATTTAATTGCTTTGCTGCTTGGTTGATGTTTTGGTTGCTTGAATGCTTGAGACCTCTTTCATGGCTAATTCTAAGTTTGGTGTTAAAATGGCTTAAAAATGGTATGAAACCACTTAAACCACCTCCCATAACTTGTAGGTTCATTTTGGGGTCTTAACTTTGGGTTTTGGAGGCATGAGAGGTGATTTGCGACCTTTAAAAAATAATTTCTGGGTTCGAGTATCGATACGGGTTGAATGCGTATCGGTATCCGGTGTTTTATCTTATGAACACAGGCAAACCTTGAAGGCGTATCGGTATGCCTAAGTTGGGTATCAATACCCCCTGTTGCATCAGAATTCTAGTGGCGAAAAAGAGTATTGGTTCGCTTGAGAGCGTATCGGTACAGAAAAGGTATCGGTACTTGGCCCCCATGTACCCGTACGAGGTTGCTAGTTAAAACCTCTATGTGCGTGAAGCTGGTATTGGTATGCTTGGATGGGTATCGGTAACCAGAGAGGTGTATCGGTACGTGTTGGTAGGTATGATACCCACTTGGCAATCTGCCCGAAAAATACTTTTTGATTTCGAGGGGCATATAATTCGAGGACTAGGGCCCAATGGGCTTCTAATGTGATAAAATAAATAGTAAAACTGAAAAACTGAGATTTAAACCTCATATGCGAGCATAATGAGTAATAACTTGGTAAATGTTAGGCGACTTATTTGTAATAGTAACCATAGGGATCCTTGGTGGATTGTGTGTTGTTACGTGCCAACTAAGGGCACTTGTGGGTGGATGAGTCACCTTGTTTGATGGGATTCAGATACCCAGAGAGCATGCTACAACACCACAAGATGAGATATTGGATGTACATTACTGAGGCTGTGTGACACCGGGCCTCATCCGATGATACTCGATAAGAGATTCTGAGTATGAATGTACGTTCTCGATGCTCTGTGACACTAGGCCTCACTCTAGGTTTGTTGGTACGATACATATGTGTTGTGTGAGATTATTTCATCTTTTTGTTTGCTGTGTGTTTAAGAGGCTAGAGGTAGCGCCATATGTGTTATATTGCCATAATGTTATCTTTAGCTACATTACTCATATTTATGATTTGTATGAAGTATGGTTGAGTGAAAGTGTATCCACTAAGCTTCGTTAGCTCAGCATTCAAAATTGTTGTTTCCGCTCCCAGGTTAGTAGGTCGATGTGCATTGTTGGAGCACCATCGGAGTGGAACTTCAGCATCAACCTATATCTGAGTATAGTAATTTGATTTAATTGGGCTATGTATTCGTAGGACCCTATGATTGTATTGTAACTCATATTTTGGATTTTAACTTATGAGTCGAATGCTTTAAATATGTATTTTAAATGGAGCTCCTCATGTAATGTTTTAACTATTTATCTACTTTGAAATATTTGAACTTAATGGGTTTTTATGAAATGGATGTGGTTGGGCTAAATTGGATTGAAATTTTATAGTAATGGTTTGGGCTTGAGGCTCAAATGTAACATCCGGGTCGAGGGTGTTACATTAAATCCTTACTATATTTTACTTATTTTTCTTATTACAATCTAAATTAAATATAATAATTTGTCAAAATAATTTCCCCTTTCTTTACATATTGTTAAACAAAACCATACACGAAGCAGGAATTTCCTTGGTAAAAATGAAATCAGCTTGTCAAAGAATAGCAATTTCGATTGATTTGTAGAGGCCTAAAGGTGAATCATGTTCTTCTTCCCTTCATATATTACTTACGGTTTAGGTTTTATAGCTTAAGGTTTAATGTTTAAGGTTTTGGATTTTGGTTTTAGTGCTTAGGGTTAAAATATTTTTAACTAAAATAGTCCTAAATTGAAATAATGTGTAAATAATGAGGGTTAAATTTATTATTTTTTTTGAATTAGGACAAAATTGTTTGAATTTGCAAACGTGTATGACAAATGTGTTATTATACAAAATATTTAATTGTCATGTCACCTCTTTAACGGTTTTTAATTGGTCAGTGACCAATTTGGAGCAAAACTAAAAGTTTAATGATAACATTGAAGCAATTGAAGATTTGTTTACCAAATTGAATAATTTACCAAAGATCAGTTACCATTTGTGTACTTTACCCAAAAATAAAAAATCTAAACAAATAATATAAAATTATTTTTTAGATTTTATTCTAAAAATAGATAATAACACTGTCAATCCATGTCATTTCAAAAGTAATTAAAATGATTAATGCTACATAGCAGTACATATGATTAGTAGTGCATAACAGTACATGACGTTTATCGTAGAATCATTTATGTTTCTATTACTTTTTAAAATTTTGATTAAGTTTGGTGTCTGGGTTCCAAGTCAGTTTGAAATTACATATACACTCGTACTTTAAATTTTAATAAAAATCAATACTTGAGATTTAAATGCATACCTAAGATTTTTTGTACAAGAACTTTTCTTCTTCATCTTCACCCACAATTATTTACCAATTTAATTTGCCTCTATATGATTTTTTATTCAAAGAAACTCTTTTTTAATGAGAATATGTTAAAAAATAATTTTTTAATGAGAATATGTTAAAAAAAGAAATATATAACTTGAAAATTCATTCTGATTGTTTCAAAAGAAACTATACTTAAATATTTTTATAACAATATAAGATGGAACTTTTAATTCGACTTGTACAATTTATGGCGAATTTTTAAAGTGATTGCCGAACTAGTATTATAAGTTGTCTACTACTCTATTTTTCTGACACCCAATCACTTAAAAATTTATATATTTTAAAATACATATCGAAATTGATCTTCGTTTGTTCTAAATGAACCTAGAATTACTCACAGCTACAATGATGTATGTATCACTTCCCAATTATTTATATAGAATTTTTGTAATTTTTAAGATGCACTACCTATGCATAAAATCCTGGACAAATTTCATAAACTTGGTTCTTAACTCCATTAATCATTCCAAAATTCTTCTAAATGTTTACAGATATGTTTCATAACATATTCATCCATATATATATATATATATATAATGGTTTTGTGCATGTTCAAGACGTAGCTAAGTATGTGATGATGCTAGCTAAGAAAGCTATTGCTCTTCGCCAGTAAGTCGGGCCAGTAGAGAAAGTGAGACCGAGACTCCTGTGGTTGATCAAAGAAATAAAAAGAGTTGGATGCTCGGGCTGATATGTACTCGTGATATAATTCGAAATCTTTTAAAATAAGGAACTTTGGCATCCAATGAAACTACTTATAGAGCAATATCTTTATGGAATCGATGGCACTTCACTTGCATTCATGCATTTGCATTTTTTATTTTTTGGTTGTTTGCATTGGTTTGTGTTTTTACATCATTGTATACACACACATAATAATAAAAGGATTAATTATGGTAAAAACTAGAAAATATAAAAATAGCAAAAAAATCCCGCATAAGTACGATACCAGAGTAATGGTCGTTGAACTGAACCGCGAGAATACGCCAGCTTAATGGGATACAGCCATGCTAAGGTCCAGTTTACCCAAAAACAGCAAAGATCTTTCTGTAGGGGCATTCATGGTAGGTCTGTAGAGTTTTTCATTTCAATGAAAGATGTGTCTTTGACCATAAAACCTTGAATATATATATATATATCATCCTACCCTTGTAGGTCATCAGATGTCAATTGCATGTTGTGGCATTGATTCCAATATAGAGATCAATTGATTGTTATGAAAACGATAAAGTGTAATTTGCTTCTCCACTGCTCAGGTCTGCAAAGTAAGAAAAATAAGACTGTTCACGCCTTTGATGACATTCGATGATGAGAAAATCTTTGAAATTCATGAACGTGGAATCATGAACTAGGCAAGTTTAACCAAAGAGAGTTGCTTAAAATTGAAATTCAAATAATAGTCTTCTATATCCAACAAAGACACATCAATTGTAACTAGTTGTTCAAAGAATATCTCGGGGCCATTCCGCTGAAGCTATAATGTTGAATATCTAATAAGGAAGCAATGTTCCACCTATACATTGGCTTCATGAGTGGTTTTCAAATCCTGACAAATTCAAATGTTTAATGGGATGAATTCCCGAGATAAGTAAAAATGACTAGTAAAAAGAAAACCTCAAGGGCACTCCATTATAGCTATGAGGTTGAGTATCTAATAAGGTAGCAATGTTCTATTTGCTCAATGCCTTGGCTTTACGAGTGATTTACAAATCCTGACAAAGCCAAACAAATTAATGAAATGAAATCTCGAGGAGGTCAAAAAAAAGAAATAAAAGAGTGGCTAGTTGTAATCAGAAACACACACAAGCACTCCTAGAATTCTATTCTTAGAAAGATATTTTTGTACTCCCTTGGTTAAGTAAGTCTAAGGAGCTTGAACACATCCTTGAATGAAGAAGAATGATGAGAACTAAAAAAGAGTTGCATTTAACTGGATCGAGTAATGCGATAATTATAAGGATGAACTGAGCGGACTGAGAAAAATTTCACAACTTCGAAATATCGCTGCAATATTCAAAGTCTTCAAAGACTTAAGCTATTGTCATGGACCAAACTTTTAAGACCGAGACATTGGCGCAAGCATCAGCCAAAGAGGTTGTATGTGGTGTAACGGGCTTGCCAAGACTGTCAAACTTGGCCCGACACTTAGAGAATGCTAGAAAGCCCGCAAGGCCACCAGACTTAGTCAAATCCATGAAAGGTTTAGGAGGGTAATTTGGTTAAAGCATTATCCATTTATTAGAAATATATTATTAAGATAATGTTTGTGATAATTAGAGATTTGAAAAAGAGATAGAGTAAATCTCGACCGTCGATGCAATTTAAACTGGGCCGTTAGATGTAGGGGGCTTCAACTATAAATAGAGGCTTACCCCCACCTCATTGTATCATCTCATTCCATCCATTCTCTCTTGAGCAATAGAAGTATTTACTCTAAATTCTCTGAGTGTTCTTGTTTGCTCTTATTTGTTCTTAAGTGTTCTTTCGAAGTTCTTCTTCGCTCATCTCGTTTGATCATTTTTTGCATAGAATGCATAGCGTTTCTCGGTGCTAAGGAAGTTTGATCTTCCAAGAGGGTTGGGAAGGTGTACTTAGGCATTTGTTCCGAGCCACATTGCCTAAGGCCTCATGGTTCCCTTGGTGGCTAGACTTGCCACGTTGGTGTTCAAGCTTCCGCATCCGACGAAGCCTTGAGGGCTTGTCCGAGCCTTTGGCGAGCATGAGTACTTGCAAGGCTGGTTAAAGGCTTACTTAGGCACAAAATCGACCGAGTGGCGTCATAGGGTGCTTAATGTCGCACGTTCCGGGTGAGTGAAACTCTAAGGGAGTGACAAGTGGTATCAGAGCGACTCGAGGGGACTTGTGTTCGAGCCAGCTTGGAGTTGCAGTTAAGCGTGGTGAGGATTTGCATTCGAAGTAGTTTGTTGCAAAAAAGTGACTGAGATGACACCAAAGAGGAAGACATTGACAATGAAGGAGGTAAGAGATGTTCTTGATGAATTCGACCAGAGAACTGGTTTTCTTAGATCTCAGGTAGAGGACTTGTTCGAGAAAGTGGATTCTCTCAAAGGGGAAATCACCGAAGAGTTCCAAGATTGTCTGGTCTCGATGTATAAAAAGCTAGACCAGCAAGACAATTCCCTTCAAGGTACAATGGAGGCATTGAAGCCGTTGGGGAAGAGGGTCGTTAGACTTGAAAAATCCAGGGAGTATGCCAAAGAGACCCAAGGTGTTGTAGAGTCCCGTCTTGACCAAGTGAAGTCTATGGTGAACCGGCTCAAGGACGAGACGCGACAAATTCCCAACGAGTTAGAGATAGTCCGAGAGAGTGATGCTCATGAAGCTGAGATAGGGGCTTTACGGAAAGAGGTGGATGAGCTTAATAGTGAGCTACTCAGTTGCAAGACCGCAATGAGTGAATGAAGTATGCTCAAGACCTTCTTAGAGGGACTTAGACCGGGGGAGAAGCTCGCAGTGGACCAAGGAGATGCCTAGAGACTTTCAGAGGCTATCACAGTTACTGAACCTCTAACCGAGCCTGCAGGAAGCAAGTAAGCCAGTGTTGAGTCATCCAAGCCCAGATTAAGAGGAAATGGGAATGGTGAGGCTAAGTCTGTGCCAGAAAAGAAGGCGAGCAAGAAGCTGAAGTGCTACTTCTGTAATGGTCCCCATCTGATAAGGGGATGTCCTGAGAAGAATCGTTTTGTTGCCATCATCAAGAAGGAAGATGAGCCAAAAGGAGAAGTAGTCAGACTTGGCGCAATTGCAAGTGTCAATAAGCCAAGGGAGATCCATGGTGCGACTACAAATGTTAAAACAGTCAAGCCAAAGATGAGACCTGGTGAGATAGTGGGCGAGAAAGTTGTCAAGCTGAGGGTGAGGAAGCAATTGGAGTGCTACCAGTGTAAGGGGCCTCACAAGTTGCCGGAATGCCCATTGAATTTTGCCAATGCATGGATAGAACGAACGCAAAATGAGGTTGCCATGTTCGAGAAGGCTACGAAGGAGCTTACTGAGGATGTTTAGATAAAGAACATTTCTTTAGAGACCGCATCTGTAGTAAGGTCGAAAGGGGCCAAGCCGAAACGAGACATAGCAACCAAAGAGACACCACCCGTGGGCAAGGTGGGAAAGAAGCAAAGGGCTTCGAGGAAGAAACGCCAACGCAAGAAGGGGCACGAGACTTCAAAGAAGAATGGTTGATGCAAGAATAGTGCACCAAACTTCAAGTCAGAAGGGCAGATGCAACAAGGAGCAACAGACTTCGTGGAAGAAAGGTCGATGCAAAATAGTGCAAAGAACTGTCACGGGGGTGGTCCAATGCAAAGGGGGCCAGACTTCAAGGAGAAAGAAGGGCTGACCCATTTTAGAGTAAATGCAACAACCGAGAGGAAGGTACATCTTAAACACAACTCTAGTGTTTTTGAGTTTGATTTGCTATATTTAATGAGTGTAGGTCGAGTGAGACCTAACTAGTGCAGGGGAGACAAAGCTTGGAAGGGACCTTTCAGAGTTATAAGGAGCCAAACTGATGGGCTGACGAGTCTGAGAGTTAGTCTGGTGTTCAACATGGTGACACCCAAGACTTTGTCGCAGGACCATGAGTGTCCGAGTGGAGGTAAATCAAGACTGTTGGAGAAGGTGTTGCACGCAATAAGTGCTACGCAATTGTGCAAGTATACACGTCGCAAGTAATAAAGTGATATGATAAGTATCGAGTATCATCTCCACAGGGATTGGTTTGGGCTACTTTGCCTTAGTTATCGCCCTGTAAAAGTAAAAACACAATTGATAATTGTAGGAGTTCTAACTAAAGAATAAAATAAAAGAGCAAGTAAATAAAATAAAGATGTAATCAAATAAGAAAGAATATGCCAGATTATCGTGAGTTGAGGTGTGATAGCTGATTGGATCGTCTTGGTAAAAGAGTGCAAGGGCAACTCAGTTGCCGTGGCAACTTGCGCAGCGGGGTTGCCTTGGCAACTAATTAACGGTTGCTTGGGCAACTGGCTGGCCAACTGTTTGGGCGGCTAGGCAGCAGCTTCAAGGATTGGCGGAGCGTTATTTAATGGTTTCTTCTTATCCCTAAGTTGAAACTCTAGTTATTTGTGCATGCCTTGATAATATATCCATGCGTGAATCAATGGTGAACAACAACCAATCTTGCGCTCCTCTTAGCAGTTGAAATCCTTAACTTATTCCTAAGCCGGATTAATCTTCACCATCAATAGATTGAATAAACACCATACTCATTCGTTTCTTCAATCCCAATATTAGATAAATAGATGAAGTTACGAGATCCTCTCCCAATTCACTGACAAACAAGAATAAAAACCAAAAAGGAGTAAACCTTGAATTAAAAGTGCAAACTCTTATTACCTAAACAAAATCCAATTGTTTCTCACAAGAACAAAACACAATAACCCCAACCAATCAAGTTAGTTCATGGTTGGGTTCAAAAGATATACAAAGAATAATCCTCAAACCATGAATCTAATGGAAGAAAAGAAGAAGAAGAAATCGATCATCCCTCTTTGGAAAATATCTCCCAATCAAACTCTCCCCTCTTGAACTCTCTTGTCGAAATATCTCCCTTCTTGCTCCTCTCACTTGTCGAAATCTCTCCTCTCTTGCTTCACTCTCTTTGACGGCTTGGTCTCCTTTAAATAGGAGATGGCTAGGTCAAAATCCTTCTTGAGGAGGAGTTAAGTTGGAATTAAATACTTTAAAAGAATATAATTCTTTATTATATTTAAATTCCTTCTAGATCTTCTCCTATCTTTTTGGGATTTAATTTCTCTTTGACCTTTTCATGGAAATCAAACTCCTTTGGGATTTAACTTTGCTCAATGTCATCTTGGGCTTATCTAGTCATCAATTTCGACTACCATATCATCTTATCCCTTATCGAAAATTGCTCTGGCAACTAGCTCGGCATCTCCTTCATGCATTGCCTTGGCAACTGCGTCGGCATCTCCTTCATGCACTGCCCTGGCAACTGGTTCCAGCCTTGTTTAGGCAAGTGATTTTGCATACACACAAAAGCACACCAAAACAACATCTTTTTCCACAAAAATCACCAAGTTATGTAATCAAGCTCAACGGTGGAAATAAACATGAATTAATGCATGAATGACTAATTATGCAACTAATATGAGCCTAAGTCTAACAATAATATGAGTAAAAATGGTAATAAAAATAGTACTTTTGAACACTTATCACACCCCCAAACTCGAACTATTGCTTGTGCTCAAGCAATGCAAACTAACAATTACCTAACAAGACTTTAATCATCAAACACATGCTTCAAACTTGAATTCAAACCTCGGAACCGTGGCACAAAGTATGATCACCTTTTAATTTTTCGAATAGCACAAAAATTACCCGGAATCGAACTATAATGCTCGTGACAATGTGTGTGCGTAGTTGTGTACAAGTTGATTTTCAAGATTCTATGTGAACAATAGGCTTTTATCAATTTAATTATCGGGGCATTTATTTTTATTTTCACTAGAGCCAATTTCGGGCACCTCTAGCAAAGTAAGCAATTTCTCATTTTATTTTAGTCGACTAGAGCCAATTTCGGGCACCTCTAGCGATTCTTTAATGTGTATTAACTACTATAGCCAGTTTCGAGCACCTCTAGCAAGAAATTAACTTTTAATTTTCAATTTTAAATTTACCCAAATTTTAAGCAACCTAAGTTCACTAAGTTTCTTTCAATCAACAAGCCACAACCGTGTAAAAAATCAGCGTCATAGTAAAATTCTAAGTTCTTTTCATGCAATCCTAAAATTAAAGGTTCTTTCAATTAAGTGCAGTGGCAAAACTTCATCATTGGATATTCAACAAGTCTTAAGCAATTAAATCCAATTAAAGACATGGCAAGTAACATATGCAACCTATATGTGATTGCTAAAGATGAATGCAACTAAACATGAAACTAACTAGAAACCAACACCCCCCAAACTCGAGAGAAGCATTGTCCTCAATGCATGTAAAAGTGAAATAAAATTTAAAAGAAACTAAATGAAATGAGTTAGTCGGAGAGGTCATAACCTCGAGTGATAAGTTTCCTTTGTGCCGTTTACTTGATTCATATTTCGGTCGGTGGTTGAATGCTTGTGGCTGGTACCCCGTGAATAGCATTGCTTTGATTTGATCCATGTTTGCCGATGCAGGTTCACTTGCCTGGGCATCAGTAGTTGCTGAAGCCATTGTTGTTGCCTGGGCATCGCCATTTTTTGTTGCCATGGCAACTGCTGAGGTAGTTGAAAGGGCATTCTCTGTTGCGGTTGTCGTGGCAAGTAGTCGACAGTGAATTTCCTTAGCATGGTGGTTGTGAGTCTTGTTGTGGAAAAGAAAACAAAGAAAACATGGAAACTAAAGATAATGAAGAAAAATAAAATAAAATATCTCCTAAAAATTCCAAAAATAAATAAAGAAAAAATAACCGAAAATAAAATAAAGTTCCAAAAAATTAAAAACAAAAATTAATGATTCTTAGAAAGATCATTTTTCATGCATCTTCTAATGTTACTGCATATTTGAGAAAACTTGAGGAGGGTCGTTTCCGATACTTTTTATAGTCCATCCGCACCCTCTATCGGGTGACAATATTGCCCAAAAAGAGTTTGGCCAATGTGCTTGCCACTACTCCCTTTTGCGTTACCATGGTGGAGATGTCTTTCTTTCGTGTTACCTTGTAGTCCATGCACATCTTCCACCTTGCTACTGTTCCTGAAGGCATGAATATATTATTAGGAAAAATTATATCAACATCCAACCATTTAATTACCTCATTCTCGTCGGGCTCCATCATGGTTGGATGTAGCCTTCGTTGTCATGACAATTGCTGCTCTAGCCAATTGTCGTGGCAATCAGTTGCCAAAATTTGCTGTAAGTCAAGGGAAGAACCAATTTTCTGAAAACTTTACGAATCCAAACACCTTTTTATTTTTGGCCTCTCAAACATCTCCATTAGTAGAGATTTCGATGGCTTCAAATCTACCAACATCGGTTCCTCAAAACATACCTGCAATGGACGATGTGAGTTTTTAAAGAATTTAAAAAGTTCAACCATTACCGCTCATATTCCATTGGCAAAGTATTATCATCTCGTTAATCTTGCATGTGGTCGTGCAATTGCCGGGGCAACTGTAGATGAGAGCAATCTACAGATTCCTGCTTCAACATCAACGTTGTAACCTTCTGGGCATCAGGTTCCTTAGAATTTGTTGTAGTATTGTTGTTCTCAGCTTCACTAAGTGTTGTCGCGGCATTGCTCTGTTCAGGCTCCTCAATCATTGCCGAGGCAATTTGTTGCTCAGGCTCATCATGTGTTGGGCAGTCTTTCTCATCAACATACTCTCAACTTTGAGGTTTTAGTTGTTCCTCACACATCGGAGATCTTTCCTTGCATTGTTCCTTGTCCTCTTGCCTTGGGACTTCAGTATCCCTAGGAATGAATTGTTGGTGCATGTTATCCATGACATATGTGGATCTCCTCAATTGATCTTCTGAATCCCCCAAGGTTGCATCCCACTGAGCTATCCTCGTATCCATGAACTTTGATAGCTCTCGAATCTCTTCAATTGATCCGTCAAGTCTAGCCAAGGAAGCTAGCAACGTTTCCTCCAAGGAATTGGAATGCTCTTGAAAAGGACTACATTGCCATGGCATATCTGTTGCTGCGGCAAAATTGTTATGGTAAAAAAATTTTGAGCTTTTTGACCATACCATGAAGAATTTTGCTGTTGGTTCCCTCTATGGTCCTCCATGTAGTCATATGCACCAAAAATGTGAGAGCAATTTTCAAACACATGATGTTCTTCACACATAGCACAAGATTTTTCCACGGTATAGGCTCTTTGGGCTTTTCTCGGTTGGTATAGGTAATCATCAAAGGGTGCAAGAAACTCTTGATTGGATTGATTCATATCTTCCAACATCAACTCTCGAATAGATCAGCTTTTATTTCCCAACATGTTGATGCCCTTTAACTTGTAGCGCACCTAATTTTTTTTTTGATAAAACAAACAAAAAGAAAAGTTAGTAAAACTAAGAAAAAAAATGCAATAACAAAAACAACTAACACCAATTGCCAATCCCCGACAACGGCGCCAAAAACTTGTTGCACGTAATAAGTGCTACGCAATTGTGCAAGTATACACGTTGCAAGTAATAAAGTGATATGATAAGTAGCGAGTATCGTCTCCACAGGGATTGGTTTGGGCTACTTTGCCTTAGTTATCGCACTGTAAAAGTAAAAACACAATTGATAATTGTAGGAGTTCTAACTAAAGAATAAAATAAAAGAGCAAGTAAATAAAATAAAGATGTAATCAAATAAGAGGGAATAGGCCAGGTTATCGTGAGTTGAGGTGTGATAGCCGATTGGATAGTCTTGGTAAAAGAGTGCAAGGGCAACTCAGTTGTCGTGGCAACTTGCGCAGCGGGGTTGCCTTGGCAACTAATCGACGGTTGCCTGGGCAACTATTTGGGCGGCTGGGCAGCAACTTCAAGGTTCAGCGGAGCATTCTTCAATGGTTTCTTCTTATCCCTAAGTCGAAACTATATTTATTTGTGCATGCCTTGATAATACATCCCTATGTGAATCAATGGTGAACAACAACCAATCTTGCGCTCCTATTAGCCGTTGAAATCCTTAACTTATTCCTAAGCCGGATTAATCTTCACTATCAATAGATTGAATAAAGACCATACTCATTCGTTTCTTGAATATTAGATAAATAGATGAAGTTACGAGATCCTCTCCCAATTCACTCGTAAACAAGAATAAAAACTAAGAATGAGTAAACCTTGAATTGAAAGTGCAAACTCTTATTACCTAAACAAAATCCAATTGTTTCTCACAACAATAAAACACAATAACCCCAACCAATCAAGTTAGTTCATGGTTGGATTCAAAAGATATACAAAGAATAATCCCCAAATCATGAATCTAATGGAAGCAAAGAAGAAGAAGAAATCGATCAACCCTCTTTGGAAAATCTCTCCCAATCGAACTCTCCCCTCTTGAACTCTCTTGTCGAAATATCTCCCTTCTTGCTCCTCTCACTTGTCAAAATCTCTCATCTCTTGCTCCACTCTCTTTGACGGCTTGGTCTCCTTTAAATAGGAGATGGCTAGGTCAAAATCCTTCTTGAGGAGGAAGTTAAGTTAGAATTAAATACTTTAAAAGAATATAATTCTTTATTATATTTAAATTCCTTCTAGATATTCTTCTATCTTTTTGGGATTTAATTTCTCTTTGACCTTTTCATGGAAATCAAACTCCTTTGGGATTTTACTTTGCTCCACGTCATCTTGGGCTTATCTAGTCATCAATTTCGACTACCATATCATCTTATCACTTATCGAAAATTGCCCTGGCAACTAGCTCGGCATCTCCTTCATGCATTGCCCTGGCAACTGCGTCGGCATCTCCTTCATGCACTGCCCTGGCAACTGGTTCCAGCCTTGTTTAGGCAAGTGATTCTGCACACACACAAAAGCACACCAAAGCAGCATCTTTTTCAACAAAAATCACCAAGTTATGTAATCAAGCTCAACGGTGGAAAGAAACATGAATTAATGTATGAATAACTAATTATGCAACTAATATGAGCCTAAGTCTAACAATAATATGAGTAAAAAGGGTAATAAAAATAGTACTTTTGAACACTTATCAGAAGGCTCCCATGCTGGAGATATACCAGGTGGCGTTTTAGCACGCGATATCACTTGGCGGAAAGAGCTGGAGCAAGCAGCCCTTATTGGAGGACACAAGCAAGTCGAGACGTCGAGAAGCCAATAAGATGATGTGAGGAGTTGTGCCGAGGATCGATGTGTTCAACGGAGGCATGAGCTGAGGCAAGCTGTTCATATGGGGGAATTGCACGAAGCTAAGGCATTGAAGAGTAATCAAGTTGACACTGCCCAGGATCGTTCGAGTGGAGCGACAAGGGCGTCGCTAATTCTAGTGGTGGAGAATGTCACGAACCAAACTTTTGGGACCGAGGCATTGGGGCAAGCATCAGCCGAAGAGGTTGTATGCGGTGTAACAAGCTTGCCAAGACCATCAAACTTGGGCCGACACTTATTAGAGATTTGAAAAAGAGATAGAGTTAATCTCAACCGTCGATGTAATTTAAACTGAGCCGTTGGATGTAGGGGGCTTCAACTATAAATAGAGGCTTACCCCCACCTCATTGTATCATCTCATTCCATCCATTCTCACTTGAGTAATAGAAGCATTTACTCTAAATTCTCTGAGTGTTCTTGTTTGCTCTTGAGCGTTCTTTCGAAGTTCTTCTTCACTCATCTCGTTTGATTCGTTTCTGCATAGAACGCATAGAATTTCTCGATGCTAAGGAATTTTGATCTTCCAAGAGGGTTAGGAAGGTGTACTTAGGCGTTTGTTCTGAGCCACATTGCCTAAGGCCTCATGGTTCCCTTGGTGGCTAGACTTGCCACGTTGGTGTTCAAGCTTCCGCATCCGACGAAGCCTTGAGGGCTTGTTCGAGCCTTTGGCGAGCAGGAGTACTCGTAAGGCTGGTTGAAGGCTTACTTAGGCACAAAACCGACCAAGTGGCGTCATAGGGTGCTTAAGGCCGCACGTTTCGGGCGAGTGAAACTCTAGAGGCGTGACACTATGCTTAAATTGATCACAGGAAAGTTGAGTCAAAGACACTCATGCACTTGATATCCAGGGCATCCTATTCTATTTTTTAAAAAAATAATGATTCTCTTGGTTTTAAAGGCATCTTTCATTGAAATAATACTTGATAAGTAAACCATGCCATCGGATTGGGGCAGTTTGCATTGGCCAATGATTTATGACCCTCAATGTTTATAGGCGCAAGAGAAATAGAAGAAGGCACCAATATCATTCGAATACATTCAAGGTAGAAATAAGCTTTGCTGTAGGCAAGCGCCTCAAAGTGCCCTGTAGGGGCAAGAATTGGAGAACTCACAATAGGCACTAAAGGTGCTTGATATTATTTTAAAAGGCGCATTAATGGCAAACCAGATTATTTTAATAAACATCAACTATCTATTTGGGATGAGCAAGCAAATGTGCAAAGAAGCAAAGAGGAAATCCCCCCAGAAAACCCAAAAAAAATGAAATAGAAAATGACATGCATTCATATGTTAGGAATCCCTAGGAACATGCTCATCATAATCATAGCATTTGTTAAATTTAGACATGTATAAGACTCAAATATTCGTTCAAGTATAAAAAGAATAAAACTCGCATATCCGTTCAGGCGTAAGGAGAATGGAACCCGCCTATCCGTTCAGGCGTAAGGAGAATGGAACCCGCCTATTCGTTCAGGCGTAAGGAGGATGAAACCTGCCTATCCGCTCAGGCATACAGAAAATAGAACTCGTTTATCCATTTAGGTATAAGGAGAACGGAACCTACCTATTTGTTCAGGCATAAAGAGAATAGAACCTGTCTATCTGTTCATGCTTAAGGAGAATGAAACCTATTTATTTGTTCAGACATAAAGAGAATAAAACCTGTCTATCCGTTTAGGCATAAGGAGAATAGAACCAGCATATTTGTTCAGTCATAAGGAGAATAGAACCCGTCTATCTGTTCAGGCATAAAAAGAATGAAACACGCCTCTCTATTCAGGCATAAGGATAATGGATCCTGCCTATCCGTTCAGGCGTAAGGAGAATGGAACCAGTCTATCCACTCAAGTGTAAGGAGAATATAACCGTCTATCTGTTCAGGCATAAGGAGAATGAAACCCGCTTATTCTTTCAGACATAAGGAGGATAGAACCTGCCTATCCATTTAAGCATAAGGAGAATGGAACCCGCCTCTCCGTTCATGCGTAAAGAGAATGAAACCCGCTTATCCATTCAGGCGTAAGAGGAATAGAACCCTGCTTTTTAGCAAACTACTTATCCATAAGAGGAATAGAACCTAACTTTTTAGCAAATCGTCTATTCGTTCAAGTGTAAGAAGAATAGAACCCTGCTTTGTAGCAAACCGCTTATCCGTTTAGGCGTGAGGAGAATAGAACTTTAATTTTTTAGCACAACGCCTATCTGTTGGGGAGTAAAGAGAATGGAACCCTTATTTTTGTGTAAACACCTATCCGTTCAGGGACGAGGAGAATGGAACCTTTATGTTTCAGCACAACGCTTATCTGTTCGGGTGTGAGGAAAATGGAACCCTTATTTTTTTGTAAATGCCTATCCGTTCGGGCACGAGGAGAATGAAACCTTTAGTTTTTAGCACAATGCTTATCTGTTCGGGTGCGAGGAGAATGAAACCTTTATTGTTCAGCACAACGTCTATCCATTCGAGCGCGAGGAGAATAGAACCCTTATTTTTTCAGTAAATGCCTATCTGTTCGGGCGCGAGGAGAATGGAACCTTTATTTTTTAGCACAACGCCTATCCATTTGAGCGCGATGAGAATGAAACCTTTATTTTTCAGCACAACGCCTATCCGTTCGGGCGCGAGGAGAATGAAACCCTTATTTTTCACCAACTGTCTATCCTTTCAGGCGTGAGGAGAATGGAACTTTGCTTTGATGTCCATCAACCAATTTGCAATGTGATTGGCTAAAATCAGTGTCTTTTGTTTTTTGCTCTATTCCTGTTTCATTGAAATGAGCAAAGAGGGGCAGCTGTTGTCACTGATTTTTGGCTCAAAAATGCAAAAAATAAAATATACCAGCCCAAAATTCAAGCTATCAGATTCAGTCAAATATTAAAGGGGGAAAGAAAGATGGAATCAATTCTGAAGAAATTGGAAATATGGGCAGATTTCGGTCAATTAAATTAGAAAAGGGAAGTGAGAATCAAATCAAGGAAAATTGGGGAGATTCTGCCAGATTTTAGGGATTATTATCTCAATTTTCTTTGTATTTTTGGTAATAAAAATCCTATATAAACCCCCTTCCCTTTCACTTGTAGAATGCACAACACAATTCATTCACCACTCACTCTTGTAATTCATCACCCACTACACACCACACAGATGATCCGAAAATTACAAGGAGATTGTACTAAAATTTCAGTGGAATACAAGAAGAAAGCTTGGTTTTTAGGTATCTTGTTCTTATTCTTAAGTTTTTATTTATTTCTTTATTTTGATTATAATTGAATTTGGAAGCATTTTTTACATCTTTTTGAATTCTGAAAGATACTTGTTTGAGCGTTTTGATTGAAAAATGATTTTTTGGGGTACTCCACTGCCGGAGACGACAGCCGGTGGAAGGCATCCGGTACGGTGGTTCGCCACCCTTGCTCTTCATTTCTTATTTTTCTCATGAACACTTGATGAATTTTTAAAATGGGGTGTTTTGTTCTTTATTTTAAAACAAAAGTTGAATAATAGTATTTTTGGGCTTTATGCTCATTTCAAATAAAGTGGGCCATTTTAATTTCATTTAATCCACACTTTTTTATATGAAAATTCTTTAATATATTTAACTGGGCATATAATTTCAATTCGTCACTAATTTCTTTTCCTTCTAATTTCAAATTTTAACTATTAAATTCATGTTATCGCATTCTTTAGTAAAGAGAAATAAAGTTAATCTTGTCTACGAAAATGGTCCAAATGTGGTGTGGTGACTCATTTTTAGAGAAGGATACACCTTTTTTGAAATTTATTAAATTCTCTCCATTTTTTGTTATTTTATCTAATTTTGTAAAATAAACTAATATTGTTTTCCTTTTATAATCTTGCTAATTTATCTTATTAAATCGCTTGCCTTTATTTATATTCTTAGTTTAAATAAAAACTTAGGATTAAGTTCTTTATAGCCTTAATTAGAGCCTTGAAACTTGGAAAATAAAATTCTCTTCACATCAAAATCATAAGACACACTTAATTATATTTAACCCCCATAAGTAAAATTCACTTAGACAATTCTTAGGGTTTATAACCAACTAGAATAATAAAAGCTTTAACACATTAATCTTTTCTTTGATTGTTTGTTAATAAAGGTGAAACCTAATTAATACGGTGTCTACCAAAAGGAGGTGACGGGTTAGCGCCAGAAATATTAGCGGTGATTAGAGTTTATTCTTTGGATGATGGGGTCGTTAAAATGAAATCATATTCATAAATGGACAGTAAATTAAATTTCATATGAACTTGCAAATTTAGACATTAAAGCATTTTGTAACCGGCTAGGTACCAATTTTTGGACGTTGTGGGGTGCTAATCCTTCCCCACGCGTAACCGACTCTCGAACTTGTTTTTGTGTTTTTCGCAGACCAAAACTGTTGTTTTAATAAAAAAAAACTACTTTATTAAAATGACCCATTTTTAGGTGATCCAATCCACCTTTTTAAAGATTGGTGGGCGACTCTGTTTGTTTTTTTTGTCTTATTAAAAATGTCGATCCCGAAAAAAAGATTGTGACACACCCACATCAGAATGGGTGAACCACCGCCAATTATAGCTGAACACCTCCTGGCCATTGGCTCGACACTGCCAGCGGCTCTCGGCCCCAAGCCAACTTGGGGTGAACCGCCTAACTCAACGGCCGACCATGGTCCTTTGTGGCTCTCAGCTACTCTTTCGATGAGTGAACCACCCATTGTCGGCCCCAAACTTTCCTCTGGCCACCATCTTCACCTCCTTGTCTGGTGTCGCCCAAAATCGGCATCAACGCAACTTAAAATATTACTTGGAGTAACCTAAAATTTGGTGACATTTTAAGTTGGCCATTTTTTAAGCTGTTGTATAAAATTCCCCACGAAACTAACTTTAATCAATTAAATGCAATACGTTTAGAAAGAACTTAAAAAAGGCTTAAGGGTGTAAAAGGCCCTTAAACTTTTGAAAAAAATTAATTAAACCCTCAAATTTGTTTGTACCCAATTAAACTTTTGGACCAAGAAATTTAATCAATTAAGCCCTTGAACCAAGAAATTAGATCAAATAAGCCCGTTAACCAATTTTGACCATTAAATATTGATATTTTTTCTTTATATATTACTGGCACATGGTACATTACAATTCTATCATGTTGCTTTTACAGATTTTTTCCAAAAATAATTACATAAATTTTATAAGCTTTTTAGAATTTTTAGAACTTTTAAAAAATTAAAAAAAATTAAAAAAAAATCCGAAAATGTCAAGCGGTAACATTGTGGCACGACGCGCTATACCAATAAATTCAGAAAAATTATCAAGATTTAATAATGAAAATTGGTCAAATAACTTAATTGATTTAATTTCTTGATTCAAAAACTTATTTTATTAAATATTTTAATTCCAAAATTTAATTAGGTGTAAAAAATTAAAAACTTAATTATTTTTTTTCAAAAAGTTCGAGAGGTACTTAAAGTTTGAAAAAAAAACTTCTAAAATCTTTAGCAATCCAGTTTTGACCAAAGAGATGATAAAACCACCAGTAATGGTAGGCCTAGTTAGCTCAAAGTCCATAATTAAAACAAGTCCAAGAAGCAAGTTCCACGTGGCAACTCAACTTTAATTGGGTGTACAAAGAAAAATAATAATAAAATATTCCCAAGGGTGACCTGACAACTGAGCACTTATAGTTTCTATAAAGGAAATAAACCTTTATTAAAAAAACTCCACGATTCCCATACAACTTTTTCTTTGTGCTTTTATCTTTATATTTCATATTTCTTTTTCTTATATATACTTTTTTTTTTTTAATTTCTTAAGAGGATGTTTGCACTTATGCTTCCAATTTAGTAGTACCATATCCTTTTTCTTTATATAAAGGCAATGAATATGGGGGACAACAAATTATTATTTGTTCCTTCCACTTTACTTCTCAATTTTAAAGCTCCAACCCCCCTTTGTATATAGATAAGACCGTCTTCTATTATGTAAAAAAATAGTTTTATATTCATTTAGTGACATTGATAAGTATAAATTAATGAACGCGATTAAAATTTAAAAATGTAAATATTAAAAAAAATTAGTCTCAGCTATTAATTTATACTCATCTAATGATACTAAATTAGTGTAAATTTTTTTATGCATTTTACATAGTGTAATTTGAATCATAACCCAAATACATGCATAATGGATGAAGTAAAATTTGATACCTGATAACTTATTTTAATTTGATGTTTATTTTTTTATTTATGTTAGTTTTAAAATTGGACAACTTTTCTAGACTTAATCTATCAACCTAAATTATCAGTTATTTTGATGATATGACGCTTTCAGATTGTGTCATGTTATCACCAAATATATATATATTTAAAATTTATAAGTGATGACATAATGCTCTTGGCACTTCATCAAAGAATTCAAATTTATAGATCAATTTAAAAAAATAAAAAATTTTAGAACTTTTGTAGACAAAAAAATTGGAAACCAAATTGAAAAAAATATAAGTTCAGAAGCTAAATATTACTTTGTCCCAAAATAAAATCTAGTTTGTTTTCCCTTTTAAATGTTTTTGTTAATGACTGAGGAATTATAAATTTAATATGACATAAATATAAATAAAATATAGGCTTTAACAGTCAATAAGTGTCTAAACTATATATTTTTTTATCTAGGTGCAAGAATTATATTTTGGGCTAAATAGTAGGGGTGTTCATGGTTAGTTAACCGTACCGTTTAGCCTAAACAGTCGGTTAACCGTTATAACGGTTATTGAATTTAGCTAACCGTAACCTAACCATTAAGAATCCATTCACCGTTAATGGTTAACCGTCAAGATACTGTTAACTAATGGTTCGATTATAGGTTAACTTGTAACTTATTACAAATTTTTTCACATATTCACTGCTTCTTTTGCGAATAATGAAATAATATTTTCGATAAATGCTATATTAAAATGTTCATAAAAGTGCTTAAATAGAGATTTTAAACATGAAGTCCATACTTAGTTTAAAAAAGTACATACATACTACAACGTTTCAACACAACATAAAATACATAAATTTCAAACTTGGTTTAAAATTTTAAGTTTTAACAGTGTTCAACACATAGCAATACAATATCAAAGTTTTAAAGAAAAATCTTTAACTAACATAAAACAAACATAAGGTAAGTGAAACTTCCATGAGTTAGTATCACAAGCCACAAAAGTTAACTCTATGATCAAATCACCCAAGGTCTTCGCCGACTTTCACTAAAATGAAATATTACTTATCAATCATAATTGTTTGTTGATTAAATGTTAAAATCCTTCGATCCTATATTTAAAAATATGAAACAAGTTAGTACAAGAAATATAATATAATACTAGCAAATTGAAGATATAAAATAATTATGAATTAGATTACAAAATAAGATTTAGAAATCAGAAAAGGGGTGTGTGGGTTGAACTTTTAGTTGAAAGTGTTTTATTTTTAATATATATATATATAATAAAGGTTAACCTATATGTTAACCATTTGTCAAAATTTATACCCGTAACCGTAATCATTAACCATTATTTTAGCGGTTCGGTTAACCGAAACCGTTTAGCCTAACGATTCAGTTAATTAATCTGTAAAATGTAACTGTTATACCAGTTAACGGTTACCGTTGACGGTTATGGTTAATTATGCACACCCCTACTAAATAGGTGTCTAACGTTTCATTCTTGACCCATTTAAGGTTTTTTTGTGACATATATTATTTTTTTACGTTATCCAATAAAATTCAAACATGTGGCATGGTTTCTTATTTTCTAAAATTAACATCTGAAAATAAGAAAAATAAAATATATTAATTAACCCAACAATATTTAATTTCTCTAAAAACCCCAAACTCTAACTTTAAATCTCTAGATTCATCCACTTCGACCACCGATTCAACCACCATCGACCACCCTTATCTTCATCGGACCCCATCTACTGAAAACCTCATCATCTCGTCGTCAAAAATCGACGAATGAACAACCAATTGCACCATCGACAAAACACCCAACAATGAAGAAAAAAAAAGGTCGATTGGGTTCCCACCGGTAGGTAGAGGATGACAGATGTAACACCCCAAAATTCCCCAATTCGAAAAATCCTAAATGTTGAAATCCCTAACTCAGAAACCCTAGAATTTAGGGAATTTTAATTCAAAAATCCTAATTGAGTGAGAGGATTACATGGGTAAATTCAAAGTTTTGGAAAGTTTAGGGGTCGTTTTGTAATTAAAGAAACGTATGATGCCGTTATTCAAACCTTAAATTGTTTAGTGGCTTCCCTAGTAATTTACCCTTTGTACCGAGTTTTAAACTCTTTTATCAGCTTATGAAACCCAATTCGAAATCCTTTTTTTTGGCAGCCACCATTCACCCTCTCATCTCTCTAAAAAAATAAACTCTCACCCTCACTCTCTCCCCTATGCTTTTCTGTTTGATCTCCGACCAGGGCCTTGCCACCGACCGTGTGTAACACCGCCCTAATCACCGAGATCCCCTTCGCCTTGCCGCCAAAACTCACCCGTCAACCTTCCCTCGCCGGTCACCTTTTGCTCGAAAACGGTAGAAATCCGTTCGGCTCCCCCATTGCGTTTGCGCCGCCGTTGTCTCCGCCCTTCACCGGTGCGTGCGAGTTGGGTAAGTGATTGGGTAAGCTTCATCATTCTCGTTGGGTTGTTTTGTTCTCCAATTGTGTGTGGGCTGTCGCCGTCTTTGCTGATCTACGCCGCCGCCGCGGTGTTGTTGAACCGCACTGTCCCTGGTGGAGCCACGACCGTCGTGTGGTCGCTGCTGCTGTTCTGCGTCTTTGCCGCCGTCGTGTTGGGAGTTTTAGAAACCCTAAAAGCTTGTTTAGCTTTGTGCATTTGGGTGTTGGGCTAGCAGATCTTGCTTGTAAAAGCCCAAACCCTTGTTCTTTTCTTCAGAAGTCCAGAAACTAAGAGCCCAGCTTGGTGACCCGATCAGATTTGAATAAGAGTGAGCCTAGAAACATTTGTAACATGAACAAATTGGTTGAACCCAGATCTGAACCATTGTGAACCAAACCAGTGTTGAGAACCAAACCGGGATTTTTGAGCGTGTGCTGCAATTGGGCTACAAGCCCAAACCACTCTCATAAAAGTTTTTGCTTTTAAAATAAAATCAATCTCATACATTCAAACATGTCATAACTAAAGTATTAAAATCCATGCTTGCTTAAAAACATTCAAAACAATTAAAGGAGCTCTAGATACAGTAATAAAACATTTGATCAATACATGTTAAATCAAATAGAGTTACAAATACATAGGGTCATAAGAATACATAGCCTACTACATCTAAGTACTTGTACTCTACCAAAGGCCAATGCTGGATTCTTGCTTCGATGGTGTTCCGCTACACTTGAACTATTTATCAACCTGCGAACGGAAACAACGATTCCGAACGCTGAGCTAACCAAGCTCAGTGGATACACGACCACTCGACCATGCTTCAGGTGAATCATAATTAAGAGCATGCTATGAATGTGATGTCAAGATAGGATAAAGCATTGGCGCTACCATAATCGCCTAAATACATGCTATAACAAACAACATCTCAATAACAACATAAAAGTAAACAAACCAAGAGTGGGGCCCAATGTCATCCGACACTGGGAGACCCATCCATGATCGGAATCTCGCATCGAGCGGTATACTCGGAATCTCACATCGAGTCTTCGCTCGAAATCTCACATCGAGCAGGGCTCAGAATCTCGCATTGAGCAAATATCATCACCTGAAATCTCACATCGGATGGCCTTTGTTCATCGCCAGGAATCTCACATCGAATGGACTTCATGTGTTGCAACACTCACTCACTGGGTATCCGGATCCCATCAAATAAGGACTCGTAACCAAACAAGTGCCCTTACCCAACACGACCACAAATGATCCACCAAGGATCCCTAAAACTCGCTTACCAAGCAATTTACTTTCATTTCAATACTCAATTAGCCATTTAGTCCATATAAACAAAGAGGAACACATATTCTCGATTTTAACAGTCATTTTATATCATAAGAGACCCATTAGAACCTTTGTCACAATTTATAGAACCCCCGAACTCAAAACATAAAAACTTGGGCAGATTGCCCAACGAGTATCGATACTCTAAGGTGAGTATCGGTACTACCCTCTAGGTATCGATACTCCCTGCTGAGTACCGATACGCCATTTAGGTTCGAAAGAAATTGGCCCTTGCCCCGTACCAATACGCTTCATTCTGTACCGGCACCCTATATCGGTACTGGGGTCGCCCCATACCGATACACCTATCATAGCTTACCGGTACGCAAAGACTTTCTAGGCAATACAACAGTGGGACTGATACGCCCCGAGCGTACCGGTACACCAAAGCCTCACTAGAATTCTATTCTAACGAGGGGTATCGATACGCGGAGAGGCATACCGGTACGCCTCTCACAATTCGACCCCTGAGTTACGAAGGAGTACCGATACACAACCACCCTGTATCGGTACTCGAGCCCCAATTTCAAAACCTGGAGCTCAGGATTGTGCCAAACCCTCCCTCAACCACCATGGTTAAGTCCCAAACGTTCCTACACGTTATTTGAAGTCATAAAGTGAGTTTCTAGCCATTTTTACCCTTAA
The DNA here is from genome assembly GCA_019671005.1 of Hibiscus mutabilis. Classification (NCBI taxonomy): domain Eukaryota; kingdom Viridiplantae; phylum Streptophyta; class Magnoliopsida; order Malvales; family Malvaceae; genus Hibiscus; species Hibiscus mutabilis. The sequence continues at coordinate 35,133,428 of CM033736.1, forward strand.
ACATCAACTATTACAAGATTCACCATTGATGATCATCCAAGCTTTAAAGTATCAAAACACCATATATCAAGCAACACATACCAAAATGATGATGCACATGAACACATAGAAGTTAGAAGTGTACTAACCTCGGATTACAAGCTAAGAAGAGCCCCAAATTCTACCTCAAGCTTTCTCCTTTCCTTGGGCCCTTGAACAATCTCCAACCTCTTTAACTACAAGGAAGTGTTGTAAACAAGTTACAACATGGTTTGGAGATTAAGAGAAGCTTAAAAGACGATTTTACCACAAGAAAAGGGGATTAGAACACCATTCCCGTCCTCACTCTAAAACCCCCACTAAAACCCCTTTCTCCACCATTTCAAGCAAAACTTACCTTGGATTGTAGATCCTTGGATACCTAACAACTTTCCCTTCTACACCAATTTGGGATTCCAACACAAAACTAATAAAGGTGGAGCTTTTCCCTTCAACTTTAATGAAGAGAAGATGAAGAGGGTGGAAGAGCTTTTGGGGGACAAGGTGACTTCATTACCTTACAACAATCTGCAGCTCACAACTCTCCACACTCTCATCTTTTCTTCAATTGAGAAATTACCATAAAGCCCCTCTCCAAAACCCCATAACTCAAGCCCAAAACCAAAGCTAAGCCCACCAGGGTTCAATGCCCAACAACAAGACCCAAATATGAGGCCCGTACCTCGGTTTAGCCCGACGCTCGGGTTCCCAAAAATGGGTCGTTACAACTCTCCCCTCCTTAAAGAAAATTTCGTCCTCGAAATTTACCTAGTGGAAAAAGATGCGGGTAGAGCTCTCTCATCTCGGCCTCAACCTCCCAAGTTGCCTCTTCAACCCCATAGTTTCTCCAGAACATCTTTACGAGGGGTATACACTTGTTGCGAAGCTCTTTAACTCCCTTATCAAGCACTCTCACTGCTCTTCTTCATATGTCAAATCCATGTCAACCTCCACCTCTTCGAGCGATAAAACATGCGAAGGGTCTGAACGATAGTGTCTCAACATGGATACATGGAAGACATCGTGGATACTTGCTAACTTTAGAGGCAAAGCTAGCCGATATGCTACCGGTCCGATCCTCTCAATCACCTCGTATGGTCCAATGTACCTCGGACTCAACTTGCCCTTTCGCCCGAAACAGATTATCCCCTTCCATGGCGATACCTTCAAGAACACATTTTTGCCAATCTCATACTCGATATGTTTGCGCTTCCTATCCGCGTAAGCCTTTTATCGATCAAAGGCCGCTTGCAATCTTTCCTTGATGATTCTAACATTCTTTTCGGTTTGTCTAACCAAATCATATCTCACAATCCTTCTCTCATTAAGTTCGGTCCAACACAGGGGTGTTCTACATATACGCCTATACAAGGCTTCAAAAGGGGCCATCTTGATACTTGATTGATAACTGTTGTTGAACGCGAACTCAACCAACGGTAGCTGTTCTTCCTAACTTCCTTCAAAATCTACGGTACAACACCGAAGCATGTCCTCAAGAATCTGAATAACCCACTCAGACTGGCCATCGGTCTGAGAATGAAAAACCGTACTAAAATGCAGCTTGGTGTCTAAGGCACTATGAATCTTCTTCTACAACCTTGCTGTGAACCGCGGATCCCTATCCGATATGATCGAAGATGGCACTCCATGCAACCTCACTATCTCCTTGATGTACAATTGAGCTAACCGCTCTAATGTGAAATCCATGCGCACAGGCAAGAAATGAGCAGACTTGGTCAAACGATCCACTATTACCCAGACCACATCATGCTTTCTTTGAGTCATCGGTAAACCAGTAACAAAATCCATGGTGACATGATCCACTTCCATTGTGGAATCTAAATTGGCCGTAGTAACCCTGATGGAACTTGATGTTCTGCCTTCACTTATTGGCAAGCTAAGCATTTCGTCACAAACTCGGAAATATCCCTCTTCATGCACGGCCACCAATAATAGGGTCGAAGATCTTGGTACATCTTGTTGCTTCCCGGATGCACGGTGAAAGGACTACGGTGTGCCTCCCGTAAAATACGATCCCTCAAATCTTCTAAGGCCGGAACACACAACCTACCATTGAAATACAAGTATCCACCGTCTCATACTTCAAAATCCAAGGTCTTGCCTTTGTGAACTACCTTAATTTGGGCCACTAAGTCTTTATCTAGAACCCGACTCCTCCTTATCTCTTGTACTAACGTGGGCTCAACCCAAAGCTCAGATAAAAGCCCACCATCCTCGGTCATTCTCAAGCGGGCAAACATTGCTCTCAAATCGAACATCGACTTATGACTCAAGGCATCCGCCACGACATTTGCTTTACCCGGATGATACTCAATTACGCAGTCGTAATCCTTTAGCAACTCGATCCACCGATGCTACCTCAAATTCAACTCTTTCTAGGTGAGAAGATACTTTAAACTCTTATGATCCATATAGATGTAACACTTCTCCCCATAGAGATAGTGTCTCTAAATCTTCAAAGCAAAGATCACCGCGGCCAGCTCCAAATCATGGGTAGGGTAATTCTGTTCGTGAGGTTTAAGTTGCCTCGAGGCGTAGGCAACCACTTTACCCTCCTGCATAAGAACACAGCCAAGTCCATTCAAGGACGCATCGCTAAACAACACATAATCCTTTCCCGGTTCGAGTTGCATCAGAACTGGAGCCTCGGTAAGGTAGGCATGCAACTGCTCGAAACACTGTTGTCTTTTCTTATTCCATACAAACGACACTCCCTTCTGAAGCAACTTGGTCAACGGGGCAGCTTAGATTGAAAAACCCTTAACAAACCGTCAATAATATCCCGCCAGTCCAAGAAAGCTGCGGACCTCTGAGACATTCCTGGGTGGTTTCCACTCTACTATTGCTTGGATCTTCTGAGGGTCAACACAAATCCCATCTGCCGCCACGATGTGGCCCAAAAATGCCACTTTGGAAAGCCAAAACTCACATTTACTTAACTTTGCATAGAGACGCCTGTCTCTCAACGTCTGAAGAACTACCCGCAGGTGGTAGTCATGCTCCTCAACCGAACGCGAATAAACATAAATGTCATCGATGAACACCACCAAAAACTGATCCAAATAAGACTGGAAGATTCTGTTCATCAAATCCATAAATGCTGCTGGAGCATTAGTGAGCCCAAAAGGCATCACCAAGAACTCATAGTGTCCATACCGCGTCCTGAAAGCGGTCTTTTGGACATCTTCTTCCACCACTCTCAACTGATAGTACCCAGATCTCAAATATATATTCGAGAAGACTCGGGCACCTCGCAACTGGTCAAACAAATCATCTATTCTGGGAAGAGGATAGCGATTCTTCATCGTTACCTTATTTAACTGCCGATAGTCAATGCACATTCTCATTGACCCGTCCTTCTTCTTAACAAACAAGACCGGAGCACCCCAAGGAGAAACACTTGGTCAGATGAAACCTTTCTCTAGCAATTCCTGAATTTGCTTCTTCAAATCCCTCATTTCTGTTGGTGCCATCCGGTAAGGGGGAATGGACACTGGTGTAGTGCCGGACAATACCTCAATTTGAAACTCAAGCTCACGATCCGATGGTAATCCGGGTAGCTTTTCCAGGAAGACATCTATGAATTCACAAACTGTTCTAAGGCTCTCTATGGTCGGACTCTCGACTCTTGTATCCACCACATGAGCCATAAAAGCCTCACAACCTTGCTGTATTAATCTTTGTGCTGCTAAAGTCGATACTACGTTAGGGATGTATGGGTGCCTCTCCCCTCTAACCGTTAGCTTAGATCCATCCACCACACGGAGCTTCAAGCTCTTGGTCCTACAACCCAAACTAGCGTCGTGCTCAACAAGCCAATCTATCCCTAGGATTGCGTCAAACTCTTGGAACGACAAAACCATAAGATCCGCTGGGAAGATTAAACCCTGAACTTCGATAGGACACCTCCGGTACACTTTGTCTGCCAACACATCTAACCCTAATGGGCTAGACACGTGAACTTCTATCTCTAGGTCCTCAGCCGATATACCCTAACGCTGGGATATCCCACTACAGATGTAGAAATGGGTAGACCCTAAATCCACTAATGCAACAATGGGAACAGAGAACAAAAAAAGGTACCTGCAATCACATCGGTGGGCTCGTAATCCTCCTGAGCTCTTACTGTAAACTTCCTAGCGCTGCCCTCGCCGTGGACTGAAACGTACCCCTACTCTAGTGGCCGGTCGCCTGGCTTGACCCTCCCCTAGAGAACCCATGGCCCCTTTGAGCCTGATAAGAAACCCTCGGTGCCTGAACCGGAACGGCTGTGGTAACAACGGGGCAATCCTTCACAAGGTGGTCCTGAGACCCATACTCAAGGCAAGCTCGGTTTGCTCCCCAACACTCTCCTCAGTGCCTACGCCCACACTGATTACAAAATGGTGCGCCCGCACTTCCCTGAGAACTATCTAGGCTCATCATAGACGAAGATGATGTAGGCCTCCTACGGTCGGTAGACTCTGATCTACGATCTGACCTCATACTCTGATTTGAAGCTCTTCTTCCCTGATTCTATCAGTTTCTATCCCTCATCGAGTGAGACTGTGAGCTGTTAGATAAATTCTGAAGCCTCCCACTAGGACCCCCTTGTCCACTAGCAGAACCATATGTCAGACCTTGCACTTGCTCAAGAGACTTTGCACTAGCAGTCAACTCAGAAAATATCTTGGGTGGGGCAGCTGTCAAATAGGTTTGTATATCCTTCCTTAACCCTTTTATGAACCTCTTGCACCTCATTTTCTCGATGGCCACAAGCTCCGGCTCATACTTGCTCAACTGTAGAAATTCTTGTTCATACTCAAAGACGATGCGATTTCCTTGTATGAGGTGAGTAAACTGGTCCCTCAACCTGTCAATGTGAGCCTCACCCACGTGCTTCTTCTCGAACTCATCAAGAAAGTCGTCCCAAGAAGGTCGGCTAGGGTGCCATTCCAGCTTTACGATTTCCCACCATTCTCTCGAGTTTCCCTCGAGCAAAGATAAAACACAGGATAACTTATCTTCGGACCGCAACCTTATCTGTCTTATAATCCAACGGGTGTCTCGAAGCCATTGGTCTGCCTTCACTGGGTTGTCTTGTCCCGACCCAAGAAAATCTGTGGCACCCTACCTGTGCACCCTCTCAACTGGTGCTTCCCGAGGGGTAGATGAATGCCTCGGAATTGCCCTCACAATCCGGTCTAAGGCTCAGTGCAAGTGGGAGAAATAGTTGGCTTCATGACTAGCTCCTCCATCGGACTCCTCCACATCCGGCACGTAGTCTTCATTGGAGCTTCCACCCCAGGAACCCAAACTTTCTTCCACGTTCCTAGCTCTCCTTGGCATGGTTCATCTCTGCGCAAAAAGACAACATGAGTACACCATAAAAAATCCAGCTTAATCCAAGTACGGCTTTGACTTATGGGCATGTATCCGCTAGACACATATTTACCATACTAGACTTCCCCAAGGACTGCCTAGATTCGACTAAACCTAGGCTCTGATACCAAATATAACACCCTCGACCCGGATGCTGCAATTGGGCCACAAGCCCAAACCACTCCCATAAAAATTTTCGCTTTTAAAAACCAGTAAAATCAATCTCATACATCCAAACATGTCATAACCAAAGCATTAAAATCCATGCTTACTTAAAAACATTCAAAATAGTTAAAGGAGCTCCAGATACAGTAATAAAACATTTGACCAATACAAGTTAAATCAAATAGAGTTACAAATACATAGGGTCATACGAATACATAGCCCACTACATCTAAGTACTTGTACTCTACCAAAGGCCAATGCTGGATCATTGCTTCGATGGTGCTCCGCTACACTCGAACTATCTATCAACCTGCGAACGGAAACAACGATTCTGAACGCTGAGCTAACCAAGCTCAGTGGATACACGACCACTCGACCATGCTTCAGGTGAATCATAATTAAGAGCATGCTATAAATGTGATGTCAAGATAAGATAAAGCATTGACGCTACCATAACCACCTAAACACATGCTATAACAAACAACATCTCAATAACAACATAAAAGTAAACAAACCAGGAGTGATGCCCAATGTCACCCGACACTGGGAGACCCACTCATGCTCGGAATCTCGCATCGAGTGGTATACTCAGAATTTCACATCGAGTCTTCGCTCGGAAACTCACATCGAGCGAGGCTCAGAATCTCGCATCGAGCAAAAATCATCACCCAGAATCTCACATCGGATGACCTTCGTTCATCACCCAAAATCTCACATCGGATGGCCTTCATGTGTTGCAACACTCACTCACTGGGTATCCGGATCCTATCAAACAAGGACTCATAACCAAACAAGTGCTCTTACCCGGCACGACCACAAATAATCCACCAAGGATCCTTAAAACTCGCTTACCAAGAAATTTACTTTCATTTCAATACTCACTTTGCCATTTAGTCCATATAAACAAAGAGGAACACATATTCTCGATTTTAACAGTAATTTTATATCATAAGATGCCTATTAGAACCTTTGTCACAATTTATAGAACCCCCGAACTCAAAACATAAAAACTTGGGTAGATTGCTCAACGAGTATCGATACTCTGAGGTGAGTATCGGTACTACCCTCTAGGTATCGATACTCTCTGCTGAGTACCGATACGCCATTTAGGTTCGAAAGAAATTGACCCTTACTCCATACCGATACACTTCGTTCCGTACAGGTACTATATATCGGTACTGGGATCGCCCCGTACTGATCATTCCCGTACCGATACGCCTATAATAGCGTACTGGTACACAAAGCCTTTCTAGGCAATGCAATAGTGGGTACCGATATGCCCCGAGCGTACCGGTACACCAAAGCCTCACTGGAATTATACTCTAACGAGGGGTATCGATACGCAGAGAGGCGTACCGGTACGTCTCTCACAATTAGACCCCTGAGTTACGAAGGAGTACCGATATGCAACCACCCTGTACTGGTACTCGAGCCCCGATTTTGAAACCTGGAGCTCTGGATTGTGCCAAACCCTCCCTCAACCACCATGGTTAAGTCCCAAAACGTTCCTACACATTATTTGAAGTCATTAAGTGAGTTTTTAGCCATTTTTACCCTTGAACATCAACCATTACAAGATTCACCATTGATGATCATCCAAGCTCTAAAGTATCAAAACACCATATATTAAGCAACACATACCAAAATGATGATGCACATGAACACATAAAAGTTAGAAGTGTACTAACCTCGGATTACAAGCTAAGAAGAGCCCAAAATTCTACCTCAAGCTTTCTCCTTTCCTAGGGCCCTTGAACAATCTCCAACCTCTTTAACTGTAAGGAAGTGTTGTAAACAAGTTACAACATGGTTTGGAGATTAAGAGAAGCTTAAAAGATGATTTTATCCCGTCCTCACTCTAAAACCCCCACTAAAACCCCTTTCTCTACCATTTTAAGCAAAACTTACCTTGGATTGTAGATCCTTGGATGCCTAACAACTTTCCATTCTACACCAATTCGGGATTCCAACACAAAACTAATAAAGGTAGAGCTTTTTCCCTCAACTCTAATGGAGAGAAGATGAAGAGGGTGGAAGAGCTTTTGGGGGACAAGGTGACTTCATCACCTTACAACAATCTGCAGCTCATAACTCTCCCCACTCCCATCTTTTCTTCAATTGAGAAATTACCATAAAGCCCCTCTCCAAAACCCCATAACTCAAGCCCAAGATCAAAGCTAAGCCCACCAAGGTTCAAGGCCCAACAACAAGACCCAAATACGAGGCCCATACCTCGGGTTAGCCTGACGCTCAGGTTCCCAAAACCTGGGTCGTTACACCGTGAATCGAACCAGTTAGCAGATCGGCCGAACCAGATGGTGAACCGAACCGGTAAAACCAGTTTTGACCTTAGACAGTTGACCGGACCTGACCTGACAGTTGACTCGACCTGTTAGTTGACCGACCCGACTGTTGACCGAATGACATCAGCGTTGACCCTAATAACGTCAGCGTTGACCGTTGACTTGGACGTTAGACTTTTGACCAATTTGACCCGTTAACCTTGACCTTTGACCAGTTTGACCAGAGTTGACCATTGATCTTTGACTTTGGACCTGTTTGACTTGTTGACCTTTGACCAGTTTGACTTTGACATTTGACCAGTTGACTTTGACTTTTTAACCCAAAGTTGACTTTAAAAAAACCTTCATCTTGACCTTATTCGACGTCCTAAGTCCAAATTCGTTACTCGTTTTGTCAAATTCGCACCCAAAAACTCTGTTTAGCTAATTACAATTATTTTTGTACCTTAGTAATTTTAGAAGAATTGAGTATCGGATTAACCCGAGTTATTCTCGTGTTCAGGTATTGTCTCTGAGGCTGACGAGTCACTGCCTCATTTTGTCCGAATTAATTGTGCACGTTCTTCAGGGTTTGCACATAAGTATTTTTTTAGAATAGTCTTATGTTTGTAGTGGTGGCTTAGGGTTAGAATTTGATATTAATATAGAGCTATCATCGTAGGTTCGGATTCCGCTAGATCTGAGCGTGAGGCGCTTTCTTCTCGGCATTAGAGCTACTACTTGTTAAGGTGTGTCTCTTCCTGTGCCATATTTGTGTGTTTCAGACTGTGTTATAATTTGTGAAATAAATGTTTTGTCCTTGCTTGATTTAGTTATTTGAAGTGTGATTTGAGACTGTTTGAAACATCATGCACTGCATATTAAATTGTGTTTTTAAATCAAGTATCAAATTTTCATAAATAAAACACTTGTAAGAGTCCGGATTTATGATTTTACAAATCATATCATGTGTCATGGGATCAGAATTGTGTTCGGAAAAAAAAGTAAGGGAAACCTCCACTCTGGCAAGGGAAACCTCTACTCTAGCAAGGGCAATCTTATACTCTGTATGATATCGGATAGTCGGGTAATGAGTCATGCATCAGACATCATATCATTATGATTTGAATTTATCGGATTTGTTGTGTTTTCAGAAAATAATTTATCAAAAAATGAAATACTATTCTGTTTGTGATTGTTTGCACTTTAGAGACACACTAAGCTCTTTAGCTTACACCCTCATAGTTTCTTCTTTCAGATTCTCAGACTGATTAGGCGACTCGGTACTTGGAGCTTCTCGTATTTTACTCAAATATTAATCATCAGTATGAACTATTTTATTTAAACTTCTAGATTATTATTTTATATTTTGGGATATTTATGTAATCAGACTTTGGACATTAAATTTTGGGATTACGTTTTCGCATGCATATTCACATTTTAATTAGATAATTTAATAGATAATCGAAATATGTTTTAACGATTGAATATCATAAATCATTGAGATATTTTATGATTATTATTATTATTATTTAATTATTTATTTTGTTTTATAAATAAGCAAACCTAAAATGTGTTACTTGAGGGTAAAGTTTTTCAAGCTTAACTCCCAAGATTTAACCCAAGCAATTAGGTTAAATTTAGGGGTTACATTTAGTGGTATCAGAGCTCGGTATGTTATTTTCAAAATATTTTTGATTTCTGCATACGTCTGAAACATTTTGGGATAAATGAGAATTTTCTAAAAAATAAACTACGATATTATATGATTTTGACTTACCGTTTTCAATGTGTTTTAAAATTCAAGACTCCAGTACCGAATCTAACTCTAGGCTATTACCTTTTGTAGATAGTCTACTATGCCACCGCATAGGGGTTCTAGCTTTGTGAGTGGTCGAGGTTGGGGCCGTACCGCCGCTTTTGAGAGGGATCACTTGCCTTCTTCTAATGAGATGGAAAATCAGAATGAGTTATCAGATAATGAGGTCGAGCCATTGGGAGGATATCAGACTCAGAGTAATAACTCTCACGACATTGAAGACTTAGAGACAACTCAGTTGGACAGTGCCATAGCGAATCGTGAGTTGTTGCATTACCTCCATCAGTCAGAGGGTTCGAGGAAACCCATATCCACAGAGTTTATATCTGTTGGAGTGAGATTGTTTGAAGATAAACTGGTACTTATCCCGCTGATGCTGAGTATTGGCTGAAGAAGTTACAAAGGCTATTTGTTGAGATGAGATACACTCCAGATCAGATGTTGCGAGCCGCTGCATCATTGTTAGAGGGCGAAGCACAAAATTGGTGGGAGTCTGTGGTAGATATCGTTCCTACTAGTCAGATTACATGGGAGTATTTCAAACATGCATTTCAGGATCGGTATGTGGGAAATGAGTTTTAGCTAAGTGCAACGATGATTTTATGAATCTAAAATAGAACGATATGTTAGTGAATGACTTTGAGATAGAGTTTCGGAAATTGGCCAAGTATGCTACTGGGTTAGTTACGATCGAGAAAGATAGTTGTGATTGGTTTTTGAAAGGGCTTCGTTTACCGCTTCAGAGAGATGTTGCTACACATCATGATAAGGTGTTCAATGAGTTGGTTGGTTAAGCTAAGACTGCTGAGAGAATAATTGCATCTATGGAAAAAGAAGAACTTCAGAATATTGGTCAAGTTGGGAAACAATCGGACACATCATTCAGCAAAACTTTATTAACTTGTCTAGAAAGAAGCCTAGAGATGAGTTTGTTCCTCATAGTCATCGGAATGAGAGACCTACAGTTTAAGCAACTCCGTCTGGTAGCTTGGGTAGTTCAAAAGTTCATCGACCAATTTCTCTATGTGGTTATTGCAATAAGAAGCATAATGGGAAGTGCAAATTGATGAGCCGAGCGTGTTTTAGATGTGGTTCACCTACTGGTTCATCCGTGCAGAGTCAGACACATGTATCAGTTCAGGCACCTCATCGAGGTAGAGGATAGCTTAAGTCAACTGTTTTTGGTACTGCTAGTAGAGGTAGACATGCTCAGAGAGGTGGATCAGTTAGATCCGAGGCTAAACAACCAGGTTTCGTACATTTGTCTCGATCTCACGTTGGATATGATGATATGCACGATGACTTAGCAGGTACTTTTGGATGTGTTCAGTTCTTATATTCGGTTATAATGGATTATAAATTTAGAATTAAGAAGAATAAGAATGTATCAGTTAGTTTGAGAATCAGTTGTTAGACTTGGAAATTTCGTGGACGAAATTTCTTTTAAGGGATGAAGAGTTGTAACACCCCAAAATTCCCCAATTCGAAAAATCCTAAATGTTGAAATCCCTAACTCAGAAACCCTAGAATTTAGGGAATTTTAATTCAAAAATCCTAATTGAGTGGGAGGATTGCATGGGTAAATTCAAAGTTTTGGAAAGTTTAGGGGTCGTTTTGAAATTAGGGAAAAGTATGATGCCGTTATTCAAACCTTAAATTATTTTGTAATTTACCCTTTGTACCGAGTTTTAATCTCTTTTATCAGCTTATGAAACCCTATTCGAAATCCTTTCTTTGGCCAGCCACCATTCACCCTCCCTTCTCTCTAAAAAAATAAACTCTCACCCTCACTCTCTCCCCTATGCTTTTTCGTTTGATCTCCGACTAGGGCCTTGCCACCTACCGTGTATAACACCGCCCTCATCACCGAGATCCCCTTCGCCTTGCCGCAAAACTCACCCGTCAACCTTCCCTCGTCGGTCACCTTTTGCTCGAAAACGGTAGAAATCCGTTCGGCTCCCCCATTAAGTTTGTGCCGCCGTTGTCTCCGCCCTTCGTCGGTGCGTGCGAGTTTGGTAAGCTTCATCATTCTCATTGGGTTGTTTTGTTCTCCGATTGTGTGTGGGTTGTCACCGTCTTTGCTGATCTACACCGCCGCCGCGGTGTTGTTGAGCCGCACTGTCCCTGGTAGAGCCACGACTGTCGTGTGGTCGCTGCTTCTGTTCTATGTCTTTGTCGCTGTCGTGTTGGGAGTTCTAGAAACCCTAAAAGCTTGTTTAGCTTTGTGCATTTGGGTGTTGGGCTAGCAGATCTTTCTTGTAAAAGCCCAAACCCTTGTTCTTTTCTTCAAAAGCCCAGAAACTAAGAGCCCAACTTGGTGACCCGATCAGATTTGAATAAGAGTGAGCCTAGAAACATTTGTAACCTGAACCTGTCCAAATTGGTTGGAACTAGATCTGAACCAAACCAGTGTTGAGAACCAAACCAGGATCTTTGAGCCGTGAATCGAACCGGTTAGCAGATCGGCCGAACTGGATGGTGAACCGAACCGACAGAACCAGTTTTGACCTTTGAAAGTTGACCAGACCAGACCTGACAGTTGACCTGACCCGTTAGTTGACTGACCCGACTGTTGATCGGATGATGTCAGCGTTGACTATGATAATGTCAACATTGACCGTTGACTTGGACGTTTGATTGTTGACTTTTGACTTTGACCAATTTGATTCGTTGACCTTGACCTTTGACTAGTTTGACTAAAGTTGACCATTGACTTGTTTGACATGTTGACCTTTGACCAATTTGACTTTGACCTTTGACCAATTGACTTTGTCTTTTTGACCAAAAGTTGACTTTTCAGAAAACATTTATCTTGACCTTATTCGACGTCTTGAGTCCGAATTCGTTGCTCATTTTGTCAAATTCGCACCCGAAAGCTCCGTTTGGCTAATTACGATTATTTTTGTACCTTAGTAATTTTAGAAGAATTGAGTATCGGATTAATCTGAGTTATTCTCGTGTTCAAGTATCGTCTCTGAGGCTGAGGGGTTACTGCCTCATTTTGTCCAGATCAATTGTGCACGTTCTTCAGGGTCTGCGCGTAAGTATTCTTTCGGAATAGTCTTATGTTTGTATTGGTGGCTTAGTGTTAGAATTTGATATTAATATAGAGTTATCATCGTAGGTTCGAATTCCGCTAGATCTGAGCGTGAGGCGCGTTCTTCTCGGCATTAGAGCTACTGCTTGCTAAGGTGTGTCTCATTCTGTGCCATATTTGTTTGTTTCAGACTGTGTTATAATTTGTGAAATAAATGCTTTGTTCTTGCTTGATTTAGTTATCTGAAGTGTGATTTGAGACTGTTTGAAACATCATGCACTGCATATTAAATTGTGTTTTTAAATCAAGTATCAGATTTTTGGAAATGAAACACTCGTAAGAGTTCGGATTTATGATTTTACAAATCATATCATGTGTCTTGGGATCGTAATTGTGTTCGGAAAAAAAGTGAGGGAAACCTCCACTCTGGCGAGGGCAATCCTCCACTCTGTATGATATCGGATAGTCGGGTATTGAGTCATGCATCATATCATTATGATTTGAATTTATCGTATTTGTTGTGTTTTCAGAAAAGAATTTATCAGAAAATGAAATACTGTTCTGTTTGTGATTGTTTGCACTTTAGAGACACACTAAGCTCTTTATCTTACACCATCATAGCTTCTTCTTTCAGATTCTCAGACTGATTAGGCGACTCGGTACTTGGAGCTTCTCGTATTTTACTCGGATATTAATCATCAGTATGAACTATTTTATTTAAACTTCCAGATTATTATTTTATATTTTGGGGCGTTTATGTAATCAAACTTTGGACATTAAATTTTGGGATTACGTTTCCGCATGCATATTCAGATTTTAATTAGATGATTTAATAGATAATCGAAATATGTTTTAACAATTGAATATCATAAATCATTGAGATATTTTACGATTATTATTATTATTTAATTATTTATTTTGTTTTATAAATAAGTAAACCTAAAATGTGTTACTTGAGGGGAAAGTTTTTCAAACTTAACTCCCAAGATTTAACCCAAGCAATTAAGTTAAATTTAGGGGTTACAACAGATGTCGACCGGTGAGGTACATGACGCTTGGGCGGTGAACAGTGAACCACCAACTTGTGGAGGATGTAGGACGGTGAGGGAGATTTGATTTGGGCTTGATTGAAAGAAAATAAAACTTTGGGATTTTTAAAGAAATTCACAAATAAAATATAAAAAATAGGCCACGTGTCATGTTCTGATTGGATGAAGGATATTTTTAACGGTCATCGACGGAAAAACCTTAAATAGGTCACCGAATGAAATGTTAGGCACCTATTTGGCCCAAAATACATTTCAGGCACCTATCTGAAAAAATGGTATAGTTTGGACACTTATTTGACTATTAAGCCTAAAATATAAATTGACATGGAAATTTAACTTAAAGAATCCATTAACTCGTAAAATTTTATGTGATATAAATTATTATCAAGATTTATATACAAAATGTGAAAATATATAAATAACACAAATATATCAAATATCAAATAAAAATAGTGTTTTTTTAACAATTTCTACTTTGGGAAAGGGGAGGGAGAATTTGGTCCTAATAAATTTTGAACCCACAACTTAAGGGAGAGAGGAGGGTGTTAATTGATAGCTTTAATCACTTTCTTTAGAGATTGTTGACAATACAATTAGGGCAAGTCTAACGTGCGGCATGTCTAGGGTACGACTGAAAGACGACAAGTTTTGAAACTTATCCTCTAACTGAAAATGTTAGACTTCTTGATAACATTTTCGGTTGTTTTTTTATAAGTATCGATACTTATTTTGTAAGTTTCAATACTTTGTCTCAAACTGGAAAAAAATACCGTCGATACTTACAAAATAAGTATTGATATTTGTAAAAAAAAACTCAAAAAAATAACCGAAAATGTTATCAAGAAATATAACATTTTAGTTCAAGGACAAATTTTGAAACTTGCCATCTTTTGACCGCACCCTAGACATGCCGCACCCCAGACCTACCCATACAAATAGTGTTTGATGGAATGAAATTAAATTATTTAATGTACTTTTTATAATGAAGTTATTATATAATAAACCTCACAAACAAAGGCCTTAATAACAAAATTCTTGAGTGAAAGGTATTTTATATTGTAGCGACTATTTTTTTTTCTAAAACAAAAAAATAAGTTTTCCATTTTTTTAAAAATCTAATTAAAAGGGGAATTTAATAAAAAAAATCGTATTTTAAGAAAACTGAGAGTCGCCACCGATCATTTTAAAAAAATGTAGACCGGACACCATAAAAAATAAAACTAGAGATTTTAGAAAACTGGGTCCGAGAGTCGGTTACGTACGGGGAAGGGTTAGCACCCCGCTAGGCCCAAAATTGATAACTATAGAGTTCGTATCGTAAATAAAAAAATTAATTTAATTTAAAATTTAATTCCTAAAATTGCATGTTTACATATTTAAAGGATTTTGTAAATCATGGTACCAAAGGAAGATGACGCCCGGAGACCGATGCGACACTCCCCAACAGGATACCGGGAATTTTAAAAACTAAACCAAATTTGATAAACACGTTAAAAGACACATAAACAAATATACCAATGCTAACATGAAATAAAATATATGAATATAAAATGACGAACCAAAATATATAAACATAATGATATAATGATATATATAACTATAAAATGTAGATTAACATAGAACATTTTAATAAACGAAAATATATACAAATAACACATGATAAACAAGTAAAGCATGACATACACAATAAGAACATATTAAGCATTATTAGCCAAACAAATATCGAATATGTGATAAACATTTAGCATGAAAATAAAAATAAAAAAGACAGAAAATATATGATACAAATAAATAATAACAACAAAGCAAAAGCATATAAAACACAATAATAAATAAATACAAAAAAGAATAAAACTGAGATTAAACAAAATGAAAAGGGTCAGAGGCTAAAAAACAAATAAGACCACTGGAAAAAGGACCAATTAAAATGAAATCAAAAGTTGGAAGGGCCAAAACAGTGATTATCCCGCTGGAAACATGACTAAATTAAAAAAAGGACGAAATTGAAAATGGTTGAAAAGATTTAAGGACCGAGAAAATAATTTAAAAGGCGGAAGGATACCGGAGCTATTAAATAAGGGCAGGAGGACCTTTTGGGTAATAACCCATTTTTAAAATATGAATTCAGCTTAATTTAGGGACAAAATTGTGAATTTTTGAAAATAAAGGGGGACTGATAATGTAGTTTGTCCATGCGGAAGCCCTATTTTTGTTATTAGACTGGGGCGAAAAATACTAAAATAGGCATTAGACCATTTAAAATAATAAAGTCTAAAAATAGGCTTTACCCGGTTCATTCAATCCATTTTCCTATTTTTTAGTCCTTCGAAATATTAAGCCTTATTTTCTCTGCCCTTTAAACCCAACCTCCTAAACATTCATCCCGTTTCCAGAAATCGCCTGGTCCTTGTCGTATCAACCGCCATCGGCCACCGCTAGTCGACGCTGACGAGCATAAAAAAGCTACCAAAGTTACCATTTTTTGTTACCTAAAACCAGATTTAACCTCTCTTTTTTTTAAATCAAAACCCTAAGCCCAATTTTTCGTAAAAAGAGTACCCCTTTTGAGACAACCCTTTTTTTGTTTCACCCTTGCCGCCCTGAGAACCGAGGGCTTGTCATCAACGGAGAGCACGTCCATCACCGGGAGACCCTAGGATGGCCGAGAATCCAAGGGATCGGAAGGTAAAACCCTCTTTTATGTTTATTGTTTTATCCGTCTTGACATAAAAAGAAATCCATCAATGGTGATGGCTCAGAAATCTAAATTGGTGAAATCTTAATTAGATAATCTCTTTCTCTTTTTCTTTTTTTTCTTCTTTTTTTCTTTTTTCTCTTTCCTTTTTCTTTTATTTTCTTTCTTTTTATTTCTCTTTTCTCTTTCTTTTCGAAGTGATCAAGGCAGATGACACTCAAGTGCGTGTCTTCTTGATCGGTGCAAAGGTGCACAAAGTCCTTGTCGAAGTCATCCTCTTGAAAACTACATGTTTGACTCCCTGTACAAATACTTTCCAATTAACGGTGACAAAGATGATGCATGAGCATATTTCATAATACAAAGATGCATATATAGAATGATATTCCCAATATTAATGGGGATGCAAAGATGCATGTAATTCTTGTTAAAACTTTTCTTTCTGTCATCGTAATATTCATGTGATCATTTTTCTTATTAGGTAGGCTTCGTCTTAGGACTACAACCATTCATTATCCTTGTGCTCCAACAGATTTTACCCCCAAAATTATGTTGCTTATTCTCTGTTCAACCTCTCAGGTCAAGTGACTTAGGTCGAGAACATCTCTTTATTCAAGAAAACCCTTTAGCTTTTTCAAATTCTATCAAGATTGGGACATCTCTCGTCTCTCTTGATCGGAATTCCTGTATGTAGAAGATCTTTGTTGATTCGAGGACAATGATGCCCCATTAACCACAAAAAGCATTTTATCATCTCATGTCACGTAATGCCCCATCGTCTATGCCCGATTGATCATTTGCATTAACCTTGCATTTAGAAATTCGTCACTGAAGCAATTTTAAAAAAATCTTTTGCTAAAAAATGTCAGCTTGCTAATCGGTATTTTAATGAAATGTGCCTTTTTGGATCAACATAGAGGACCTTAAAACCAAAATCTATATAAGAAGAAAAATAGAATAGAATCTCTGGATATCAAGTGCAAGAGCGTCTCAGATTCAAACTTTCGATGATCATTTCAAGTATAGCTTGTGTCTATGAAGACTTTGAATGTTGTGGCGATTCGAAGTTGTAAAATCCCC
Source organism: Hibiscus mutabilis (assembly GCA_019671005.1). Classification (NCBI taxonomy): domain Eukaryota; kingdom Viridiplantae; phylum Streptophyta; class Magnoliopsida; order Malvales; family Malvaceae; genus Hibiscus; species Hibiscus mutabilis. Next base: position 35,150,955 of record CM033736.1, read on the forward strand.
TTGATGTGACTCATTTTAACCTCATGATTATCGCGTTGCTACAAAAGACTACCCCTTCTCAATTCTCATTTTTTGCTCCGCCCAAAAAAGATGAGCTTGCTTAACCGTAAGAGTGCAAAAATATCATTCTAAGAATATCACTCTGTGTGCAAGTGTGTGCTTCCGATCGTTGTTGTGTTATTATTAATATAACAATAATAATCGTAATTGTATCTTCAAAGATCAATCTCTAACGCCAGGGTTTTGAACAGGTGGAGCGAAGCTTCCTTATTGGATTTTTCAATCTCACGGTTTTATCAGAGTGATATGAGATTTATTTATTTCGTAATTTATTTCTTTTATTTTCTTTTTCTTTTTTTCTCTTTTTTCTTCTTCATATATATATATATATATGCATATTTATAGCCATTAATTACAATCCATTAAAGCATAGAAGACTACGCTTAGAATTTCAGTTTCAAGCAACTCTTACGGTTATGTAATATCCCAATTTTTGGACAAATGACTAAAATGTAATTTTTGAAAGTTTAGGGGTGGAAGTGTGAACTTGGAAAAGTTTGGGGACTAAAGTGTAAATTTCCCAAATAAGTAATTTTATTGAGTATAAGAGTGAATCGGATCGAAATAAGTACCTTGATATCGATTTTAAGAATTAAGATGAAGTAAGAGGTACCAAATTTGGATCGAATAAAATTATTAAGAGTGCTCAGGCAAGGAAATACTAGGATGGGTGACCTCCGGGAAGGTCCCATAAAAGTGTTTCAAATCGATATTTTGGACTCAGTAAGAGTAGAGAATATCCGTATGGATTATCGATAAAGGATTTTTAAGAGAAATGTTACTCTGTGAGGATTTTCCATAATTATCGGAATAGTAGAATGAGTTAGGAAAATTCAGTCTAAGTTCTAGGAAAGGAAGTTTTTATGAGATAATAGAGTTTATTTCCCGAATATGGAAATATGGAATTTTTGGAATAAATCCGCTAGTTCGGAAAAGGTAAAATTGCAGTAGAAGTATTTTACGAATATCAGGAGATCAGATCAAATCAAAACTTCAGAGGCTGTTCTATAAGTCAAGGAAAAGTTATAAAATAATATTTAAGGAATAAGTGAGCTGAATTAGTTAGTTTCAAAGTTTGGTAAAAATCTAAGGAAAATTGAAATGGGAATTGAAGTTTAGTGACCAAATTGGAAATTTTGAAAGTATTGTGGCCAAAGTATAACTTTGGAAAAGCTCAGGGACCAAAGTATAATTTTTAAAAGTTATGTATTTTAACCCCGCAACTGAATAGTTCACCCCCAAGAGAGACACTTTCATGTTACCCAAATTTTTCGTACGAGGCTTATGTTAGTGGCTATAAAGTTTTAAAGTTCAGAGGAAGAAAATTTGGAAATCGTATTGAGTGAAATTTGAATATTTGGATTGAATAAATGACATAAGTAAAAATCTAAGATATTTTGGGATAAGGCCGGTTAGATAGGAACCAATTTGGTTCAATATTAATGGGATGGCAATTTTCAAGACTTGTTGTAAATAAAGACTAGTTGGAGGGCAAATTGGACATTTGCCATGGATGGCATTTTTAAAATATTTTTGAAACTTTGAGGGAAATTTTGGAAGGAGTTTTACACATGGATTAGATCATAGCCATCGAATTTTGATGAGATTGAATCTTGGCCATTATAATAAAAGGGCAAATTAGTAAATGCACTAGTTAAATGAATTTAAAATTCATTTATCTTTACAAGTGGATTAAATAGATTAAAAGATGAATAAATATCATCTTCATCCCAAGGAGGCTGTTCGAACAAGGAGGAAATAGGAGAAAAAATACCAAATATTTTTCCTAGCCATTTTCAAGACTTTTGATCAAGAATTCAAGCAAAGTTGTTTGAGGTAAAGTGATCTACTCTTTATTCTCTATATTTTTATAGTACAATTGCATGGAATTATGAATTTTAAGTTAGGCTTTGAAAAGAGAGAGATTAGGGTTCATGGAATTTTGTTAGAATTGATGTAGTAGATGATGAATTAAGCTTAGTTTTGAAGAAAACAAGCTTGAAATCAAGTTAATTTCATGTTGGAAGTTATAAACCCTAATCTTGAAATTTAGGAATTTGTTAAGGGTTTGAGAATTGGTGATGATATTGAAGGATTTAAGTTGTTTGAAACTTTATGTTGATGTTAGAAATTTAATTATGATGTTTGAAGATTTAATTCCCATTAGGGACAAATTTGAAATTTTATGGAATATTAGGGACTATATTGTCAAAATTTATTTTATGATGGAAATGAATAGAAATTGTTATTTCAAGCTTGAATTGAGAATTTAGGACCAAATTGAACATTTTGGAAAATTTGAGGACTTATTCGGTAATTTGAAGAAATAAAGGGATACTTGTGGAAATTATTGTTTTGAAGAGGGGTTGAAGAGTGATTTTTGATAATGAGATCAAATTGGCTTGAATTGATGAGAAAGGACCAAAATGTAAAATTTAGAAGTTGAAGGACCAATTCGTTAATTTAGGAAAAATTAGAATTGGTCTTGAAATTATGGAAAATTCATAGAATTGATGTTTCAAGCATGTTATGAAAGTTAAAGGATTAAAATGATAAGAAAGGAAAATTTATGGACCTATTTCGAAATAAAAGAATTTTGAAGGACTAAGTTGGACAAAGTTGAAGGTTAAAGGAAAATTTTAGAAATGTTGGAAATGAGTAGAAAAGTTAAATTGTACATGAATTAATGTGCAAAAGTGATGTAGTGACTAAATTGTCACTTTTATAAAGTTTAAGGACTTAAAGGATATTAGTCCAAAATGAAGAGATAATGTTGGAAAATTGAGACATTTTGTATCTAATGTTAGTTAGCAAGCTTGGAAGAATTGTTTGAAATTCAAAAAGGTTATTAAGGACCAAAATGAATTTTTGGACAATATAAGGAAGGAAGGAAATGTATAGATATTTTTATGTTGAATGATTATATACTTTGATTAAAATATCGTTAGAAATGAATCTAACAAATGGTATTTATATTTATGTGATTAATGAAGTCGAATACGAATCAAAGAGGATTCGAGGTGTTATGAGGGGAAGGATCGAGTAAGACTTAGTGAGGCAAACTGTTACATGGCCCAGGTGAGTGCATTTCCATATGCATGTTATGTTAAAAAGGGGAAGACTCGTGATAAGTCGACCCAAATTTAAGAATGACATTTGCATAATAATAATGATATGATGCATGACTCAACATGGCAAGCTCGACGGAATACAAGGTACGAACTACTGTTTGCATAAATGATGATGCATTATGTTTTCATAAATAGTGATAAGATTAAAATGAAACGAGTAGACACATTGGGTGTCGATAGCACTAAAGAGGTGTGAATATAAGGAGCAAAGAGCGTTCTTTTATGAGGAGCAAAGAGCTTCCTCGAGTACGTAATCAATTTTAGATACTACGGTATTGAATTAGAGGCTATAGAGTCCTAACGGACTTGCCTCGTATCAAGCACTGATCATGCTGCATTGAAATAGATACTTTGGTCTCGTAATAAGATAAATTGAAAAGTTATGAATATGCAGATGATTGCATGATAAAAGCATAACCATGAAAGAGCATGTGTTATGCAGATGATTACATGATAAAAGCATGATCATGATAGATTATATGTTATGGAAACGATTGAATAATGAAAATATGTCCATGATAGAGAACATGTTATGCAATTTGATACATGATTCATATGACATATGGTACATGGTTTCCATGATAGGGATAATACATGTTAGAAATGCTGTATGATAGAGATGATACATGATATGATAACATTATGACATACTTGCCATGTTATAGAGAAAATATGATGCACTTTTACATGACATATTGTATTGCATCATTCCATACTTAAATAAATAAGTTTAACTGCCTCACTAAGTTCGTACTTAGCGTGTGTCTTATGTCACACGTAGGTTCTCTGGAATTGTCTAACGAGGAGGAGCAGAAACTTGGGAAAAATCAAGTTACTACAGTAAGTTCAATAAGTACATCTTTACCGTAATTTGATAGACTAGTGGGCATGTAAGTGTTTTAAAGTGAAATTGTTTAAAGTATAAGTTTACAACGTAATTATATGCTTTTATGAATGAATAAGTTTAGAAATATGAATTTCTAATTGTAGCAAAATCTTCGATATGATTAGAATGTTGTTTAACCCTAATCGCGTGGAAATTTAAAAAAAAAACAAGAAAAAGGTCTAGGCAGGATACCTAGTTTTCATCCTGAATAATATTTTCATTTCATTAATATATTATAAATTTTATAAAGTAATTCAGGGTCGAAACTAGCTGCTTAAGGCTGATAAAGTTATCAAATCAAAACCGAGAAAGAGTTAAACTACAAGCTGCTTTAGTATAAAAAAATTTAAGTCAAGTTTTCTTAATAACTCTGTAACATCTTTAATGTGTATTCGAACTACGAGTATACGTTAAGGGTGTTACATTTATTGGTATCAGAGCTACAGGTTTAGCTAATTCTGGAGGTTAAACCGAGATTAACATGATTTGTTATTAAGTACATGCCCCTAGGATGTCATGTTACTGATGTACTATTGTGTAACTTGATTATGTTCCTCAATAGCATGAATAAGTTATTATAGTAATAAATAAATGTTGAACACTGTTAGATCGCGTCAGGTGATTGATTATAAGGATTAAGAGAAGGTTTAAAATGGAAGCAATAAGATATAGAAAGTTCTAACTTCAATTCCTATTCCAGTTGAGCTACCTGCGCAACAGGGAACTCTAGTACAAGAAAATGGAGCCTTAATACAAGCTTTAGAAATTATGGTTAATAGAATTTAATCTTTAGTGCCCACACCATTTATGACACCTGCACTAGTAAGGACGATGGTTGTTAAGGAGCTTAAGAAGTTAAGAGCTCTTGAATTTAATGTAGATAGTGGTACGGTAGTTGCCAATTGATGGAATAAAAATGTCAAAGTCATGCTATAAAGGAATTAAATTGCGTAGATGCTAAGAAGTTAGAAGAAGTTGCATCTTGGCTAAAGGAATATATTCGTATTTGGTGGTCTAATAACACATAGTTAGTACTTGTTAATGAAGTGATTTGAAAATTTCTTTTAAGAAGTGTTTAAAGCCAAGTAAGTTAACGATCAGTTTAAGAGATAAATGTTGTAGTAGTTTCAAAGTTGAAACAAAGTACTCGTACTGTCTACAAGTAGGAGTTGGATTTTAATAGATTAAGTCGGTAAGTAGTTGATTTAATAACGACCAAGAAGTCTCTATGAGAACGCTTTATCGAGGGGCCTTACTCGAAACCTAAAGGGAAGAGATGTTAAGTACAAGGTTGAGGATAAAGTGTTCCTAAAGGTTTCACCTTGGAATAAGGTACTATGATTTGGTCGAAAAGAAAAGCTTAGTCCTAGATTTAATGGGTCATACGGGATTCAAAAAGTTAGATCAGTGGCTATTAGTTGGCGTTACCTCCAGATATGAATGAGAATCAGTGAAAATATTACTATATGAATTCAAAGAATTAAGAAACAAGAAAATGTTATGGGTTAAAGTTCTTTAGAGGAATCATAAAGTGGAAGAAGTCATATGAGAAATTGAAAAGAAAATGAGGAAGTAATACCCGCAACTGTTTGAAACGGTATGCGTTGAAAATTTGAGGACGAATTTCTTAAGAGGGGGAGAATTGTAATATCCCAATTTTTGGACTAGTGACTAAAATGTAATTTTTGAAAGTTTAGGGGTGGAAGTGTGATCTTTGAAAAGTTTGGGGACTAAAGTGTAAATTTCCCAAATAAGTAATTTTATTCAGTATAAGAGTGAATCGGATCAAAATAAGTACCTTGATATCGATTTTAAGAATTACGATGCAGTAAGAGGTACCGAATTTGGATCGAATAAAATTGTTAAGCGTGTTCAGGCCAAAAAATACTAGGATGGGTGACCTCCGGGAAGGTCCCATAAAAGTGTTTCAAATCGATATTTTGGACTCAGTAAGAGTAGAGAATATTCGAATGGATTATCGATAAAGGATTTTTAAGAGAAATGTTACTCTGTGAGGATTTTCGATAATTATCAGAATAGTAGACTAAGTTAGGAAAATTCAGTCTAAGTTCTGGGAAAGGAAGTTTTTATGAGGTAATAGAGTTTATTTCCCGAATATGGAAATGTGGAATTTTTCGAATAAATCCGCTAGTTCAGAAAAGGTAAAATCGCAGTAGAAGTACTTTACGAATATCGGGAGATCAGATCGAATCAAAATTTCAGAGGCTGTTCTATAAGTCAAGGAAAAGTTATAAAATAATATTTAAGGAATAAGTGAGCTGAATTAGGTACTTTCAAAGTTTGATAAAAATCTGAGGAAAATTGAAATGGGAATTGAAGTTCAGTGACCAAATTGGAAATTTTGAAAGTATTGTGGCCAAAGTATAACTTTGGAAAAGTTTAGGGACCAAAGTGTAATTTTTAAAAGTTATGTATTTTAACCCCGTAAATGAATAGTTCACCCCCAAGAGAGACACTTTCATGTTACCCGAATTTTTCGTACGAGGCTTATGTTAGTGGCTATAAAGTTTTAAAGTTCAAAGGAAGAAAATTTGGAAATCGTATTGAGTGAAATTTGAATATTTGGATCGAATAAATGACATAAATAAAAAATCTAAGATATTTTGGGACAAGGCCGGTTAGATAGGAACCAATTTGGTTCAATATTAATGGGATGGCAATTTTCAAAACTTGTTGTAAATAAAGACTAGTTAGAGGGCAAATTGGACATTTGCCATGGATGACTTTTTTAAAATATTTTGAAACTTTGAGGGAAATTTTGGAAGGAGTTTTACACATGGATTAGATCATAGTCATTGAATTTTGATGAGATTGAATCTTGGCCATTATAATAAAAGGGCAAATTAGTAAATTCACTAGTTAAATGAATTTAAAATTCATTTAACTTTAGAAGTGGATTAAATAGATTAAAAGATGAATAAAAATCATCTTTTATCCCAAGGAGGCTGTTAAAACAAGGAGGAAATAGGAGAAAAAAATACCAAAAATTTTTCCTAGCCATTTTCAAGACTTTTGATCAAGAATTCAAGCAAAGTTGTTTGAGGTAAAGTGATCCACTCTTTATTCTCTATATCTTGATAGTAACATTGCATGGAATTATGAATTTTAAGTTAGGGTTTGAAAAGAGAGAGATTAGGGTTCATGGACTTTTTTGTTAGAATTGATGTAGTAGATGATGAATTAAGCTTAGTTTTGAAGAAAACAAGATTGAAATCAAGTTAATTTCACGTTGGAAGTTATAAACCCTAATCTTGAAATTTAGGAATTTGTTAGGGGTTTGAGAATTGGTGATGATATTGAAGGATTTAAGTTGTTTGAAGCTTTTTGTTGATGTTAGAAACTTAATTTTAATGTTTGAAGATTTAATTCTTATTAGGGACCAATTTGAAATTTTATGGAATATTAGGGACTAAATTTTCAAAATTTTTTGATGATGGAAATGAATAGAAATTGTTATTGCAAGCTTGAATTGACAATTTAGGATCAAATTGAACATTTTGGAAAATTTGAGGACTTATTCAGTAATTTGAAGAAATAAAGGGGTACTTGTGGAAATTATTGTTTTGTAGAGGGATTGAAGAGTGATTTTTGATAATGAGATCAAATTGGCTTGAATTGATGAAGAAAAGACCAAAATGTAAATTTTGGAAGTTAAAGGACCAATTCGTTAATTTAGGAAAAATTAGGAATTGGTCTTGAAATTATGGAAAATTCATAGAATTGATGTTTCAAGCATGTTATGAAAGTTAAAGGATTAAAATGATAAGAAAGGAAAATTTAGGGACCTTTTTCGAAATAAAAGAATTTTGAAAGACTAAGTTGGACAAAGTTGAAGGTTAAGGGAAAATTCTAGAAATGTTGGAAGTGAGTAGAAAAGTTAAATTGTACATGAATTAATGTACAAAAGTGATGTAGCGACTAAATTGTCACTTTTATAAAGTTTAAGGACTAAAAGGATATTAGTCCAAAATGAAGAGATAATGTTGGAAAATTGAGACATTTTGTATCCAATGTTAGTTAGCAAGCTTGGAAGAATTGTTTGAAATTCAAAAAGGTTATTAAGGACCAAAATGAGTTTTTGGACAGTATAAGGACGGAAGGAAATGTATAGAAATTTTTATGTTGAATGATTATATACTTTGATTAAAATATTGTTAGAAATGAATCTAGCTAATGGTATTTATATTTATGTGATTAATGAAGTCGAATACGAATCAAAGAGGATTTGAGGTGTTATGAGGGGAAGGATCGAGTAAGGCTTAGTGAGGCAAACTGTTACATGGCCCAGGTGAGTGCATTTCCATATGCATGTTATGTTAAAAAGGGGAAGAATCATGATAAGTCGGCCCAAATTTAAGAATAACATTTGCGTAATAAAAATGATATGATGCATGACTCAACATGGCAAGCTCGACGGAATACAAGGTACGAACTACTGTTTGCATAAATGATGATGCGTTATGTTTGCATGAATAGTGATAAGATTAAAATGAAACGAGTAGAAACCTTGGGTGTCGATAGCACTAAAGAGGTGCAAATATAAGGAGCAAAAAACGTCTTTTTATGAGGAGCAAAGAGCATCCTCGAGTACGTACTCAATTTTAGATACTACGGTATCGAATTAGAGGCTATAGAGTCCTAACGGACTTGCCTCGTATCAGGCACTGATTATACCGCATTGAAATAGATACTTCAGTATCGTAATAAGATAAATTGAAAAGTTATGAATATGCAGATGATTGCATGATAAAAGCATAACAATGAAAGAGCATGTGTTATGCAGATGATTACATGATAAAAGCATGATCATGATAGATTATATGTTATGCAAACGATTGCATAATGAAAATATGTCCATGATAGAGAACATGTTATGCAATTTGGATCGTATAAAATTGTTAAGCGTGCTCAGGCCACGAAATACTAGGATGGGTGACCTCCGAAAAGGTCCCATAAAAGTGTTTCAAATCGATATTTTGGACTCAGTAAGAGTAGAGAATATTCGTATGGATTATCGATAAAGGATTTTTAAGAGAAATGTTACTCTGTGAGGATTTTCGATAATTATCTGAATAGTAGACTAATAGGAAAATTCAGTCTAAGTTCTGGGAAAGAAAGTTTTTATGAGATAATAGAGTTTATTTCCCGAATATGGAAATATGGAATTTTTGGAATAAATCCGCTAGTTCAGAAAAGGTAAAATCGTAGTAGAAGTATTTTACGAATATAGGGAGATCGGATCAAATCGAAATTCCAAAGGTTGTTTTATAAGTCAAGGAAAAGTTATAAAATAATATTTAAGGAATAAGTGAGCTGAATTAGGTACTTTCAAAGTTTGGTAAAAATCTGAGGAAAATTGAAATGGGAATTGAAGTTCAGTGACCAAATTGGAAATTTTGAAAGTATTGTGGCCAAAGTATAACTTTGGAAACGTTTAGGGACCAAAGTGTAATTTTTAAAAGTTATGTATTTTAACCTCGTAAATGAATAGTTCACCCCCAGGAGAGACACTTTCGTGTTACCCGAATTTTTCGTACGAGGCTTATGTTAGTGGCCATAAAGTTTTAAAGTTCAAATGAAGAAAATTTGGAAATCGTATTGAGTGAAATTCGAATATTTGGATTGAATAAATGCCATAAATAAAAATCTAAGATATTTTGGGACAAGGCCGGTTAGATGGGAACCAATTTGGTTCAATATTATTGAGATGGCAATTTTCAAGACTTGTTGTAAATAAAGACTAGTTGGAGGGCAAATTGGACATTTGCCATGGATGGCATTTTTGAAATATTTTGAAACATTGAGGGCAATTTTGGAAGGAGATTTACACATGGATTAGATCATATCCATTGAATTTTGATGAGATTGAATCTTGGCCATTATAATAAAAGGGCAAATTAGTAAATTCACTAGTTAAATGAATTTAAAATTCATTTAACTTTACAAGTGGATTAAATAGATTAAAAGATGAATAAAAATCATATTTATCCCAAGGAGGCTGTTCGAACAAGGAGGAAATAGGAGAAAAAAATACCAAAAATTTTTCCTAGCCATTTTCAAGACTTTTGATCAAGAATTCAAGCAAAGTTGTTTGAGGTAAAGTGGTCTACTCTTTATTCTCTATATTTTGATAGTAAAATTGCATGGAATTATGAGTTTTAAGTTAGGGTTTGAAAAGAGAGAGATTAGGGTTCATGGAATTTTGTTAGAATTGATGTAGTAGATGATGAATTAAGCTTAGTTTTGAAGAAAACAAGCTTGAAATCAAGTTAATTTCATGTTGGAAGTTATAAACCCTAATCTTGAAATTTAGGAATTTGTTAAGGGTTTGAGAATTAAGCTTAGTTTTGAAGAAAATTTTGGAATTTTTGGTTAGTGACTATTTTACAAAGAATTAAACATTGGTGGTTTTTGTTCAGTGACTAAAATGAATAATGTTAAAGTTTGGTGATCAAAGTGAAAAGTTAAGAAAAGTTAAAGGATCAACATTGTAATTTTCCCAATAATTATTTTTATTTTATAGTTAAATAGTTCATATAAGGGTGTGAATCGAATATAAAATTGTTGGTTCGATTCGATATTTCTATTTTTGGGAAATTACAATTAAAGTTTAAATGTGATTCGGGTAATCGTATGAGCTCGGAATGTGATTAATTTTTGAAGAGAGTTGTAAGAAGACTTGAAGAGTATGAAATTTCATTTTGGAATCGTATTTAATCGATTTAGATTCGATTGAAGGCAGTATTTTGAAATAGTGCACAAATGGCATTTTTGTGAATACATGGATTCATTAATTGTATTTTAGTCATTTTGCCCTTACTTTGTAATTAAAGATGATTATGGAAAAGTGATAAGGTTAGGTGTCAACACCTAATCGGTCATAATTAAGGGGCAAAATGGTAATTTTAATATTAAAGAAGATTTTTATATTGGATTTAAAGGATTAAAATGCCATTTGTCATGATAATTAATTAAAGAAAAAGCTTGAATTTTGGTTCTCTTCTTCCACCATTTCGAAACCACCATAGCCAAGGTAAGAATATTTTTTATTCAATTTTAGCTTGATTCGATTGGTTTTTGGTTTAAGACATGAAATAGAAATTAATCTCCATTGAATTCTCTTTCATTCGGTATAATTTTTGCATAGTTTCCATGCTTATATGTTAAGATTGGAGATTAGGGTTTATGAAGAACAAGTTGAGAATTCATGTTTTATGGGTTGTTTAAGTTGGATTTGAGGTTGTAAGGTTGTTTTATGCTTGGATTGATGAAAACAACACGATTCTTGTTTTAGGTATTATTTGGGAAAATTGAAAAATTAGGGGAAACTCTTGCAAAATTTTTATTTGAACAGGAAATGATGTGAAAAGCTTGAATATGATGTTAAAAGGTTAAATTTATGCTTGAATCATGTTGGAAAAAAAATTGGATAGTGACCCTTAGTATTCGGCATATAGGGAAAAATTTGGGGAAAATTATGGAAAAATTTCCTAAGGTTAGAAATGGTGTAAGGATGATTTTGTAAGCTTTGAAATTTTATTTGGACTAATGTGGAAGTTTATAAAGTGTTGAGGACTAAAGTGTAAAGTTGGGAAAATATGTGATTAAAGTGGAAAGTTGTTTTAAATTTAAGTTGTGTGATAAAGGATTATTTTGAAAGAATTTGTAGGAGTAATTTTTATTATTCCTAATATGGTTTTATGTTAGAATGATACTAACATATACTTAAATTGTATATGTTGGTGAATTTGTTGTAGACCATAATCGTAATACAAACCGAGAGCTGAGCAACTCTAAAGGCAAAAAAAACAGTGCAAAAGTGAAGTTGTGTATAAGGGTAAAGCAAACTAGTAAGGCAACAAGTGAGTGCATTTCTACTATTTTATTTGGTATGAGAAAGACTTGCGATGAGTCTATCTCGAATTTCAATTTACAAATGATATATTTTCAATGATTTTTGAAAATAACTATGAATGATTTTCGGGTATGAACTGCCCAATGCACTTTTATATGATACTATGAAATGTTAATATCTTTTGATATTTTAAATAAGTGAATGATATATGATAGTGAATGTAAAGCCCATTGTTTGCATTATGAGATTTCTTGGTATAATTGGCTTGCCAATGAGGTGGGAGTATAATGATACAGTGATTTTGTATAAATATACAACAGTTACTAAGTGAAACAGTGATGTTGTGTTCTACAGCTATGACCTAGTGATACAGTGATGCTGTATAGTTTACAGTTGTTATAAAGTGATAAAGTGATACAGTGTTTTATTTTGGCACAACAAATTAGTTGATGCCGCACATATGCATACTCAATAGTGACTCGCATACCATGCATTCTCATTTATCTTACATTGGGCTATGATTTAAATAATAGTGACAAGTGCAATTGAAATGATTGAATGAAAGTGATATTTATTTTTGAACATGGGTATTTGATGTGAACTGCCTTATTTACATAAACTATTATTTTCAATGTTTTTATTGAATTATTTTATTTCAAAGTTTTAAATTGAATTATTAGTTGCCTTACTAAGATTATTCTTAACATGTGAATGTTTCACGCGTAGATAAAGATCGTAAAGAGTAAGGAGCTGTGATAGGAGACATCATCTATTTTGGAAGAGGTACATCATTATCAGTAAGACATCCCCGATGTCCCTTTTTGATATTATTAGTTGGCATGTATCTTATAAATGTTTTGGTTACTCTGATATGAAAATATTGGAAGTGGTTGTAATGTTATAAACATGAATATGAATACTTTTAATGGATATTATTAATTAAATATGTTGAAATCGTATTTTATTATCTAATCGAATGATTTTTAAATTAGGCAGTTTTATTATTTATACAAAGGAGAATCGAACTGCCAAGTTGCTGCCTGAATTTAGGCTCAGATTGAACTTAGAAATGTTAGTTTTAAACTTTACGCGATTAAATATTCTTTTAGAAAATGGTAAATTATCTATATTTGAAAGAAACAAAATTTTACCGATTTTAAAATAAGAACTATTGTGCAAGTGTCATGTGACATCTCTATCTCGTATTCAGTGATGGATACGAGTAAGAGGTGTTACGGAATAAATACCATATATAAAAATATAAGATATTTTGGGACAAGACCGGTTAGATGGGAACCAATTTGGTTGTAAATAAAGACTAGTTAGAGGGCAAATTGGACATTTTCTATGGATGGCATTTTTTAAATATTTTGAAAATTTGAGGGCAATTTCGGAAGGAGTTTTACACATGGATTAGATCATAGCCATTGAATTTTGATGAGATTGAATCTTGGCCATTATAATAAAAGGGCAAATTAGTAAATTCACTAGTTAAATGAATTTAAAATTCATTTAACTTTACAAGTGGATTAAATAGATTAAAAGATGAATAAAAATCATCTTTATCCCAAGGAGGTTGTTCGAACAAGGAGGAAATAGGAGGGAAAAAAACCAAAAAATTTTCCTAGCCATTTTCAAGACTTTTGATCAAGAATTCAAGCAAAGTTGTTTGAGGTAAAGTGATCTATTCTTTATTCTCTATATTTTTATAGTAAAATTGCATGGAATTATGAATTTTAAGTTAGGGTTTGAAAAGAGAGAGATTAGGGTTCATGGAATTTTGTTAGAATTGATGTAGTAGATGATGAATTAAGCTTAGTTTTGAAGAAAACAAGCTTGAAATCAAGTTAATTTCATGTTGGAAGTTATAAACCCTAATCTTGAAATTTAGGAATTTGTTAAGGGTTTGAGAATTGATGATATTGAAGGATTTAAGTTGTTTGAAGCTTTATGTTGATGTTAGAAACTTAATTTTGATGTTTGAAGATTTAATTCCTCTTAGAGACCAATTTGAAAATTTATGGAATATTAGGGACTAAATTGTCAAAATGTATTTGATGATGGAAATGAATAGAAATTGTTATTTCAAGCTTGAATTGACAATTTAGGACCAAATTGAACATTTTGGAAAATTTGAGGACTTATTTAGCAATTTGAAGAAATAAAGGGATACTTGTGGAAATTATTGTTTTGAAGAGGGATTGAAGATTGATTTTTGATAATGAGATCAAATTGGCTTGAATTGATGAGAAAGGACCAAAATGTAAATTTTATAAGTTGAAGGACCAATTCGTTAGGAAAAATTAGGAATTGGTCTTGAAACTATGGAAAATTCATAGAATTGATGTTTCAAGCATGTTATGAAAGTTAAAGGATTAAAATGATAAGAAAGGGAAATTTAGGGACCTATTTCGAAATAAAAGAATTTTGAAAGACTAAGTTGGACAAAGTTGAAGGTTAAGGGAAAATTTTAGAAATGTTGGAAATGAGTAGAAAAGTTAAATTGTACATGAATTAATGTACAAAAGTGATGTAGCGACTAAATTGTCACTTTTATAAAGTTTAAGGACTAAAAGGGTATTAGTCCAAAATGAATAGAAAATGTTGGAAAATTGAGACATTTTGTATCTAATGTTAGTTAGCAAGCTTGGAAGAATTGTTTGAAATTCAAAAAGGTTATTAAGGACCAAAATGAGTTTTTGACAGTATAAGGACGGAAGGAAATGTATAGAAATTTTTATGTTGAATGATTATATACTTTGATTAAAATATCGTTAGAAATGAATCTAACAAATGGTATTTATATTTATGTGATTAATGAAGTCGAATACGAATCAAAGAGGATTCAAGATGTTATCAGGGGAAGGATCGAGTAAGACTTAGTGAGGCAAACTGTTACATGGCCCAGGTGAGTGCATTTCCATATGTATGTTATGTTAAAAAGGGGAAGACTCGTGATAAGTCGACCCAAATTTAAGAATGACATTTGCATAATACAAATGATATGATGCATGACTCAACATGGCAACCTCGACGTAATACAAGGTACAAACTAGTGTTTGCATAAATGATGATGCGTTATGTTTTCATGAATAGTGATAAGATTAAAATGAAACGAGTAGACACCTTGGGTGTCGATAGCACTAAAGAGGTGCGAATATATGGAGCAAAGAGCGTCCTTTTATGAGGAGCAAAGAGCGTCCTCGAGTACATACTCAATTTTAGATACTACGGTATCGAATTGGAAGATATAGAGTCCTAAAGGACTTGCCTCGTATCAGGCAGTGATCATGCCGCATTGAAATAGATACTTCAGTATCGTAATAAGATAAATTGAAAAGTTATGAATATGCAGATGATTGCATGATAAAAGCATAACCATGAAAGAGCATGTGTTATGCAGATGATTACATGATAAAAGCATGATCATGTTAGATTATATGTTATGCAAACGATTGCATAATGAAAATATGTCCATGATAGAGAACATGTTATGCAATTTGATACATGATTCATATGAGATATGGTACATGGTTTCCATGATAGGGATAATACATGTTAGAAATGCTGTATGATAAAGACTATACATGATATGATAACATTACGACATACTTGCCATGTTATAGAGAAAATATGATGCACTTTTACATGACATATTGTATTGCATCATTCCATACTTAAATAAATAAGTTTAACTGCCTCACTAAGTTCGTACTTAGCGTGTGTCTTATGTCACACGTAGGTTCTTTGGAATTGTCTAATGAGGAGGAGCAGAAACTTAGGAAAAATCAAGTTACTACAGTAAGTTCAGTAAGTACATCTTTACCGTAATTTGATAGACTAGTGGGCATGTAAGTGTTTTAAAGTGAAATTGTTTAAAGTATAAGTTTACAACGTAATTATATGCTTTTCTGAATGAATAAGTTTAGAAGTATGAATTTCTAATAGTAGCAAAATCTTCGATATGATTATAATGTTGTTTAACCCTAATCGCGTGGAAATTAAAAAAAAAACAAGAAAGGGTCTAGGCAGGATACCTAGTTTTCACCCTGAATAATATTTTCATTTCATTAATATATTATAAATTTTTTAAAATAATTCAGGGTCGAAACTAGCTGCTTAAGGCTGGTAAAGTTATCAATTAAAAATAGAGAAAGAGTTAAACTACAAGCTGCTTTAGTATAAAAAAATTTAAGCTAAGTTTTCTTAATAACTCTGTAACATCTTTAATGTGTATTCGAACTATGAGTATACGTTAAGGGTGTTACAGGTTAAAATTTGGAGCTTTTTATCATTGAATGTCATCAAATAAGTAGTGGTCTTTCTTTGCTGACCAGAGTCTGTTAGGGAGATCACACCTCATCGTTATAACAACACTCAACTGATCTCAAAATCGATGTCACATCTTGCAATTGATATCCAGTAACCTAAAAAGGCAACAAGGGATATACATATGGGTGCTTTCAAGGCCATTGTATGTTAAGTAACATGCAACTTTCATTAGAATGAAAATTTACAAACATGCCCCATACAAAAGGATCTTTGCTATTTCTGGGCAAAAATAGAAAAGTTGATTCGATGCATTACTTCAAAAGAAAAATTCAGAATACAAGGAATCAACAAATCTAAATCGGGAAATCAGTATTTCCCCAAAATTCTTGTCTACCATATTTCCCTTAAAACTTCAACAAACCTGTAATATCCCAATTCTTGCTTAGTGACTAAAATATAATTTTTAAAAGTTTAGGGGTTAAAGTGTAAACTTTGGAAAAGTTTAGGGACCAAAGTGTAATTTTGAAAAGTTATGTAATTTAACCCTGTAAATGAATAGTTCACCCCCAAGAGTGGTTTTTCTGTGTTACTGGATTTTTCATACGAGGTTTGTATTATTCGATTTTGGATCGAATAAAATTGTTATGCGTGCTCAGGCCAGGGAAATATTAGAATGGGTGACCTTCGGGAAGGTCCCATAAAAGTGTTTCAGATCGATATTTTGGATTCAATAAGAGTAGAGAAAATTCGTATGGATTATCAATAAGGAATCCTAAGAGAAATTTTATTCTATGAAGATTTCCGATAATTATCGGAATAATAGACTGAGTTAGGAAAATTCAGTCTAAGTCCTTGGAAAAGGAAGTTTTTATGGGAAAATAGAGTTTATTTCCCGAATATGGAAATATAGAATTTTTGGGATAAATCCAATAGTTCGGAAAAGGTAAAATCGCAGTAGAAGTATTTTATGGATATCGCTATATCGGATCGAATTAAAAATTTGAAGATAGTTCCAAAGATTATGGAAAATTCATAAAATATTAATTTATGAATATTTTGTTAATGTTGATGAGATTCTAACTAGATTTAGTTAGAATATGATGGGGTGGTTTTAAAACTCAAAGAAAGAAAATTTGGAAATCGTATTGAATGAAATTCAAATATTTGGATCGAATAAATATCATAAATTAAATTTTATGATATTTTGGCAAGGGTCTGGTTAGAATGGAACCAATTTGGTTCAATTTTTATGGAATGGCAATTTTTAAGTCTTGCTAGTAAATAAAGTCTAGTTGGAGGGAAAATTGGACATTTGCCATGGATGGCATTTTTGAAATATTTTGAAACATTGAGGGCAATTTTGGAAGAAGATTTACACATGGACTAAATCATGGCCATTGATTTTGATGAGATTGAATCTTGGCCATTATAATAAAAGGGCAAATTAGTAAATTCACTAGTTAAATGAATTTAAAATTCATTTAACTTTACAAGTGGATTAAATAGATTAAAAGATAATAAAAAATCATCTATAGTTTCCAGTTGCTGTTCGAAAGCAAGAAATAAAGGGGGAGAAAGGAAAATTTTCAATTTTCATGTCCAAAATTGAAGAATCAAGACAAGTTTCAAGCAAAATTAATTTAGGTAAATTATTCTACACTTGATTCTCTTCATTTTGATAGTAATATTGCATGATAAATGTCAAGTTTGGTTTATTTTATGGATGAAGATTGATTGTGGGAATTAAAGTAGATGATGACATTAAGGTTATTTTGTGTAGAATTAATGTTATAAACATGGAATCAAGTTGAAATTGGATTAATTCCATGTTTGAAGTTATAAACCGTAACCCTAAGATTTGGGGGTTTTGGTTAGGAAGCTAAATCGAGGATGAAATTGATTGAATTATGATGTTAGGGGACCTATTTTGATGATATGTTGAATAATTTCCCAAGTTGTATATTTGGGATCTTTTCAAAAATTTGGAAAAAAATAGGGGAAATTATTGTAAATTTTATTTTAGCCTTAGAATTGATGAATTATGATTAAAATGGCTTGAAATTGTGATTAGGGACCAAAATGAAAATTTTGGAAGTTGAAGGACCAATTTGGCAATTTAAGAAAATTTAGGGATTGGTCTTGAATTTATGGAAAATTGATAGAATTGAAAATTCAAGCATGTTATGAAAGTTAAAGGATTGAAATGTTAAGAAAGCAAAAGATAAGGGACTTATTTCAAAATGAAGAATGTGTGAAGGACCAAAGTTAATAAAGTTTAAAAGTTGAAGGAAAATTTTCAAGAATGTTAGAAAAAAATGAATGGTTTATTTGTACATGAATTTATGTACAAAAGTGAAGTAGTGACTAAAATGTCAATTTTATAAAGTTTAAGGACTAAAAAGGGAATAGTCCAAAGTAAGTAATTAATTATGGAAATTGTTCAAAAATGGGTTTGAACAATTATTTAATGTTCAAAATGGTCACTAAAGACTTAGGAACCATTTCGGAAATGATGTGAAATATTGGAGAAATTTTCAGAAAATTTTATATTCGAATAGAATATGTTTAAGAATCAAGTTAGCAATGTTAGATTTAAGTCGAATGCGAGAATGGTAATGTATATGTTAGATTGATCTTATACAGTTCCAAAAGAGATCGAAAGAGAACCAGTGATAAAAAGAAAGATAAGAACCTCGAGTAAGCTTAGTGAGGCACACTATTCATGGCCCATGTGAGTGCATTTATATGTTTTAAAATGCAATTAGGAAGACTTGCGAGTAGTCGACCTTAAATTAAAATGATATTGTATTTCTATATAATTGCATTATGTTGAAAATGGCACTGTATTTCTCTATAATATGTGATAAAATACATTGCTCAACAAGGCAAGGTTGATGGAATACGAGGTACGAATGATTGTTTGCATAAATAATGATGCATTATGCATACATGAGATATGGAAAATGACAAGATTAAAATGAAACAAGTTAAAATGGAACAAGATACACCTAAAAATAGTATTGTCTTACATATATGTTGAGCTACTGCAGGTTGTAATAAAAGTATATTACATGGAATATGAAGTATGAATTATTTTTCTAAGAAATGATGATGATCTATGTTTGTCATGACTATTTATGATGAAGCATGAAGCATGAAATGTTTATTTATATGATCGATTATGATGATTGATTGATAATAAAAGAAATGCCCAAGTATTGAGTATGAGAGTCCATGGTATAGTTGGCATGCCATAGAGTCCTTAGCAGCTGCACCCTCATGTTCAAGTTATCAAAAAGATATGGTGACAAAATGATTGTGTCACATGCACCCTGGGGATCTACGCCCACTGTGCCCGAGTGCACTGTCGAGGTGTTGCACCCTAGGGATCTACGCCCACTGTGCCCGAGTGCACTGACGATGTGCTTTATTTTTATGGGGAGCAAAGAGCGTCCCCGAGTACGTACTCATCTTTACATATACATTAGACACTACGGTGTCATTTTAAGATGACTTGAGTACCTCGATCTCATATAACGTACTTTGGGCAATGATAAAGGAATCATGTCACGTAAATAAATCATGTTATGTATATGAAATATGTCAAGTATACGGATCATGCCACGTAAATGTATCATGACATGTATATGAATTATGCCAAGTATATGAATTAAGCCAAGCACATGAATTATGCCATGTATACGAAGTATGTCACATATATAAGAAATATGCTATACATATGAATCATGCTATGTATACAAATTATGTTATGCACATGAATTATGCCATGTACGCGTATCATGTTATGTATATAAACTAAGTCATGTATATGAATAAAAAACATGTATATGAATTATGCCACGTATGAGAATCATGTCAAGCAAATGAAATATGTCACGTACAAGAAATATGTTATATAAGTGGATCATGCCATGAATATGAATCATGTTACGTATATGAACCATGTTATGTATATAAATCATGTTATGTATGTAAATCATGTCATGTATGTGTATCATGTTACTTATATGAATTATGTTCTATATATGAAACATACCATGTATATGACTCATTTTACGATGATAGATCATTGGAACCATGAGCAAGTTAGGAACTTATAATATGAACATGAAAATCTAGTGACTATGGAAACCTAGATAGTACTATCCTATCTTAGGTAGAGAACTTGATATGATATCACATGATAAGTAGTACTTTACCTTATGTTTGTTAAATGAGATTATTGCCTCACTAAGTTCGTACTTAGCGTGTGCTATTTCACACGTAGGTTCTTCCACGAAGATTGGCAAGAATGAACTATTAAATTTGAAAATCAAGTTACCTTAGTAAGCACGGTATGTACATCTTAAATTCTAGTTGATGTCTAGTGGGCATGTACATGTGTGTGTATACAAGTTTTAAAGAGACAAATTGTTTTGTAAATGGATGAACTTAGAATATGGTTACTACAAATAATTATGATTTACGAAACAATTAAGTATAGTTTAACCCTAATCGCATAGAAATTTTAAAATCAAGAAAGGGTCTAGGCAGGGTACATAGTTTTCTCCCTGAATTATATTTTTATTTCATTAACACATTTATAAATTTTATAAAACCATTCAAGGTCAAAACTAGCTGCAATAGATTGACATAGTTTTAATATTAAAACCGAGAAAGGGTTAAACTACAAGATGAATTTTGGTATAAAAAAATTACAAGTCAAGATTTCTTTCAATGACTCTGTAACATCTTTAATGTATGTTCGGCTCACGAATATACGTTAAGGGTGTTACAAAACCGGCCTCAATCAGACCTTGGACCTTGTTCTTCAGGGCTCCACAATTCTCCGTCGTATGACCCATACTTCCTATGTGGTAGTTACATATGACATTAATATCATAGCCCTCAGGGTAGGGAGGCCCCTTTGGCTTGGACTGTACAGGGGTTAGTAACTTTTTCTCAACAAGTGTTGGGAGCAACTCGACGTAGGTCATATGAATCGACTGAAGCACCTTTTGGGCTTTGCAGACCATGAGGACTGATTACGGGGACAACCATAAGGATGACTAGTGGAGTGAGAATCTACCATATGAACATGAGAATCTTCTTCTTTCTGAAGAACTATGATGTAAGGATCATTTATCTTTCTCTTTTTAATGGCATCTTCGATGTGCTCTCCAGTCATGACCAATTCTTTAAAGTCGACAGCAGGATGACTTATCAAGTGATCGTATAACACTCCTTTTAGAGTATCCACAAACATAGGAGTGATTTCCCTTTCCTGAACCGGAGGCTGAACCCGAGCTTCCAAGTCTTGCCATCGTTGAGCATATTGGAAAAAAATCTCGTTAGGCTTATGTTCCAAACTTTAAAGTAGGAATCTACTCAGAATCATATCTATTACATGCTTGTATTGGTTCACAAAAGCATTTGAGAGGTCTTTCCATGACTTAATGTTAGCTCGACGAAGTTGAGTGTACCAAAGAATTGCTGACCCTGTCAAACTATCTTGAAAACAATGATAAGTAACTTTTCATTCTTGAAGAAGGCCGTCATTTTTCAACAATACATGGTAATGTGCTGAGGGGCAAGTCGTCTCGTCGTACTTGTCGAAGTCGGGTACTTTGAATTTGAGTGGGAGAACCAAATCTTCCACAAGGCTCAAATCGACGGCTTTATTTCCTTGTCCATTCATCCCTTTCGTGGCTTCAAGTCTTTTTTCAAAAGAATGAAATTTTTCCTCGCTTTTCTTTTCTGCCTCAGCTTAATCTTCTTTATTTTATCTCTCATGCTCAGGTCAGGCACCTCATTCTCATGGTTTGCCCCTAAATCAACATATTGTATTGTAGGAATGCAGATGCCCCAGTGGTGTCAATATAGATTCTTCCTTCAGCATTCATCGTTTTCGGGTGAGTTGTATTCCCTTCTTGCTCTTTGGTAGGGACACCAGAGACCTCTTCCTTGTCGTCTCCTTTTCCAAGTAGAGTGGTTATCTAGGCCATAATCGCAGCTTGTGATTGCGCAATCTGATCACTGATTCTCTGTTCAGCTGTATCCAAACAGGTCCCAAGATTTCTTTGTCCTTGCTCCAAATTAAACAATGTCTTCCATCGTCGAATATCGTACTATTGTAGAATGATTGTATTCCAAAGTCAATCTTTTTTACATGAAATTTCCCTAATTAATTTTATGATTATATTAATTAATGCTTGATATGTGTCATAAGAATGCACAAACTGATAACTAACATTAACAAATATGATAAAAATAAATGCGATAAAGAATGCATATGCGTTTATTGATTCTTGAACAGTCCTTAGAAAGACCCTCGTTTATGAGAATATGTTTGATTACAACAAACTGACATAATGAATTACAGATAACGGTTGTCTTGACGTCTCGTCTTAGTAAAAGAATATTCGCCATCTCCGGTCTGAGTGGCGATCTCATGGTTTTCTTCTTCTACTAACCGAAAGGTCCACGACAGTGATATCTATATATCTGGGGGCTTTTGAAAAATTGCTTGCCTGTGCGACCAAAGTGTAGACAAAAATCTTTCCCTTGGTAGATTTGGTGTAAATGAGTTGAATCTTGTACCGTGCGCCCAAGCTGTGTAGTCTTCTTGCTCGATATGCATCCCGTTTTTTGAACTTTTTTCTCTTCATTGGTCTTTGTTCGGTCCAATCCGTTACTGTAGCATTATAGCTCTTGATATCATAGACTTCTCTCTTATTTTCGATTGTCCTCTAAATTGGACTGTTCTCGAATAAAAATGTATGTATGATATGAAATGCAAATTGAATGTAAAAAAAAGTGATAATGCAAAACAAAATAGAAAACAAGTCAGTACAACAGATAAAGCATTCAACAATAAAATAAAGCAATCATTCTAAAAGGTATGTGCCACAAATATAAGCAAGCAAAACCTAAAAGGGTTAATTCTACAGGGCAACATAACGGCATGGCTCTAAAAGGTGAGCTATATTGTTCACTATATGAGGTTTAGTTCTAAAAATGGTACTCGAACTGTCGCTTGGACATCGATTCGAGGGAATACGACCCTTATACCATACGGAGGTAAAGACCCCACGAAATATAAGGACCGGATTCCGGAAGTGAATTATGGATATGAAAACTCCATGAAGCATAGTAATCACTCCCAATTAAGGGCTCTAAAACTAATGTATGTAGCAAAAATGGTAAACAAGCAAGGTTAGGAATCAAAAATTAAATCGAATTATGATACGAACTCTTTTAAGGTTTGACTCCTTTTATTTTTTAAAACAAAAGTTTTAGTCCCCAGCGGAGTCGCCATGTTGTTGCGACTATTTTTTTCGAAAGTAAAAAAGGTTTTCTTCTTTTATAAAAATCTAATTTAAAAAATGGGGATTTAGTAAAAATTCGTATTTTAGGAAAACTGAGAGTCACCACCGATCATTTTAAAAAAAGGTAGACCGAAAAACATAAAAAATAAAACCAGAGATTTTCAGAAAATTGGGTCCGAGAGTCGGTTACGTACGAGGAAGGGTTAGCACCCCCGCTACGCCTAAAATTGGTACCTATAGAGTTCATATCGTAAATAAAAATTGATTTAATTTAAAATTTAATACCTAAAATTGCATGTTTACATATTTAAAGGATTTTGTAAATCATGGTACCAAAGGAAGATGACGCCCGAAAACCGTGACGACACTCCCCAACAGGATACCGAGAATTTTGAAAACTAAACCAAATTTGATAAACACGTTAAAAGATACATAAACAAATATACCAATACTAACATGAAATAAAAATATATGAATATAAAATGACGAACCACAATATATAAACATAATGATATAATAATGTATAACTATAAATGTATATTAACATAGAACATTTTAATAAACGAAAATATATACAAATAACACATGATAAACAAGTAAAGCATGACATACGCAATAAGAACATATTAAGCATTATTAGCCAAACAAATATCGAGTATGTGATAAACATTTAGCATAAAAATAAAAATAAAAAAAGACAGAAAATATATGATACAAATAAATAATAACAACAAAGCAAAAGCCTATAAAACACAAATAATAAATACAAAAAAGAATAAAACTGAGATTAAACCAAATGAAAAGGGTCAGGGGCTAAAAAACAAATAAAACCACTGGAAAAAGGACCCAATTAAAATGGAATCAAAAGTTGGAAGGGCCAAAACAATAATTATCCCACTGGAAACATGACTAAATTAAAAATAGGACTAAATTGAAAATAGTTGAAAAGATTTAAGGACCGAGGAAATAATTTAAAAAGGCGGAAGGATACTGGAGCTATTAAATAAGCGCAGAAGGACCTTTTGGATATTAACCTATTTTTAAAATCCGAATTCAGCTTAATTTAGGAATAAAATTGTGAATATTTGAAAATGGAGGGGGACTGATAATGTAGTTTGTCCATGCGGAAGCCCTGTTTTTGTTATTAGACTGGGGCAGAAGGACTAAAATACGCATTAAAACATTTAAAAAAATAAAGTCTATAAATAGGCTTTACCTGGTTCATTTAATCCCTTTTCTCATTTTTTAGTCCTTTTGAAATATTAAGCCTCATTTTCTCTGGCCTTTAAACCCAACCTCCCAAACATTCATCCCGTTTTCAGAAATCGGCCGGTCCTCACCTTGTCAATCGCCGTCGGTCACCGCTAGTCGGCACCGGCGAGCATCAAAAAGCTACCAAAGTGACCTTTTTTGTTACCTAAAACCATATTTAACCTCTCTTTTTTAAATCGAAACCTTAAGCCCAATTTTTTGTAAAAATGTTACCCTTTTGAGACAACCCTTTTTTTGATTCACCCTTGTCGGCCTGAGAACGGAGGGTTTGTCATCACGGGGAGCGTGTCCATCATCAGAAGACCCTAGGACGACCGAGAATCCAAGGGATCGGAAGGTAAAACCCTCTTTTATGTTTATTGTTTTTTTTAGTTTTCGAAAATGCATGCAAGATGAGAAAAAGATACCTGTGAAGTTTTTTTTTGTTTTTATTTGATTCTGAAATCTTGTTGAGTACATTAATGGCTGATATATATATATGCCATTTTTGATCTAATCTTTGTTTACAAGCTTAAGGAAACTTTTAATGCTTGGACTGTGGATGATGGTGTTGATTCTGAAATCCCTATTTTTTTAATTCGAATGGCCTACTGTTGATGATAATGGCCTGACTGATATCCCTCTCTTTTTTTATTTTATGGTGCATGTGTGGCGGTTTAGGAGAGTCGGTGGTGGCCGTGATTTTCGGTGGCATTGGGATGCAAAGAGTCTCTCGGTCAGATGAGATCTGGGCCATTGATGTAGATCTAGATCAACGATCTAGATTTGCCCAGAGATGGACGACCGAGATGCAATACTGGAGTGTGACATGGCGGCACCGGATCAAACCACGTGGCGTGTGATAACCGAGGGGCCGGTGCATACATCATACACAAGCGTAGAAGTCGGATGGGCTGGAGCATGCGCCACACGCGGCAGATGATGGGTCTTCTTGTTTTAATCATAACCGTTGGATGAAGCTTGATCCAACGGGTATCCTCTGACTGCGTAAAAAAAGTAGGTTTATTAGATCAGATATGTTTTTAGGGTTCTTTAGGTATTGGGTTTGCCCAGATTGGGCCTTGTAATTAGATATTGGTTTGTATTGGACTGGACAATTAAATAAAGTTTGGGTTTTATATTATGATATGTTTTTACATTTGTAACCCAATATAATAATAATATCAATATTAATTAATTGATACACATAGTATTAATATACATGCAACATACCTACAAAATACATATAAGTACCATACATACACTAACACACATATATATGTAATACATACAATACATAGATAATACACCTATATATACAAAATGATAATATATGCAATTCACACATATATATTAAGTAAATATACATATCTAATAACACATAAATATACATACAATAATAATATTAATAATACATTTACATATATGTAATATACGCTCTCAACATGACACATATACATACATATATCCTTGGAAGCATATTAATTAAGAATATTAAATAAATAATACCAATATAATATAATAATATACAACCCAGACAAAAATAAGTGTTTACATATATGTGTTTCTTTTATTTCATTTTATTTTTTAGCGGAAATTATTGAGAATTTACACGAGTGATGATAATCAAGGTCCACTCAATTTCGTTCTTTTGAATCTTTTCTTTTGAAAATTACGGGACTCTTTGGAAATATTGGGGTAAGTAAAAATATTAGAGATATAAGGCATGCAAACTAAGGAATTTGTTATAGTGAAGGAGAACTCGTAGTGTGTTTCTGAAGAATTTTCAAAATATTATATTTTTAATGGACATGGAGAACTTGTCGTGTGGTTTTGACAAGTTTTATCCAAATATTTTTCTTGTCTTATTAAAAAAAAATATTTGAAGGAACACATTACGAGTTCCTTTTACTGTAGTAATTGTACTGGTTTACTAAATAAACTCCAACATGTCATATATCCCTAATATTTCTTTCCCACCCAATATTTCCCTAAAAATTTTCATTTCAACACTTTATTACGATAAGTCAAATTTGCCATTATCTCAAACAAAAATTCTTATATATATATATGGATAGTATATATGTAAAACATTTTAGTTTTACACTAGTTTTAGATTTTCTGATGAGAGAAAATTGATTGTTGAAATTAAAAGTTAAAAAAATGGTGAGATTTTTAAGAAAAAAACAAATACGTAGATAATCTCAATCATAAATTTACATTCATCCAATCATAAAATATCTTTCTTTTTCCCTCTTAAAAATCTTCATATTTACAACTTTTAATTTCAACTATTAATTTACATTCATCCAATGATCCTAAAGTAACATAAAACTAAAATTTTATGTAATATATAAGGATTCTATCTCTTTCTATATATAATCTTATTTGGTGTATTTTTTTTGTTTGAACAATACCTACCTAGGGAGGAAGGGAAAATTTTCCTTAATGGGTATTGAACCCACAACATAAAAGAGAGAAGTATGTCAACGTAGAACTTTCAACAGCATATTTTAAAAATTGTTGACCTTATTTGGTGTATTTTGAGACTTTAATAATGGGAAGAAATTAATTCCTAATAACCAGCCTCTTATAATTATAAAGAATTTTAATTCTTAATAAACCTACTAATTGAAGAAAGAAAAAAATGTTTGTTATGGTTAATTACGTATATAATGCTTATAAGATTCGAAGGGTGTAATTAGACAACTTTCATTACACTAAATGTAACAATTTCCTCAAAATTCATTTTTATTAAAAAAAATGGTTCTAGAATAATCTCATAATGAAATCAAATCAAAGGTCTAGTACCTAGAAAGTAATTATTATCTTCGCTTAATTATTTTTCTCCTAAGGGCTATATTACATATGCCACCATAGTGTTTCACGTTGGGTTTTAGATATATGCGTAGTGAGCGACTGCACATGGCCTCAAAAAAAATGAGCCTCAAATGAGTTGAGTTAAATGTATATAGCGGGAAATAAAAGATTTTGGTTTAATAAATTACAAGAAAAAATAAAAAAATAACTTTAAAGAGGGCCTCGTCATATATTTTTTGTTAAGATAAAAATATCTTTTAAAAAAATTATATATCTTTAGGATTATAAATTAAAAGGCCTTATTTTGATAAACTGCACATGGCCTCTAAATCTTTGAACCGCCCCTTTGTTTCATCAAGATAATGAAACTTCATTTTTTTTTCATTTGGAAAAAAATAGCCACACTCACTTAAAAAAAGCAATTAAAATTACACTGATTGTGGATTTAAAAGTTGTTGGGATGATCAATCAATGGAGAAAGTGGCCAATAAGGGGTGAACTGGCAATTTAAAAATTTTGAAGCAAGTAGGAAAAAGTAAAGCAATGGGACACAAGGATTTACAGTGGTTCAACCTTCTAACAAGGTTTACGTCCACTACCTTAGCTTCCTACTAAGGATTTCAACAAATTCACTAATAATTCTTCTCCTTTTCTAGGCTTAGGAGGCAACCGTTACAACTTCAAAGCTTTCTACCTAAAGCTTTGAAGACTCACTCTTTTTACAAGGATGAAATTTGGCAAATGAAATCAATCCTCTCAAAGGTAATATTTTTCCCAATTACAAGATCACTCAACCCAAACTTGAAAATGAATAATACAAATTTTGCTCTCTCAAGTGGGTTACAAAGAATTTGACTATAATAGGCACAAATGTTAGATTTTTGCTTGAAGGCTTGTAAGTTGATCAACAATTGTTGTAGAAGCTTTGAAGACTTCAATTTATACTCATTCATTGATTTCTAACCGTTTAGGTGGTTGTGAAATTGAATATAGCCATTAGAGAGGTGTTTTCCCACAATAAATGTTGTCTGCCAACCTACCGCATTGGTACACGAGCTTTCCGTATCGGTACTTGACACGTAAAAATATAACTGTTGTACAAAGGCGTATCAATACACATGAGGGGTGTATTGGTACAGTATGTTAAAAATACACAGGCGTACCGGAACGGTATCGCCATAACAGTACGGGGCTTACTTACTAGAATCCTTATTCTTCAAGTATAAAACACCGTATCGATATGCTATAGATGTGTACCGGTACGCTATAACTAATTTTTAAAGTTTGGGATTCCAATAAACTGACAAGGCAACGGTCAAGTTTTAAATACAAAGATTTAGAAAATCCAACACCCCGTATCGATACGGTAACAATCGTATCGATACTCATATAGTTGTTATCTCCTAGCTTATATGGCATATCGAAACGGGTACATAGCGTACCGAAACACCGTACCAAAACGGCCATAAGCCATATCGGTACGTGATAGCCATTTGCTTAAAATCAAATTCCAGTAGCGAGAGACCGTATCGATACAATAAAGAGTGTATCGATATGCTTAGTCAAAACTCGGCTATTTGAGTACAAAAACACTTAGAAAATATTTGGGGTTTTAGTTTTTGATTGAGAAATACTTTTAAGTTCGAATCCTTGTCAATTTGTGAGTACTTTTGGGTACTTAAAATTTTATCTTATTTTGCAAAATAGTCCTCCAAAATACTTGTTATATCAAAATCAAATATTGGTTTTACAATCTCCCCTTTTTAATATAACAAAACCCAAAATAAATTTTTAAGTCTATTTAATAAAACTCCCCCTTTCTTTAAGACTATTTAAGTTTGAAAAAGTTTTAAAAAAATTTAACCCATACTTCTCATTCTTTTTATTAGATCAAAATCAATAGGGTAAAATATAAACAATAAAGAGCTCCAAGCAACTAAACAACATAAATATTATTAAATCCAAAGCAAGTATTCAAGCATCATAATATAAAATCCAACTTAAAAACATAATCCAAAACATAAACCATAAGCATAAACTTCATAGGAATTCAAATAAAGCATAGGTGCATAAACTTAAATCCTAAATATGATATGAAATATGCGATGACATGATATGCACGAGCCTAAGAAACTTCACCACCATCTTCATCCTCATCCTAATCGTTTATGCCATCATCCCCAAGCGAGTGACCATGCCATTCTCCATGGAAAGCAGTGAGAGTGATGTCTATGGAAGCTTGGCGAGACTCCATAGAAGTCACTCGTGTCTCCAAAGAATTGAAACGAGCATCAATAGAATCAAACCTTGTGTTCATCTCGTTGAATTTCCCATCAAGGTAGGCCATGAGAGCATCCATAGAAGGTTGAGCAACCAGAGCTTCTTGAGCAACTTGAGGATTCTCCACTGGTTCTGGTTGAGCATCACTTAGAAGATCGGCAATCCGAATCTATTCACCATTATAAAATGTGAACTTGGAACGTCTTAGAGAATGCTCATCAATTGGATCGGTGAGAGGCAAGGTAAGGTCATAGGAACAATCAATGTTAAGCTTGTGGAAGATGAAGCTTAGAATGGTGCTATAGGTAAAGGATGTGACTTGGGAAGTGTAAAAATTTTGGACAAGATGGACAAGCTCGGAAAAGATAATTTGGGCAAGGTTAGGGTGAATACCTTCATGAAAGCATTTAAGCCTAAAGTCATCGACTTGGCGAATTGTGGACCATTTACCACCGGATAGTTGAAACCACCAAGTGATAAGGAGGTGAAGGAAACGGTCGTGACCATCAAGGACATTAACAGAGCCACAAAGAGTGTGAGGAAATTCATTTTCATTTTCAAGACCCGTGTTTTCCATTCCCAAAAGATTGACTAAAATTTGAGAATCGAGGCGAATAGGTTTTTCCATAAGATAAGATTCTAAAGCAATAACATCAGTTTTCTCTTCATTTAAAATACAACGGGCATTTGAAAAGAACATAAGGACAAGATTTTTGTAAAGAATCCCAGGTACACTTAAAAAGACATAAATTTCCATTCTCGCATTAAATCAAGATAGCGAAATTTAAAAAGGTCAAAAGTTATAAAATGAATGGAAACAATTCTTTCACGCTGGATTTTGAAATTTTGAAAATGTTTAAAACGTTTTATATCAGTTGATTCAGGAAGACATTTACAACCAAATGGCTGAAAATAGCTAATGTTAGGCTTTTTGTTTTTGAGAAGTTCATAAGGAGTTTTCTTTAAAATAGGCCTAATCATTACTCAATTTATAATGTAGCAAGCTGTTTTAGTGGCTTCCACCCAAAAATACTTAGGCAACTTGTTTTCACAAAACATGGCTCTAGGCATTTCCTCTAAAGTACGATTTTCCTCTCAACAACCCCATTTTGTTGAGGTGTTTGAGGGGCTAAAAAATTATGGCTTATACCACTTGAGTTACAAAACTCTTCAAAACCTAGATTTTGAAATTCGGTTCTATGGTCACTTCGAATATGTGAAATAGATTGACCAAAATCGTTTTGATTTGCTTTTGAAAATGTGATGAATTTTTCTAAAGCCTTATCCTTGGTACTTAAAAATAGAACCCAAGTAATAGTCATCTACTAAGACAAATGCATATGATTTTCCACCCAAGCTAGTTGTTCTAATAGAGCCAAAAAGATCTATGTGGATCAATTGTAAAACTCTACTTGTAGAAACATCATTAATAGGTTTAAAAGAAACTCTTTTATGTTTGCTTTTTGCACAAGCATCACAAATTTTATCATTTAAAAACTTTATTTTAGGCAAACCTCTTACAAGATCATTTGAAACCAAATTTTCCAAAACACTCATGCTTGCATGCCCTAGTTTTCTATGCCATAACCATGAATCATGCTCATCCTTAGCTACAAAACATGTATTGGAAATATGAATGTCATCTAAATGCACCATGTATATGTTTCTAGTGCGATCACCAAACAACACAATTTTGTGGGTTTTGATGTTTATAATTTTGCAACCATATAAATCAAAAATCACAACGAAACCTTTATCACAAAGTTGACTTATGCTTAACAAATTATGTTTAAGACCATTGACATATAAGACATTTTCAATAAGTATGGAAGAGAGATTACCAATGGAACCAATTCCTTCAATTTTGCCTTTGGAGTTGTCACCAAAAGTCACTACTCCTCCTCTCCTTAAATTTAGTTCCGAGAATCTACTCTTGTCTCCGGTCATATGTCTCGAGCATCCACTATCAAGGTACCACAAATTTGCACTTGAAGCTTTGGCCTTGTAGTAATGCTCCCCCTACAAAAAAAGAATTATGTCTTGATTTTTGGTACCTAAATCATTTTGGGTCCATGAGTATTAGCTCTCAAATACTTGGTTCCCTTGGGAATCCAAGAAGCAATAGCCTTTAGATTGTTAGAAGTGACAAGTTCCTTAGGAACCCAAACACTCCTAATCTTCTTACATTTAGAGGGCCTTTGACAGCCTCTTTGTTTGTATCCATTAAAGTTTCTTTTCACATAGTTTGGTTTTGAAGAATTTCCTTTTTCAAAATGAGATTTCCCAACTTTGCTCAAAGAAGCTATAAGATCACCAACTTCCTTTTGGTGATCATCATGAGCTTTAGAAATAAGGTTATTTAAATCTTGATTTTTCTTTTCAAAATCATTTAATTTGGCTTGTAGATCCAAAACCTTCTTTTCAAGTTTTGAATTAGTTTTGGACAAAGAATCATTTTGATTTTTCAAATCAGAAATTATTTTCTTGTTTTTCAAATGTGATTCTTTGTACTTCAAAACCAATTCGTCATAAACCTCTTGTAACTCATTGTAATCATCATATAATTCATCATAAGTAAGATCATTAGATAAGTTGGAGGTTACCTTAAGATCCTCTTCAAAGGCCATGAGACATAGGTTTGCAACTTCTTGCTCCTCATTACGCGATGATTATTCATCGCTTTAAGTGGCTACATGGGCCTTATGCTTCTTCTTCTTCTCGAATCTTTTCTTCTTGAGTTGGGGCAATCGATCTTGATATGTTCCGGCTTCTTACATTCATAGCATACTATAGGATCATTTTCTTCTCCCTTACTTTTGTTCTTGAAATCCATTCTTCAATTGAACTTTCTTCTTCGGTTAGATTTCATGAACCGAGTGAATCGTTTGGCTAGCATAGCCAATTCCTCATCTTCCTCCTCGCTAGAATCACTCTCATCTTGTAAAGCTTTGAGAGCAATTCCAATCTTATTATTCTTCACTTTTTTTCTCGACCTTCATCTTTTCCTTCCTCTTTTCTTCATCTCTTCCTTTCTTCATTATCTCCTAGGTGAGAAGAGACCCCATGAGAGCATCGAGCTTCAACGTCTTAAGATCATTTACTTCGATAATGGCAGTTCTCTTACTATCCCAAGACTCAAGAAGCGAATAGATGAGCTTTCGAACAAGCTTTTCCTCCGAAATAACTTCTCTGAATCCTTTGAGACCATTGAATATGACGGAGAATCGATCGAACATCTTTGAGATGTCTTCATCCAGCTCCATCTTGAAGTTCTTGTAGCTTAGATTTAGGAGACTGATCTTGGTCTCCTTTACTTCGTTAGTGCCCTCGTATATAACTTCTAACTTGTCCCATATCTCATTTGCACTAGTGCAAGAAGACATCTTTGAGTACTCATTCGGTCCAAGTGAGCAAAAGAGCATATACATGGCTTTGCCATTGATTTGTAGCTTCTTTCGATCTTCATCGGTCATCTCATGCTTAGACTTCGAAACTAGTCGATCACCTTCTTTCTACATCGGAATATCCGGTCCATCATCTACTACATCCCATAGGAGGTAGTCATGGGATTTGATGAAGAGCCTCATGCGATTCTTCCAATAGGGATAGTTATCCCCATTGAAATATGGAGGTTTGGTGATGGATTGAGACTCATAGAGGTGGTTACCGGAAGTAGATGCCATGACTTGATCTTCTATTAATTGAATCACATTCTAGGATCACCTCAACGGTGGTTAGACCTTTGATTGAGTGTGGCTTTGATACCAATTGTTGGGATGATCAATCAATGGAGAAAGTGGCCAATAGGGGTGAATTGGCAATTTAAAATTTTTGAAGCAAGTAGGAAAAAATAAAGCAATGGGACACAAGGATTTATAGTGGTTCAAC
Source organism: Hibiscus mutabilis (assembly GCA_019671005.1). Taxonomy (NCBI): domain Eukaryota; kingdom Viridiplantae; phylum Streptophyta; class Magnoliopsida; order Malvales; family Malvaceae; genus Hibiscus; species Hibiscus mutabilis. Next base: position 35,184,747 of record CM033736.1, read on the forward strand.
CTTCTAACAAGGTTTACGTCTACTACCTTAGCTTCCTACTAAGGATTTCAACAAATTCACTAAGAATTCTTCCCCTTTTCTAGGCTTAGGAGGCAACCATTACAACTTCAAAGCTTTCTACCCAAAGCTTTGAAAGACTTACTCTTTTCACAAGGATGAAATTTGGTAAATGAAATGAATCCTCTCAAAGGTAATATTTTGCCCAATTACAAGATCACTCAACCCAAACTTGAAAATGAATAATACAAATTTTGCTCTCTCAAGTGGGTTACAAAGAATTTGACTCTAATAGGCACAAATGTTGGATTTTTGCTTGAAGGCTTGTAAGTTGATCAATAGTTGTTGTAGAAGCTTTGGAGACTTCAATTTATACCCCTTCATTGATTTCTAACAGTTTGGGTGGTTGTAAAATTGAATGTAGTTGTTTGAGAGGTGTTTTTCCGCAATAAATGTTGTCTGCCAACCTACCGTATCGATACACGAGCTTGCTGTATCAGTACTTGACACCCAACAATATAACCGTTGTACAAAGGCGTATCGATATGCGGGAGGGCGTATAGGTACAATATGTTAAAAAATACACAGGCGTAGTGGAACGGTATCGCCATAACGGTACGGGACTTACTCACTGGAATCCTTATTTTTCAAGTATAAAGCACCGTATCGATACGCTATAGATGCGTATCGGTACGCTATAACTAATTTTTAAAGTTTGGGATTCTAATAAACTGACAAGGCAACGGTCAAGTTTTAAATGCAAAGATTTGAAAAATCTAACACCCTGCTGTTATCTCCCAACTTATGCGGTATATCGAAACGGGTATATAGCGTACCGAAACATTGTACCGGAACAGCCATAAGCCGTATCGGTACGCGATAGCCATTTGCTCAAAATCAAATTCCAGTAGCGAGACTATATCGATATATAAAGAGTGTATCGATACGCTTAGTTAAAACTCGGCTATTTGAGTACAAAAACACTTAGAAAATATTTGGGGTTTTAGTTTTTGATTGAGAAATACTTTTAAGTTCGAATCCTTGTCAATTTGTGAGTATTTTTAGTACTTAAAAATTTATCTTATTTTACAAAATAATTCTTCAAAATACTTGTTATATCAAAATCAAATATTGATTTTGCAAAAGTAATTAATCTTTTTTATTGGAATAATCATGTCTCTTTTCCAGTGAAAACTATTAAATAGATTGTTTTACATCACGTAAGTCATAAGTTCAACTAATTAAATTACACGTTAAACTGTTTTAAAGAAAAACAAATTCGATTAATTGAGGAGATGAAAGAGTTAATAATAATTTATCCTAGTTGTAGCCACTTTAATATATGGCAATATTAAATTAGAGAGTCGTATCAAGATTAAAGATTTGCACAAGTATTTGTATATTTAGGTAGGCATGTCACATAAACAAACCTAGTGACATGTCTCAACAAATAGTAACATGATTTTGATGTTGGAATCCTTGACTCAATCAATGAATTATGTAATCATGCACCACATATCAAATATTTAATTTTTAAAGAATTAAAGCAAATATAATATTTCATTTCTAAAGCTTTGAATGATTTGCTTTTTGAATGAAAAAATAAAATAAAATTAGTGGGACATGACAATAATTTAGAGAAAATGATGGAAAGATGTCCTGTTTCTGGTTAATGTCTTTTCGTTGTTTTTTGAACAGTTTCCCTTAATGAATGATCAGCAATATTTTCTTAAAAAAATATTGAATGAATTTTTATAAACTAATAAAATTAATAATTATAATATGCCAACTAAGATGTATTTTATAATAATTTAGAATTTTTTATTTGATTGATTTCGTTTAGCCTGATTTTTTTAACAAATTTTAATCTTATTTAGAGGGGAGGAGAACGAAAGACTCTAAGGGAAGGATGAGGGTGTTCTTAGTGAGTCTATAACTCATGACCTAAGGAAATATGAGAGAACAAAGATGAACAGCTTGATCAATCGACCAAATTTATTTGATTGATTTTGTTTAGCCTGATTTGAATTATTTAAAAACAATTATTAAATGATATATATTATACTCTCTTCGTCCTAATTTTATTGTCCTGATTATTGATTTTGTTTAGCTTGATTTTTAAATATTACATAAAAATAAATTTTACACTCGAACTCCTTAAAAATCAATTTTGCCCTCGAACTCCCAAAAAACTGAAATGTTGCCCCTTCTACCACGTAAGCATCCACACATAGGCTGTTACATCAGCACTGTTAACGGCCACATCGGCATTGCGTCAACATATTAACAATCAACGTTAGCCAAATGAATAAATTGATGTAATTTGCTAACTCGATGACCAAATTGAGTGCGTTTTTCGCGGATAATTAAATTGATTATTTGGTACGAACTCAGAGACAAAAATACCCCTAAAACCTTTTTAAAATATAAGAGTAAATAACAGATATTGGCAACTTTACCAAAATATGGTATCCAAAATTTTTTTTCTAGAAATACAGTACCTCTCAAATTATTTCCAAAAATATTATACTTTCTACAATAAAAGTGAAGTCGATTGAAAGGATTTCGACTTTGAACAATGTTTGTATTTTTTATTAAAAAATTAAAGTCGAATTGAAAGGGTTCCGACTTTGAACAGTATTTTACATTGTAGTCAGATTGTATTCCCACCATCTTCAACATTTTTCAATTAAAAAAATAGCATGAACAATGAAGTCGAATTGTATTCCCACCGAATTTATTTTTACAGTAGCAAATGATATATATTTGAAAATAAAAGTAAGGGTACTATATTTCTAGAAAAAGAGTTTCCACCTGCCATATTCATGGCATTTCCCCCTTCTTACAATATTTATTTACAGAATACGTATCCATCAAAATATAATTGTACGAGGAAGAAAAAACAATTTGATTTGTTCATGTATAAGGTGAGAATGGTGCTTTGTAGTAGTTATAGACTATTCATTACTTCTGATTTGAACAAAAAATTGCAATTGAGAACAAAAATTTTACTCTTTTATTAAAGGAGATGGGAGTTAGTTACCTTCCTATCTCTAAAATTATAGGATGACAATCCTAGAACAAATGTTGACAGTAATTAATGGGGGTTCGATAATTATAAGAATATTATTTAGGGTAAACTACATAAATAGTTCATCGACTATATGACGCTTTTTTTTTGTTAAGTTTCTCAACTATAGAAAGTTATAAAATAGTTCACCAACTTAAAAAAAAGTAATAAATTGATCTGGTGTCGTTAAAAATTTAATGGTCGATGACATAGCAGTTAACAAAATTTAGCATAATAACACATTTAGTCCTCTACACTTACACATTCAATCAATTTAGTCTTAATTTAAAAAATTAATAAATTTAATCCTTTTTATTTACTTCTTCTATTATTTTAACCCTTTTTATTTAACTCCCAACTCAGGCACCGTGTTATGGAATTGCAAGTGAATGAATGAGAAGTGTTTGTTTATATGCTCAAAAGGAAATATAATGTTTAGAACTAGAGGAGATGAGAAAAGAAAGCAATTAAGCAATAAGTTTAATAACCCATACAACTGTTTGTCTCTATATACCCTTGATTGCTAAATTAAGTAACTACTTTTGCTGATATGGCTTGATAACATAATCTGCATATTTGGTTGGTATTTTCTTAATTCGGACACTACTCCAAGTGGAAGAACTTGGGCCCAAGTCTACTGCCACCTGCATAACATTCTTCATAACACATCGCCTCCCTATTTTGACGACCCTCCATTTCATTAAATTTAATCTTTTTGTTTACTAAATTTATTAATTTTTTAAATTATGATTAAATCAATTGCATGTGTAAATATAAAGGATTAAATGTATTATTATACTAATTTTTGTAAATTGTCACATCAACAGTTGTTATATTTTTAATAGCATTGGACCAACTTGTTGTTTTTTAAATTCAAGAAACCATTTTGCAACATTTCATAGTCTAGTAACTTAACAAAAAATGCTCTATAATCAGGGGCTATTTATATAGTTTACCCTATTATTTATTAGGAGTATAACAACATCTATAACATCTTTAACAAAAATATAGAGCAAGTAAATTTGTCTGGTTGGTCAAGCTGCTCATTTTTGTTCCCTCATATTTCCTTAGGTCATGAGTTCTAAACCCACTAAAAACACCCATTTCTTTCCTCTCTAGGTAGGACTAGGATTTGTAAAAAAAAAAACTGTTAACTTAAAATATATTGACAAATTTCTACCCAATATTTAATGCCTGTTAATTCGATTTAACCGAAATTTATCAGTGAATAAAATGAATTTTTCGTAATAACAAGCATTCGAAAGACTTATATAAAGTTATTCAGGTTTTTTAGCAAAACTTTTAAATATTTAAAGTTTAAAAATAAGGGTAAAGTACACTAGTAGTCTATAAATTTTTTAGAGCATTTTTATTTTGATCACCAAATTTTTTAATTTTATAATACAATTACTGAATATTTAATTCACTTTCTTAAGGACACTACCAATAAGAAATGCTGAGTGAGATGTAAAAGTGTTTTTTCATAAAAAAAAATACTTTTTTTAAATTGACACATGCCTCAAAGACCGAGTTTTCAGTGAACAGAACAATTGTCAATTAATTACAAAGGTGAACATATTATTTAATCAAAATATTAACATAATTGAGTTTTACACCGTTTCAACATATCTTATCTCAATATTGAAAGACTGATAATAAAAAAAAAAACATTGCATAAAAATAACCTATACTTATTATAGGGTAAAGTACACAAATTATCACTAAACTATATTAAAATATATAAAATAGTCATCAAACTTTCAAAAGTTACATAATGGGCATTAAACTTTAGTTTTTATTACAAAATGGTCACTGAATTGTTAACTGTCGTTCATTGAATGAAGTGACAGTTACAAAAATTTGAATAAAATACATTTAACCCTCCATATTTACGAATCCAATCAATTTAGTTTTAATTTAATCCTCATTCTTGATGTCTAAATTGATTGAATGTGTAAATATTGAGGATTAAATATGTTGTTATACAATTTTTTATAACTGCCATTTCACCCAGTTAACAACAATGAATGACTCGGTGACCATTTTTGTAACAAAAACTAAAGTTTAATGCTCATTGTGTAACTTTTAAAAGTTTGGTGACCATTTTGAATTTTTTGAGATAATTTAGTGTCCGTTTGTGTACTTTACCCCTTATTATAATTCTAAATATAATTTATATGTTTTTATTTATAGATAATTTTTTTAGTAATATGCATGTCCGTTTAATGGTATGTGTTTATGTTCGGGGTGTGAGGCTGTCTCTCCTAATAATATCGTCTCCAAGGTAATTTATTTATAAATAATTTAAACATTCATCTAATTGAAAAGCAATTTATTTATTTTATTGAAACTAAGATATTTATTGTGAATTCATTCATTCAATGCAGGCAGGACAGACACATAATTTTCTTTTAGGAGTGCGAGCTATTAGGGTCTTAAACTATAAATTTTAGAATACGAATTTATAAAATTTTAGAAGACACAAATTTAATATAAAAAATACATAAACTATATAAATAAATTTCCAAGAGTATGACTGCCTTTTAGCACCCCCTCTCTGTTCATTCTTGAATGTGCGTACTCTCAATAAAAAATAAAAAAATGGTCATAAAATATATTTAATTTTATTAAATTTTAATTATAAATAAATAAAATCTTAGAAAATTAACATTTTAAAACTAGCCTATTTTTTCCCTATTATTTGTAAATAAATATATAAATAAAAGTGTTTTTTATAGACAACACATTTTTCCATGACAAGATTTTGTTCTTTACATACAAATCAAATATTTTAAAGAAATTAAAAACACAAAAAAAAAGCAAGAAATTGATTTATGAGCACATAGTAAAACCAAACCACTGTTCCACCAATAAATAAGAGGCAACCTCGGCATTATCAGCCAATGTGGTCCCCACACATAAAAATACAATAATTACTACTATTTTTTAAATATAAAAGAAAAAAATCTTTAGAACCCGACAACTCACCATATCGTCACCAATCTCCGTTACCTCTTCAGATAAGAACAAGATACGGGACACCCGAACAATAAAACTCTATTCCACTTAACGGTTTCCGTTACAGCAACTCACCCTCTTTCTAGTTGGGCCCTAACTGACCCGAGCCGCCCGGTATTGCGGGCCCCATCTGACGCGTCAACACATAAACGAAGAAGACCATAATTAACCTGGAAACCCGACCCGGACCCACATCCCCCATCCCTCCTCTTTTTCCTCGTCTTTTTCATCGCCATTTCTTTAATTCCACCGCTTATATATTCAGCTCCCCCTTCTCTGTTATTTGGACAGATTTAAGTATCAACAGAGCAGAAAAACAAGAAAAGAAATAGGAAGGGATTTTTTTAGTGTTTAATTTTAAAAAATTTATTTAAAAAAATCCTTTCTTTTTTCCTTTGATTTCCCCTACCTTGTTCATAAAATTTCCAAGGGTCCTCTTTTGATTTTTGTATATTTATTTATTTAAATCTCAGTTTGTTTTTTTCCTCGGTGGTGTTTGGTATTAATTAATATGGGGACTGAAGTTTTACGGTCTCAGGATTGTTTGATTGAACGGATCCGCTTACCGCCGACGTCATGTCCTCGCCGGAGATACGAAAATGGTAGCTTTAATCCTCGTTATTATTATGTCCATAACAATAACAATGGAAACGGTAGATTTAACAGGAAACCCGCGCAGAGGAAGCGGGTTGGATCGGAACAGCCAATGTTGAAGAAATACGGTTCCACCAATGACTTGAAGACGGTGAGGAACAATGTTACGATGGAGAAGGTTACGATTTTGAGACGAGGTGAGTCGTTGGATACGAAGATCAAAAGCATCGACGGTGGTGCCGGAAGGGAAGGTGGTTTGGTTGTTACGGGTACGGATAGGTTGGGTCCGGGCCCGGAAATGGTTCCGAAACAGACCAAAATTGTGGATACCAAGCCTTCTGGGACGGGAAAATCCGACGTGTATGCCGGATCTGCCTTCTTCGTCTCTCCGGCGCCGAGTTCTCTTCCTTTGCCATCTTTCTCAAAGAAGAAAGAGGTTCCGGTCGATGATTCAGCTACAAGGGATCTCCGTCGGTTGCTCCGACTGGATCTATGAGATCCGAGCCCTTACCCGATTGGATTTGTATCCGAATAAGCCTTCTCTCTCTCTCTTAATCGTTCGTCTCTATTTAGTTATCTCCGGAAATTTCAAGATCCGATACCCTCCGTGATATTTTTTTCAAGACGGTGGACGGATTTGAAAATCTGGGAAAATATTAGGGGCGACTAGATAATATCTGCATGTGTATCAGTTATATACTGGGGTTTCTTTAAGAAAAAAGGAAAATCAGGGGGGGGGTTGGCATGTAATATTAGGGGAATAGTGGGCTTCAGTTGAGTTATTAATTCTTGGGATGTGAAAATGCATTTTTCTGCTCTGTTGTGAAAAAAAAGTATGCAAGAGATTTGCAATTTAGTCTCTTTGATGTAAAGATAAGATAAAATTAGGGAGAAATATGAGCAGATTTCTGTTATATTATAATTATTGTTTTTATACAGTTATCGACCTTTGTTTTAGTTTGTAAAGCAGCAGCAGGGGACCAGGGGTTCTTGAGTTGAAATTCCCCAGTTTCTGATATATATATATATATATATAATTACTTTGCTACAATTATATTAAATATTGAGATATAAAATGGATTTGAAATTTTGCTACAATTATTGATAATTAAATATGCACCTTAATATCACTTAAATTAGAGATACGAGTTGATCCAAATTAATAAAAAAAACTTTGCCTTGAAGAAACCGAGAGAGAAAAAAAGTGAATAAATATTAATGGCATAGAAGCTGTGCAAGTAGGTAAGGAGAATCAAAATTTGTGTTTTGGGGACTGAAACTATAAAGAAATTTGGTGGAGAAGTTGATTGCAGATGCAATGTTTATAAATACAAGTAAAGAAGTCGTATTAGTTCAAAATGGGTTTGATAATCCTTATTTCCTATAGAGAAAGCTATTCATAGGGAAAGGAATATTTTATTTATTTATTTTTCTATTGGATTCTCCTCTACTTTTTTTCCTTTAATTATGAAAACTTTAAATTTATTTGTTTATCTGATGCTACTTTCAACAAAATTGTCCAAACAACCTATTGACTTTTTTATATTCGATTTTTTTAGAAAAATCATTTTTTTTCTTTTCAAATTTCTTTCTATTTCTTTTTGTCGTTAACTTTTTATTTTTTTAAATAGAATAAACTGGCAAAATTATTTATTTATTTTTATATTTTGACATATTTTTAAATTTAAATTTTTAATAATTTAAAATACTTATTTACAACTTTTAATATTTTATTTTTTACACAAAATAATTGATTATTAAAAAACAAATTAGTTTATATAACTTAAAATTTCTATTGCATTTTTTGTCAGTTGGTTTGCTTTAAAAAATTAAAATATTAAGAGTCAATAATAATAAATAATAATAATAATAATAATAATAATAAATTTCTTAAAAGTTTAAAAGCAAAAATGTGTCAGCATATATTTTTTATTTGGTACATTATAAATCGAAAGAGTCATGAATTCTGAAATATCAAAACGAAAATTTTATTATTTAAGCATTGCTTGATAAATCAATAAAAATGAGTTTTAAGAAATTATATTAAATTTAAATTATAAAAGTTTGTCTAGTATATGACTTAAAATAAGTATTTGATATAATTAAATTATTTGATAAATATAAAATTCGAAGGTAATGTAACGTTGAGTGATAAGTAGATGTTTATCTACCGATAATATTCATAGAAAATTTTATCATACGGTTTTTACTCTTTTATCATGAAACACACTTAAAAAAATACACCATCGAAAATATTAATTTCTAGTTGATTGAATTTTTACAACATACTATTGATAAAAACCTTGCTTTCTTAGGATGTCTTTTTATTTATCATGAAATGATTACATAAAATAAATATGATATACAAAAATAATTAAAATAAGATATACTACATCAAAATTTATAAATAAGACACTAACTACCTATTGATCTAACATGATAAAACTTTAAATTCTTTAAATAACGTTCAATATTCGAATACTCACGTTATAAATGAGTAAATTGAGTTGAAAGAGTTACCCACATAATGAATCTCTACAATATTCTATTCGAATTAATCGAGTAATGATAGAATACAATGATTATAAAAAAATAAAAATAAAACATAGATACATGAATCAGAAAACCTAATATTTCTTTTTCAGCTCCCAAGCTGAAACATCTGGTTCAGGCACCTAAGAAGGAAATGAAAATGGGTGGTCCTGGTTGAAGTGCTGTGTGGGGCTATGCCAAGTCTCATCGTTTAAGGCAGATCTGAGCATTAGGCGAAGCACTGGAAAACTCTTCTGTTTTAGATATCCTTTGAAACCATAAGTGGTCTATTTCAGCATAGTTTAACCCAAGTACTCATTCCAATTCATGCTTTTTTTTTTTATTAAATAGAGATATATTATATTTACATATCAAAATTCGAAATCATACAAAATGAGATAATATAAACATCTTTAACCATTGAACCAATTAATGGATCTCGTTTTACTTTCATATATTTAGAGAAGGGTAAAATCATATCATATCAATTTATTTTGAATGACTTGCTTTTTAAAATGAAATAATTATGATAAATGTTTGTTCTGTTTCGTTACATCTTAATTTTTAAAATTATTTTTTTTGATTTATAATATTCTAGGTTTCATGCTTATATATTGTTGTATATATATTCTATGTATATACACAAAAATCATAAATATGTGATATTTGTTATATATGTTTAATACATTTATATTCTACATATCTGATAGTGTTATATATATCGAAATCATGTTCATAAATAAATTATAAATATTATATCAAGCCCTTGTCTCATTTTTAATGACATAGTGACTTTTTATCACAGAATTTTAATTGACTGACCTTTTTTTCCCTAAAGTTATAATTAAGTGATTGGATTATTACTTTTAGAAAAAAAGTGATATATTTGATCCTAAATCTATAATTGAGTGACTGAATTGTTTCTTTTAAAAAACGGGTAGCATATTTTTTACTAAACGTATAACTAAGTGACCTCTAATGTACTTTACCCAAAAAAATAACTAAAATTATATTTAGATAATTAAAATACAAGAGATTGAAAGGAAAAAAAAAAAAGGAAGGATAAAACAAATAAGTGTAGCTTTCTTTGAATAGTTTTATTTTTATTTTTTCCGCATTCTAATTAAGAAGATAGTTTTTAGTCTAGTTTTAAATTTAGATAAATTTACGTACACTTATAGATTATGCTATTCAAATCAAAATTACCTAGGATGACCTACGTCATCCTTTACCATTGAAACCACTTAATAGGTCCAACTTTCTTTAAATAGTTAAAATAATAAAATGAAAGTTTTGATTAAAGATTATAAGGAAATAAAAATGGTTATATTTTGATACAAAAGCTATGTAAAAAATATTACACATATTTAAGCTATAAAATTTAAAACCTAAACCCTAGCCCTAACTCCCTAAAATCTAAACCTTAAACCCTAAACTCTAAACCATAACCATAAACCTTAAATTCTACACCCTAAAACCTAAACCCTAAACATAAATTTCTAAACCCTAAAATTGAAAAACTGGTATAAACTAAAGTCTTGTGTATCAAAGTATTTTCCATAAGAAAATAAGGCTAAAGGATCAAATTTGCCCCTGTAGTAAACCTAAATAAGCAATGTTGTCCCTATTTTTTTCATGCAATTTTGCCCTTTGACCGACATTGACTGTTAAAGTTCTAACGTGATAGTTAATAGTGCTGACGTGGCGGTCTACTATGCTAATGTGGCAGTCCATGATGCTGAGGTGATAGTACATATGTAATGATAACGTGGCAGAGGGGCTGAATTGCTTTTTTAATCGATTTCAAGGGTATAATTGATTTTTTAGATGAGTTTAAGGGCATAATTGATTTTAGTTGAAAGTTCGATAACTTATTTAATCTTTAAGCTAAAAAGAAATTATTAAAATTTTAAAAAATATTTAAATAATATATAAATATTAAAAATAAAAATCGATTGAAAAAGTCTTCGATTGTTTCTGGTTATGCTAAGCCAATTAATATTCCTTGAACATATTTTCAATGAAATCATGTAAGACCCAAATTTTTGGGTCATTAATTTGGGTTGTAATCCGGGTTTGATTATTTGAATATTGATATTTTAAATTGGAAGAAAGTAGAGTTTAAAAGTTAAATTAAAAGGGATTTAAGGACTAAAGTGAAAGAGAAAATAAAAGTGAGTCAAAAGTGAAAATAAGGAGCAAGATGAGGATTTATAAATTGATTTTACCCTTTTGTTAGGATATTTTGAAATAAAGTGGGAAGAAAAAAAAGAGGGGGAAAATATTAAAGAGGAAAGTGAGAAAAAGTATTGGGTTTTAGAGAGGGAAAGTGCTCAAAGGGATTTTTACCACCAACCACGTCGCCGTTGACGACACTGCTGGCACCATCGGAAGTGCCTCACAGAGATGCACTCGTCGGTGGTCCCCACCGTCGTCGTCGTCGTCGCCACTCGCCGAGGTAAGAGGAAATAGTTGTTGGAGGAGCTGAAATGGCATGAACCAGCACTCCAACACCGCAAACAGAGGCCACCGTTTGAATCACTGGCCCATAAACATTCGTTCTGGAGCTCGCCATTCGCCGGCCGGCCATCGAAAGCCGCCCCACGCTCCTCCGCCTGCGCGTGGGCGTAGGCTGGCAAGCAGGACGGGTGCACACTGCATTCCAGTGCACCCTGCCGCACTGGATCCCTGCTATACTGGATCCATGCCTTCCACCGGGGGTTTCTCATTGTTTCAGATCCAATAACGCAGTCCATTTCGTCAAATTTGAACCCGATAAGCTGTTTTTGAGCATTTGACCTCGTGAATTGCTAAGTGAGTATGAGAAATTAATACAAGTTGTATTTGTATTTATTCGAGGAATATTTCGGAGTAAATGCTTAAGGTTAGTACACCTCGAACTCTGAAATGCTTCATGAGCATCATAAGTGTAATTGTCTTGCATTTTAGTGGTTGCAAATTAGGAGGATGAGTAATAAGTATGTGTTGATACTGATAGTCCGAGGCTTGGTAATTATTAAGATGCTTGATGAGCTTAAGAATGTTCGAGTCTGTTATGAGCTTTAGAGGCTGTGTAGGATTGCCTGAATATCTGTATGATTATCTGATTGTATGATTGGTTGACTGATTGATATATAATGATGCCTTGTGTGTTAGCTGAATAAATTAATATGATCAATTAAATAGTGGTTAGAGACAATACTAATAAATATTCGATTAAATGCTTAAAAGTTTGGTAATTAATATTGAATTATTTAAATGAACTAGCAACAAACCATAATGACTTCTATAAGCCTTAGGGGTAGAATAAGGCCCGTAATTAATATTAATGCTGCCGGGCTTAATGGCCTATAATGCTAGTTAAAGATGGAGGTTGTAATAATGGACTAATACCGACAAATTCTCGATAAAATGCTTATGAAACGGCAATCAACACTAAATAGTTTAAAGGCCAGTTTAGGATAAAAATTGACGAATTTGATTAACGAAGCAATTATTACCATAATCAATAAGATAATGTGGATTAATGGAAATAATTGATGGGAATGAATTATATACTTCTCCATAAAATATAACAACTCGGTAATGCTTGTTTAGTTGTGATAGAAATAATAGGAACCCAAATTGGGTCTATGACGTTATGTGCCAAGTAGGACACTTGTATGGATCCTTGGTGGATCATATGTGGTTATGCCATGTGTGGGCACTTGATTGGTTACGAGTCTTTGTTTGGTGGAATCCGGATACCCAATGAAAGAGTGTTGCAACACCATGGTTAAGATACCGAATGGTGGTTACCGATGCTATATGACCCAGGCCTCATTTGAAGATACTCGAAGAGGGATTCTTTGTATGGGTGTATGTTCCGATGCTATATAACCCGACCTCACCTAGATTGTAGATACTTGAGGATAATTTCAAGTAGGGTGTATGTTCTGATGCTATGTGACCCAACCTCACCCAGGGTGTATGTTTCGATGCTATATGACTCGGCCTCACCCGGAGTGTATGTACCGATGATTTGTGACCCGACCTCACTCTAGAGCTATGTTATTATTGTTGATGTTATTTTTGCCTTAGTGATCTATTGAGATCTCGGGCTTGGTTGGGCCTTGTGTGCCATGATTGATGATTGTTATGATGTTAGCATGTGTTTAGGCGGCTAGTGGTAGCGCTACATGTTTATTTATATCTTCTTATTGCTCGTACTAGCTTGCATGCTTATGTTTATGATTAGCATGAAGTATAGATGTATACCTCTGAGCTTTGTAAGCTTAGCGCTCAGAATTGTTGTTTCCTTGCGTAGGTTGATCACGAGATCGAAGAGCATTGTCTATACGAGATTCCAGCAAGCGGCGTTGTCAAAGTATGATATTTGTATTTAGTGGGATGTATATTCATATAACCTAACGTGTATGAGTCTGTAATCCTTATTTTGAATTTGTATTAATCAAGTCAAATGTTTAAATATTTTATTTAATTGAAGCTCTTTTAACGTTTTAATTGTTTATACATTTATTTTGAATCGTGGGCTTTAAATTTTTTAAAAAGTATTTTTTGGGCTAAACCAAGATAAATTTTTTTATGATTTTAGTTTGGACTTTAGGTCCAAATGTGACATCCGGGTTGATGGTGTTACATTTAATGGTATTAGAGCTTAGGTTTGGCGGTTCTAGGAAACCCCGGCATGGTATAGGTGTCGAGATAAGGTGCCTAGTGAATACAAGCCCTTAAATTGGGTTCGTACTCTTTGAGACTGAAATCTTGATAGTGCATCCAATGTTTGTGACGTTGAGATAGTTGCGATCATGGCCGAAAGGATTAAGTTTAGAGTGGAGCCGTTATGGGAGCATTGTCGAGACGTGGTCGCCTTGGAGTTTTGGGTTGCAAGCTAGTGAAAGAAGTTAGAGTTACAGATGTGTCCTTCCACAACCAAGTGGTATTTGATATGAACAGTAGTTGTTTCGAAGCTTGCGGATATGCTGTATGAGTCGCGATAGAAGATCTTTATCAATTCACGTGACGGTGTGGTTTAGATACCAGCTTTTGAATTGATTAGGGGATATGTGTTATTCGAAGGACCCTTACAGCTTAGTAAAGAGCCTTGCTGATACTCGAAAAGTATCATCACCCTTCCTAAGGTATTTTTCAAAGTTGATGGACTTAGGATCCATCGGTTCGCTTAAATATGTTCGGAGCTAGATGTTCTATGGGTTCGATAGAGCTACCTTGTCGAGAGTTGTTGTTCTATAGAAATTGATGTGGTTGATCAAGTGGGATGCTAGCCCGTAATGTCGAGAGCGATGCTCGAGGTCTTAAGATTCGGAAAGAATTTGACCCTAGTGATGAGAGTGTTGATTTGTCACCCTTATATCGTGATTTCCATAGTGGTTGGTTAGAGTAAGGCGTGACGGGGTTATGAGACGTGTATAGACCATTCAATGGATGTCAATGTTGGAAATTCAACGCTTGGGAGTTTTTGGGATGCCAGAGTATCCGGTTACACTTTCGTAATGAGTTGTTGTAGTTTTCTCATGGTCAAGGTCGTGAGTAGATGTTAAGGTAAGACCGTGTTAGACGTTGGTGTTCGTAACCCTTGTCCAGAGGTACCGACCCGACTGAGAGAGTTAGGGGTTTAGTTGCGAAGGAGCAACTTGAACAAGATTTCTTTTGTCTGAGCGTTTTGCCTAAGGGTAACCAAATTTATTTGTTGAAAAGAAGTTGATTTTCTTAAGTGACGTTTGAACCATCGTCATTTGTGTGCGACAGTGGAGAATCATTATTCGCCTTCAAAGGATGGTGGCTTGTTAACCAAATGTAGAGTGTATGGTTGTTTCCGAAGCCAGTGCAAGAATAAGATGCCTATGGTTGTATGTTAGATACTAGTAGTTTCAAAATGGTTTTCGAAATGAGTTTCCTTTTTAAGATGTGTCATGGTGACGTTTGATGTCTGCAGTGACATGCGAGATATTGTTAGTTATGTTAAGATAGGGCCCCGTAATTTATTTTGAATGACTTGCTTTTTAAAATGAGATAATTATGATAAATGTTTGTTCTGTTTTGTACATCTTAATTTTTAAAATTATTTTTTTGGTTTATAATATTCTAGGTTTCATGCTTATATATTGTTGTATATATATTCTATGTATATACACAAAAATCATAAATATGTGATATTTGTTATATATGTTTAATACATTTATATTCTACATATCTGATAGTGTTATATGAGATCATGTTCATAAATAAATTATAATATTATACCAAGCCCTTGTCTCATTTTTAATGACAGGTTGACTTTTTATCACAAAATTTTAATTGACTGGCCTGTTTTTTCCTAAAGCTATAATTAAGTGACTGGATTATTACTTTTAGAAGAAAAGTGACATGTTTGATCCTAAATCTATAATTGAGTGACTGAATTATTTCTTTTAAAAAATGATTAGCATGTTTGTTACTAAACATATAACTAAGTGACCTCTAATGTACTTTACCCAAAAAAATAACTAAAATTATATTTAGATAATTAAAATACAAGAGATTGAAAGGAAAAAAAGAGAGATGAAGGATAAAACAAATAAGTGTAGCTTTCTTTGAATAGTTTTATTTTTATTTTTTCAACATTCTAATTCAGAAGATAGTATTTTAGTCTAGTTTTAAATTTAGATAAATTTACGTACACTTACAGATTTTGCTATTGTCACGAGGCTAGATTTCTGAACCAGCCCACCGTGCGGCCTTAGTCGAGTCTTTAAGACAAACGCCTAAGTAAGCCTTTTCAACCCTCTCGGAAGATCAAACTTCCCAAGCACCGACAAACGCAAAGCGTTCTAAGCAGAAACAAATCAAACGAGATGAGCGAAGAAGAACTTCGAAAGAATGCTCAAGAACAAAAGAAGAACAACAAGAACACTCAAAGGATTTAGTGTAAATGCCTTTATACTCTGGAAACTTGGATACTGAATACAAAATGAGGAGGGGAAGGTCTTTATTTATAGTTGAGTCCCCTCCAATCCAACGATCTATACAGATTTACATCGACGGTCAAGATGAGAGCCTCTATCTTATCTACAACATTTGAATTTTAAATTTCAAATAAGAGATAATGTGGGAAATATCTTCAATTATCTTTAATTAAATTAAAGATAATTTACTATGGTAATTATAATGCCTTCTTGGATCTTCCCACGGATCGGGCCAATCTAGTGGTTTTCTCAAGCCCAAAGTGTGTGTTTGAACCTTTTATGCAGCTTGTTGCATCAATGACTCGAACCTCAACTCACGGCCCGTGACAATCTCCCCCACCAAACTTGGCGACACCCTCATCGCGCCTCTCGAACAACTCTAAGATCGATCCTGAAGCTTCCTCTCGCGCACCTTGGCTTGCTCCCAGCTCAAAATCTGGCTTGATTGTCCCCCTATAAAGACCGCTCTCCCCATAAAGAGCACCAGACTATGACTTGGTTGTCCCCCCATAAGGACTGCTCGCCTTGGCTTGCACCACCATGTATCATCAACCGTCCCAAGTACACCTCGATCGTAGGAACTCTTTCCTACCAGTTCTAACTTGCCCCGATCTGGATTATCCCAATCCTTGTACACAAACTTGGATGTTATAACATTGAACACCGAATGAACCCTTAGAACTCTGAAAGGTTGCTTCGGCCTGCGCCAAGTCTTGGCAACTCCACCATATGATGGGTTAGGTTTTCTGCTCCCTACACCCAACAAACCCGACAAATCAAACTGTAAAACACAACTATGTTCAAGATGTACCTCACTCATTTTCCCGTCATTTACTCTATACATCAATCCTTCATCCCTGAAGTCTGACACCCCATTGCTCTTCGACAATGCAACACCCATCGAAATTTTTTCTCCACTAAAGTTCGATGCCTCGACCACCTTATCCCTAAGTGGATCCTCGACGGCCTTCACGCCAACTGCCTCGGGCAACTCTCGCCCCTCCAAGGTAGTAACACCAATTGTCGCCTCTAACTCGATGTCTTATCATCTTGGAGCATCTTCAACAAGCTAAATGGTTGTCAGCTTCTTGGTCCCTCACCCGTTATCTCGACACACAGGCACAACACACCGTTGTCTAGGATCCAAGATGCACACGACGTTGGAATACGAAATGATGAGAGCTTCAATACGGTTAAGGAAGTTTAGTCCCAAAATAAAATAAAAATCATCTAACTCGATTACCTTGAAATCTTTCTTGGCCTTCCAATCCCCAATTTGCAGCTCAATCTTCCGCACTATCCCCACAACTAGAACTTCCCTGGAATTCACTGCCTTGATCTTACCGGTTGAATCCATAACTTCAAGATCAAGCTTCTCAGCAGCCTTCTTGGACATGAATAGATTGCTTGCTTCGATGTCCACTAAAGCATTCCTTGATCGTCTTGCCACGTTGATGTCAACAAACATCAACCCATTCTGCTTTTGGCCCTTTCTCGCCTTGGCAGAACTCAAAACCATCGAGCCAAGTCTCGTAGCCTCTTCACTCTCAGGCTCATCCTCCTTGGACTTCTTGACTCGATCTGGGCACTCTCGCGATAGATAAGGCCCCTTACATCGGTAACACTTCTGATGTACTTTCTCTTCCCTCGGCTTTCCTCATTTGACGCTGGCGATTGCACCAAGTCTACCTAGTTCTCCATCTGTCTCGTTGTCCTCTTGGACAATGGCATCGAGGCGACTCTTCTTGGGACAATATTTCACTACATGTGGACCATCACAATGGTAGCACCTTATGGGTCCTCGATCCTTCCAATCATATGGCTTCACATACCGGTTAGGCTTGGTCGATGGCTTCTTCTTGCCATCATAGCTGATACCTCCAGACTCTTCATCGTCTCCCCTACCATGGCCCTTACCACGGGGCTTAAAAGACTTAGACTTTATGGACTTGTAGCCACTGTACTCGGTCAGGGACTCCGCAATGGCTAGGGCTTTGGAAAGTTTTCCTTCACATCCCTCCATTCTAACTCAATCCTGGCCCATGGTTTCAGTCCATCCATAAATGTGAAAAGTGCACCCTCTCACACAAGCTGGGGATAAGTAGTTGTAGCTCACTAAACTCCCTAATGTAATCCACAATGGATCCCTCATGTTGAAGCCTCCTTAACTTGGTCCTGGCTTCTCTCACAGTATTACTCGGGCAAAATTACTGCTTGAACTCCACTTGGAACTCCTCCCAGGTTCCAATGCCCGTGCCCTCACTATTCTCATCAAGGCACCTACGTCGCCACCATAACAAAGCAACATCAGTCAAGTAAACAACAACAGTATTTACCTTCTCGGCATCATCCGTGATGCCTATTCTCCAGAAGTACTGCTCCATGCACCAAATGAAGTTTTCAACATCTTTCACCGATGGGTTCCCCTTGAACTCTTTTGGCTTCCGAATGTCCTTCATTGGTTTAGGTGTCATCGTGGTTAACACACCGTTCCACATGGCAGCCTGATAAACCATCACTTTCTTCTTCAGATCCACCATTTCCACCCTCAAGGCCTTCAGCATGGCTTCGAGAGCATCTCTCTTTCCCTCTGACAGATCACCCTGGTCATCTAGCTCCTCGAGCCGTGTATCCACCACGTTGAGTCACTCCACAGAATCCTTCATAAATCCCTCAAGCCTGGTGACCCTCTCCTCGAGCGATGACAACTTGTCCTTCGAGTTTGCTCGACTTCTTTTGTCAACCTAGGTCTTCACACCCTTCTGGCTCACAACAGCATTCTCTCTCTTCTTTGGTCCCATCTCAACTCGATGCTTCGTGCCTCGAATTCGAACAGGCTCTCTAATACCCTTCACGGGGCTTTGGTCCCATCTCAACTCGATGATTAAGTAAGCCTTTTCAACCCTCTCGGAAGATCAAACTTCCCAGGCAGAAATAGATCAAACGAGATGAGCGAAGAAAAACTTCGAAAGAACGCTCAAGAACAAAAGAAGAACAACAAGAACACTCAGAGGATTTAGAGTAAATGCCTTATAGTTGAGTCTTGGATCTGAATAAAAAATCCAAGGTTTCTATTTATAGTTGAGTCCTCTCTAATCCAACGGTCTATACAGATTTACATTGACGGTCAAGATGAGAGCCTCTATCTTATCTACAACATTTGAATTTTAAATTTCAAATAAGAGATAATATGGGAATTATCTTCAATTATCTTTAATTAAATTAAAGATAATTTACTATGGTAATTACAATGCCTTCTTGGATTTTCCCACGGATCGGGCCAGTCTGGTGGTCTTCTCAAGCCCAAAGTGTGCCTTTAAACCTCTTGTGTAGCTTGCTGTGTTAATGACTCGGACCTCAACTCACGGCCCGTGACACTATTCAAATCAAAATTACCTAGGATGACCTACATCATCCTTTACCACTGAAACCACTTAATAGTTCCAACTTTCTTTAAATAGTTAAAATCATAAAATGAAAGTTTTGATTAAAGATTATAATGAAATAAAAAATGGTTATATTTTGATACAAAAGCTGTGTAAAAAATATTACACAACCCTTCATATTTAAGCTATAAAATTTAAAACCTAAACCCCTAGCCCTAACACCCTAAAATCTAAACCTTAAACCTTAAACCCTAAACTATAAACCATAACCATAAACCTTAAATTCTACACCCTACAACCTAAACCCCTAAACCACAACATAAATTTCTAAACCCTAAAATTGAAAAGCTGGTATAAACTAAAGTCTTGTGTATCAAAGTATTTTCCATAAGGAAAATAAGGCTAAGAGATCAAATTTTCCATTGTAGTAAACCCAAATCAGCAATGTAGTCCCTATTTTTTTCATGCAATTTTGCCCTTTGACTGACATTGGCTGTTAAAGTTATGACGTGATAGTTAATAGTGCTGACGTGGTAGTCTACTATGCTGATATGGTAGTCCATGATGCTGAGGTGATAGTACATATGTAATGATGATGTGGTAGAGGGGCTGAATTGCTTTTTGAACCGATTTCGAGGGTATAATTGATTTTTTAGATAAGTTCAAGGGCATAATTGATTTTAGTTGAAAGTTCGATAACTTATTTAATATTTAAGCTAAAAAAGAAATTATTAAAATTTTAAAAATATTTAAATAATATGTAAATATTAAAAATAAAAATCGATTGAAAAAGTTTTCGACTGTTTCTGGTTATGCTAAGCCAACTAATATTCCTTGAACATATTTTCAATGAAATCATGTAAAGACCCAAATTTTTGGGTCATTAATTCGGGTTGTAATCCGGGTTCGATTATTTGAATATTGAGAATTAAATTGGAAGAAATTAGAGTTTAAAAGTTCAATTAAAAAGGATTTAAGGACTAAAGTGAAAGAGAAAATAAAAGTGAGTCAAAATTGAAAATAAGGAGCAAGATGAGGATTTATAAATTGATTTTACCCTTTTGTTAGGATATTTTGAAATAATGTTGGCTGGTGGTGGGGAAGAAAGAGAAAAGGAAGGAAAATATTAAAGATGAGAGAGAGAAAAATATTGGGTTTTAGAGAGGGAAAGTGCTCAAAGGGATTTTTACCACCAACCATGCCGTCGTTGACGACACCGCTGGCACTATTGGAAGCGCCTCACAGAGACGCACCCGTCAGTGGTCGCCCCATCATCGTCGCTTCGCGCCACTCACCGAGGTAAGAGGAAATGGTTGTCAGAGGAGCTAAAATGGTATGAAGCAGCACTCAACACCGCGAACGGAGGCCACCGGAAGAATCACTGGCCCAGAAATATTGGATCTGGAGCTCACCGTCGCAGGCCGGCCATCGAAAGCCGCCCCACGCGCCACACGCTCCTTCACCTGCGTGTGGGCGTGGGCTGGCAAGCAAGACGGGTGCGCATTGGCTTCTAGTGCACCCTGCCGCACTGGATCCCGCCCGCGGGTGCATGCAGCCTATCCTACACCTGCGCCGCACCGGATCGCCAGGGACTTTGATTATCTTTTGACTAGTTGAATTTTTTTAGGGGACCCTAACCGGGGGTTTCTCGATGTTCAGATCCAATAGCGCAGTCCATTTTGTCAAATTTGAACACGGTAAGCTATTTTTGAGCATTTAACCTCGTGAATTGCTAAGTGAGTATGAGAAATTAATACAAGTTGTATTTGTATTTATTTGAGGAATATTTAGAGTAAATATAGGGACAAGAGGAGTAGCTGGGAATCTCAGATAAAGAATTAGCGGTATTTCGCTTAAGGTTAGTACACCTCGAACTCCAAAATACTTTATGAGCATTATAAGTGTAATTGTCTTGCATGTTAGTGGTTGCAAATTAGGAGATGAGTAATAAGTATGTGTTGATACTGATAGTCCAAGGCTTGGTAATTATTAAGATGCTTGACGAGCTTAAGAATGTTCGAGTCTGTTATGAGCTTTAGATGCTGTTTAGGATTGCTTGAATATCTGTATGATTATCTGATTGTATGATTGGTTGACTGATTGATATATAATGATGCCTTGTGTGTTAGCTGAATAAATTAATATGATGGATTAAATAGTGGTTAGAGACAATACTAATAAATATTCGATTAAATGCTTAAAAAAATACGCTAGCAACAAACCATAATGACTTCTATAAGTTTTAAGGGTAGAATATGGCCCTGTAATTAATATAATGCCGCCAGGCTTAATGGCCTATAATGCTAATTAAAGATGGGGGTTGTAATAATGGACTAATACCGACAAATACTCGATAAAATGCTTATGAAACCGGTAATCAACACTAACTGGTTTAAAGGCTAGTTTAGGATGAAAATTGATGAATTTGATTAACAAAGCGATTATTACCATAATCAATGAGATAATGTACATTAATGGAATAATTGATGAGAATGAATTATATACTTCTTCATAAAATGTAACAACTCGATAATGCTTGCTTAGTTGTGATAGCAATAATTGGAACCCGAATTGGGTCGTATGACGTTGTGTGCCAGGTAGGACACTTGTATGGATCCTTGGTGGATCATATATGGTTGTGCCATGTGTGGGCACTTGATTGGTTACGAGTCTTTGTTTGGTGGGATCCAGATACCAATGAAAGAGTGTTGCAACATCATGGTTAAGATACCGAATGGAGGTTACCAATGCTATGTGACCCAGGCCTCATTTGAAGATACTCGAAGAGGGATTCTGAGTATGGGTGTATGTTACGATGCTATATGACCCAACCTCACCCAGAGTGTAGATGTTTGAGGATAATTCCGAGCAGGGTGTATGTTCTGATGCTATGTGACCCAACCTCACCCAGGGTGTATGTTTCGATGCTATGTGACCCGACCTCACCCAGAGTGTATGTACCGATGCTTTGTGACCCGGCCTCACTCAGAAGATGTGTTATTATTGTTGATATTATTTTTGCCTTAGTGACCTGTTGAGATCTCGGGCTTGGTTGGGCCTTGTGTTCCATGATTGATGATTGTTATGATGTTAGCATGTGTTTAGGCGGCTAGTGGTAGCGCAACATGTTTATTTTTATCTTCTTATTGCTCGTACTAGCTTGCATGCTTATTTTATGATTAGCATGAAGTATAGTAGAGTAGATGTGTACCACTGAGCTTTGTAAGCTCAGCACTCAAAATTGTTGTTTCTTTGCGTAGGTTGATCGCGAGATCGAAGAGCACTATCTGTACGGGATTCTAGCAAGTGGCGTTGTCAAAGTATGATATTTGTATTTAGTGGGATGTATATTCATATAACCTTACGGGTATGAGTTTGTAATCCTTATTTTGAATTTGTATTAATCAAGTTAAATGTTTAAATATTTTATTTAATTGGAGCTCTTTGTAACATTTTAATCGTTTATATATTTTTTGAATCGTGGGCTTTAAATGTTTTTAGAAAGTATTTTATTGGGCTAAACCAAGTTGAGAAATTTTATGATTTTGGCTATAGGCTCAAATGTGACATCCGGGTTGAGGGTGTTACATTTAATGGTATTAGAGCTTAGTTTTAGCTGGTTCTAGGAAACCCCGGGTTGGTATAGGTGTCGAGGTAAGGTGCCTAGTGAATACAAGCCCTTAAATTGGGTTCCTACTCCTTGAGACTGAAATTCTGATAGTGCATCCAATGTTGTGACATTGAGATGGTTCCGATCGTGGCCGGGAGGATATAGTTTAGAGTGGAGCCATTATGGGAGAGTTGTCGAGGCGGGGTTGCCTTGGAGTTTTGGGTTGCAAGCTAGTGAAAGAAGTTAGAGTTACAAATGTGTCCTTTCACAACCGTGTGGTATTTGATATGAACAATAGTTGTTTTGAAGCTTGCGGATATGTTGTATGAATCGCGATAGAAGATCTTTATCAATTCACGTGATGGTGTGGTTTGGATACTAGCTTTCAAATCAATCAGGGGATATGTGTTATTTGAAGGACCCTTACGGCTTAGTAAAGAGCCTTACTAATACTAGAAAAGTATCATCGCCCTTCCTAAGGTATTTTTCAAAGTTGGTGGACTTGGGATCCATCGGTTCACTTAAATATTTTCAGAGCTAGATGTTCTATGGGTTTGACAGAGCTACCTTGTCGAGAGTTGTTGTTCTGTAGAAATAGTTGATCAAGTGCGATGCTAGCCCGTAATGTCGAGAGTGGTGCTTGAGGTCTTGAGATTGGGAAAGAATTCGACCCTAGTTGATGAGAGTGTTGATTTGTCACCCTTATATCATGATTTCCATAGTGGTTGGTTAGAGTAAAGCACGACGGGGTTACAAGACGTGTATAGACCATTCAATGGATGTCAATGTTGGAAATTCAACACTTGGGAGTTTTTGGGATGCCAGAGTATCCGGTTACACTTTCGTAGTGAGTTGTTGGGGCTTTCTCATGGTCAAGGTCGTGAGTAGATGTTAAGGTAAGAACGTATTAGACATTGGTGTCCGTAACCCTTGTCTAGAGGTACCGACCCAACTGAGAAGATTTAGGGGTTTAGTTGCAAAGGCGCAACTTGAACGAGATTTCTTTTGTCTGAGCATTTTGCCCAAGGGTAACCAGATTTGTTTGTTGAAAAGAAGTTGGTTTGCTTAAGTGACATTTGAACCATCGTCATTTGCGTGCGATAGTAGAGAATCATTATTCGCCTTCAAAGGATGGTGGCTTGTTAACCGAGTGTGGAGTGTATGGTTGTTTTCGAAGCCATTTCAAGAATATGATGCCTATGGTTGTGTGTTAGAGATTAGTAGTTTCAAAATGGTTTTCGAAATGAGTTTCCTTTTTAAGACGTGTCATGGTGATGTTTGATGTCTATAGTGATATACTAGATATTGTTAGTGATATTAGGATAGGGTCAACGTTTTGAATCTCGAATATCAATTTGATGTTTTCTGTGACACACGTAAAAGTGTGGGGGTTTTAGGGATATAAGCGTTAATAAGATAAGTACCGAAATACCCTTTCATGTGGAAGAGGCTAGTTACCATGTGATCAATTATAGAGAGTGCTAGAGACCCCGTAAATACTTTGTGGGGTATTGTGATTTCCGAGCGAGCCGAGGGGCACCAGTAAAAGTCAGAGCTACCGAAGACCCTTTTTTTGTGACGACAATGCTGAATAGAAAAGAGCCAAGTAAGAATTTGAGATCACCGGGAATGTGTGTTATGTTGTTGAACGATGTAATTTATGCAAGAAGATGGAGGTTTGTGTCTACCACTACATCGAGGAAATTTTGAATGCTTGTCTACTAAAGGGAAATGATATTTGAGACATCATCGTGAGTTAAAGTAGCTGAGAATCGGTGATCGTGTGGTTGATTACCACTTAAGTAAGTAATTTTGTTAAATGATGAGTAATATGGAGTTTAGTTCAGATTTGAGTATCGTGCAGCTCATGTGGAGGGATCAAGGATTCCAAGCATTAGATGTGTGAAAGAATACCGATACTAGCTCCTTGCGATATCGGTATTTGATTTATCTAGTGTTGAGGCTGATCGGTCAGTATCGATACCCGTATGTTATCAGTTAAGCTCCGAGATGTGGATCAGTTAGCTCTAGAAGTCGCGGGAAGTAATGACTGATTCTGATTATGTTAGTACAATATTATGGCTCAGTTCAAGTTCGATGGGTTCGGAGAAACCTCGAGATCTAGTTATGGGTGCTGTAGTGAAAGATATATCGTGGCAAGGAATTTTTCCTATATTGTACAACGGTCTGTACATGGTAAATCTTAGAAGTGGCAGCTGTATCATACACTCGTCGTTTGTTTTGGAGGACCACAATGAGATGAGTGGTCGAGACCGTCGGTAAGCGTTGTCTTGTCAGCAGCTAGAAGTTATCCTTTGAGCTCTTCAAAATTGTTGGAATGCCTCAAGATTCCTTTAGTGGAAGTAAGTAAGACGATTGTGGATGTTGGTGAAAGGGTTTGTTGGGTACGCAGTTTTGATAGGATCACGTTTTGTTGAATGATGACCTTTTTGGTGAGCATCACCCGTACATCTTTAGTGAGAACGAGATCCAAGTGGTTGAGTTGCTCGGGATGCACATAGTTCAGGTTGTACGGTACTACAGTATGTACACTTCTATCTCTCGGTACGAGGTTCGGGTCTTGGTGGAACTCTTCTTGGTGGAAATTCATGTGAGGTCATGTTCTAGTGAGTGCACATGTGGTATATTCTAGACGTGACATAGTTTAGGGTATGGGGCTCTATCGCATAAACCATGTTAGCAAGAGCGGCAATGGCTACCGATGCGAGTAATCAGGACGAGAGTTTGGTCAAAATGAGGCATATTAAGATGTTTTCCATTTTTTAAAGGTTTTGTATCGGTCAACACAAGTATGCTGGTAAAGGTTATTACTAGAATTAGAGTCTCCTTCAAGGAGTCATTGTTGGAAGAATCGTATCATTGGGGTTGTAATGGCCATCAAACCTCTTGATATCCTAATCGTACATAATGAGGGATGATTTTGTCGTATAATTGCCTTATGGGAGTCTCACTGTTTGAATTAGATTCCTTCGATGATATGTTCAAGGGACGAGTTTGTTAAGGTACCGTTGGGTTATGCTATGGCTTCGATAAATAAATCCTTGGTGACAAATTCTCTATTTTAGGATTTTAGTTGAGATTATGGTTGTACCGTTAAAGATAAGAATTACATGGATTGTGTATTGAATATGGATGGCTAATGGGTAACGACGAAGGACTACTATCAGCTTCTGAGGTGGATGGCCTTAAAATCAATGGACGAGTTTCGAGGTTTTTGTATGACAGTTAGAATCCAGTGGTACGAACTTTGGAGTCATATGACTGTTCAATCAGATTTCCTTGTTTGAGGCCAAATTAGAGTAATGTATGATGTCGGGTTTCATCTTGGTTGACCAAAATAGGGAAAGTCAATGCTGGCTCGTGATAGATTGACATTGGTGGTTGTTTGTCAGAAGTTGCGGGTAGAATGGAAACATTGAACCCTAGTGTTAATAATGAGCGAAATAGCGTTTCTAGTAGTATACCTCCGAGGAGGTGTTGTGTTCGAATACATGTGAGGGTTGAGTTAAGATGTTTTGAATCGAGATAATGGTAGAAAGGACTGCAAGAAGAGATCAGTTGAGACAATGTTTGTACCTTTGTGGGATGAAGCTATATGGATATGTGTTGTGGGAGATCAGTGTAGCGCATTGGGAAATGCTGAGGACTTGAGAGAGTTGTCATAGTCTAACATCATCTCCTGGTTAGTGGATACAATTTCGGGGATGAAATTTCCTAAAAAGAGGGGGAGTTGTAATGACCTAAATTTTTGGGTCATTAATCCGGGTTGTAATCTGGGTTTGAGTATTTGAATATTGAGAATTAAATTGTAAGAAATTAGTGTTTAAAAGTTCAATTAAAAGGGATTTAAGGACTAAAGTGAAAGAGAAAATAAAAGTGAGTCAAAAGTGAAAATAAGGAGCAAGATGAGGATTTATAAATTGATTTTACCCTTTTGTTGGGATATTTTGAAATAAAGTTGGCTGATGGTGGGGAAGAAAGAGAAAAGGAGGGGGAAAATATTAAAGAAGAGGGAGAAAAAATATTGGGTTTTAGAGAGGGGAAGTGCTCAAAGGGATTTTCAGTGCCAACCACACCGCCGTTGATGACACCATCGGCACTATCGGAAGCGCCTTGTCGAGGCGTGTAGTGACCTTAAAAAATTTTGAGTTCGCTAAAAGTACGTAATTTGATTTTCTTTACGTTTTTTAGAAATGTTTAAAAAGATGGGGAAATCCTTTAAAAATTTGTGTTTTGGAAAATAAAAGACTTGGAGTCGCCACCGGCCAGTGAGGTAGGCTAGACACCATAAAAACAGATTCGATTAAAAATAGGGTTCGAGAGTCGGTTACGGATGAGAGAGATTTGACACCCCACACCGCCCAAAAATTGGTACTTTTAAAAAAGAAAATAAATAATTACCGCTTTATCAATATTAAACTTTCTAAATTTAAAGTGACGATTAAATTAAAATCTGGTTATACATGCGAGTCTATTTTAAGGGCCCCGTTATTCGAAAGTAAACAAAAAGACCACCATCACTACATTTGAAAATGGCCGCATTTACTCCCTAATAAAGAGACAGCACATTAACATAACTCGATATCCGAATGCAACCTTACATAGAAAATATAACGGCAAAAAAAGCATAATGGAAATAAATAAAATAATAAATAAACATCCTACATTAACAAAGTCATGATCAACATTATATAGTTTATATTTATTTTTATTCTTTTATTTATTTTATTTTTAGATATTTAAACTACACAACATATGAAAAACATAATACACACATAGACAAACCGAATATTATATTATCATATACTACCTAATATCTATATAATATATATACTGCATTTTACATCCTACATATAAAAACTAACGTTATACTAACATACTATGTAAAAGGTTATATGTATCATCCACACTATGCACAAATTAATTTACAACATGATAAAACAAAAGACATTAAACAAGAACAATATACAACTAAAAATTTAAACATTTATGCAAAAAAAAGGGCAAAAAAGGGATTTCAACTCTAGATCTAAGGCCTAACTGAATAGAAACTGAAGTTAGAAGGACCAGATTGGAAAATAACCCACTTGAAAACAGGTTTAATATGACACATGATGAAATTGAAAACTTTTAAAAGCGTCTAGGGACCTAGGGAGCAATTTAAAAAGACGAAAACCCTCAAAAGATATTTTAAAATGAAGAAATGACTAAAAAAAGAATAAACCATTTTTTAAAATTGATTAAATCTAAAAAAGGACGAAATCAAAATTCTTACAAAAACATGGGGGACCTGGTTTGCAATTTAGAAAGATGAAAACCTTGGGGTAAATATGAAAACGCAGAAGGTTTTAAAAACCAAATAAACCATTTATTTTTTAAAACAAGTATAAAATTTAATTTTTGCCTAAAACGGCAAAGTTTGGCTCAATTTCACAAAAGGAAGAGCTTAAATGTTTTGTTCTCTCTCCTAAAGCCCTAATGAATGCCACCGTTCATCGAGGACAAACCCATAATCCAGCCACTAAAACCTACTCTGACCGTCGTACGTCGGTGCCGAAGATCTAACTGGCTCACCTAAAACCTTTCCTCCTCTCTCCAAACTCCAAAACCAAACCCATATTTTAAAGATCCAAACCCTACCCTCATAGATCTAGGCTTTAAACTTCTAGAAACAAATAGCCTCGCTCCCCAAATGGTTCACCCTTAATGGCCAAGGTCATAGGGTTTATCATCGGTGAGGGAAAATGAAGAGATGCTCTCTAAAAAAATAGACTTGTTGTCGGCTCACTCCTTTTAACCCAAAGGCAGTGAGTTTATCTCCGCTGGCGAACGGACATAGACATGAACGGACGACCTTAAAACCAAGGGTAAGGATTTTTTTTAGATTTAGGGTCTTTTTTTGTTTTTGTATGCATGCACAGTATAAGGAAGAAGATACCTATGAAGGGTCTCTTTTTGTATTCCTTTTTGAACTCTCTAAAAACCTCTTTTTACAATACGTTTATCTTGGTTCTTATAAACGTAGTGATACATCGTGAGAAAAAGAAAAATAAAATCTTATATTTTCTCTCTGGAATCCGCCGATATCCTCTGTGATCTTGTTATTTTTAGTTCTTGTTTTTTTATTTTTGTTGCTAATGTTCGTTTTTTTTGTTGCATGATGGACGTGACCGTTTGGTGAGGAGGAGGGGACCAGTGCAAAAGTTGGCCGCGTCAGAAGAAGCGTTAGAGGGCTGAAGAGTCGTGCGTGAAGATCCGAAGGGTTACCTATTGTTAAGTGTTCAAAAGTACTATTTTTATTACCCCTTTTACTCATATTATTGTTAGACTTAGGCTCATATTAGTTGCATAATTAGTCATTCATGCATTAATTCATGTTTCTTTCCACCGTTGAGCTTGATTACATAACTTGGTGATTTTTGTGGAAAAAGATGCTGCTTTGGTGTGGCTTTGTGTGTGTGCAGAATCACTTGCCTAAACAAGGCTAGAACCAGTTGCTAGGGCAGTGCATGAAGGAGATGCCGACGCAGTTGCCAGCGTAATGCATGAAGGAGATGCCGAGCTACTTGTCAGGGCAATTGTCGGTAAGGGATAAAATGATATGGCAGTCGAAATTGATGACTAGATAAGTCCAAGATGACGTGGAGCAAATTTAAATCCCAAAGGAGTTTGATTTCCATAAAAAAGGTCAAAGAGAAATTAAATCTCAAAAAGATAGGAGAAGATCTAGAAGGAATTCAAATATAATAAAGAATTATTTTCTTTTAAAGTATTTAATTCCAACTTAACTTCCTTCTCAAGAAGGATTTTGACCTAGCCATCTCCTATTTAAAGGAGACCAAGCCGTCAAACTCAATGGGAGCAAGGGAGAGATTTTGACAAGGGAGAGAAAGGGGAGAGAGTCCGATTGGGAGAAAGCTTGGAGGGAGAGTTTGATTGAGAGATTTTCCAAAGAGGGCTGATCGATTTCTTCTTCTTCTTCTTTGCTTCCATTAGATTCATGATTTGGGGATTATTCTTTGTAAATCTTTTGAACCCAACCATGAACTAACTTGATTGGTTGGGGTTATTGTGTTTTGTTGTTGTGAGAAACAATTGGATTTTGTTTAGGTAATAAGAGTTTGCACTTTCAATTCAAGGTTTACTCATTCTTGGTTTTTATTCTTGTTTGCGAGTGAATTGGGAGAAGATCTCATAATTCTATCTATTTATCTAATATCGGGAGAGTTAGATTCAAGAAACGAATGAGTATGGTCTTTATTCAATCTATCGATGGTGAAGATTAATCTGGCTTAGGAATAAGTTAAGGATTTCAACGGCTAAGAGGAGCGCAAGATTGGTTGTTGTTCACCCTTGATTCACGCAGGGATGTATTGTCAAGGCATGCACAATTAGCTAAAGTTTCGACTTAGGGATAAGAAGAAACCATTGAAGAACGCTCTACCGAACCTTGAAGTTGCTGCCCAGTCGCCCAAGCAGTTGCCAGCTAGTTGCCCAGGCAACCGTTCGATTAGTTACCAAGGCAACCCAGCTGCGCAAGTTGCCACGGCAACCGAGTTGCCATTGCACTCTTTTACCAAGACGATCCAATCGGCTATCACTCCTCAACTCACGATAACCTGGCCTATTCCCTTTCTTATTTGATTTCATCTATTCTTTTAGTTTATTGCTCTTAGTTTTCTCTTTAATTAGAACCTCTATTATCAATTGTGTTTTTATTTTCACAATACAATAACTTAAGTAAAATGGCCCAAATCAATCCCTGTGGAGACGATACTCGATACTCGTATCACTTTATTACTTGCGACGTGTATACTTGCACCGTTTGCATAGCACTTATTACGCGCAACACGCATGCAACGCACACACGCGTGAGGGAGCAGGTAAGCCGCGTGTGAGCGCGTGACGACTTTGGAAGCTTCTCAGCTCTAATCTTGACCGTTCGTATGAGATCGTGATCCAACGGTTGATATTTAAAATATGGGTGTCTTGCTAAAAAAATGGGTTTCAAGGTGTTTGGGGTCTTTCGGGTATTTAAAATATGTCTTCCGCGGGGTTTTAGAAAAACCATATTTTATTTTAAAAATGGAGTCGCCACCGGCCACTAAGGTAGGTCGGACACCGTAAAACCAGAGATTAAAAAATGTTGGGTTCGGGAGTCAGTTATGGATGTGGAAGGATTAGCACCCCCACACCGCCCAAAATTGCTACTTTAATAATTACCGCTTTATTAATATTAAACTTTTCGGATTAAAGTGATGATTAAATTAAAATTTGGTTATAAGTGCGAGTAAATTTTAAGGGCCCCGTTATTCAAAAGTAAACCGATAGACCACCATCATCGCTGCGTTTGATACTGGCCATGTTTACGCTTGAATAAAAGGGCACCGCATTGACAATTAATATGTCGTTTATGCAATCTTAACAAACATTATCCAACATACATTCGTATTGACATGGTATAAAAAACATAATAAGAAAAACATGAATATCACGATATTAAACAAAAATGATAAAAAGCACAAACATAATGTATCACAATAATAAAAACAAAGCATAAGTAAAAAAACATGGAAAAAGAAGAAAAACATGATTCCAAAATTAAATTAATTAATTTAAACATGCTTAAACATATAAAAAAACTACAAATGCAACATATGCACGACATGAGAAAAAAAGACACTAAATTCAAAAAAAGGCAACATTACCACAAAATTGCACCAAAACTTTATCATATGACACAATATGCATACATAAAAAAACACATAACAAACTTATCATCTATTCCTCTCATAAACTTAAGATACGAAAAGAACACAATAGAGATACATGACATACATACATATACCGAGATATTAACATGTAATTAAAATCACCACACTACCATATAACCTAAGATGCAAAATGAACTTAAAATACATGCTACAAAAATATGCATACACCATAAACAACATTACACTATATGACATATTAGCATGGTAACACCAAAAAACATAAATACACATACTAAAAAACAACACATAGAATAAATGCATGAGGAATAAAATAAGCATGGTAAAAACATAATAACGACATGTAATAAACCAAAAGAAATACCTAAATAAAAAGGGGGCATATGTAAAAAAACATACTATCAAACTAGAAAAATAAATGCATTTAAGGACTTGATTGAGAAATGCATTTAAGGACTTGATTGAGAACCGGGCGAAACATATGAGGACTGAACATGTGATAAAACCAAGGGGCAAGCTCAAACTGAAAATAACGAAAACACGGAAGGACTAAGGATATGATTTTGCCATTTAAAATCTAATTGGTTTTGATTTAGGGGGTAAATTGAACAATTTTAAAAACCATGAGGGACCAAGGTTGTAAATGGACCAAGGGGCATACTCGAAGTGAAAATATGGCTGGGACGGAGGGATTTATGACGGGAATAAACCAATTTTTTTTATTTTTTTTATCTGTATAACCATTTGACCGGCCCTCTATTTCCCTCTTTTTTCATTTTTTCAACCCTTAAGATTATGCTATTATTTCTCTCTATTTTCTAAAAACCCTGCCACCCCAAAAGAACCGAAACCCCATCGTCGCCGTGCTCAGGTGGTCTCAGGCGAGGCTCAGTCTTAAGGCCACCTCAAGCTGTCCTAGACCACAACCGTTTGACAATGAAAAAAATCGAAACAAAACTAAAACCTTATCTTGAAACCAAAATAACCCTCTCCCTAGACGGCTCACCACATGAAGCTTATCGCGGTGAGGGAGGACACGAACCGACTCAGGTAAAAACCTTTGTTTTTGTTTTTTTAATATTTTTACTATATTTTGGTCTATGCATGCATAAAAAAGGAAAGAAAGAAGTGATTACACTAGAAACTTTTTGTTTTTTTGTTGTTTGTATTTCTGAAAACTAAGAATTGATGATTGAATATCCTTACAAATTCTTTAAGTTGGATATATATCCTGATCTCTAATGATTTGTTTTTGGTAAACTAATACATAGAATACATATATTTTTTTGATTTGATAACTGACAAATTTCCCCCTTTTTTATGTTTTTTGGAAAATCTGGCGTGATGGTTGGTACGTCAGCGTGGTGGAGGCATGGTGGTGGTGACCGTTCGGTCAAAAGCATCCAGGACCGTTGGATCAGATCTAATCCAACGGCTGAGATTGCATAAAGATCTAACGGCTGAGATTCGATCTTGGGAATGATGTGTCAGCCTCTAATCTTGACACGTGGTAGATGGCAGCTGAAGGGTCTGATGCGTGGGATGCACGCGCACGTGGGAGGCTGAAAGGTCTGCGCGTGATCCCACACAACCAGCTGGAGAGACGTCTCCTTTCAATCGTGACTGTTGGATCAAAATTTGATCTAACGGCTCAGGGGCGGCTGCGCAAAGAAATATAAATTAGGGTTAGATGTTAGGGTTTTTTGGACATGGGGTTTGGGTTTGGGCCGATCAGGCCATGTAAATTATATTTTTCGGTTTTGTAATAATATTTGACTGTGTACTTTCTTTATTTGGGTTTTTAATATATATATTGGATTTCATTTTAATACAATCCATTACCAATAATAATAATACAACTACTATTGATAATATAATAATAATAATACATGCACATATGCACATATGCACATATATTATACTCACTTGCAAACATTCATGCAAATTAACATATATATCATATACGTTTAAACACATAACATAAAGCATATATTTGTTCACACATTTCATACATATACAAACGATGTACACATAAAATATACACATACATATGATACACATACGTATGACACACATATACCATAATAAATATTAACACGTACACATACATAATATGTATAATATACATGCACTTACACATATCACACACATATTTTACGCACACATTAATCACACATACATAATTAACACACATACTAATATAATATATGCATACATACAACTATAATATAATTACATAATTACATAATGTTCACGAACTCAGATAAAAATGAGTGATTACAGTTGCCCCTCTTTGCTTGTTCTCTTGGAACGAGAACATAGCAAAGATTATAAGCACTCATTTTTATCCGATTTCCCTGTTTGTAGCTTTGAAATCACATGTTCTTTTGGAACTCTTCATTTTTCCTCGGCGAATCTTCAGGCTCGTAAGTTCTCCCTATATAGAACTTCTTTACCTTCTGATCTTGGAGCTAAAGGTCCTTCCTATATAGAACCTTCATTCTGAAGTTTTGAGCTACGAGTCCCTCCTATATAGAACTTTTCACTCTGAGACGGTAAAGCTTGGAGTCCTTCCTATATAGAACTCCTCGCCTTCAACGCGGTGGGTTTTTCCTATATAAACCTTCTGCGCCACGGATGGATTCTTCTGACTGGGAGTTCTCCCTATATAGAACTATTAGTCTTCAAAACCTGGAGCCGTAAGTCCTTCCTATATAGATTTTTTAGCTTTTGAAATCTCAGAGTTATAGGTTCTTCCTATATAGAACCTTTCACTGCGAGGGCTTAAAAACATAGGCCCTTCATATATAGAACTTTTATCTTCAAATTTGGGATTCACGCCAAAATGGCTACCGATCTTTCTGGACTCACGCTACTAAGGCTACAGACTTTTCTGGACTCACGCTGCTAAGGCTGCCAATCTTTCTAGACTCACGCTACTAAGGCTGCTAATTTTTCTAGACTAACGTTGCTAAGGCTGCCAACCTTTCTGGACTCACGCTACTAAGGCTGCCAATTTTTCTGGACTCACGCTGCTAAGGCTGCCAATCTTTCTAGACTCACACTACTAAGGCTGCCAAAATCTTTCTCTATATTTGAGGATTCACGCTGAAAATGGCTACCGATCTTTTTGGACTCACGCTACTAAGGCTGCCTAAATATTTCTTCAGATGAATCCACCCCTTCGATACAAAGTCGCAGATCAAAAGTCATTGGTAACTTGTAAGTACCTGTTTAAAATATACAACATGTTATAATAAATGACTTAGCATGCTCCTAATCCTAGGGATGCCTAACTATACATGATGTATGAGTGTTAATATCTCGATGCGCTTGCTTCCGCAGTCAGTCGATCTCGACTTTCTGCTTGCTTTCTCTTCTTTTTCTTCTTCTGGCGGCGGTACCCCATCTCACTATTAGGTTCAACCGTTTCAGCCTTTCTTTTCTGAGTTTTCGGCTCTAAGTTCTAAAGTTCCCTCTCGGGTTTTCGCTTTAGAGTTTTTTTGGGCGCCCTTACGGGTTTTCACCTGGGAGATCTCTATTGTGGTCTTGAATATTTTCTCAGACAAGTATGAATGGTTCATGGCATTGGTTATCTTATTTTGATGTTCGAAGTCTTCACCTTATAGTGCCTCGACATACATTATGTAGAAAGCTCAAGATCAAAGTTAATTATATTTTCTAATCACCTGTATTCTCAGGGTTAGATCATAGTAATGCTCATAAATCTTTTGTTTATCATAAGTCTATGTTAACCTGTTTGCACGATGCTTATGAAAACAATGAGAAGACAAGGAAAGAAAGGCATAAAAATATGATCTTATTAACATTAAGGACTTGGAACAATTTTAGAAAAGTCATGGCAAATATGAGGAAAAGGGAAAGTAGAACACGATATGCAAAACCCCCAAATATCCATTGTATGAATGATACGTGATCCCATCAGCCGAAGTAGAATCTTTGCCTGGAGCTTCTTCTTCTGGCGCCTGTGGGGATAATTCTACTTGTTGGAGGACTGATCTCAAAATTCATCTGAGCCGCCCTTAACGGGTTTTCAACTCAGATCCTTCCTTTGCTTTAAGACGCCCTTTTTCGGGTTTTCGCCTCGAGCTCTCCCTTTTTTTTCACCTAAGGCACCTTTTGCGCGTTTTCACCTTAGGTTTTCATTTTTTTTCATTTTTTTCAAACATAATACTTCTTAATTGAATTGGAATTCATGGGATTTTTCAATTCTTCTCCATCCATTTCAGTTAAAATCAATGCTCCTCCTGAAAAGGCATTCTTGACGACATATGGCCCTTCCCAATTAGGCATCCACTTCCCTCAAAAATCTTTCTGAATTGTTAGGATCTTTTTAAGCATCAGATCTCTCTCTCAAAATTCTCTCGGCCACACTTTCTTATCATATGCCCGCATCATTCGTTTCTGGTACATTTGACCATGGTAGATGGCCTTCAGCCTCTTTTCCTTGATAAGATTTAACTAGTCAAGCATGGTTTGCACACATTCTGATTCATCCAATTTTATTTCATTTAGAACCCAAAGTGACAGAATATCAACCTCAATGGTTAGTACCGCCTCTATGCTGTATACTAGAGAATAGGGCGTTGCCCCTGTTGATGTGCGAACATATGCTCGGTAGGCGAACAAAGCAAATGGAAGCTTCTCATGCCAATCTTTGTAGGTGTCAGTTGTCTTTGCAATGATTTTCTCTATGTTCTTGTTTGCCGCTTCTACTTCCCCGTTCATCTTAGGACGGTAGGTCGTAGAATTATGGTGTGTTATTGTGAACTAGTTGCACACCTCAATCATCAATTTGTTATTCAGGTTGGAAGCGTTGTCGGTGATAATCCTTTTCGGCAACTCATATTGACAAATGATCTCCTTCTTCAGGAACTTGCACACTGTTGTCCTCGTGATATTGGCGTAAGATGCTGCCTCTACCCATTTAGTGAAGTAATCAATGGCAACCAAAATAAAATGGTGCCCGTTGGAAGCCTTCAGGTGAATCTGCCCAATGACATCCATGCCCCATGCTGTGAACGGCCAAGGTGAGTTCATGGTGTGTAAAGGTAAAAGAAGAGCATGGATCTTGTAGGCATATATTTGGCACTTATGGCATTTCTTGGCGTAATCTATGCAGTCTCCCTCTATAGTCGACCAGAAATAGCCATATCTCATGATTTTTCGGGCTATTGACAGACCATTGGCGTGTGTTCCGTATAAACAATTGTGCACTTCTGCCAAAATTTCTTTTACCTCCCGGGAATCTACACATCTCAACAACGTCTGGGCATGGCTTCTTTTATACAGGACCTCTCCGTCCAAAACATATCCTATCGCCATTTTTTGAGTGTTTTTCGGTCATTTCCGTTTTCCCTTTCGGGATATGTTTGAAACTTGATATATTGCAAGATATCATGATACCAAGGGTTGCCATCTATTTCTTCTTGCACATTATAATAGTGAGATGGCCTTTCAAAAGTATGCATCTCAATTGGCTTTATTTCTACTTTTGTATTTGCTTTGAACATGGAGGCCAGGGTTGCCAAGGTATCTGCCATCTAGTTGTCTTCTCTAGGAAGGTAGATGAAACTGACCTTTTTCAAATTCTTTAATGAGCTCTTGGATCAACTCGTAGTATTTGACTAGCTTTGGATCCCTAGTTTCCTATTCTCCTCGTAACTAATAGATCACTAAGGACGAATCTCCGAATACTCAAAGTTCTTTGATCTTTCTTTCAATGGCTGCATTCAGTCCCATGACACAGGCTTCGTATTCAGATATGTTGTTAGTGCAAAAGAATTTCAGTCTGCTAGTGAATGGATAGTAGACATCTTCTAGAGAAATTAGCACGGCTCCTATTCTATGGCCAAGGGCATTGGAGGCTCCATCAAAGTAAAGCTTCCATGATCTGTCATCTGAAACAACGTCTTCCTTAGTTGTAATGCACATCAAGTCCTCATTCAGGAAATTGAAGTTCAACGATTCATAACTATCTGAAGCACGGCTAGCTAAGAAATCCGCTATGGCACTTCATTTCACGACTTTCTGGCTCACATATACAATGTCGAACTCGGACAACAGCATCTGCCAACGAGCCATCCTCCCTGTTAATGCCGGTGCTTCCATTAAAAACTTCAAGGGGTCCAATTTGGATATCAACCATGTGGTATGGTATAACATGTATTGTCTAAGCCTTTTGGTAGTCCAGACCAAAGCACAACATAGCTTATGAATTGGCGGGTACCGTACCTCGCAATCAGTGAACTTCTTGCTTAGGTAGTAGATGGCTCTTTCCTTCTTCCCAGACTCATCATGTTGCCCCAACACGCAACTCATTTATTTTTCAAAAAATGCCAGATAAAGGATCAAATGCGTGCCTAGTACCGGCGCGACTAAAATTGGAGCATTCGTCAAGTACTTTTTAATCTTATCTAGAGCTTCTTGACATTCTTTATCCCAGACCCCTGGGTTATTCTTCCTAAGTAGTCTGAAGACAGGGTCGCACTTATCTGTTAATTGAGAGATAAAACGAAAGATATAGCTTAACCTTCCCAGGAAACCTCAAACTTCTTTCTGAGTATGAGGCGGTGGGAGGTCTTGGATAGCCTTCACTTTTTCTGGATCGATCTCAATCCCCTTTCTACTCACTACAAAGCCCAAGAGTTTTCCAGATGTGAACGTGAAGGTGCATTTAGCCGGGTTGAGCTTCAACTGGTATTTTTGTAGTCTTTGGAATTGCTTTCTCAGGTTTTGAAGGTGTTCTTCCTCGGTTCGAGACTTAATGATCATATCATCCACGTATACTTCTATCTCTTTGTGCATCATATCGTGGAAAAGAGTCACCATCGCTCTTTGATAAGTCGCCCCTGCGTTCTTGAGCCCGAAAGGCATCACCTTGTAACAAAATGTGCCTCACATGGTTACAAATGTAGTCTTTTCCATGTCTTCTGGGTCCATCTTTATCTGGTTGTATCCCGAGAAACCATCCATGAATGAGAACAATGTGTGTCCCGTGGTGTTGTCAACTAACGTGTCAATATGTGGCAAAGGGAAATTGTCTTTAGGGCTTGCTCGATTGAGATCCTGTAATCTACACACATGCGGACTTTCCCATCCTTTTTTGGCACTAGTACGATGTTTGCAACCCATTCAGGGTATTTGGCCACTTCCAGAAAGCCAGCATCAAACTGCTTTTTTACCTCCTCTCTGATCTTTAACAACATGCCAGTCCTCATTCTCCTGAGCTTTTGCTGGATTGGTTTGCATTCTAGCCTCGTTGGCAGCTTGTGCATTACTATATTTGTATTCAACCCCGGCATATCTTGATAAGTCCAAGCAAAGACGTCCTTGAACTCTTGGAGCAGGGCTATCAGTTTGTGCCTAGTTTCTAAGGAAAATGTAGTCCCGATTTTTACTTCTTTTCTCTCCTCATCGGTTCCCAAATTCATAATTTATGTTTCTTCTTAGTAGGGCATGATTTGCCTTTCTTCGTTGGCCATCATCCTTACCAACTCCTCAAGAACCTCGCATTCTGCCTCGTCGTCCTCCTCTTCAATTTCTGTCGAGATCTCAGGGCATTCGAAGTCTACCTCGGGATTGGATTCAGAATCATTCATACAATTAATCATGGGGACTCTGGATGAAATGAGAACGAATGTATTGGGAAGAGAATGATTTTAAATGAAGTGAATGAATATGAGTAAGAAATGAATGAATGAATGAATGAAGTAAATGAGATGTTTGCCACTTGAGAAAACGGGGAAGATATTCTTTCATTGCAGACAAAAAGTTATCATAGATGCCCTGTACAAAAGATCCCCATTGCCCATGAGAAAAAACAAAAGGGTTGGTTTAGAGCATTACTCTGATCTAGCCCTAAAGACTACAGGTAGATCAATGTAGCTCCAGTTATTGAGAGTTTCCCCGGGACGACAAGGGCGGATGCTGGTCAACACGTTGCTGCCATTGTCATCTTCAGCTATCATGTTGATGGATATCCTTTCAAGTGACTCACTGAACATCTCATTCTCATTAAGTATGGCGTTTTCTCGAATTGCTTCATGTACTTTCTGTTCTGTATGGTCTATTCCTCCAAAGACAAAGATATCTTTTACATGAGGGAAAGACATCGGTCTCGATGGAATATCCTCTCCCTTGAGTCTAGCCCTCTTTTGTTCTTTTTTACTTCTGTATTCCTCTCTCCTATGCTGAATACTCGGTTTATAGCTAAGCCCAAAACGATCTTTCTTGGTGATGACGCTTCTAGGTCGTAGGCTTTCTTGCAATTTCCTTCCTAGCACTCTTCCTGTTTTGGCTCCTCAGCCCAAAGTTTTAGAGATAGTCATCTTGGTACAATTAGATAACCTAGGAGAGGGGATCCGACTACCTCCCGCAACAAATGTAGCATTTACAAGTTCCAATGCTCAAAAAGAACATTCGACAGCATCTTCATCGTTCTGGATACAAGGGGCATCCGACGTTGCCGAGGCATGATTCCTTTCTCAGCCTCCATAGTGACCAACTTGACTTCGATCACAAATTTCAATTTCTGATGAAGTGATGAGGGAACGGCTCCAGTAGAGTGAATCCATGGTCTCCCCAATAAGCAACTGTAGCTCGACTTTATGTCCATTACCATAAAATCAATTGCGTAGTCAGTCGGCCCAATCAACAAAGGTACTTCAATCTTTCCCAGTGCTCCTCTTTGAGTACCATTAAAGGTTCTCACGGAGTTATGAAAAGGCTTTATGTGGGAATCATCTATCGATAGCTTTTGCAGAGTCACCAACGGTAGTACGTTTAATGCCGACCCATTATCAATCAACACTCCTGGAAACACATACCCTTTGCAATGGGTGGTGATGTTGAGAGCATTGGTGGACCCCATACCTCTTTCCGGGATCTCGTCATTGCTGAATGTAATGTGGTTGTATGCGATGATATGCCCCACTATTCTATCTATCTTAGATACAAAAATGTCACCGGGTACAAATATTTGGTTTAGCACCTTTAACAATGCATCCCGATGCTTTTCTGAACTCAAAAGCAACTCTAACACCGTAATCCTTGTTGGTTGTTTTCGTAGCTACTCCACTACATTGCATTCACTGTGCCTCAGGAACTTCAGAAATTCTTGTGCTTGAGCCTCAGTTACAGGCTCATTAATCTTTGGAGGGGACTCCTCGCCAAATATCTTTGCAGGATCGGTTGATGTACCTTCTCCCTTATCTTTAGTGGCTTCAACAGATTTCAAAGCTCCCGAAGAGTAACACCTACCGCTCCTCGTGAAGTGGCCCACTTCGTTGACAATTTCATCTTTCTTTGTCTGCTCATCTTTCTATGTTGGCTCTTCTCCTACCACTTGTTCCTTCTCCTCACGAGGTTCTAACTTCTCTGGTATGGTCACATTGGCGGTATAATTCCAAGGGGTCCGCCGCATGTCTTTGAATAGAAATGGGGCTGGTGCTGAGATGATAATTTTAGGGGCCACCTTTGTAGCTTCTGCTTGAGATGAACTTGCTTCCTTTGGTCTGGATGGGATGACAAAGGGCCTGCTTATTCCATACTTGATGTTGGGGCTATTTGACGCACATACATCTAACCCCTTCCTTCCTGCAACCTTTTCAAAGAACTCTATCTTCTTACTTTCCATCAGCTGTTGAATCAATCTCCTAAATTCTTCACACTGTTGGATGTCGTGCCCTCTGTCCTGATGGAACTCACAATAAGCTCTACATCCCTTTTGTACCACTACATGCCTTTGTCAATCAAGCGGGCCACGCATAATTGTTGGAACACCCACCATAAAAGAGACTTAATTTCTGAAACATCTTCTTTGGCCTTCATAGCAGAGTATTCCTCGATAGCTTTTACTTCGCGGTTCCCGTGATTAGGCAACGGGTTAGCGTCCATATTCGGTTCCTCAAATTTTAATACCCCATAATTAATCAGACTCTGCACAAGTTTCTTGAATGCGAGGTAGTTTTCTATGGGATGACCAGGGGCACTGCCATGATAATCACAATGTGTGTTGGGATCATACCATGATTGAAATGGAGGTTTGAACGGAGTAACATAGTATGGGCAAACCAAATTAGCTTTGTACAACTGAGAATAAAGCTCGGTGTAAGAGACTGGCAACGGAGTAAATGATGTCTTCTCTTGTTTGGGTTTTGAGCCTTCCCTATGGATGCTTGCGGCTGAGAGACCGTGAAGTTCTTTGGAGCATTGTAAGTACTCATAGTATTTACCTTATTCTCTCTTTTCTTGTTGTACTTTCGAGAGCTATCCCACTGTCAATCCTGCCACTCTTAATTGCCAATTTGAGAGACTCGTCAGTCCTGATCAAGTCAGCAAAGCTCTGAGTTGTATTATTGATAAGGCGATCGAACAATGTTCCCTTCAGAGTATTCACGAATAGGGGCGTAATCTCGTGCTCAGGAATTGGTGGCTGGTCTGAGCGGCCACCTCCCGCCACCTTTGGGCGTATTGTCGTAGACTCTCATTAGACTTCTGCCCCATGTTTTACAACATGATCCTGCTGGGGGTCATATTCGTCACATGTTTGTATTGCTCAATAAACGAATTTGAAAGATCCTTTCAGGACTTGATATTTGCCCGGCTTAATTAGGTGTACCACCGGGTTGCTGCTCCAGTCAGACTATCCTGGAAACAATGGATTAAAAGCTTTTCATCCTTGATGTAGGCTGCCATCTTCCGACAATACATGGTCACATGCACGGAAGGACATGTTGTTCCATCATACTTGTCAAAT
This sequence comes from Hibiscus mutabilis, assembly GCA_019671005.1. Classification (NCBI taxonomy): domain Eukaryota; kingdom Viridiplantae; phylum Streptophyta; class Magnoliopsida; order Malvales; family Malvaceae; genus Hibiscus; species Hibiscus mutabilis. The sequence continues at coordinate 35,227,452 of CM033736.1, forward strand.
TCTGGAGTTTTGAATTTAAGTGGTAAAGCAAGGTTGGATACCAGGTTCATATCACTAGCCTCATTCCTTGGTTCATCTGTGGCTTGCAGTGCTTTAAAATTTTCTTCCATGAGGCGAAACCTTTCCGTCCATTTCTTTTCCACCTCCGTTCCAATTTTCTCGACCAAATTTAAATCCGGCACATCTTCTTCGTAGAATGCCTCTGTATCGATGGGTTGGCTTTCAGATGCCCTTGCCTGAAGACTAGCAGATATCCCGACAGGGTCAATGTATACTCTTCTTGCCAGACTTGGCGTCTTTGGTTGAACCTTGCTGTGAGATGAGATACCTTTTGGCTCTTGGGCGTCTTCGTCTTTAACCTTCTCTTTCCCATAGCTTTTCTTTAGCAATGCGGTTAAGTTTGATACTATCGCAGCTTGTGATTGAGCGATCTGATCGTTGAGGTGTTGTCTAGTTTCTTTGAAGCGTACTTCCAAATCCTTTTGTCCTTTTTCCAAACTGACAATTCTATCCTCTATTAGTTTGCTTTGGAACCGAGTAAAGTATGGATGCGGAATGGTTGCGGCTTATCTTTTAGTTTAACTGCCACAATATTTACACCATCAATATTTTTGCAAAGAAAGATGAATACATGTATAATGATGTAAATGACGTGATGCAATGCAAGAATGTATGCAAATAAAGGTACTGATTCCGCTAGTAATCACCATTTTGAACTACTTTCATGGGAATTAAAAGGTCCAGATTACAAAATATTAAAGTAGAGTTCTACACATAAGCCCTAGCTCTAGATCCTAACTTCACGATAGCCCTGAGCAGTTTGATGAACCTAGGTGCTTCTTTCATGTCCGAGGTTATGAAAGGTTGAAGAGCTTCAGCTTCTGCAGCTAAATCCATCACATGTCCCGCAACTTGTCGTATCTCCACCATCAGGGTCATGTAATACTGGTCTCTTTCTTGAATTATCTGGGAGGCATCACGAAGTCTTCGCCACCAATAATTGTCTCCACCTGCTGCAGCTTCTTCAAATACCCGAATTCTCCACCTGTAGTCATGAACGGTTGCCTCGAGTGACTCGATCTGGGCCCGTAACATACCAATTTCACTCTCCCTTTCTTGTAGTTCGATGAAGCCTTTCCTCCGACGATAATTCTGAAAGGACTGCTCTAGCTCTGCTAGTCTCCCCTCTAACTCAGTGTTCTGATCTTGGCTTTGACTCAGGCTTTGAACAACGTCGTTGTACAAATTTTGCATCTCTAATAGTCTATTCCTGCTCCCCATGGATTTTCTCTTCCAAACGACAGTGTTCTCTCTTTCGTAGATGATTGCTTGCTTGCCTTTGTTGATCTCTTTCCTATCTCTTTCTTTCTCTTGGTTAATGGCGTCCCTAAAAGATCGTCTTTCACTTTCGATGGCTACCTTGCAACTTTCTAACTCATTCTCGATTGCTCGCTTGCCTTTCTCTCGTTCTTCTTCAACTAAACGTATACCGTCATCATTTCCTTCTCCACGTCTAGAAATTGGCTTCGGCTGGCATTCTGCACCTTTGCTTGAAGCCATAGAGTATCTTTCTAGTAAAGAGCATTCTTCTCACTTTGCGTTCAGCTTCTTCAACTGCTTAATGGTCCCATCTCGTTCGTCGACATCTAAACTTGCCTTATAGAGCTCGCTCATATGCTGAGTTCGTAAAGCCTCTATCTTCTTAACCTCCTCGAGTTCATTTCGCAAAATGTCAGCCTTGGATGGTACTATCCTCATGTGCTCCTCAAGTGACATGGTTGGTCCTTGGTCGGGTTCAGGAATCTTGTCATTAACCCTTAGGCGCCTCCAAATATCATAATTCGGGGTGATCATGGGCTCGGTATCTCCTTCTACCCTGATTTGATAACAGTGATCCCAAGCTCTCATGATGGTCTGAACCTTTTCCCTAAACTCTCATTTGAAAGGAAACTCACTTCAACTTAAACCGGCAGTGATGGGAACAAATTGTCATGATCCGAATTGTCGGGACACCAAAAGCGGAGCACAAGCAATTCCACCATGTAGCCCTAACATCATTAGCCAGTCATAATCACCACAACTGTATAGGAAGTAGCTAACCCTTCCGAGCCAAGGAACTCTCCACACTATGTCTTCATCTTGAATGTTCTTAAAGATCCGGGACCATTTCTTCCTGTTCAAGTCTTCTCGCCATTCCTTTGCTAAGTACTCTCGTAAAGGTGAAAAGTCTCGAAATGATATTCCCGACAAAACCCTCGTTGGTGTCTTCCACATATGACTCTGAATCCAAACCTGTAGTAGCTGTGCACACCCTCTGAAACGTCCTTCTTCATGTTTCCGGCTTGCATTCAAAGAAATGAAAGTCTCAGTTAAGATTGCCATACTGAATTCACCTTCCATTTTATACGCTCAAATTGATCTAGGATGGCTACATTGATGTTTCCAAGGACCCTCGAAAAGATGACCAAACCATATATCCCTAAGGCGAATAAGTCCATCTTCTTCCCCTCATCTGGGTGCACGGGTATGATGTCTCAGATACTCTCCCATGTAAAGGCTAGACTGTCTCCTCGAACCTGAATCAGACCATTAACCCAATCGTCACTCATCCTGGCAAAAGTTTTGAGCTTCGAAGGGTAATTCTAGTTCCTTGGCGGCTTCACATAGATCCAATCTTTATGGACATTCTTCTGATTAAGTAGGGTCATGTATTCCTCTACCGTAGGCATCATATCTTGCCCATTGAAAGTGCAGCAGCAAAAAGCGGGATTCCAGAACTGGAAGATGGCTCGGAGTAAAGGCGGGTTGACTCAGACATACATCAACTGTGCTATGTCGCCGTAACTATCACAGAATAAGTCTTGTAGTCTTCGATCCCATCCTTCCCAAATCCTTGTAAGATCCTATAGGTCATTCTGTTGAAGGCTCACGTAGGTATACCCTGACACTATGCACTCGCTCGACAAACTATTACCTTGGGTTCCGACCAATGTCTGATGGTTGAGTGGAGTTCGTCCTTCTTAAGATACATTTTTTCCATGATGAAAGATTTTCTGATTGGGCAAACCACTTGATCCAGTATCTTTATGTAATGCAGATACAATGATGTATGCAAAAAGCAAAACAAAAAAGAAAACGAGTCAGTACCGGATAAAAAATAATAAATACATAAATAAAAGGCAAGTTAAATAAGATAAATAAACAAAACAACCCTATTTATATTCTGTCTAAAACACCTAGGTTATCCGCATGGCTCTAAAAGGGTGGGTCTTTTATGTTCTGTACATGCAATGTTGGTGCTAGGAGGTACCCAAATTGTTCTTGCTGTCCCCTACTAAGGGTAGCAAGACCCCCGATCATCACCCATTATAGGCTCCTTTCAACCGGATTCAATTTAGGGGGACCTTGTAACACCCTTTTCCCATATTCATCGCTGAATAAGAGTTAGGGATGTCACATGATACTTGTAAAATAAATATTTAATATTAAGAAAATCTTATCATTGACTGTAAAATAGTTAATCGCATAAAATTTAAACTTAATAATTTCACATTGAATTTTGAACCTAGATTCAGGCAGCAACTTAACAGTTTGATCCATTAGCATATAAATAATAAAAATGACTGAAAGCTGCCTAATTTAAAATCATTCAGATTCTAAATAAAATACGATTCATATCAGAGCAGGCTTCACATTTTACTATACATGACAAATAGTAAAATATCAAACAACATAAAAATTATATTACTGATGTACCTGTTTTTTATAGATGATATTCGCTAATGCTCCTTATTCCTAACGCTTCTCTTTTCCTACGCGTGAAACAATCACACGCTAAGTATAACTTAGTAAAATTTTCAGGGTATTACAGACCCATTCGCTTATGCCCATACGAAGGAACGATATCCTCACGAAAGCATAAGGTACTCGAGCACCAAAGGTACTTTGCTAGGCCCGTACGGAGGAACGATATCCTTACAAAAGCACTAGTGTTTACCCCTCACTGAAAAGGATGAGTTTATATGCCAAATTTTAAATGCGTTAAAATAAACGCGCAATTATAACCGGATGTTAATTTAAGAGTCACTTTAATCTGAAACTTTCGATATTAATAAAACGGTAATCATTTAAAAAGCTTGACTCTCTTTTGATTTTGAAAAACAAAAAATGTCCCCAGCGGAGTCGCCATCTATAGCGATCTCCCTTCTTTCCTACGGGTGCCTCGCTAAAAAGAAATGGGTTTCAAGGTGTTTGGGGTCTTTCGGATATTTAAAATATGTCTTCTGTGGGATTTTAGAAAAACCATATTTTATTTTAAAAATAGAGTCGCCACCGGCGACAAAGGTAGGCCGGACACCGTAAAACCAGAGATTAAAAACGTTGGGTTCGGGAGTCGATTACGGATGGGGAAGGATTAGCACCCCCACACCGCCCAAAATTGGTACTTTAATAATTACCGCTTTATTAATATTAAACTTTCCGGATTAAAGTGATGATTAAATTAAAATTTGGTTATAAGTGCGAGTAAATTTTAAGGGTCCCGTTATTCGAGAGTAAACCGATAGACCACCATCACTGCTTTGATACTGGTCACGTTTACGCTCGAATAAAAGGGCACCGCATTGACAATTAATATGTCGTTTATGCAATCTTAACAAAAATTATCCAACATGCATTCGTATTGACATGGTATAAAAAACATAATAAGAAAAACATGAATATCACGATATTAAACAAAAATGATAAAAAGAACAAACATAATGTATCACAATAATAATAACAAAGCATAAGCAAAAAAAACATGGAAAAAGAAGAAAAACATGCTTCCAAAATTAAATTAACTAATTTAAACATGCTTAAACATATAAAAAAGCCACAAATGCAACATATGCACGACATGAGAAAAAAAGACACTGAATTCAAAAAAAGGCAACATTACCACAAAATTGCACCAAAACTTTATCATATGACACAATATGCATACATAAAAAAAACACATAACAAACTTATCATCTATTCCTTACATAAACTTAAGATACGAAAAGAACACAATAGAGATACATGACATACATACATATACCGAGATACTAACATGTAATTAAAATCACCACACTACCATATAACCTAAGATGCAGAAGGAACTTAAAATATATGCTACAAAAATATGCATACATCATGAACAACATTACACTATATGACATATTAGCATGGTAACACCAAAAAACATAAATACACATACTAAAAAACAACACATAGAATAAATGTATGAGGAATAAAATAAGCATGCTAAAAACATAATAATGACATGTAATAAACCAAAAGAAATACCTAAATAAAAAGGGGGCATATGTAAAAAACATACTATCAAACTAGAAAAATAAATGCATTAAACATAAACAATAAAGACATAAAAAGGACTGAAATAAAACAAATCAAAACAGAATGACAGAAATTAGATAAATAAAAAATGCATTTAAGGACTTAATTGAGAACCGGGCGAAACATATGTGGACTGAACATGTGATAAAACCAGGGGGCAAGCTCAAACTGAAAATAACGAAAACACGGAAGGACTAAGGATGTGATTTTGCCATTTAAAATCTGATTCGTTTTGATTTAGGGGGTAAATTGAACAATTTTAAAAACCATGAGGGACCAGGGTTGTAAATGGACCAAGGGGCATACTCAAAGTGAAAATATGACTGGGACGGAGGGATTTATGACGGGAATAAACCATTTTTTTTTATTTTTTTGTCTATATAACCATTTGACCGGCCCCCTCTTTCCCTCTTTTTCATTTTTTTTCAACCCTTAAGATTAAGCTCTCATTTATCTCTGTTTTCTAGAAACCCTGCCGCCCCAAAAGAACCAAAACCCCATCGCTGCCGTGCTCAGGTGGTCTCAGGCGAGGCTCGGCCTTGAGGCCACCTCAAGCTGTCCTAGACCACAGCCGTTTGACAATGAAAAAAACTGAAACAAAACTGAAACCCTTATCCCGAAACCAAAATAACCTCTCCCTAGACGGCTCACCACATGAAGCTTATCGCCGGTGAGGGAGGACACGAACCGACTTAGGTAAAAACCTTTGTTTTTTTATATCATGCATAAAAAAAGAAGTGATTACCCTGGAAACTTTTTGTTTTTTTGTTGTTTATATTTTTAAAAACTGAGAACTGATGACTGAATATCCTTACAGATTCTTTGAGTTGGATATATATCCTAATCTTTGATGATTTGTTTTTGGTAAACTAATACATAGAATACATATTTTTTTTTGATTTGATAACTGACAAATTTTCCCCTTTTTGTGTTTTCTGGCAAATCTGGTGCGGTGGTTGGTACGACGGCGTGGTGGAGGCATGATGGTGGTGATTGTTCAGTCAGAAGCATCTAGGGTCGTTGGATCATATCTGATCCAACAGCTGGGATTGCATGAAGATCTAACGGTTGAGATTCGATCTTGGGAATGACGTGGCAACCTCTGATCTTGACACTTGGCAGATGGCAGCTGAAGGGTCTAATCCGTGGGATGCACGCGCACATGGGAGGCTGAAAGGTCTGCGCGTGATCCCACACGGCCAGCTGGAGAGAAGTCTCCCTTTAATCGTGACTATTGTATCAAAATTTGATTCAACGGCTCAGGGGCGGCTGTGCAAAGAAATATAAATTAGGGTTAGATGTTAGGGTTTTTCTGACATGGGGTTTGGGTTTGGGCCGATCAGGCCATGTAAATTATATTTTTGGGTTTTGGAATAATATTGGACCGTGGACTTTATTTATTTGGTTTTTTAATATATATATTGGATTTCATTTTAATACAGTCCATTACCAATAATAATAATAATAATAATACTGATAATATAATAATAATAATAATAATACATGCATATATGCACATATACTATACTCACATGTAAACATTCATGCAAATTAACATATATATCATATATGTTTAAACACATGACATACAAGCATATATTTGTTAACACACTTCATACATATACAAACGATGTACACATAAAATATACACATACGTATGACACACATATACCATAATAAATATTAACACGTACACATACATAATATGTATAATATACATGCACTCACACATATCACACACATTTTACGCACACATTAATCAAACGTACATAATTAACACACATACTAATATAATATATGCATACATGCAACAATAATATAATTTCATAATGTTCACAAACTCAGATAAAAATGAGTGATTACAATGACATAACCCTGATTAGGGTTTCTTTTTGTTGCATCTGGACTGTCAGATCTAAAATAGATCTGACGCCTGACACTTGGCTGCGCAAAAAAGAAAATAGCATTAGATTAGGGTTTTCTAGGATATTTGGGCCCCGAGTGGGCTGTGTAATTTATTATATATGGGCCTTTTACTTGTAATTGGACTTTTATTGTATTTTAATCTGTTCTTTTTATGTATTTTATGTAATAATATAATAATATGATATTATAATAATAATAAACCAAATAATAATATATAATATATAACACGAATTAAAAGAAAAAACCTAATAATATTCTTTCTGTTTTTCTCTTCGAATTAAAATAAAATAGGACGTGAAACAAAACCTAAACAAATAAGTATTATATATATATATTAACTTGGTTAATTAACTAGTAATACTTATAAGCAAAGCCCAAAGCCCACTTAAAACAAAAATATAAAAGCGGGTTACCCGCCAGAAAAATAGTGATTATAGCTTCCCCTCTTTGCTTATCCTTGTAAAACAAGAATAAAGCAAAGACCATAAACACTAATTTTATCCGACTTTCCTATTTGAAGATTCTGAGCCGCAAGTCCTTCCTGTATATAACCGTTCGCCATTCCTCTTCCCAAAATTCTAGAAGTCCGAATTCTTCCCATGTAAGGTCTGAAGTAACGAAGCCCCTAAAGTGATGCCCTGATCCTTACTCACCTTGTCACCAAATGATATCTCGCTTTAAGTCTTCTAGAATGCCGCCCTCGATCTTCATCGTCTTGGCATGGGGTAATATCTTGCCTTGGGGACCCCGAAAAATGATGTCTTGCTTTCTGGTTGCCTTGACACCAAATGATATCTCGCTTTGAGTCTTCTGGAATGCCCTCGATCTTCATCGTCTTGGCATAGGGTAATACCTCGCCTTGAGGACCCCGAAAAATGATGTCTTGCTTTCTGGTCGCCTTGACACCAAAATGATGTCTCACTTTGAGTCTTCTGGAATGCCCTCGATCTTCATCGTCTTGGCATGGGGTAATACCTCGCCTTGAGGACCCCAGAAACTGATGTCTTGCTTTCTTGTCACCTTGACACCAAATATCTCGCTTTGAGTCTTCTGGGATACCTTCAATCTTCATCGTCCTGGCATGGAATGATAGTAAAAGATTCTTGACTCTTTGTTATCTACCTTCCATTTCTGGAAGATAAGATCTGCTTTCTGTTGTTTTTTCAAATACCTGAAAGAAACGAACACAATAATATGATGATGCTAGTTAGTATGCTCCTACCTTTTGGATTCCTAATTATTCATGATGCATGATTAATGTTCAAACACCTTCTTTCTTGGCTTCTCACTTCGTCTTCTTCTTGTCTTGGGACATTTGTTGTCACTTCTTGTGTTGAGACTCAGTTCCCGTTTGGCCCTTATATTCTCCAAAACTTTGCTCTAAAGTGCTCTTTTAGAGATTGTTCTTTTTCAAAGTGCCCTTTTGGGTTTTCACTTTGATTAATGCTTCTTTTCTTTTTCTTTCTTTCCTTTTATCTTTTTCTTTTTCTTTTTTCTTTTTCTTTTTCTTTTTCTTTGGGGCGCCTTTGTGGGTTTACGCCATTGGCTCTTTCATCTTAAACCTCAATACGGAGGGCATTCATCGTCTTCTGGGAAAATCTTGTCAACTTTGCATACCATGTCATTTAGCCTTGACTTTGGCAGACTTTTTTCTAACGAAATCAATTTCTGTCTTGGAACAACTTGCACTTAAAGGGTTAAATCATAGTAATGCTAAGAAATTCTTTGTTTTTCATGATATATGTCAATCTATTTGGAGGATGCTCATGAAATGAACAAAGGAAGGGAGGAAATGAAATTTTTATTAATATAAGAGATGTTGGAACAATTTGAAAGTCATGTCAAACATGAGAAAAAGGAAAAGATATAAGTAATATAGGGTACAACATTCCCGAATATCGAATGTATGAATGATGCATGAGCCCATCGACCGTGGTAATCTCTTAGTGCATGTCCTAGATTAAAATTCCCGATAGCTTAAAAAGAGTTCCATCGTAAGTCGAATTGGGGCACTTGTACTGTATCAGAGCCTATCAGTCGGATACCTAACCTCAAAATTCATCTAAATCGTCCTTTTTAGATTTTCAATTTAGATCCTCCTTTGGTTTCAAGACGCATGTTTCTGAGTTTCCATCTTCAACCCTCTTTTTTTGGGCGCCCTTTCGGGTTTTCACTACATGCGTTTTATTTTGCGAAGCGCTCTTTTGGGTTTTCACTCCGTTTTTTTCTTTTTTTTCTTTTTTTCTCAAACGTAATACTTCTTGATAGAGTTCGAATTTACGGGATTGCTCAACTCTTTCTTATCCATCTCTACCAGAATTAACGCTCCCTTAGAGAAGGCCTTTTTAACAACATAAGACCCTTCCCAATTCGGCATCCACTTTTCCCAAAAGTCTTTTGGATTGGCAAAATCTTTTTGATCACCAAGTCCCCTTCTTGGAACTCTCTCGGGCGAACTTTCTTGTTGTAGGCACGCATCATCCTCTTCTGATACATTTGACCATGACAGATGGCCCTTAATATTTTCTCATCAATAAGGTTCAACTGATCAATCCTTGCTTGCATTCATTCAGCATCATCTAACTTGGTCTCATTAAGAATTCTCAGTGATGGGATTTCCACTTCGATAGGCATTACCGCCTCCGCGCCAAAGACCAAAGAATACGGCGTTGCCCCTGTCGAGGTCCTTATAAATGTCCGGTAAGCAAGCAGTGCAAATGGCAGCTTCTCACGCCAATCCTTGAAAGTATTGGTAGTCTTGGCTATGATCTTTTTGATATTCTTATTTGTCGCTTCAACTACCCCATTCATCTTGGGACTGGTAGAATTGTGGTGCACAATCTTAAACTTTTCACATACTTCAATCATCATCATGTTGTTTAAGTTGGAAGCATTATCGGTGATGATTATTTCTGGCAAATCGTAACGGCAGATAATCTTCTTCTTTAAGAATTTACATATGGTTGCTCTTGTGATGCTAGCATAAGAGGCAGCTTCCACCCATTTGGTAAAGTAGTCGATGGCCACCAAGATGAAATAGTGTCCATTAAAAGCTTTCAGGTGTATTTGACTGATAACGTTCATGCCCCAAGTAGCAAAAGGCCATGGTGAGTTCATGGTGTGAAGCGGTACTGGCGGAGCGTGTATCTTGTCGGCATAGATCTGGCATTTGTGATGTTTCTTTGCATATTTGATACAATCTCTCTCTATGCTAGACCAGAAATATCCATATCTCATGATTTTCCTAGCCATTGAGAAACCATTGGCATGAGTCCCACACAAGCCATCGTGTACCTCGGCTAAGATGGTTTCTGCCTCCCGAGCATTGACGCATCTCAACAATATCTGGTCCTTACTTCTCTTGTACAAAAATTCTCCGTCAAGGACATAGCCCGAAGCCAACCTCCTAATGGTTCTCTTATCATTATCGTTGACATCTTTTAGGTAAACTTGGAACTTGATGTATTGAAGGATATCGTAATACCATGGGTTTCCATCCTCCTTCTCTTCCTCCAAATTATAATAGTGAGCCGGCACCTCAAAAATCAGCTTCATTTCGGCAATCGGGCTTGCCTCAAACATGGCGGCCAGAGTCGCTAAGGCGTCAACCATCTGATTATCTTCTCTTGGTAGATACACGAAGCTGATTTCTTCAAAAATATTTAACCAACTCCTGGATCAAATCATAGTATTTGACTAGCTTTTGATCTCCTGTCTCCCATTCTTTCCGAAGCTGGTAAATCACCAAAGCCGAATCTCCGAAGACCTGAAGCACCTTGATCTTTCTTTCTAAGGCTGCTCGGAGTCTCATGAAGCAAGCCTCATACTCGGCTATGTTGTTTGTACAAAAGAATTCCAACCTACTGGTAAAGGGATAGTAGACCTCTTCAGGGGAAATTAATACTGTCCCTATCCCACTACCCAGGGCATTAGATGCCCTATCAAAATAAAGCTTCCAAGATTGGTTGGTGGGCCTCTCTTCAAATAGAGTACCAATCAAGTCTTCATCCGAAAAACTGAAGTCAAGTGGCTCATAGTCATCTAAGGTGCGGCTTGCCAAAAGATCTGCTACCACACTTCCTTTTACTACTTTCTGGCTCACGTAGACGATATCAAACTCGGATAACAACATTTACCAACGGGCCATTCTTTCGGTTAGCGCTGGTGCTTCTATCAGAAATTTCAGCAGATCCATTCGGGAAATTAGACAAATAGTATGATACAACATGTACTGCCTGAGTCTCTTAGTAGCCCATACTAGGGCACAACACAGCTTTTGGATCAATGGGTACCATGATTCACATTCGGTGAACTTCTTGCTCAAATAATAAATGGTCTTTTTTTCTTGCCCGGCATATCATGTTGTCCTAGCACGTATCCCATCGAGTTATCAAATACGATTAAGTACAGAATTAACGGCCTATCAGGAACTGGTGCTACTAAGATTGAGCATCGGTCAAATAATTCATAATCTTCTCTAGTGCTTCTTGACAATCTTCATCCCATACACCCAGATTATTCTTTCGGAGCAGTCTAAAGACAAGGTTACACTTTTCTGTCAACTGGGAGATAAACCGAGAGATGTAATTCAACCTCCAAAAAAATCCCCAAACTTTCTTTTAAGTATGCGAAGGTGGAAGATCCTGGATTGATTTCACCTTATCAGGGTCGATCTCTATTCCTTTTCGACTAACCACGAAACCTAAGAGCTTCCCAGAAGTCACTACAAAGGTGTATTTGGCTTGGTTAAGCTTCAACCGATACTTCATTAGCCTTTGGAATAACTTTCACAAGTTCTAAATATGTTCTTCTTCAGTTCGAGACTTGGCTATCATGTCGTCCACATACACTTGAATCTTCTTGTGTATCAAGTCATGAAACATGGTGACCATGGCTCTTTGATAAGTTATCCCGACATTCTTTAATCCGAAGGGCATGACTTTATAGAAAAATGTGCCCCACATAGTTACAAAGGTGGTTTTTTCCATGTCTTCGGAGTGCATTTTAATCTGATTATACCCTGAAAGTCCATCCATGAAAGAAAACCAAGAATGCCCTGCAGTGTTGTCGACTAGGGTATCAATGTGAGGCAGGGGAAATTGTCCTTAGGACTTGCCCTATTGAGGTCCCTATAGTCTACGCACATATGTACTTTTCCGTCCTTCTTCGGCACCGAGACTATGTTGGCTACCCACTATGGGTATTTGGCAACCTTCAAAAATCTGGCTTCAAACTGTTTCTTTACTTCCTCCTTAACCTTTAACAACATATCTGGTCTTATTCTTCAGAGCTTTTGCTGAACTGGCTTGCACTCTGGCTTTATTTGGATTTTGTGCACTACAATATCCGTGTCTAGGCCCGGCATGTCCTGATATGTCCATGCAAACACATTTTTCAATTCTGAAAGTAATTCCACCAACTCTTGTCTCACCTTCGATGATAGAGTGGTACCAATCTTCACTTCCTTCTTTTCTTCTTCGGTCCCTAAATTCAAAACTTATAATTCTTCTTGGTGGGGCAAAATCTATTTCTCTTCACTAGCCATCAATTTTAACAATTCATCCGGAACCTCATATTCCTCCTTATCATCCCCTTCATCTATTTCAGCCAAGTAAGAGGGTTGTTCAAAATCTACCTAGGGATTAGACCCAGAATCATTCGTATAGTTAATATTCGGCGGGCCTGCACGAATTTAATAATATCTATTGGGAATAGAAATAGCTTATAGATGAATAAATAAACAATGAAAGAATAAGTGATAAATGAATGAATAATGAATGCAATTAGTGTTATGTTTGCCATTTGAGAAACATAAGAAGCATCATTTTCATTGAAAATAAAAACAGATTGACATAGTAGCCCTTTTACAAAGGATTCCTATTACTCTCGGGCCAAAAGCAATAGGGTGATTCTGGGCATTACTTTGATTTAATCCTAAAAGCTACGGGCAGATCCATACTGGTCCAATTGCTAAGCTCTTCGCCCGGGAGGCATGGGCGGATCTTGTCCAAAGGCTGAACGATCTTGCCACCTTCAGAAATTACATTCACATTCATTCCCTTCATAGCTTCGCTGATCAACTCTTCATTGAGGATCCTCTCGTTCTCTTGATTAGCTTCTTGGACCTTGATTCCGGGATTTACGACTCCGCTAGACACAAAACTTTTTTCATATCCGTATAGATGATTGGAGCCCACAGAATCTCCTCTCTCTAAGTCGGACCTTCTGTTGTTCTTCTCTTCTCTTCTTGATTCTTTTGCAGAAAGTTAGGCTTATGTCCAAGCCCAAAACGGTCATACTTGTGGATAACGTTTATAGGTCGCAGACGTCCTTGTAGGCTTTTTCCCAAACTTCTTCCTCTTTTCGCTCCTCTTCCTAGCGTTTCTGTCACCACCATCTTGGTGCAATTTGATAATCTTGGGCATGGGATCCTATTCCCCTGAGAAACAAAAGTGGCGTTGACGAATTCCAATGCCCTAAAGGCACATTCCAAAGCCACCTCATCAGTTGGAATGCATGGCGCGTCTGAAGTTACCGAAGCCACAACATCTTGCTCAGCATGGACTGTTACTGTCTTTCCTTCAATGATGAACTTCAATTTCTGGTGCAAAGGAGACGGAACAGCTCTAGCAGAATGGATCTACGGTCTCTCTAACAGACAGTTGTAGGATGGCCGGATGTCCATGACTGCAAAATCCACAGTGTATTCAGTTGGACCTATGATCAGGGGTACTTTAATTTTCCCAACAACTTCTCTTTGGGTCCCGTTGAATGCACGCAAATCATTTTGGTAGGGTTTCATATGCGAGCTGTCGATTGGTAGGCGTTGCAAAGTAGCTAAGGGCATAACATTCAGGGCAGAGCCGTTGTCATGATCACTCTCAGTAGTATGTGCCCTTTGTAGTGAGTGGTGATGTTTAGGGCCTTGTTAGACCATCTTCCTTCTTCCGGTATCTCATCATCGCTAAAGGTGATATGATTACAATTAGTAATACATCCGACGATCTAGTTAAGTTTATCAACCAAAATATTACTCTCGACAAAATTTTGAATTAATACTTTCAACATGGCCTCACGATGCTTTTCTGAGTTCAACAGTAGATCACGCACTGAAATTCGGGCAAGCTGTTTCCTGAGTTGGTCTACCACATTGTATTCATTGTGTTTTAAGAACCTCAAAAATTCCTGAGCTTGAGCCTCAGTTACTGGCTCGTTGAGTTTCAGGGGTGGCTCTTCCTCAAATATCTTCATAGGTTCAGGTTCAGTTGCCTTGCCTTTTCTTTTCATCTCCTCTACTGCCTTTGGAGCTTTAGGAGTGTAGCATCGAACGCTCCTTGTAAAATGCCCCACATCATTTATCTCATAGGGGTTTGGTTTCACAAGCTCTCATTCGGCGAGCTTTACCTCTACAATTGGTTTCTCTCCTTCTTGCGAACTAGAACTTCCTTGTATTGAGACAATGGCGGTGTAGTTCCACGAAACCATCCGGGTATCCTTAAAGGGAAAGGATGCCGGAGTGGAAATTATAATTTTAGGGGCTATCATGGGACTTTCTTCTCGTGGTGCATTCTCTTGACTTGGTTTGAGGCCAATGATGAATGGCCTTTTTTGTGCTGTATCTAGCATCTAGAGTATCCAATGTGCAAACTTCAGACTCGCTACTCCTTTTTTCTTCAAAAAATTCAATCACTTTGCCATCCATCAACTTCTGGACTACTTGGCGGAACTGCTCACAATCTTGTATCTGATGATCCCTCGACTGGTGGTACTCACAATAGGGGCCACAACCCCTTTTCACAATTACCATTCTACAGTCGATGAGACGAGCCATGCATAACTGCTGAAAGACCCATCTTAGGGGGACCTAACCTCTGACACGTCTGCCTCAGCCTTTCTTGCACACCCTTCCTCAACAACATTTACGCCTTGACCACCATGATTAGGCAAAGGATTGTTGGCAGTACTGGGCTCCCCTAACTGTAGCACTCCAATCTTGATCATGTTCTGAACGAACTTTTTAAATGCGATACAATTCTCGATAGTATGGTCCGGTACGTCGACATGGTATTCGCAGTGGGCTTTAGGGTCATACCATGCCGGATAAGGGGGCTTGAAAGGGGTAACATGTTGAGGTCGAACTAGATCCGCCCTGTATAGTTGTGAGTAGAGTTCTTTGTAAGAGATCAGTAGCGGTGTGAAGGATCTATTCTCATTGTCCTTCTTGGGTCCCCGCTCTTCCCTTCTATTAAAATTTCGAGGGTTCCCGATAGAAGCTTGGGGTTGTGATATGGTGAAGTTCTTAACAGCCTTGTAGGTATTTGTGGTGTTCACTTCATGGTCCTTCCTCTTGAACTGTTTGCATTACTGTTCCCCTCTATCGATTCTTCCGCTTTTTTTGCAGCTTCAATATGCTCGCCGATCATTACCATATCAGCAAAGTTACTAACAGGGTTATTGATCAGACGGTCATGGAGCGCTCCTTTTAATGTGTCAATGAACATAGGGGCGATCTCATTCTCTTGGAGAGAGGGTTGGACTTGAGCAGCCACGTCACGCCACCTTTGGGCGTACTCTCGAAGGCTTTCATCTCTCTTTTGTTCCATTCCTTGCAATAGAAGCCTCTTGGGGACCATATCTGTCACGTGCTTATACTGATCAGTAAAGGCCTTAGCCAAATCTTTCTATGATTTAATCTGAGCTCGTGTAACTTGATTGTACCATCTTGTGGCGGATCCCACTAGACTGTCTTGAAAGTAGTGTATCAACAGCTTCTCATTACTGGTATAGCCGGCCATCTTGCGGCAAAACATTGTTATGTGAGCCGTTGAGCAAGACGTTCCATCAAACTTCTCAAACTCTGGCATCTTAAACTTGTATGGAAGTTCTACATCGGGGACTAGACTAAGATTTTTAGCGTTTAGTCCATAAGAGCCATTCTCATCCTTTTTCACCCGAAAATTTTCTTCGAGGTCCTTTCTAGTCTCCTCCAACTGTTTGGAGAACTCCGCATTCACTTGGTCAACTTTTCTAGTTCATCAAAGTTTAGGATACTTTCTCCGATGTGTTCGACATTTGCAAATGTCACGGCCGGCTGTGGTGGAACAGAGGCAACGGCTTGGTAGGACGAAGATACCCCTTGTAGGGGGTTTGGTGTAGGATTAATGAAGAGAGGATTAAAGATTGGAGAATATGTAGAGTCTCCCAGGTTCTGAGCAGGGTTCATAGCAGCACTCTTCCCTCTTACGTCTTCCCCGCGATGGTTTTGCAGCATTTGAGATATTTCCCTCATTATGTCTTGCTGAGACATGATGATGGTATCTTTTAACTCTTGTTGTGTTCGCTCCAATTGGCTTCTAAGATCAGCCTCTAGCTTAGCAAAGCTTTCTTCCATTTTTTTGGCTTGAAGACGTGTGCGGTATGGATGTGGAATGTTTGCAATTAATCTTTCAAATTCTGTCACAACATTCTCATTATTAATTTCGTGACATAACCAATTAATGCAAATTATATGCGATATGCAATGTGTGAGTAAATAAAAATGTAGGAATGTATGCAAATAAAGGCATTGATTCCATTGGTGATCACCCTCGAACAACTTTCATTGAACATTAAAATGTTCTCATTACAAAGAAAGATCAACTCTTAAAGATACGACCCGTCCCTAACTCCTAGCTCTTCAATATCTTCAAGCAACTGAATGAAGCTAGGTGCATCCTCCATGTCCGGAGCTATAAAAGGAAGAAGGGCTTCAGCTTCGTTGGCTAGGTTCCTCACATGCTGGGCGACTTCTTGAACTTGCACCATTAGGTTGGTGTAGTACTGATCTCGATCTTGAATCATGCGGGTAGCATCATGAAGGTTCCTCAACCAATAATTATCACCTCCCTCTGCAACTTCTTCAAGAACTACAATTCTTCCAATATAATCTTGGATTGTAGCTTCTAATGTCCCAATCTGAGCTCAAAGTGTTTCATTCTCTTGTCGGGTAGTTTAGAGCTCGAGAAATCCATTTCGAGCACGATACTCGTGGAGAGACCGATCTAGCTCCCCAACCCTTTCTTCTAACTGAGCATTTCGGGCTTGGCTTTGACTCAAGCTCTCGAGGGTAGAGTTGCACAGACCTTGCATCTCGAACAATCGATTTTTACTTTCTTGGGCCTTTCTTTTCCATAGGGTAGGATCCATTCCTTGTTTAGCCTTTGACCTTTCTTGTTGGATTGCGATTCTAGCAAGCTTTCTTTCATTTTCAATAGTTTGCTTACATTTCTCCGCCTCTTTCTCGAGTGCTTGCTTACCCTTCTTTCTTTTCTTCTTCAACTAAACGAATCTCATTCATTCTTTCTTTTTCCATCACTAAGAACTTCTTTCAATCGGCCTTTCCCACTAGAGCCTGAAGTTTAAGGGTATCACTTTGATAAAGAGCATTTTTCTCTTTCAAATCCGTGTTGAGCTTCATTAACTGTTTAATTGTCCCTTCTCGCTCATCCATGTCTAGGCTAACCCTATAAAGCTCGCTTGTATGCTCGGTTTGTAAAGCATCCATCTTCTTCTTTAGCTCTTCTAACTGTCTTCTTAAAATGTCAGCCTCGGAAGGAACCATTCTCAAATGTTCTTCAAGTGACATAGTTGGCCCTTGGTCCGGCTTCAGAGTTTTATCATTGATTCTCTTGTGCATCCAATAGGCATAATCTGGGGTGAACATACACTTGCTGTCTTCTTCCACCTTTACGCGATATAGGTGATCCCAAGCTTTAGAAGCATCTTGAACCTTCACCTTATATTCATTATTAAATGAGAACTCAGAAGTACTCAAACCGACGGTGACGGGCACAAACTTTCGTGAACCGAACTGTCTTGATACCAGCAAAGGAGCGCAAGCGATCCCACCGTACAAGCCTATCATCATTAGCCAATCATAGTCTCCACAACCGTATAAGAAATGAAGGACGCTTCTGAACCTAGGCACTCTCCACACAATATCCTCATCTTAAATATTCTTGAAGATGGCCGTCCATTTCTATTTGTCGGGCTCTTCCCACCATTCTTTTGCTAGGTATTCTTGTAAAGGGGAAAATTTCCTGAGATTATCCCTGGCAGAACCCTTGTCGGTGTCTTCCAAAGGTGGCTTCGAATCCAAACTTGAAGTAACTGTGCACATCCTCTAAAGCATCATTGTTCATACTTTCGGCTTGAATTCAAGGAAATAAAAGTTTCAGTCAAGATTTCCAATGCCGAGTTGGCCTTTTTCTTCAACCGCTCGAATAAGTCCAAGATGGCTACATCAATATTACCCAAAACTCTAGGGAAAATAATCAAACTATAGATCCCTAAAACGAATAAATCCACCTTCATGACTTCGTTCGGGTGTGTCGGTATGATATCCCGAATGCATTCCCATGAAAAAGTAGTGTTGTCACCTCGAACTTGAATCAAACCTTTAACCCAATCTTCGCTCATACCGGCCAATGTTCTAAGCTTCAAAGGGTAATTTTGAGACCTAGACGGTTTCGTGTGAATCCAATCCTTATGAATGTTCTTCTGATTGAGCAAACCTGTATATTCTTCGATCGTAGGCATCAAATCCTTCTCGTTGAAGGTGAAGCAACAGAAGGCCAGATTCCAAAACTGAAAGATAGCTCGAAGCATAGGCTGATTGATTCGAACATACATCAACTGTACTATGTCACCATAATTTTCTTGGAACAAATTTTGCAGTCGTCGGTCCCATCCTTCCCAAATTTGTTTCAGATCCCATAGGTCATTTTGTTGTAGACTGACATATGTGTAACCCGCCACAATGCGCTCACTTGGCGGACTATCACCTTGAACTCTTTGGTTGACTTCATACCAATGTCGAACAACAGAATTGATTTGTTCCTTCTTAAGGTACCTTTTATCCATGGTGAAAGATTTCGACTTTGGCAAACCACTTAAATCAACACCTTCATGTTATGCAATGCACATGCAAAAAAATATGCAAAATAAGACAAGAAAAAAATGAGTCAGTACCGGATAAAATTAATAAGCGTATAAAAAAGCAAGAATTTAAATCAAACATCAAACAACACAACCCTATTTACATCCTTTCTAAAAACCTAGGTTTAATAACATGTCTCTAAAAGGGGTGGGCTTTCTATGTTATCTACATGCAGTTTTGGTTCTAAATGATACCTGAACTGTCCTCGTTGTCCTCTTCTAAAGAGTAGCAAGGCCATCGGTCATCACCCATTATAGGCTCCTTTCAACCGAGTTCAATTCAGGGGACCCTTTCGCTATGTCCGTACGGGGAAACAATATTCCCACGAAAACATAGGGTAGTCGAGTCCCGAAGGTACTTACTAGGCCCATACGGAGGAACAATATCCACACGAAAGCACTAGCGTTTTCCCCACTTAAAAGGACGGGTTTAAATGTCAATTTTTAAATGCGTTAAAATAGACTTGTATTTATAAACGAATATCAAATTAATCGTCACTTTAATTCACAATTTCCGATATTAATAAAACTGTAATTATTATTTTATTTTTCTTAAAAATGGCCCGACTCACTTTAATTTTGAAAAATCAAAACAAGTCCCCAGCGGAGTCGCCAACTGTAGCGACCTTAAAAAATTTTGAGTTCGCTAAAAGTACGTAATTTGATTTTCTTTACGTTTTTTGGAAATGTTTAAAAAGACAGTGAAATCCTTTAAAATCCGTGTTTTGGAAAATAAAAGACTTGGAGTCGCCACCGGCCACTGAGGTAGGCCGGACACCATAAAACCAGAGATTCGATTAAAAACAGGGTTCGTGAGTCGATTACGGATGGGGGAGATTTGACACCCCACACCGGCCAAAAATTGGTACCATTAAAAAAGAAAATAAATAATTACCGCTTTATCAATATTAAACTTTCTAAATTAAAGTGACGATTAAATTAAAATCCGGTTATACATGCGAGTCTATTTTAAGGGCCCCGTTACTCGAAAGTAAACAGGAAGACCACCTTCGCTACATTTGAAACTGGCCACATTTACTCCCGAATAAAGAGACACCGTATTAACATAACTCGATATCCGAATGCAACCTTACATGGCAAATATAACGGCAAAAAAAGCATAATGGAAATGAATAAAATAATAAATAAACATCTTACATTAACAAAGTCATGATCAACATTATATAGGTTATATTTATTTTTATTCTTTTATTTTTTAAATATTTAAATTACACAACATATGAAAAACATAATACACACATAGACAGACTGAATATTATATTATCATATACTACCTAATATCTATATAATATATATATATAGCATTTTACATCCTACATATAAAAAACGAACGTTATACTAACATACTATGTAAAAGGTTATATGTATCATCCACACTATGCACAAATTAATTTACAACATGATAAAACAAAAGACATTAAACAAGAACAATATACAACTGAAAATTTAAACATGTATGCAAAAAATGGGGCAAAAAAGGGATTTCAACTCTGGATCTATGGCCTAATTGAATAGAAACTTAAGCTAGAAGGACCAGATTGGAAATAACCCACTTAAAAACAGGTTTAATATGACACAAGATGAAATTGAAAACTTTTAAAAACGTCCAGGGACCTAGGGAGCAATTTAAAAAGATGAAAACCCTCAAAAGATATTTTAAAATGATGGAAGGACTAAAAAAAGGAATAAACCATTTTTTAAAATTGATTAAATCTGAAAAAAAGGATGAAATCAAAATTCTTGCAAAAATATGGGGGACCTGGGTTACAATTTAGAAAGACGAAAACCCTTCGAGGGGTAAATATGAAAACGCAGAAGGTTTTAAAAACCAAATAAACCATTTAGTTTTTTTAAAACAAGTATAAAATTTAATTTTTGCCTAAAACAGAAAAGTTTGGCTCAATTTCACAAAAGGAAGAGCTGAAATGCTCTGTTCTCTCTCCCAAACCCTGATGAATGCCGCCGATCATCGGGGAAAAACCCAAGAGTCGGCCACCATTACCTACTCCGGTCGTCGTACATCGGCACCGGAGATCTAACAGACTCACCCAAAACCTTTACTTCTCTCTCCAAACTCCAAAACCAAACCCAAATTTGAAAGATCCAAACCCTACCCTCCTAGATCTAGGCTTTAAACTTCCAGAAACAAAGAGCATCACTCCCCAAATGGTTCACCCGTAACGGCCGAAGGCTATAGGGTTTATCACCGGTGAGGGAAAATGAAGAGACGCTATCTAAAAAACAGACTTGTTGTCGGCTCACTCCTTTTAATCGGGAAGCAGTGAGTTTATTGAAGGCGAACGGGCACATACACGAACGGATGACCTTAAAACCAGGGGTAAGGAATTTTCTTTGATCTAGGGTCTTTTATTTTTATTTTTGTATGCATGCACAGTATGAGGAAGAAGATACCTCTGAAGGGTCTCTTTTTTGTATTCCTTTTCGAACTCTCTAAAAAACCTCTTTTTACAATATGTTTATCTTGGTTCTTATATCCGAAGTGATACATCGTGAGAGAAAGAAAAATTAAATCTTATATTTTCTCTCTGGAATCTACCGATATCCTCTGTGATCTTATAATTTTTAGTTCCTGTGTTTTTGATTTTTGTTGCTAATGTTCGTTCTTTTTTGTTGCATGGTGGACGTGGCCGCTTGGTGAGGAGGAGGGGACCAGTGCAAAAGCTGGCCGCAACAGACGAAGCGTCAGAGGGCTGAAAAGTCTCGCGTGAAGATCCGAAGGGTTACACGTGCAACGCACGTGCGCGTGAGGGAGCGAGAAAGCCACGCATGAGCACGTGACGACTCTGAAAGCTTCTCAGTTCTAATCTGGACCGTTCGTATGAGATCGTGATCCAACAGTTGATATGAAGCGGCGTGTAACCCTGATTAGGGTTTTTTTCTGTTGCATCTGGACCGTCAGATCTAAAACAGATCTGACGGCTGACACTTGGCTGCGCAAAGAAGAAAATAGCATTAGATTAGGTTTTTTAGGATATTTGGGCTTCGAGTGGGCTGTGTAATTTATTATATATGGGCTTTTTACTTGTAATTGGACTTTTATTGTATTTTAATCTCTTCTTTTTGTGTATTTTATATAATAATAATATAATAATATGATATTATAACAGTAAACCAAATAATAATATATAATATATAATACGAATCAAAAGAAAAAACCTAGTAATATTTTTTATGTTTTTCTCTTCAAATTAAAATAAAATAGGACATGAAACAAAACCTAAACAAATAAGTATTATATATATATATATATTAACTTGGTTAATTAACTAGTAATACATATAAGCAAAGCCCAAAGCCCACTTAAAACAAAAAATATAAAAGCGGGTTGCCCCCGGATAAAAATAGTGATTACAAGAAGCACCCGTCGGTGGTCGCCCTGTCGTCGTCGCTGCCGCCACTCGTCGGGGTAAGAGGAAATGGTTGTTGGAAGAGCTGGAACTATATGAAGTACCACTCAACACCATGAACGGAGGCCACCATTGGAATCATTGGCCCAGAAATAGTCGGTCTATAGCTCGTTGTCGCCGGCTGGCCACCGGAAGCCACCCCACGCGCTACACGCGCCACCGTCTGTGTGTGGACTGGTAGGCAGGGCGAGTGCACACTGCCTTCCAGTGCACCCTGCCGCATTGGATCCCTGTCGGCGGGTGCATACAGCCTATCCTGCACTTGTGCCGCATCGGAAAGATAGGGACTTTGAACGGCCTTTTGACCCGTTGACCGCCTGTTGACTTTTTTAGAGGACCCTACCTAGGGGTTTCTCGATGTTTTGGATCCAGTGGGCTAGTCTGTTTCACCAAATTCGAACCCGGTAAGCTATTTTTGAACATTTAACCTCGTGAATTGCTTAGTGACTATGAGAAATTAATGCAAGTTGTATTTGTATTTATTCGAGGAATATTTCAGAGCAAATATCAGGATAAGAAGATAAGCTGGGAATCTCGAATGAGGAATTAGCAGTATTTCTCTTAAAGTTAGTACACCTCGAACTCCAAAATGCTTCATAAGCATCATAAGTGTAATTGCCTTGCATGTTAGTGGTTGCAAATTAGGAGATGAGTAATAAGCACATGTTGATACTGATAGTCCAAGGCTTGGTAATTATTGAGATGCTTGATGAGCTTAAGAATGTCTGAGTCTGTTATGAGCTTTAGAGGCTGTGTAGGATTGCCTGAATATCTGTATGATTATCTGATTGGTTGACTGATTGATATATGATAATGCCTTGTGTGTTACCTGAATAAATTAATATGATCGATTGAATACTGGTTAGAGACAATACTAACAAATATTCGATTAAATGTTTAAAAATTCGCTAATTAATAATGAATGGTTTAAATGCGCTAGCAATAAACCATAATGGCTTCCATAAGTTTTATGGGTAGAATAGGGCCCTATAATTAATATTAATGCCGCCAAGCTTAATGGCCTATAATGCTAGTTAAAGATGCGGGTTGTAATGGACTAATACCGATAAATACTCGATAAAATGCTTATGAAACCGGTAATGCTAAGCCAACTAATATTCCTTGAACATATTGTCAATGAAATCATGTAACGAACCCAAATTTTCGGGTCATTAATTTTGGTTGTAATCCGGGTTCGAGTATTTGAATATTGATAATTAAATTGGAGTTTAAAAGTTCAATTAAAAGGGATTTAAGGACTAAAGTGAAAGAGAAAATAAAAGTGACTCAAAAGTGAAAATAAGGAGCAAGATGAGGATTTATAAATTGATTTTACCCTTTTGTTGGGATATTTTGAAATAAAGTTGGCTGGTAGTGGGGAAGAAAGAGAAAAAGAGGGGGAAATATTAAAGAGGAGAGAGAAAATATTGGGTTTTAGAGAGAGAAAGTGCTCAAAGGGATTTTCGCCGCTAACCACGCTGTCGTTGACGAAACCACTGACACCATCGGAAGCGCCTCGTCGAGATGCACCCATCGGTGGTCGCCCTGTAATAACCCAATTTTTGGCTAGTGACCAAAATGTAAATTTTGAAAGTTTTGTGGCTAAAGTATAAACTTTGGAAAAGTTTAGGGACCAAAGTGTAATTTTCAAAAGTTGTGTATTTTAAGCCCGTAAATGAATAGTTTACCCCCAAGAATAACGTTTCTGTGTTATCTGGATTTTTCGTACGGAGTTTGTATTAATGGCTATATAGCGACAAAGTTTAGAAAAATATTCGGATAATCAGATCGAATCGAATATCCAGGATATTTTGAAGGATGATAAGGAAAGGTTAATTATGTTATTTTACATGTCTAATATATTTTCTTTGTGTTGGAAGAATATGAACCCTTGGATTTAAGTTGATTTTCTATGTTAAATATGAGCCGTTGGATGAAAAATGGCAAGATCGTAATTTTGGAAAAAATTACAAGGGTAATGTTGGTAAACTACTAACTCAAGATTAAATCTAGGCTATTGGATGAAGGATGATGATATGTGGTACATTATGGATTCATTGGGTTTGAGGGCAAAATGGTTATTTCACTATTTGGAGGATTTTCGATAATTATCAGAATAATAGACTGAGTTAGGAAAATTCAGTCTAAGTCCTTAAGAAAGGAAGTTTTTATGAGATAATAGTATCTATTTTTTTGAATATGGAAATATAGAATTTTTGAAATAGATCCGATAGCTCGGTAAAGGTAAAATCGTAGAAGTATTTAGTGAATATCGGGAAATCAGATTGAATTGAAATTTTAGAGGTTGTTCTATAAGCCATGGAAAACCATAAAACGATATTTATGGAATAGTGGCTGGTTGAGAAGGAACTAATTTAGTTAAATTATAATGGAAAGACAATTTTGAAACAAACTAGTAAATAAAGACTAGTTGTAGGGCAAATTGGTCACTTGGCAAGGATGGTAATTTTGAAATATTTTTAAAATGTTGAGGAAAATTTTGGAAGATAAAATATACATGGATTTAATCTTGGCCCTTGATTAAATTAGCCATTGGATTTAAAGGCTAAATTGGTAATTCCACTATTTAAATGAATTTAAAATTCATTTAATAGTTACAAGTGTAAAATAATAGAAAAAGATGAACAAATATTTTATTTTCTTCATGTGATTAATGAAGTCAAGTCCTAATCAAAGAAGGTTCGAGGTTCTATGAAAGAAAATATCGAACTAAGATTTAATGAGGCATTATGTTAAGTGGCCAAGGTGAGTGCAATGTATACATAACATGATATATGGATGTTTTATACATCATTAGGAATACATGCGATGAGTCTACCTTATTTATTTTGGCATGATATTTATGTCATAATCATATATTTGACATGTTCTAAATATGTCAAAAGTTGAATATAAATGCATGGATCACTAGTTATATATGATATTGTATTATGAATGTTATTTCGGGTATGAACTGCCCAATGTTAAATTATGTTGATATACATTACCATGGATGAAATAAATATGGAAAATATGCCCAAGTAAGTCATTGAGGAACAGGGTATAGTTGGCATGCCATAGAGTCCAGTAGCACGTTGCATACTCGGTTTAGCACTATAGTGTATATAAAGGACACTTAGTGTATATGGTTAGCACGACCTTACGTGCGGATGGTTAGCACGACCTTACGTGCAGATGGTTAGCACAACCTTATGTTGTGGTTTTGACTCGTGTACCCAGGGTCCTCATAGGGTTATATTTGGGCTATGTTTTGTTGGTTAATAAAAGATAAACAGGTGAAAAAGCTTATGATCATTTGGAATAAATGGCAAGTATATTGGTAAGAAATTTTTATCTGATTCGTATTATGTTAATAAATGATTAACATGATGGTAATACATGTCTAGTGATCATGATGCATTTATGCATATATGGCACTTTATGATAAATAGACAAGCGTGAAAGTTTGTTAGCATTAGCATGTAGTAAATCATTACCAATGCAACACAAAGGTAAGTATATTGGCATATTTGTATCATGTTATATAAACATAGCCATGAAGTCAAACAAAATTTAAATTATTGTTATTAACTTCCTTTATTGCCTTACTAAGTTTGTACTTAGCGTGTGTTTGATTGTGCACACGTAGGTAAATCAAGAAGAGAGTGAGAAGATCATTGCATCAATATTGGAGAGCTCAACAGGTAATGACATTAATGACATCCTAATTGAGGTTTGATTATTATAGTGGCATGTACACTTGCTAAACCTAATTGAGTTGTTATTGGCCTTTAAAGTTCGTTATGGTTTCATATTAATTGGCATCTCTGGAAAGATTCAAAGTTAAGAGTAACCACAGGTGATGAGTTGCATGTTAAGATTATGGAGAGCATGTATATTTGAGGATAGTAAAGTTGTGACATTCCTGATTTGTATTCGTCGTATAGATACGTAAAGGGGTGTTACATTTATTGGTATTAGAGCTACATGTTTAGCCGGTTCTGGAGTTAAACGAAGTATGGTAAAGGTCAAAAGTGTATACATGCCAGTAGGATGTCAGAATTACTGATGATTTTACTTGTTTGAATGGATGCAATTGCTTACTTCATTATGATAATAATGTTAAATTCCAATGTGTGACGGTAAAAGAATCGTATTAGGTGTTTAGGCAAGTAGATCAATAAGAGATTCACGAGCATGATAAGGTTAATAATAATATTCTACCCTCAGCTTAGTATGGTGCAGAGGCACCAGAGTAACATGACATACATGTTATGGATTAAGAGCTTTTCTTCTAGGCATTAGATGCGATCATGAATCAGCCTGCTTAGACACCGATTGCAAAACAATTGAGAGTTCTGACACACTAGATTTTCAGAAAGATATTAATAGAGATCCTATGATTGTTAATATATGGTTTAATGATATAAAAGTTATGTTGAAGGAACTCTGTACTGATGATTTGAGGAGACTCAAAGAAAAGTATTATCTCATCTGAAAGGATTAGACCCGTATTTGATAAAGTAATGTTACGGTACATACTCAAAAGTCTATTAACTAGATGTTCTTTCTTTGAGTGTTCCATAACAAAGTTTATCCTAGAGATACAATAGAGTTTCTTGCATCTTAATTAGGGCAATTTGAATATTTACGGGTATGCGTGCAAGTTTAATAAACTAAGTTGATTTGCTTCTAAACTGCTTCCTACAGATAGAAAGAGAGCTTGTTCTGACAGCTCATAGAGGGTTGAAGGTCAGGAACAAAGAAGTACTGACAGCCCTATGTATTTTAAAATTCCATGAAGCAGTAAATTATGACGAATGCAATGCAAAGGGTTCAGAATGAGAAAATATCTAAACAATGGTCACAACTCGTAAAGAGAAATAATGAATCATTATTTATTTCGCCACTTCTAAAAATTGGTGAGGATTCCTGGGAAAGATATCAAACTGAATTTATTACATAGTTTCACTAAGAGATCGAGACAAGGAAAATAAGGAACTCTCTGACGTTTATAATTAATGTTGGAGATTCAAGAAAACCACAAAACCAATCATATGAGTGTTGTGATAATTGGCATGCAGAGTTTTTATTGGAATTTGTTACCAATGTGAAAAATTATTTAACTTATGCTATGGATACTGAGCATCAAGGGTAAGCTGGGAGAGTATTCCTATTGTTTGTGAGTTTTAAATGGGTTGCCCAAAAGGAGCTGACAGGCTTGACGCTTAATTGAGAGGCTAAGTTTAGGATTGGATTTAATCTAATATGGGACCTATATCGATTGCACTCTACAAAATGGCTCTTACTAGATTGAGAAAGCTAAAGACCTAGTTGCAAGAGTCATTAGATTGAGGTTTTATACGACCCAGTATATAACCTTAGGAAGCTCTAGTGATGTGAGTTAAAGAAGCAGTAATATTCATCTAAGATTAAATTATGATTACATTATTACCAGTAGAATAAGATTTGATAGTAGCACTAGTATTAGTGCAGTATGAATCTAGTAAGGATTCTACCTTATTCAATAATACGTCCCATAATAGGTTGGTATGTGTAGTGATGTAATAAGGCTAAAGTAGTAGTTGATGTATTTAGCCAAAAGTTGTTCTTTGCCTTATAAGCATTAAATGCCCTATTATCTTTGGAGGAAAATAGTGTATTGATTACACAGCTTCAGCTCAAGTCTACTTTGACAAATCGGGTCAAAGATTTACAGATGAAAGATAAGATATGTATGGAAAGAATTCAGTAAAGTGAAAAGGGAAAATTAAAGATTTCGATGTTAAGTTTAAAGGATGTTCATATTATCAAGGGGTAATTTATATCCCCGATGATAATGAGTTAAAAAGAGAACTAAAAGATGATTGAATCTAATTTATTTCAGGATGCAGAGAATAAAGTAAGAATGGTTCGAAGCAATCTAGAATTGCTTTAGAATGATGGATATTATTTTCTGATCTTGAAAGAAAAGATATTTAATATGAAGTTAAGGATAAATTATTCCTTAAAAGTTTCACCTTGGAAGGAGGTGTTATGGTTTGGGCAAAAAGGGAAGTTGAGTCTGAGATTTATTGGACCATATAAGATTGTGAAAAGAATTGGTCCAGTGGTTTATTAGCTAGTCATACCTCCGAAAATAGACAAGATTCATAATATATTTCATGTATCGATACTCAAGAAAGTATCGATCAGATCCTTTACATATTATTACCCCGTAAGGAATAAAGATTCAACCAGTTTGATTTATGAGGAAAAATTGGTGAAATAGTGGAACATGGAGTTAAAGAATTAAGAAATAAGATGATCTCGCTTGTTAAAGTTCTTTGGCAAAATTATGAAGTCGAAAAACCGACTTGGAAAAGAGAAAAAGATATGAGAAAGTAGTTTTCTCACTTTTTGAATCAGGTACGTATTAAAAATTCGAGGACGAATTTTCTTAAGGGGGAGAATTGTAATATCCCAATTCTTGGCTAGTGACCAAAATGTAAAATTTTAAAGTTTTGTGGCAAAAGTATAAATTTTGGAAAAGTTTAGGACCAAAGTGTAATTTTCAAAAGTTGTGTATTTTAACCCCATAAATGAATAGTTTACCCCCAAGAATGACATTTCTATGTTATCCGGATTTTTTGTACGGAGTTTGTATTAATGGCTATAAAGCGATAAAGTTCAGAAAAATATTCGGATAATCGGATCGAATCAAATATCCAGGATATTTTGAAGGATGATAAGGCAAGGTTAATTATGTTATTTTACATGTCTAAGATATTTTCTTTGTGTTGGAAGAATATGAACCCTTGGATTTAAGTTGATTTTCCATGTTAAGTATGAGCCGTTGGATGAAAAATGGCAATATCGTAATTTTGGAAAAAATCACAAGGGCAAAGTTGGTAAACTACTAACTCAAGATTAAATCTAGGCTATTGAATGAAGGATGATGATATGTGGTACATTATGGATTCATTGGATTTGAAGGCAAAATGGTTATTTCACTATTTGGAGGATTTTTTATAATTATCAGAATAATAGACTGAGTTAGGAAAATTCAGTCTAAGTCCTTAAGAAATGAATTTTTTATGAGATAATAGTATTTATTTTTCTGAATGTGGAAATATAGAATTTTTGAAATAGATCCGATAGCTCAGTAAAGGTAAAATCGTAGTAGAAGTATTTAGTGGATATCAGGAAATCGGATTGAATTGAAATTTCATAGGTTTTTCTATAAGCCAAGAAAAACCATAAAATGATACTTATGGAATAGTGGCTGGTTGAGAAGGAACTAATTTATTTAGATTATAATGGAATGACAATTTTGAAATGTTGAGGACGTTTTTGGAATATGAAATATACATGGATTTAATCTTGGGCCTTGGTTTTAGATGAGATTAAATTAGCCATTGGATTTAAAGGCTAAATTGGTAATTTCACTATTTAAATGAATTTAAAATTCATTTAATAGTTACAAGTGTAAAATAATAGAAAAAGATGAACAAATATTCATCTTTTTCCAGCCATGTACCATGGGAGCTAGAGGAAAGAAGAAAAAAATATTCCAAGCTCGATTTAAGCCCCAAATCTTGGTTTTAAGGTAATCTTCCGAACTACAAAGTTGTTCACCTCTTCGATCTCTATCTATTGATGTAAATTATTCATGGATTTCATGCTTGATTGATGAGACTTGATGTGAGAGAAAAATTAGGGTTTATGTTCAAATTGGGGGTTTTATGATATTATGAATCTATGTTCGATTTTTTGTTGAAATCAAGCAAGAATGATGTTGGATTTATGTTTTTGAGTTGTGATTTAAACCCTAAACAATTTAGCAACCTTGAAGAAGATTAGGGTTTAGGGATCCAACCTTAAACTAGGGTTTATGATGATGAGTTAGTAATCTTGCAAGCTTGATTTGTTGTTTGGAATCAAAACCCTAAATTTAAACCCTAAAAGACTAATTCAGCAAAGTGTTAAAGTTAGGGATTCAATTCTGATTTTTAGAATTTGAAATGTATTATGTTATTAATGATGTTAGAGACATGAAAATGAAGTTAGAATGCTAAACCGACGATTAATCGCTTTAGTGACCATTTTGACAATTTGTCAAACTTGAATGGTCTGTTCGGTAAAGAGGATATGTAGAAGGAGTAAATCTGATTTTTAGTTAAAATGATGGAATTAAGGTAGTAATATTGATTTGAGGACTAATTTGCAAAGTTAAGAAGCTTGAATCCATGTATTGGAAATTTGGTGACCTTTTTGACAAATCAAGAGAAATTAGGGGAGTAAAGGTTTAAGCTTATTTTGATGAAGGATGTAAAGAGAACATATGAATACAAGCTTTATTCTAGCCATTTGAAGTAAAGTGATGAGACTAAATTGACAAGTAGAGAAATAAGGAGAAGTTGGTGTAAATTAGAAGTTACTCATGGAAAGTTATGTTGGAATTTGAATTATGGCAGTAAGTTTAAAAATTTGCCATAAATTCTACAAAAATAGTCAGATGATGAATTTTATACCGTTGTAAAGATTTGTTAGTCTAGTTTTGTTGAAAAATGATTTCGAGTTTCGAGTTAAAAAGATATAAATTTTTAATCGAATGAAGGTCAGAAAAAATTACAGAGCAGTTTCTGCCTGGACAGCTCTGTGACTTGAATATAAGGAATTTTCATAATTTTTGTAGATTTTATTAATTTATGTGGCTTATACCGTTAGAATCGTTATCGAATCTAGTTTCTCCAATATAACGTAAATTAAGATCCAGTATGTATTTTGTCTTGTATAAGTAAATCTTTGAAGGTAGCGCAAGCTGTCAGAAAATGGAATTTGAAACACTTTATTTTTAAATGTTAGTTAGCAATCTCGGAAGAATTATTGGAAGTTCAAATTGGTCACTAGGGACCATAATGAGTTTTGAACAGTACAAGGAAGAAAGGAAAAATATTTAGAAATTTTTTATTCGAATGATTATATTAGACAACATGTTTAAGTTAATATTAGATTTGAATCTAACAAATATTTTATTTTATTCATGTGATTAATGAAGTCAAGTCCGAATCAAAGAATGTTCGAGGTTCTATGAAAGAAAAGATCGAACTGCATTGTGTTAAGTGGCCAAGGTGAGTGCAATGCATACATAACATGATATATGGATGTTTTATACATCATTAAGAATACTTGTGATGAGTCTACCTTGTTTATTTTGGCATGATATTTATGTCATAATCATATATTTGACATGTTCTAAACATGTCAAAAGTTGAATATAAATGCATGGATCACTAGTTATATATGATGTTCTATTATGAATGTTATTTCGGGTATGAACTGCCCAATGTTAAATTATGCTAATATACATTGCCATGGATGAAATAAATATGGAAAATATGCCCAAGTAAGTCATTGAGGGACAGGGTATAGTTGGCATGCCATAGATTCCAGCAACGCGCTGCATAATCGATTTAGCACTATAGTGTATATATAAAGGAAACTTAGTGTATATGGTTAGCACGGCCTTACGTGCGGATGGTTAGCACAACCTTACGTTCAATTTTGACTCGTGTACCTAGGGTCCTCATAGGCTTATATTTTGGGCTATGGTTTGTTGGTTAATAAAAGATAAACAGGTGGAAAAGCTTATGAGCTTTTGGAATAAATGGCAAGTATATTGGTAAGAAATTTTTATCCGGTTCGTATTATGTTAATATATGATTAACATGATGGTAATACATGTCTAGTGATCATGATGCATTTATGCATATATGGCACTTTATGATAAATAGACAAGCGTGAAAGTTTGTTAGCATTGGCAATGTAGTAAATCATTACCAATACAATACAAAGGTTAGTATATTGGCATATTTGTATCATGTTATATAAACATAGCCATGAAGTCGAAAAAAAATTAAATTATTGTTATTAACTTCCTTTATTGCCTCACTAAGTTTGTACTTAGCGTGTGTTTAATTGTGCACACGTAGGTAAATCAAGATGAGAGAGAGAAGAGCATTGCATCAATATTGGAAAGCTCAACATGTAATCACAGTAATGACATCCTAATTGAGGTTTGATTATTATAGTGGCATGTACACTTGCTAAACCTAATTGAGTTGTTATTGTCCTTTCAAGTTCGTTATGGTTTAATATTAATTGGCATCTCTGGAAAGATTCAAAGTTAAGAGTAACCACATGTGATGAGTTGCATGTTAAGATTATGGAGAGCATGTATATTTAAGGATAGTAAAGTTGTGACATTCCTGATTTGTATTCGTCGTATAGATACAAAAAAGGGTGTTACACGCCTCGTCGTCGCCACAGCCACTCACTAGGGTAAGAGGAAATGGTGGTCAAAGGAGCTGGAACGGCTTGAAGTAGCACTCAACACCGTGAACGGAGGTATCGTTGGTATCACTAGCCTAGAAACATTCAATTTGGAGCTTGCCATTGCTGGCCGGCCACTGGAAGCCGCCCCACGCGCCTCCGCCTGTGCGTGGGCTGGTAGGCAGGGCGGGTGCATATTGCTTTCCAGTGCACCCTGCCGCACTAGATCCCTGCCCATGGGTGCATACAGCCTATCCTACATCTGCACCGCACTGGATCGCTAGGGACTTTGACCGTCCTTTTGACCCGTTGAATTTTTTGGGGGCCCTACCCAGGGTTTTCTTGACGTTTCGGATCCAATAGCGCAGTCCGTTTTGCCAAATTCGAACTCGGTAATCTATTTTTGAGCATTTGAACTCGTGAATTGCTTAGTGAGTATGAGAAATTAATACAAGTTGTTTTGTATTTATTTGAGGAATATTATGGAGTAAATTTCGGGGCAAACGGAGTAGCTGGGAATCTCGGGTGAGGAATGAAAGATATTTCGCTTAAGGTTACT
Organism: Hibiscus mutabilis; assembly: GCA_019671005.1. NCBI lineage: Eukaryota > Viridiplantae > Streptophyta > Magnoliopsida > Malvales > Malvaceae > Hibiscus > Hibiscus mutabilis. The sequence continues at coordinate 35,261,055 of CM033736.1, forward strand.
ATACCTTGAACTCTGAAATGCTTCATGAGCATTATAAGTGTAATTGCCTTGGATGTTAGTGGTTGCAAATTAGGAGATGAGTAATAAGCATGTGTTGATACTGATAGTGCTAAGCTTGGTAATTTTGAGATGCTTGACGAGCTTAAGAATGTTCGAGTCTGTTATGAGCTTTAGAGGTTGTGTAGGATTGCCTGAATATCTGTATGATTATCTGATTGGTTGACTGATTGATATATATTGATGCCTTGTGTGTTAGCTGAATAAATTAATATGATCGATTAAATACTGGTTAGAGACAATACTAATAAATATTTGATTAAATGCTTAAAAAATTGGTAATTAATATTGAATGATTTAAATGCGCTAGCAATAAACCATAATGACTTCCATAAGCTTTAGGGGTAGAATAGGGCCCCGTAATTAATATTAATGCCGCCAAGCTTAATGGCCTATAATGCTAGTTAAAGATAGGGGTTGTAATAATGGACTAATACCGACAAATACTTGATAAAATGCTTATAAAATCGGTAATCAACACTAACTGTTTAAAGGCCAGTTTAGGATGGAAATTAACGAATATGATTAATGAATCGATTATTACCATAATCAATGAGATAATTTGGATTAATGGAAATAGTTGATGGGAATGAATTATATACTTCTCCATAAAATGTAACAACTCGGTAATGCTTGCTTAGCTGTGATAGAAACAATACGAACCCGTGGTGGGTCATATGACATTGTGTGCCAGGTAGGACACTTGTATGGATCCTTGGTGGATCATATGTGGTTGTGCCATATGTGGGCACTTGATTGGTTACGAGTTTTTGTTTGGTGGGATCCGGATACCCAGTGAAAGAGTGTTGCAACACCATGGTTATGATACTGAATGGAGGTTACCGATGCTATGTGACCCGGGCCTCATTCGTAGATACTCGATGAGGGATTTCGAGTATGGGTGTATGTTTCGATTCTATGTGACCCGAACTCACCCTAAGTGTAGATGCTCGAGGATGATTCTGAGCAGGAGGGTGTATGTTCTGATACTATGTGATCCGGCCTCATCCAGGGTGTATGTTCTGATGCTATGTGACCCAGCCTCACCCGGAGTGTATGTACCAATGCTTTGTGACCCGGCCTCACTATAGATTCGTGTTATTGTTGTTGATGTTGTTTTTGACTCAGTGATCTATTGAAATCTCAGGCTTGGTTGGGCCTTGTGTGCCATGATTGATGATTGTTATGATGTTAGCATGTGTTTAAGCGGCTGTGGTAGCGCCACATATTTATTTATCTCTTCTTATTGCTCGTACTAGTTTGCATGCTTATGTTTATACTTAGCATGAAGTATTGTAGAGTAGATGGTACCACTAAGCTTTGTTAGCCCAACACTCAGAATTGATGTTTTCGTGCGTAGGTTGATCGCGGGATCGAAGAACACTGTTTGTACGGGATTCCAGTAAGCGGCGTTGTCAGAGTATGATACTTATATTTAGTGGGTTGTGTATTCATAAAACCTTACGTGTATGAGTCTGTAATGCTTATTTTGAATTCTTATTAATCAAGACAAATGTTTAAATGTTTTATTTAATTGGAGCTCCTTGTAACGTTTTAATCATTTATACATTTATTTTGAATCGTGGTCTTTAAATGTTTTTGAAAAGTATTTTATTGGGCTAAACCAAGTTGAGAAATTTTATGATTTTGGTTTGGGCTTTAGGCCCAAATGTGACATCCGGGTCGAGGGTGTGACAAATCATCCTTCCATTAGAGTAGTTGTAATATCCCAATTTTGGTTAGTGACCAAAATGAAAATTTTGAAAATTTTGGGGTTAAAGTGTAAACTTTGGAAAAGTTCAGGGACCAAAGTCTAATTTTCAAAAGTTATGTATTTTAATCCCGTAGATGAATAGTTTACCCCCAAGAATGACGTTTTCGTGTTACCCGGATTTTTTGCACGGAGTTTGTATTAATGGCTATAAAGCGATAAAGTTCAGAAAAATATTCGGATAACCAGATCGAATCGAATATCCAAGATATTTTGAAGGATGATAAACCAAGGTTGATTATTTCATTTTGCATGTCTAAGATATTTTCTTTGTGTTGGAAGAATATGAACCCTTGGATAAGTTGATTTTTCATGCTAAATATGAGACGTTGGATGAAAAATGGCAAGATCATAATTTTGGAAATTCACAAGGGCAAAATTGGTAAACTACTAACTCAAGATTAAATCCAGGTCATTGGATGAAGGATGATGATATGAGGAACATTATGGAAATATAGAATTTTCGGAATAGATCTGATAGCTCGGTAAAGGTAAAATCGTAATAGAAGTATTTTGTGAATATCGAGAAATTGGATTGAATTGAATTTCAGAGGTTATTCCATAAGCCATGGAAAATTATAAAATGATATTTATGAAATAGTGGCCGGTTGAGAAGGAACGAATTTAGTTAGATTATAATCGAATGGCAATTTTGAAACAAACTAGTAAATAAAGACTAGTTGGTGGGCAAATTAGTTATTTGGCAGTGATGGCAATTTTGAAATATTTGAAGTTACAAAGGCCATTGTTGGAAGAAGAAAATTAAAGATTAAATCTTGGCCCTTGATTGATGATAAAATCAATCTCAACCGTTGGATAAAAGGGCACTTTTGTAATTTCCTTATATGAATGATTTTAAAATTCATTTATATAATACAAGTGGCATAATTGGAGAGATTTAAATTAAAAGGCCAAAAGATGAAGCCTTCTTCATCTTTCACATTTTCAAAAATATGGGGAAAAAGGGGAAAATTTTCCAACCTTGATTCAAGCCCCGAAATTCGATTTTCAGGTAATCTTTCGAACTGCAAAGTTATTCTACTCTTCAAGTTCTATCTTTTGATGTACTTAATTCATAGAATACATGCTTGATTGATGAAAATTTTATATGAGAAGGAAATAAGGGTTTATGAACAAAATTGGGGCTTTTGAGATTTTTTGATTCCATGGTTGAATTTGAGTTGGAATCAAGCTTATACGATGTTAAAATCATGTTATTGAGTTAGGATTTAAACCCTACATATTTAGGTTTGTATGGAGAAGATTAGTGTTTATGGATTTAAGTCTAACTTAGGGTTTATGGATTTAAGTCTAACTTAGGGTTTGTGATGTTGGATTAATGATGTAGTAAGCTTGATTTGTTGATTGGAAGCAAAACCCTAAGTTAAATATATATAGGGACCAATTCGGCAAGCTTCAAAGTTAAAGGACTGAATCTGAATTTTATGAATTTGGAGTGTATTTATGTAATTAATGATGTTGGAGATGTGAAATTGATGTTAGAATGTTAAACCGATGTTGAATTGAATTAGGGACCATTTTGACAATTTGTCAAAAATCAAGTGACCAAATAGGAAATAAGTTCTTTCATGGGGATTAAATCTGATTTTTAGTTAAAATGATAGAATTAAGGTAGTAATGCTAATTTGAGGACTAAATTGCAAAGTTAAGAAGTTTGAATCCTTACCTTTTGCATTTTAGTGACTATTTTGGCAAAGAAAGAAAATTAGAAGGAATTATTTTGAATAATTATTTGATGAAGAAGATGATGAATTGATGGTTTGTAGCAAGTGATGGGACTAAATTGACAAGTAGAAAAATAAGAAGAAGTTTGTATAAATTAGAAGTTTATTATGGAAAGCTATGTAGAAGATTGAATTTTGGCAGTGACTTCGAAAATTCACCATAAATTCTAAAAAAATGGTTCGATGATGAATTTTATACCGTTGTAAATATTTTTTCGACTAGTTTCGTTTCCAACAAACGAAAACTGATTTTGAGTTCCGAGTTAAAAGATATGAATTTTTAATTGAATGAAGGTCAGAAAATTTACAGAGCAGTTTCTGTCAAAACAGCACTGTGATGGGAGTTTGAAGAATTTTCATAATTTTTGTAGATTTTATTAATTTATGTGGATTATACCGTTAGAACTGTTATCGAATCTAGTTTCTCTAGTATAAAGGAAAATAAGATCCAGTGTTTATTATGCCCTGTACAAGTAAATTTTGGAAGGTAGCGCAAGCTGTCAGAAAATGGAATCTGAAACATTTTGTATTAAATGTCAGTTAGCAAGCTCGGAAGAGTTAATGGAAGTTCAAATTGGTCACTAAGGACCATAATGAGTTTCTGAACAGTACAAGGAAGGGAGGAAAATATTTGGAAATTTTATATTCGAATGATTATATTAGACAACATGTTTAAGGTATTGTTAGATTTGAATCTAACAATTATTTTATTTTATTCATGTGATTAATGAAGTCAAGTCCGAATCAAAGAAGGTTCAAGGTACTATGAAAGAAAGGATCGATCTAGGACTTAGTGAGGCATTGTGTTAAGTGGCCCAGGTGAGTGCAATGCATACATAGCATGATACATAGATGTTTTATACATCATTAGGAATACTTGCGATAAGTCTACCTGGTTTATATACTAGCATGATATTTATGTCACTGATCACATGATTGACATATTTTAAATATGTCAAAGATTGAATATAAATGCATGTATCACTAGTTATATATGATGTTATTCTATGAATGTTATTTCGGGTATGAACTGCCAATGATAAATTATATTGATTACATTGCCATGGATGGAATAAATATGAAAATTATGCCCAAATAAGTCATTGAGGTACAGGGTATAGTTGGCATGCCATAGAGTCCAGCAGCACGCTGCATATTCGGGTATCCGGGATAACACTATAGTGTATATAAAGAACACTTAGTGCATGGTTAGCACGGCCTTATAAAGTGCAGAAATCGAGAGGTTAGCACAGCCTTATAAGTGTGCGGATGGTGGGCACAAACTTATGTGCATTAGCACTTCGGTGCATATTTGACTCGCGTACCCAGGGTCCTCAAGGTTTAATTTAGGCTATAAATTAATGAATAATAAAGGGAAAAATAGGTTAGGGAGTAGATGAACTCTCGGAGTAAATGACAAGTATATCGGTAAGAAATTTATATCAGGTTTATATTATGTTGATATATGATGGTATACTTATCTAGTGATCATGATGCATTTATGCATATAAAGCATGTTCTGACAAATGGACAAGCATGAAAATCTTATGACATTGGCATTTAGTAAATAATTACTAATGCAATGTGAAAATTGATGCATTGGCATATATCATGCTATATAAATGTAGCCATAAAGTTGAATAAATTTTAAATTATTATTAACTGCCTTTATTGCCTCACTAAGTTCATACTTAGCGTGTGTTTGATTGTACACACGTAGGAAAATCAAGATGAGAGTGAGAAGAGCATTGCATCAATATTGGAAAGCTCAACAGGTAATCACAGTAATGACATCCTAATTGAGGTTTTATTATTATAGTGACATGTATACTTGCTAAACCTATTCGATTTGTGATTGGCCTTTATAGTTGTTATGGTTTCATTATAATTGGCATTTCTAGAAAGATTCAAAGTTAAGAGTAAACTCAGGTGATGAGTTGCATACTAAGATAATTGATTTATGATTGGAACTCGAATAAATAATTTAAGTCGATTTTAAATAAAGTTAAGAGTGCTTAGGCTAGAGAAATTTTAGGATGGGTGACCATTGAGAAGTTTTCTAAAAATTTTAAATTACCCTAATTTTTTATTAAAGAAGTCGTAACATTTTCGACTCGTACACGGTGTACGAATACGGGAAAGGGGGGTTAAATTTACTGGTATCAAAGCTACATGTTTAGCCGGTTCTAGAGTTAAACGAAGAATGGTAAAGGTCAAAAGTGTTTACATGCCACTAGGATGTCAGAATTACTGATGATTTTACTTGTTTAAAGTTAAATTCCAATGTATGGGGGTAAAAGAATCGTGTCAGGTGTTTAGGCGAGTGAATCAATAAGAGATTCACGAACATGATAAGGTTAATAATAATATTTTACCCTCAGCTTAGTATGGTGCAGAGGCACTAGAGTAACATAATATGCATGTTCTGAATTAAAAGCTTTTCTTCCAGACATTAGATTTGATTATGAATCAGCCTGCTTAGGCACCGATTGCAAAAGAATTGAGAGTTCTGACACACTAGATTTTCAGAGAGATATTGAGGAAGATCCTATGATTGTTAATCTATGGTTTAAGGATATAAAGGTTAGGTTGAAGAAACTCTGTATTGATGATCAGAGGAGACTAGAAAAATAAAGTAGTATTTCATCTAAAAGGATTAGACCCGTATTTGATAAAGTAATGTTACGGTACATACTCAAAAATCTTTTAGCTAGAAGTTCTTTCTTTGAGTGTTCCGTAACAAAGTTTATTGTAGAGATGCAACAAAGTTTTTGCATCTTAATTTGGGCAATTGGATTATTACAGATATGGGTGTAAGTTTAATAAACTAAGCTGCTTTGCTTCTAAACTGCTTCCTACAAACAAAAAGAGAGCATGTTATGACAACTCATAGAGGGTTAGAGGTCAGGTACAAAGAAGCACTGACTGCCCTATGTATTTCAAAATTCTATGAAGCAGTAAATTATGTTGAATGCAATGGAAAGGGTTTAGAATGAGAAAATATTTAAATAGAGGTCATAGCTAGTAAAGAGGAATAGTGAATCATTATTCATTACATCACTTCTAAAAAGTGGTGAGGATTCCCGGAAAAGATATCAAGCTGAATTTATTACACAGTTTCGCTAAGAGATCGGGATAAGGAAAATTAAGAACTCCTTGACATTTATAATTAATGTTGGAGATTCAAGAAAACCCCAAAACCAATCATGTGAGTGTGGTAATAATTGACATGCATGAGTATGCAGAGTTTTTATTGGAATTTGTTACCAATGTGAAAATGATTTAACTTATGCTATGAATACCGAGCATCAAGGGTAAGCTGGGAGAGTATTCCTATTGTTTGTAAGTTTTAAATGGGTTGCTCAAGAGGAGCTATCAGGCTTGATGCTTGATCGAGAGGCTAAGTTTAGGATTGGATTTAATCCAATATTGAACCTATATTGATTATACTCTACAGAATGACTCTTACTAGATTGAGAAAGCTAAACATCTAGTTGCGAGAGTCATTAGATGAAGGTTTTATACAACTTGGTATATCACCTGAGGAAGCTTCAGTGATGTTAGTTAAAGAAGCAATAATGTTCCTCTAAGGTTAAATTACGATTATATTATTACAAGTAGAAGAAGATTTGATAGTAGCACTAGTATTAGTACAATATGAATATAGTAAGGATTCTGCCTTATTCAAAAATACGTCCCATAACATGTTGAGATGTGTCTTGATGTAATAAGGCTAATATAGTAGTGATGTAGCCAAAAGTCATTCTTTGACTTATAAGCATTAAATGCCTAATTATCTTTGGAGGAAAATAGTGTATCGATTACATAGTCTCAGCTCGAGTTTACTTTGAAAAATAAGATCAAAGATTTAGAGATGAAAGATAAGACATATCTGGAAAAAAATTTAGTGAGGTAAAAAGGGAAAATTAAAGATTTTAGTGTTAAGTCTAAAGGATGTTCATATTATCAAGGGATAATTTATATCCCCGATGATAATGAGTTAGAAAGAGAACAAAAAGGTGATGAATTTGATTTGATTCAGTTCAAGATATGGAGAATAAAGTAAGAATGGTTTGAAGCAGTTTTAGAATTGCTTTAGAATGATGGATATTATCTACTGATCTTGAAAGAAAAGATACTTATATGAAGTTAAGGATAAAGTATTCCGTAAAAGTTTCACCTTAGAAAAAGGTGTTATGGTTTGGACAAAAAGGGAAACTGAGTCTGAGATTTATTAGGCCTTATAAGACTGCGAAAAGAGTTGGTCCTGTGGCTTATTAGTTAGCCTTACCTCCAGAAATGGACAAGATTCATAATGTATTTCATGTATCGATGCCCAAGAAGTATCAATCAGATCCTTTATATATCATTACCCCGAAAGGAATAAAGATTCAACTAAACTTTATTTATGAGGAAGAATCGGTAAAGATTTTGGCACATGGAGTCAAAGGACTAAGAAATCAGATGATCTCGCTTGTTAAAGTTCTTTAGCAAAATTTGGAAGTTAAAAAAGCAACTTTGGAAAGAGAAAAAGATATGAAAGTAGTTTCCTCACCTTTTTGAATCAGGTACGTAGTAAAAATTTGAGGACAAAATTTCTTAAGGGGTAGAATTGTAATATCCCAATTTTTGGTTAGTGACCAAAATGAAAATTTTGAAAGTTTTGGGGTCAAAGTGTAAACTTTGGAAAAGTTTAGGGACCAAAGTGTAATTTTAAAAAAGTTATGTATTTTAACCCCGTAAATGAATAGTTTACCCCCAATAATGACGTTTCCATGTTACCTGGATTTTTCGTACGTAGTAAATTTAATGGCTATAAAGCGATAAAGTTTAGAAAAATATTCGGATAATCGGACGAATCGAATATCTAGGATATTTTGAAGGATGATAAGCCAAGGTTGATTATGTCATTTTACATGTCTAATATATTTTCTTTGTGTTGGAAGAATATGAACCCCTGGATTTAAGTTGATTTTTTCATTCTAAAATTGAGCCGTTGGATGAAAAATGGCAAGATCGTAATTTTGGAAATTCACAAGGGAAAAGTTGGTAAACTACTAACTCAAGATTAAATCCAGGTCATTGGATGAAGGATGATGATATGAGGAACATTATGGAAATATAGAATTTTCGGAATAGATCCGATAGCTCGGTAAAGGTAAAATCGTAGTAGAAGTATTTTGTGAATATCGGGAAATCGGATTGAATTGAATTTTAGAGGCTATTCCATAAGCCATGGAAACTTATAAAATGATATTTATGGAATAGTTTCCGGTTGAGAAGGAACAATTTAGTTAGATTATAATGGAATGGCAATTTTGAAACAAACTAGTAAATAAAGACTAGTTGGATAAAAGATGGTCATTTTTGGAAGAAAAAAAAATAAAGATTAAATATTGGCCCTTGATTGATGATAAAATCAATCTCAACCGTTGGATAAAAGGGCACTTTTGTAATTTCCCTATTTGAATGAATTTAAAATTCATTTATATAATACAAGTGGCATAATTGTAGAGATTTAAATTAAAAGGCTAAAAGATGGAGCCTTCTTCATCTTTCACATTTTTTAAAATATGGGGAAAAAGGGAGAAAATTTCCAAGCTTGATTCAAGCCCCGAAACTCGATTTTCAGGTAATCTTTCGAACTGCAAAGTTATTCTACTCTTCAAGTTCTATATTTTGATGTACTTAATTCATGGAATACATGCTTGATTGATGAAAATTTTACATGAGAAGGAAATTAGGGTTTATGAACAAAATTGGGGCTTTTGAGATTTTTTGATTCCATGGTTGAATTTAAGTTGGAATCAAGCTTATATGATGTTAAAATCATGTTATTGAGCTAGGATTTAAACCCTACATATTTTGGTTTGTATGGAGAAGATTAGGGTTTATGGATTTAAGTCTAAATTAGGGTTTTTGATGTTGGATTAATGATCTAGTAAGCTTGATTTGTTGATTGGAAGCAAAACCCTAAGTTAAATATATATATATAGGGACCAATTCAGCAAGCTTCAAAGTTAAGGGATTGAATCTGAATTTTATGAATTTGGAGTGTATTTATGCAATTAATGATGTTGGAGATGTGAAATTGATGTTAGAATGCTAAATGTTGGAGATGTGAAATTGATGTTAGAATGTTAAACCGATGTTGAATTGAATTAGGGACCATTTTGAAAATTTGTCAAAAATCAGATGACCAAATAGGAAACGAGTTCTTACATGGGGATTAAATCTGATTTTTAGTTAAAATGATAGAATTAAGGTAGTAATGCTAATTTGAGGATGAAATTGCAAAGTTAAGAAGTTTGAATCCTTACCTTTTGCATTTTAGTGACTATTTTTGTAACACCCTCAATGTATATTCAATAATTAAATACACACTGAAGATGTTACTAAAGTTTTTAACTGATTTCCTGACTTATAAATATTTTTTATAAACCAGTTTAGTAAAATAACTTTTCCTCGATTTCATTGAATTATAAATCTGTCTAGTAACACCTAGTTTCAACCCTGAATTGATAAATAAATATTTAAGACAGTTATTAACTTGAAAATATAATTCAGGGTGTAAATTATGTGTTCTACTTAGACCCTTTCTTTGACTTAAAAATCGCTACTTGATTAGCATAAACTACATAATATTTATACCAATTCCATTTCTAAGAGTTTAAAACCATATCATTTATCCATAATACTTATCTTATAGGCCCATTTAAATAAGTAACGTAACTTATAAGTTCAGTAGTATAAAACAACTGCATATTTAAAAAATACGAGTACATGCCCACTAGTCTAGGATGTAAGTGTACATACTATTGCTTATAAGAGATAACTTGATTTCCAAAAGTGCAGCTCCTTCCTCAATACTATTAGCCCGATCGACCTACGTGTAATACGAATCACACGCTAAGTATAACTTATTGAGGCATAATTGTAATAATATGAACATTTAATATAAATACCATAGTCCTTGTAAATGGCAAGTAATATATCGTGCATATTTATTTCATCATTTATCATGGTAAATGAGAAACTAACTTATTTCAATGAATCATGGTTGCATGTATGTATGTTCAAAGTCATAACATGATTCTTTCTTTATCGGTGATAAATACGATAGACATACTGGTCTATTTACTTGATTAAAAGCATTTCCTGATTTATAGCCCAAAGTACAATTCATGTGATGTTATGGTACGTGAGTCATCATGAAATTGTAGTGTCTACGACGCCGTAGCGTCTACATCACCGTAGCGACTGAGATGAGTATGTGCTCGAGGACGCCATTTGCTCCTCATATGACACCTTAGTGTCTATCTCGACACCGTAGTGCCTACATTATCTCGGCACCGTAGTGTCTATGACGCAGCTGCTAGGACTCTATGGATATCCAACTATACCAAAACTTTCACACTAGTACTCGGGAAGAACAATATAATATATTCATAATCAATATCCAGTCCATCAATAATACTATCCATAATTAGATAATGGGCAGTTCATACCCAAAATCTGTAATCTGATTTATCTTAGATAAATCATTATACCATATCCAGATATCTCATATGCCATTTAATTTTCATGTCATTTGCATAATTTGATCAGCATACATTTTTCATTTATATTAAGGTCGACTTATCGCAAGTCGTCATATTTGTAACATGTCATACATGCATGTAATGCACTCACCTGGGCTATGAAAAATACTGGCCTCACTAAGTTAATCCACTACCTTTTCCTTGCCCTTTTATCTTGAGTTTCTTTGTCTTGCTCGGATGCTGCAAAATTACACATCGAACATATACAATATAAATGTTAGATTTTCTTGCATCTAACACCTTTTAACTATTAAATACTAGTACAAATATTCGAATATAAAAATTTTTCCAAAAATTTTCCCTTTTTCCCTCTTAGAAGCCGAATAGTTCAATTTGGTCCCTAATGACCATTTTGCAACTTTTGCAAATTATTCAAGCCCAAATCACAATTTCTCCGTAATTCTAACTTTCTCCACTAACTTTTACTCAATGCCCTTCAATCCACTAACTTTTTTAAAGTGACATTTTAGTCACTAATTCCACACAAAAGTCGGCAAACTTGTACTAATTTTTCAATCCAACATTTTTACCATTTTTCTCAAATTTTCCCTTCTATTTTGACCTTTGGCCGAAATGGTCACTAAACTTTTCCAATGTTGTTTTTCATTCAAACAACACTCTAATATGCTCAAAATAATTTTTTCCAACATATAATCTTCATTTCCAAGAATTAACAATTAAATCCCCAAATTCTTCCTACTTGGTAAATTAGGTATCTAAACTTTGCAATGACTTTATTTTAGTCCTAATGTCATAATCAAGCTTCTAAATTCATAATCTCTTCAAATCCACCATTAACATAATTTTCACAATATTTTCCCCAATTTACCAAACATGCCAAAATAGTAACTTAGGAAATTAGTTGAGAATTTTCCATTCTAAAATCAAAATCAAGCTTGTAGAATCATAAATCTTCCATATTCATCCTTAATTTCAAAACCCTAAATGAAACCCCAAATTCCAGGGTTAGGGTTTATGTCTTCAAACATGAAATTAATCCTAATTTAAGCTTGATTTCAACTTCACAACACTTAATTTGCTTAAATCAAACTTCAATTTCAACATAGAACTTGAAACCCTAATTTCTCTCTCATCAATATCATGAACAATTCTTTAAATTACCATGCAAAATTACTATAAAAAGAAAGAGCATGAAGCATAGATCAATTTTTCTCAAAGCAACATACCTTGATTCTAACTTTGGAGCATTCAATTTTGCCTAAGAAAATTTTATGTGTTTTTCCACTCTTTTTCTCTTGATTTTCGAAAGGTAGGAGAAAGATGAAAAAAAATTTGTTCATCTTTTTTTTATTTATGCCACATGTATAAAAAATGAATATTAAATTCATTTAATTCTTTAGGTCCAAATAATCCTTCAACTATATCTTATTTTCAAAATTGCCATCTTGTAAAATTGAAACTAAGTCTAGTTAGATTCTAACTAGAAACATTAAAATATTCATAAAATTAATATTTTATGAATTTTCCATGGCTTATGGAACTGTCTTTAAAATTCCAATTCGATCCGATTACCCGATAATCACATACTACGATTTTCCATTTTCTAAGCTATCGGGTAAAATATGAAATTATCATAATTCTGATCTCCATAAATAAATATTTTTGACATACAAAATATTCCTTAATTTTGTAAAAATCAAAATCTTGAAATTTTGACTCGGTCCAATATACTGATAATTTACCCGAAATCTTTATCGGATAAATTTCTCTTAATAATCCTTTTTCAGACATTGCTACGAATAATTTCAACTCGAACTGATTTCTTTTAATCAGACTCAATTACTGACATGAGACCTTCCCATAAGGTCACACATCCTAGTGCTACTCTAGCCTAAGCACGCTTAACTTTGCAGTTCGATCCGGGTATCTGAATTCCACTAAAACTTTAACTGTGATTTTCCAAATATTTGAAATATCAGATCAAACCAGTAATTATATATTCAATCCACATCAATAGGTGCTCTATCTATTTATGAAATAAAACACCTAACTTTTTGGAAATTATAACTTTGGTCCTTTAACTTTTCATATTTCGACTTGTACCATACAAGTTTTGAAAACTTATCATTTTGGTCACTAAACTTTAACCTTGAATTCCCATTCTAATTTTCCTTGGCTTATTACCAAGTTTTGCGAGTATCCTAATTTGCTTATCCTTTATCTCATGGTACTCTAAATTCTCAGAAATTCCTTTCCTAGAGTCCATAATTAAAGAAATCCTAACTTTTATATTTTATCATTTTAGTCACTAAGTTAGCTTTTAATCCCCTATCTTAGTGCTAAATGAATCTTAAGAAAATTCGTCCTCGAATTTTAAAACGTACCTGATTTAAATAGCTTCGGGTACTGCTTCCTCATTTTCTCCTTGGTTTCCCAAGTTGCCTCTTCCACTTTATGATTCCTCCAAAGGACTTTGACCAATGGAATTTTCTTATTCATCAACTCTTTAACTCCATAAGATAAAATCTCTACTGGTTCTTCTTCGTATGTTAAATCAGGTTGCAAGTCAATCTCTTCTGAAGTGATAACATGCGAGGGATCTGATCTATACCTTCACAACATAGATACATGAAATACATCATGGATCTTGCTCATCCCTGGAGGTAAGGCCAGTTGATAAGCCACTGGTCCAACTCTTTTGAGAACTTCATAAGGTCCAATGAATCTGGGACTTAATTTCCCTTTTCAACCAAAACTTAATACTTTCTTCCATGGTGAGACCTTCAGGAAAACTTTATCTCCAACTTCAAATTCAACATCCCTTATCTTTTTATCTACATATGCCTCTTGTCGATCCACGGCTGCTTTGATATTATTCTGAATAATCTTCACTTTATCTTCCATTTCTCAGGTTAAATCAATCCCACTCGTTTTTAGATCATTAAAAACATTTCGATCCTGTAATTCAAACCAATTAAGAGGAGTTTTGCACTTTCTTCCATAAAGTGCCTCAAACGGTGCCATTTTGATGCTTGTTTGGCAACTGTTGTTATATGCAAATTCAGCTAATGAAAAACACCTTTCCCATGATCCAGTGAACTCAATAATACAAGCTCGTAACATATCTCCTAAGATCTGGATCGTTCTTTCTGACTACCCGTATGACTGTGGATGAAATGTTGTACTACAATTTAGTTTAGTACCTAAAGCCTCATGTAATGCTCCCCAGAATCTAGAGGTAAATCTATGGTCTCTATCCGATACAATCGATACTGGTACACCATGTAGTCGTACTATCTTTCTGATATACTATTTTGCATACTTATCCATTGAATAATCCACCCGAATTGGAATAAAATGTGCAGACTTCGATAATCGATCCACAATGACCCATATTTAATCCTTTTTGCTGGGCGTAACTGGTAGTCCTGTTACAAATTCTATAGTCACTTTTTCTCATTTCCCCCAAGGAATGGAGATAGGCTGTAACAATCCAGAAGGTACTTGATGCTCTACTTTAACTCGTTGACATGTCAGACATTTTGCTACAAACCTGAGATTGCTCTTTTCATTGTCGGCCACAAATAGCGGGTTCTCAAATCTTGATACATCTTATTACTTCCAGGGTGCATAGCTAATGGGCAATAGTGAGCTTACGTTAAAATCTCTTTCTTCAATTCACCATTATCAGGAATATAAACTTTTCCTCGATAGTATAAACAACCATCATACTTGATTTCATAGTCTTGTGTTTTTCCTGATTCAGCTTGTCTTCTCTTTTCAATACATTCTTCATCCAAGAGCTGTAAATCTTTGATCCAATTCAAAAAAAATGGCTTAAGCTAAAACTCTGCTGCTAAATAACCATCTAGTCCCAAAGATAGTTGTGCATTCATTGAGCGTAGAACAGAAAATGTCGTCCAGCTAAGAGCGTCTGCTACTACATTAGCCTTTCTAGGGTGATAATCAATAACCACATCATAATCCTTTATAAACTCAACCCATCTCCGTTGTCTCAGATTCAGATCTCTTTGTGTCATCAAGTATTTCAAACTTTTGTGATCAGTGTAGATGTAACACTTTTCACCATATAAATAATGTCTCCAAATTTTTAGTGCAAATATCACTGCTGCCATTTCCAAGTCATGAGTTAGATAATTCTTTTCATGAGTTTTGAGCTGCCGCGATGCATAAGCTACAACGTGTCCTTCTTGCATTAGTACACAACCCAACCTATTATAGGACGCATCACTATACAAAATGTACTATTTTCCTAGCTCTGGTTGAATTAATATTGGTGCCTCTGTCAAAAATTTTTTTAATCTTTCAAAACTCTCTTGATACTTCTTTGTCCCTACAAAAGAAACACATTTTCTTAACAGTTGGGTGAGTGGCATAGCAATGATAGAGAAATTTTGGACAAATCGTCTATAGTATCCAGCTAATCCCAATAAACTTCTAACTTTCGAGACATTATTTGGTTCCTCCCAATCAAGAATAACTTGTATCTTCTTGGGATCCACTCCTATTCCATCAGCAGATACGACATATCCGAGAAAAGTTACTTCAAATAGCCAGAATTCACATTTGGACAACTTTGCATAAAGCTGTTTTTCTCTTAATGTCCATAATACCACTCAGAGATGTCGATCATGATCATCTTCAGTCTTAGAGTATACCAAGATATCATCTATAAACACCACCACAAACTGGTCCAAGTAGGGTTGAAACACCCTATTCATCAAATCCATAAATTGTGAGACCAAACGGAATTACCAAAAACTTGAAATGTCCATAACGAGTCCTGAATGTTGTCTTTGGTATATCTTCTTTCTTAACTTTTAGCTGATAATAGCCTGATCGAAGATCGATCTTTGAAAACATAACAGCTCCTCTTAGCTGATCAAATAGATCTTCAATTCTTGGCAACGAATACTTATTCTTTATTGTCACCTTATTTAATTGTCGATCATCTATACACAATCGTAAAGATCCATTCTTCTTCTTTACGAATAACACTAGGGCTCCCCAAGGTTACACACTTGGTCGAATATAGCCTCGATCTAATAACTCTTGCAATTGAGCTTTTAGCTCCCTTAATTCTGTTGGCGACATCCTATAGGGTGCCATCGATACTAGCTCTGTTCCAGGATACACATATATTCCAAATTGTACCTCTCTATCGGGAGGTAATCCTGGCAACTCATCTGGAAATACCTCTGGAAATTCTCGTACAGTTGGAATATCTTTCAATTTCTTATTTTTTGCTTGCGTATTTACCACATTAACTAAATAGGATTCACACCCATTATTTAACATCCTCTGAGCCATTACTGCAGAGATTACTGAGTTTAGGTAATCATTTCTTTCTCCCACTACAACTGCTTCAGAACCATCAGGTCCTTGAAGTACTAATTGCTTCTTTTTACATTTAACATTTGCATCATATGCAGATAGCCAATCCATTCCCAAGATAATCTCAAATTCATAGAATGGTAGCTCCATCAAATTCGCTGGAAATTCAATCTCTTTAATCACTAAGGAACAATTCCTATATATCAGGGTCACTCTAGCAATATGACTGAGCGGATTACTAGCAATCACATCACTACTAATAGTCTCTATAGGAATTCTTCTTTTAACAACTAGCTTAGAGCTAATAAATGAATATGTAGAACCAAGATCAATTAAAACAAACACAGATTCACCAAAAAGTCGAAAAGTACCTGCTATAATATTTGGATCATGCTTATCCTCATCTGTGCGTATATTATATACTCGAGCTGGGGTTCAAAATTCCCGTGCTGATGCCGCCTCTGATCAGATTGGGTTTGACATTCTAGCTTGTCCCGTTCTACCATGACCACAGCCTCTAGATGGAGCTACTGTAGATCGTTCTGACTGGATGGGGTTCTCGGTCTGTCCTTGTGGACATTCACTAGAAAAATTTCCCATCTGACCACATCACAAACAAGCTCCTGTAATCATCCAACAAACCCCTCGATGCTTCTTCCCACAATGCTCACATTATGGTTTAGAAGCTTTTTTGACTTCTTCAAGCCTGCAGTAGATATTTGAGATGCTTGGGCTCTTCTAGGATAAGGATTCCCGCGCGTAGATCCAGTTTTAGTCTTGCTTTGTTGGCGAGAACCTCTACCTCGCTTAGACTGTGCTGACACAAATGATTCTCTGAGTCTTTTAGTTGATCGAAATGGTTGAACTCTAACTCGCTCTAGATAGGCCTTTTTCATGGCCTTTGCTCTATTCACCGCATCTTGATAAACTGACATATTCATCCTAACATTAATTCCTTGGGTCTTGGATGAAGCCCTTCAATAAACCATTCGTAGCAAGATTTTTCAGTCGGCATTAATTCAGTTGCGTATTGGCTTAATCGATTAAACTCTAACTCATATTCATAAACTGAATGATTGCCTTGCTTGAGATCCAGGAACTGCTGAAGCATTTCTCTCTTAAATTGATCACCAACATATTTGGCACTAAATGCTTCCTGAAAAAATGTCCAAGTTACTTGTTCAACAGGTACTAGCTCTATGGCATTTGACCACCATATTCGAGCATGTTCCCTTAAAAGAGATACAACTCCCTCTAATTTTTCAGCATCAGAACAACTTAACTGATCCAGGATAACCTTAACATCATTTAACCATAAGTTTGCGGCCATTGGACCACCTTCTCCATTAAACTCAGGTGCACCCAATTTCTTAAGATCTTTAGCAGTTGATGCCCTTACGGGTGCGGGAGCTGGAACTGGTACGGGTGCGGGAGCCTGAACTGGTACGGGCGCAGATGACTGCAGCGATCGCCTCTAACGCTTACACTAACGCTCCATATCCTTGAGCTGGATCTCCCTGCTGTGCAGGTGGCTCAGCTGGGACAAGAGCTGGAGGTGGATCACGTTGCACCTCATTACTACCGCTTTGAGCCTCTTCCGGGCCCTGGTGACCCGTCGCATGACGTGATCCCTCAGCGTCTGACATTGTCTATTACAACATATTCATGATCATATTAGTAAAGAGCCATATCAAGTTATATAAGAAATACACCAATAACATATCATCCTAGGGGCATGTACACTTTAAACAAATCACATCTGACTCGGTTTAACCTCCAGAATCGGCTAAACCTTTGCTCTGATACCATTAAATGTAACACCCTCGACGCATATTCAATAATTAAATACACATTGAAGATGGTACTAAAGTTTTTAACTGATTTCCTAACTTGTAAATTTTTTTATAAACCAGTTTAGTAAAATAACTTCTCCTCGGTTTCATTGAATTATAAACCTGTCTAGTAACACCTAGTTTCAACCCTCAATTGATTAAATAAATATTTAAGATAGTTATTAACTTGAAAATATAATTCAGGGTGTAAATTATGTGTGCTACTTAGACCCTTTCTTTGACTTAAAAATTGCTACTTGATTAGCATAAACTACATAATATTTATACCAATTCCATGTCTAAGAGCTTAAAACCATATCATTTATCCATAATACTTATATTACAGGCCCATTTAAATAAGTAACCAAACTTATAAGTTCAGTAGTATAAAACAACTGCATATTTAAAAAATATGATTGACATATTTTAAATATGTCAAAGATTGAATATAAATGCATGGATCACTAGTTATATATGATGTTATTCTATGAATGTTATTTTGGGTATGAACTACCAATGATAAATTATATTGATATACATTTCCATGGATGGAATAAATTATGCCCAAATAAGTCATTGAGGGACATGGTATAGTTGGCATGCCATAGAGTCCAGCAGCACGCTGCATATTCGGGTATCCGAGATAGCACTATAGTGTATATAAAGGACACTTAGTGCATGGTTAGCATGGCCTTATAAACGTGCGGAAATCGGGAGGTTAGCATAGCCTTATAAGTGTGCGGATGGTGGGCACGACCTTATGTGCATTAGCACTTCGGTGCATATTTGACTCGCATACCCAGGGTCCTCAAGGTTTAATTTGGGCTATAAATTAATGATTAATAAAGGAAAAAATAGGTTAGGGAGTATATGAACTCTCGGAGTAAATGATAAGTATATCGGTAAGAAATTTATATCCGGTTTATATTGTGTTGATATATGATGGTATACTTATCTAGTGATCATGATGCATTTATGCATATAAAGCATGTTATGACAAACGTACAAGCATGAAAATCTTATGACATTGGCATATAGTAAATAATTACTAATGCAATGTGAAAGTTGATGCATTGGCATATATCATGCTATATAAATGTAGCCATGAAGTTGAATAAATTTTAAATTATTATTAACTGCCTTTATTGCCTCACTAAGTTCGTACTTAGCGTGTGTTTGGTTGTACACACATAGGAAAATCAAGATGAGAGTGAGAAGAGCATTGCATCAATATTGGAAAGCTCAACAGGTAATCACAGTAATGACATCCTAATTGAGGCTTTATTATTATAGTGGCATGTATACTTGCTAAACCTATTCGAGTTGTGATTGGCCTTTATAGTTGTTATGGTTTCATTATAATTAGCATTTATAGAAAGATTCAAAGTTAAGAGTAAACTCAGGTGATGAGTTGCATGCTAAGATAATTGATTTATGATTGGAACTCGAATAAATAATTTAATTCGATTTTAAATAAAGTTAAGCGTGCTTAGGCTAGAGAAATTTTAGGATGGGTGACCATTGAGAAGTTTTCTGAAAATTTTAAATTACCCTGATTTTTTATTAAAGAAGTCCTAACATTTCCGACTCGTACCCAGTGTACGAATACGGGAAAGAGGTGTTACAGTAGTAATAAAACTTATCAAATATTAACGAGCATCAGTTTGATGTAGAAAACTGAAAGAAAATTTGATGAACTTGTTCAATTGTTTAAAACTTTATAAATACTTTTTAATTTTTATATTTATATTTTATCATTTTATAATTTCTAATATATTTTAATTTTTATATTGGTTTTTGTTTTCAATAATTTTTTGAATATCTTATTTATTTTTATTAAGTTTATAGATTTTTTTAAAAAATTGAAGAACATTTTGATTTTTTGTGAGTTCTCACTTTGTTTATTTTTAAAATTATCGGGGACTCAAAGGATATTTACACCAATTTGTTAATTGAGTTTTCATATATTTTGTTTGTAAAAGTTCAACTCAAAAAACCAAATTATTTATCTAATTTTATTCAAAAACTAAATAAACGATTAAATTAATTTGAATTTTAAACAAATTATTTGTCCATTTTTATGTTTTAAAATTTTAATAATTTCTTAAATTCTTATTTTTTTAGCTTAAATATTAAATAAGTTATCGAACTTTAAATTAAAATCAGTTATACCCCTAAACTTAGTAAAAAAATCAATTATACCCTCGAAGTCAGTTAAAAAGAAATTCAGCCCTTCAGCCATATCATCATTACACATGTACTGCCACGTCAGCATCGTGGACTGCCATGTCAGTATAGTGGATTGCCACGTCAGCACTTTAACTGTCAACGTTGGTCAAAGGGAAAAATTACTGCAATTGAATGACTTCGAGGGAAAAATTGCATAAAAAATTAGGGGCAACATTGCTGATTTGGGTTTACTATAGGGGCAAATTTGACCCTTTAGCCAAATAACTGTTAGTTGGTAAGGGATGAGGCACAATGTTTTTAAGTAAGACCAGTGATTTGAATTCTGGCCTTATGAATGAAATAAATTAAGTTGAATGGTTATCACGATAATTGAATTCTACAGTACCCGATCCAAAATAATCGTCCAATGAGTAGGATACGAGTAATTAAAAAAATTAAATATTGAAAAAATAATAAATAGTCTTTAATAATATATAAGGGTGTTCTTTGTTCGATTAATACTGAATTAGCCAATTAAATTTAAATTTACTCCAGCTAATTGGTCAGTTAATTAAGTATTCAGTCAGTTAGATTAAAGATTTTGTTAAAGTACAAATATCGATTAATGCAGTTCGAGATTGATAAATTAACAGAATTAACTAAAATTTTAATATATAATTATTATATTTATAATTTTAAGTCAAAATCTCATCAATAACTCATAATATTAAAATTTAATATTTATATTTTTATTCCTAACAAAAAGGGAGAAGATAAAGTCTAAAAATAAAAAATCTAAAAAATCATTTTCAAATTATTTATACTTAAATTGTTATTTTGAATCAAAATTTTAAAATATATATTAACAAATTTCAGTTAATTCAAAAAGTGACAAAATTAACTGAACCTAGTTCGATAAGCTTTTCGATTTTTTAATAAATGATTTGCTACAAAAGGGTTTTTTTTTAGTGAACGCGTCATTTTTTTAATATTTTTTATTTTTTAATTTAATATTAAATATTTAAATTAAATTATTTAATATATATTATATATTTTCTATTTTTGTTTTTGTAAAGACGAAGAAAGAAATTTTCCCTCCTATTTACTACGGGGACGAAGAATCAAATTATCACTATATTTATTCCTTTTACTACTTCTTCCAAGTGCAGGATTCAGTTAATAATTTTTGAAAAAAATTTAGTTCGATTAACAGTTAAAATTTTAAATATTAAATTTTAGATCGTTTGATTCGATTATTAACTAAACTGAACGTTTGAACTCCCCTGATAAATTATAAATAATGAATATGGTAAAACGGATAAAGTGCATGCCCTCCTATCCTCTCCAAAAACAAAGATGTAAAAACTGAGATTTTTTTTATTAAGTTCTGTTATAATAATATACCCAAGCTAAATGCTAAGACTTGAATTCACAGAGAAAGTAAAATATATGAGCATCAATGACCACTAGGTCAATTGGTGGATCTCAAAAGAATGAGCATTTAAGAGCAAAGCAAGTAGGGTTGGAATTCGAGTCGAGTCAAAAGAATTTCGAATTATTTGAGTTTACAAGTCTTATTTTACGATTCAAACTTTATTTTAAAAAAATTCGAATCGAGTCAAGTTTATGCAGTCAAATTGAGTCGAGTTGAGTTTTCAAGTTTTTGAACAAATTTAATTGTTGTTATTTATAATATATATTCATTCCAATGCAAACGGCTTTCTATATCCATACAATATACACACATATTTCTTAATATTTTCACATGTGATATACATAATATATCAGGCAGAATTAAGAGACTCGACTCGAACTTAAAAACTAATAAACTAATTACTAAAAATTTTGAGTTATTTGAATTTTCATTTTATAACACAAACGAGTCATTTTTTTTTTGCATCGAAACAAATAAAATAATTTAATTTTTTCGAGTCAAATTTTACCTATCCCTAAAAACAAGAGAGTTCAACTCTTTAAAAAAAAATCCATGTGTTTTACTTCTACTTTTGATTTTCTTCCTTTATCCCAATCCAAATATTTTTGTAAAACATGACATATGCACATGGAACAATGTGAAACAAATAATACAAATATAAAATGCTTAAACAAGACTTTTTTTTTTGAACATAAGGTTTAAACACGACTATGACAACAAAGTACATGCATTTTCATATCTATAACAAACTATGTCCATTTTTTGGTTTTGAATACCGAAACAAGTATTACAAATTTTACAGATATTTGAAGAAAGGGTAAGGATTGAGTTCATAGGATTCAAACTTCGGACCTGATGTCAACCGACTTAAAAGTCATGCAAACGGGAAACTATGTTAGAGATCATAAATGCCAATAAAAGGCGTCATCACTGATCCAATCCACAGCTTTCCGTCCTTCTCTTCCACTTCACTAATAAATCTCAAGGTCTTGCCTTGTGTATCTTCCACAACTTGCACCACTTCACCATTTTCACTCAGCTTTACAGCAATGGCATGGGGTTTCCCTCCTACTGTACATGGATTCTTTTGGGTTTTATATTTTATATTTTTTGGGCTTTTATAACGTATATACGTGGGCAGATAAAATAGGTGACTACAGCTGCCCCCTTTTTGCTCATTCCGGTGAAACGAGAATAAGGCAAAGAACGAAATTCACTAGTTTTATCCGGCCAAGTGGCATGTTGATCACCACTTCTTCTAACTTGAGGTGATGCGAAAGCATGACTCTCATCCCTACAGACACCAAGTCGGTAAAGTGATCTACTCCTTCAAACCCAAGGAGAACAAATCGAGTGACGCTGCTTCAAAACAACAATATGGCTCTCGTCCCTGCGGACATCTAGTCGGTAAGGTGATCTATTTCTTCGAACAAATCAAATGACACCACTTCGAAACTGAAGACATGTAGTAATATGACTCTCGCCCTTGCGGACACCAAGTTGGTAAGGTGATCTGCTCCTTCTAACCTGAGGAGAACAAATCGAATGATTCCCCTTCAAAATTAAAGATATACGGCAATATGACTCTCGTCCCTGTGGACACCAAGTCAGTAAGGTAATTTGCTCATTCGAACTTGAGGAGAACAAATCGAATAACCCCTTTTCAAAACTGAAGATATACGATAATATGACTCTCGTACTTACGGACACCAAGTCAGAAAGGTGATCTGCTCCTTCAAAACCCGAGGAGAACAAATCATATGATGATTCTTCTAATGGTGCGAGACACTGAGTTGAAACTGACCATGTCGTTGCACATCTTTGCTTCATAGAAAACATTTGATCCTTGTTTCTTTGTATATTTGCTCGTGCAATTCAGTAATCTTGTATTTCTGGTTGGTAGCTTTTTGAGATTGCTTGCATGGGAATCTTCACAGCAAAGCTTATTTCCACTTTGAATATTTTTGAATGATATTTAATGTTGAAGGAATCTCTCCTACTTGATCTGAATAATTGCCCTAATCTGATGCCATAATCTGCAAAATTTATGCTTATGCAAGTGATATGATTAGAGTCAAAATAATGAAATGCATCATAGTCCCTGTACTTTTAAACCACGTTCAGAGATGTTAAAAAATCTTTTATGTTGAATAAATGCAAATCCATTGGTTCGCGTTTCAATATGCAAAGGTAGGTGAAAGAGATGTAAGGTTCATTATTAGTGGCAAACACGAAAGTAAAGAAAGATAATAATGTGCCCAGATATATCAAGGGCTAAAGCGCTCCGTGTCAATCCTTTGAAAGTTCTTCTAAATACAACCCTTGTTGAGAGGATGCCATGATGTGTTGAGCAAACTGACAGTATTTTGAGATAGTCATATGCCATACACCTAAACTTTAGATATTCAAGCCACCTTTTGCGGGTTTTTAACTTGAATCCCCATTTAGTTTCAAGACGCCGTTTGCGAGTTTTCATCTTCAACCTCCCTTTTATTTTTATTTTTATTTTTCTTTTTTCTTGAGTCTAAAGTTCCTTTACAGGTTTTCACTTTTAGACCGTTTTTATTTTTTTCTTGAAGCTCCCTTTTGGGTTTTCACTATGATTTTCTCTTTCTTTTTCTTTTTTCTTTTCTTCAGGCATAATACCGTTTGACTGAATTTGAATTCACGTGGTTTTGTAATTCATCCCCATCCATTTCGACTAAGATTAGAGCTCCTCCAGAGAAGGCTTTTGTTACTACATAGGGTATTTTCCAATTGGGCGCCCACTTTCCACGAGAATCTCTTTGGATTGGAAACATCTTTTTCTGCACCAAGTCTCATTCTTGGAATTTTCTCAGGCGAACCTTCTTGTTGTGGGCTCGCATCATCCTCTTTTGGTACATCTGACCATGGCATATCACCTTCAATCTCTTTTCTTCAATTAGATTGAGCTAGTTGCAACGTGCCTGAATCCATTTAGCTTCATCTAATTCTGCCTCCGTCAAGACGCGGAGTGACAGGATCTCAACTTCAATTGGTAGCACAGCCTCCATGCCATGGACCAAGGAAAATGGCGTTGCCCCTGCTGATGCTTGTACGGCAGTTCGATAGGCATATAAGGTAAATGACAACTTCTCATGCCAATCTTCGTAAGTGTTGGTCATCTTGGAGACTATCTTCTTGATATTCTTGTTCGCGGCCTCCACTGCCCCATTTATCTTTGGGAGATAAGTTATTGAGTTATGATGCATGATATGGAATTGCTCACAAATTGATGTTATTATCTTGTTGTTCAAATTTGAAGCATTATCGGTGATAATACTCTCGGGAAGCCCATAACGGTAGAGATCTCTTTTTTAAGGAATTTACAGACTGTTGATCTAGTGACATTGCATAAGATGTTGTTTCAACCTATTTGGTGAAATATTCAATGTTTATAGGATGAACCTATGCCCATTTAAAGCTTTCGGGTGAATTTGCCCGATCACATCCATGCCCCATATTGAGAAAGGCCAAGGAGCCGTCATCACATGAAGAGGTTACGATGGTGCGTGTTTTTTATCCGTGTATATTTGACACTTGTGACACTTTTAAGCGTAATTGATGCAGTCCCCTTCTATGGTGGACCAATAATAACCAAGGCGTATGATTCGTCTGGTTATGGTAAACCCGCTAGGGTGAGTTGCACAAACTCCTTCGTGAACTTCTTCTAATATCAATTGGGCCTCTTTTGCATTCATGCACCTTAATAGGACCTGGTCTCGGCTCTTTTTATACAAGATTTCTCTATAGACGACATATCCTGCAGCCATTCTTCGTATCATTCTCTTGTCATTCTCGGTTTCCTGAGGTGGGTATTCCTGGAGCTTTATGTATTGTAATATATCATGGTAGCATGGGAGACCATTTGCTTCCTCTTCCACATCATACAATGCATAGGCAAGTTTAAAATTCGCAATTGAGCCAGTATGATTTTGGCACCTTCACTCACCTTAAATGTTGCAGATAATGTGGCTAGAACGTCTGCCATTTGATTGTCTTCCTTTGGGAGGTGTTTGAAAGTGATTTCCTTGAATTCTTTAATTAGTTCAAGGACCAATTTTCTATACTCGATTAACTTTGAGTCTTTCGTTTCCCACTCTCCTCGAATTTGATGTAACACCCTTGGCCCGAATGTCACATTTGGGCCCTAAGCCCAAAACCCATTCAAATATTTTTTTTCAAGCCCAAAACAATAAAAAGTCCGAAAAGACATAAGTCCATAGTATTAAAACATAGTAAAATCCAAGTATTCAAAATAGTATTAGTGGAGCTCCAATTATAGTACTTAAAACATTTGACTTGATCACTTAATACAAAATGAGAATTACGAAATACATATAGGGTCCTACGAAATACATAGCCCATTACATCTAGTAATTGTACTCAACCACTAAAGTCGATGCTGGAATCTAAGCCTTGATGGTGCTCCTTCAAGCCTCTCGGCAACCTACTTACATGCCAACGAAAACAACAATTCTGAACGCTAAGCTAACAAAACTCAGTGGATACACCGCCACTCAACCATGCTTCATGCAAATCATAAATAAAGCAAAGCAACATGAATGATATCATGGCAAGATAACAATGGCGCTACCATAATCTCCTAAACACATGGCATCATGAATGTATGATCAAACACACAACTTATACAAGTACCTTATACATTTACATAGCATCACACAGATAACTCCAACAAAATTTAGTGATGACCACATCCACAAAGCATCAGAATCCTACACTTATGTAAGGCCCGTGTCTACAAAGTATGAGGATCCTACACTACGAGTAAGGCCCACGTCCACAAAGCATCGGGATCCTACACTCGTGGGGATAAGGCTCACGTCCCCAAAGCATCAAGATCCTACATCCATGCTCGGAATCTCTCATCAAGCATCTTCGAATAAGGCCCGCGTCCACAAATCATCGAGATCCTACATTCGAGAGTCTTCAAGGTGTTGCAACACACTTTTAAGGTATCCAAATCACAACAACAAGGGATGAATCGACTATCTAGGCATCCCATCAGCACCCAACAAGAACCCTAGTCACCACACAACATCGATCAATCCACCAAGGATCCCTATGGGTTACTACCTCACACGGTTTATCCAATATTTACCAAGTCATTAGTCGTTTATTTCGCGTAATGGTTTAGTTCTCCATTTCTTAGTTTTAATGCTCATTTTGTACCCTAAAAGACCCCTAGTGCCCTTTGCCTCGAATTATAGAACCCCCAAACTCAAACCCAAATTTTTTGCGCAGATTGCCCAGCGAGTATACTCCTATATGGTATCGATAAGCCCCTCTAGGTACCGATACTCTTCCATGAGTACAACAAGCCGCACCGATACACTAACCTCCGTATCGATACGTGATATCAGTGCGTATCCATCCTGCACCAATTCTCACCCGTACCAATACCCCTACCCTCACGTACTGTACGCGAAAGCCTTCATCATGCAATGTAATAGTTGGACATATCGGTACACAAAAATGCTACTAGAATTCTTATCATGCAAGGGGTACCGATACATGAAGAGTTGTACCGGTACGCCCCTCTCAACATGTCTCTCTTTATTACTAAGGCGTACCAATACTCGGACAGAAGTATCGGTACACGAGCCCAGAACTTCAACACTGGGTTTGGATTTCACCTAGAAATCCTACTTAACATACATGGTTAAGCCCCAAATTATTCCTACAAGTTATGGTGGAGATATTTGGTGGATTACTACTGATTTTAGACCATAACAACACTAATTCCATGATTTACCATTAACGATCACTCAAGGTATAATAAAGCCAAAAACACCAATCATGCATCAAAGCTTAATTTCATGATTTCCATGAAACTATAGGAGTTAGTAGTGTACTAACCTTGATTCTACGGTTGAGAATGAAGCCCTTAACCATAGCTTCAAACCTTGCTCTTCCCCTGATCCTTTGAAGAGTTCCCAACCTCTTTCACTACAAGAGATGTTACCAAACTTGTTACCACACTGTAGGGGAATGAAGGGAGTCAAAAACACAAACCTATACGAGAATGAAGCTTCTAAAAACCCATTCCCGTTCTCCCTCATCAACCCCCACCAAAACACACTTCTCCACCAAAACTAACCATCATTCCCTTGATTGATAGATCTCCCAAAGCTGGACAACTGTCCCTCAAACAATAATCCGTGATTTTCAACACAAATCTTCAAAATTCAACCTTTGATGATGGCATTTTTGGGAGAGAGAGAGAGTTTGAAATGGGAGGAATATGATATTAAAGCAAGGGTAATCTCACATCCTGCAAAAATACAGAAGAAAAACAAGCTTTTACCATTTTACCCCTCTCTACTCTACTCTTCTCAACCCAACCAAATCCAACAACCATAAGCCTAACACATACTTTCACCTTTCAAAATAAGCTTTTACCATTTTACCCCTCTCTACTATACTCTTCTCAACCCAACCAAATCCAACAACCATAAGCCCAACACATAAGATAACCCAGGGGCTCCTACAAGCCTAATAACATGACCCAAACACGAGGCCCATGCCTCTATTAAACCTGACCCTCAAATTTCCAAAATTTGGGTCGTTACAACTCTTTTTTCCTTAAAGAAAATTTTATCCTAGAAATTTACCTGGTGGGAACAAATGCTGGTAGAGTACTCTCATGTCGTCCTCGACTTCCCACGTTGCTTCCTCAACACCATGGTTCCTCCATAACATTTTTACCAATGGTATGCACTTATTGCGAAGCTCTTTAACTTTTGTGTCAAAGACTCAAACCGGCTCTTCCTCATATGTTAGGTCGGCATTTACCTCAAATTTTTCAAGTAGAACAACATGTGAAGGATTGAAACGGTAATGCCTCAATATGGACACATGGAAGACATCATGGATACGAGCCAACTCTAGTGGCAAGGCTAGCCGGTAAGCCATTGGTCTAACTTTCTCAATCACGTTATACGGTCCGATGTATCTTGGGCTCAATTTTCCCTTGCATTCAAACCGAATGATTCCCTTCCACGGATATACCTTGAGAAACACTTTTCACCAACATCATACTCAATATGCTTACGCTTCCAATCTACATAGTCCTTCTGACAGTCAAAGGCCGCTTGCAATCTTTCCTTGATGATATGAACTTTCTCTTCGGTTTGAATAACCAATTTGGATCCCATGATCCTCATCTCATTGAGCTCGGTCCTACACATAGGTGTTTTACACTTACGCCCATACAAAGCCTTAAAAGGGGCCACCTTTATGCTCTACTGGTAACTGTTATTGTAAGCAAACTCTACAAGCGGCAACTGGTCCTCCTGACTCTTTGCAAAGTCTATAATGCAACAACAGAGCATATCTTCAAGAATCTAAATAATACACTCAGACCGACAATCGGTCTGAGGGTCAAAAGCTATACTGAAATGTGCTTGGTGTCCAAGGCATTATGGATCTTCTTTCATAGCCTAGCTGTAAAACGTGGGTCTCTATCTGAAATGATCGATGATGGCACACCAACCTTACTATCTCCTTTATATACAACTGAGCCAACCTCTCCAAGGTGAAATCTATTCGTACCAACAAGAAATGAGCAGACTTGGTCAAATGATCTGCTATTACCCAAATAGCGTCATGTTTTTTTAGGTCAACGGCAAGCTGGTGACAAAATCTATGGTGATCCAATCCTATTTCAATTGAGGAATCTGAATAGGCTGAAACAACCCTAATGGAGCCTAATGTTACGCTTTCACTTGTTGGCAAGCTAAGCATCTTGTCACAAAATCACAAACATCTCTTTTCACACTCGGCCACCAATAATAAGGACGAAGGTCTTGGTATATCTTGTTGCTCCCCAGATGTACGGTGAAAGGACTACGGTGTACCTCCCTCAAGATGTGATCCCTCAAATCCTCCAAAGTTAGGATACACAGTCGACCTCTAAAGTACAAGTACCCACCGTCTCGCACCTCAAAGTTTGAGGCTTCACCTCTCTGAACTGCCTTAATCTGTGCTACTAATTCTTCATCCAAAACTCGAGTCCTCTTTTTCTCTTGTACCATAGTAGGCTCAACACGCAGCTCAGCTAAAAGATCACCATCCTCGGTCACACTCAATCAGCCAAACATGGCTCTTAAGTCCGACATAGATTTTTGTCTCAAGGCATCATCTACAATATTTGCTTTACTGGGGTGATACTTTATGATGCAATCATAGTCCTTCAACAATTCAATCCACAGTTGTTGCCTCAAATTCAACTCCTTTTAAGTATGCATGTATTTCAAACTCTTATGGTCCATAAAAATATAACACTTCTCTCTATAGAGATAGTGCCTCTAAATTTTTTATGCGAAGATGACTGTAGTGAGCTCCAAATCATGGGTAGGGTAATTTCGTTCATGCGATTTAAGTTGGCTCGAAGCGTAAGCAACCACCCTACCCTCTTGCATAAGGACACAACCAAGCCCATTTAATGACGCGTCACTAAACACAACATACTCTTTTTCGGGTTCAGGTTGTGTTAAGATTGGAGCCTCCGTGAGATAAGCTTTTAGTTGCTCAAAAGTTTGTTGCCTTCTCTCATTCCACTCAAATGGAACTCCTTTCTGCAACAATTTGGTCAACGGTGCGGCTATAATGGAGAAACCTTTAACAAAATGCCTATAATACCCGGCAAGTCCTAGGAAACTACGGACATTCGAAATATTCCTTGGAGGTTTCCACTCCACCACAGCTTGAATTTTTTGAGGGTCCATGTAGATCCCATCCGCGGTAACTATGTGGCCAAGAAATGCTACTTTCGAAAGCCAAAATTTGTACTTACTGAACTTGGCAAAAAGACGTCTATCTCTAAGAGTCTGTAGAACCACCTGCAGATGGTAATCGTGCTCTTCCTCAAAACACGAGTACACCAAGATGTCATCAATAAAGACCATGACAAACTGGTCTAGATACGGTTGAAAGATTCAATTCATTAGGTCCATGAAAACCGTATGTTCATTGGTAAACCCAAACGGCATCACTAAGAACTCGTAGTACCCATACCGCATCCTAAAAGCAGTTTTTTGGACATCCTCTTACACCACCTTCAGCTGGTAGTATCCCGACTTCAGATCGATCTTAGAAAACACACGGGCACCTCTCAACTGGTCAAACAGATCATCAATTCTTGAAAGAGGATAACAGTTCTTTATCGTTACCTTGTTAAGTTGCCGGTAATCAATACACATCTTCATAGACCTATCTTTCTTTTTGATGAACAAGACCGATGCTCCCCAAAGCAAGATGCTCGGTCAGATAAAACCTCTCTCTAGCAGCTCTTGGATTTGTTTCTTTAGCTCTTTTATTTCTATCGGTACCATCTGATATGACGCGATGGACACTGGTGCTATACCCAGCATCACATCGATTCAAAACTCTAAATCATGGTCAGGAGGTAGTCTGGGTAACTCTTCCGAAAAACATCAGTAAACTCATTAACAGTCTGAAGATTTTCAAGCATTGGACCCTCAATCCTTGCATCCACCACATGGTCCAAGAAGGCTTCACAGCCTTGTTGCAACAACCTTTGAGCTGACAAAGCCGATACCAGGCTAGAAAGACACAGATTTCTTTCACCTTTCACAATAAGCTTGGAACCATCCGCAATATGAAGCTTCAAACTCTTTGCTCTATATCCCAGACTAGCATCATGCTCAAAGAGCCAATCCGTCCCCAAGATGGCATCGAACTCTTGAAACGGTAAAACCATTAAATCCACTGGAAACAATGACCCATGCACTTCAATTGGGCACCTCCGATATACCTTATCTACTAACACATCATATCCCAAATGACTATTATGTAACACCCTTAACGTATACTCATAAACCGAATATACACTAAAGATGTTACTGAATTATTAAGAAAACTTGACTTGAAATTTTTTTACACCAAACTTTATCTTGTTGTCTAACCCTTTCTCAGTTTAAATTGAAAACTACATCAGTCTATAGCAGCTAGTTTTGACCCTGAATTATTTTATAAAATTTATAAATATATTATTGAAATAAAAATATTATTCAGGGTGAAAACTAGATACCCTGCCTAGACCCTTTCTTGATTTTAAAATTATTACGCAATTAGGGTTAAACAATACTTAATTATGTCATAATTCATAATCATTTGAAGTAAACTATATTCTAAATCCATACATTCGTAATAGTACGTAAACACATTATAAGCTTAAGTTTACAAAACAGTTATACTTTAAATTTACATACATATGAATACATGCCCACTAGACATCAAAGTTATAACGTAAAATGTACATACCATGAACTATTATAATTTGATTTAACAAAAATTCTGCTCCTTCTCGCTACTTTACTTCGGAGAACCTACGTGTGAAATAAAAAAACGCTAGTACAAACTTAGTGAGGCATAACTTCATTTAACAAACATAAAGCAAAATAATACTTATCATACGATATCATATCAAGTTCTCTACTTAAGATAGGATAGTACTATCAAGGTTTCCATAGTCACTAGATATTAATGTGCATGTCACAAATTTCTAACTTAATCACGAATCCAATACTCTATTATCATCAAGTAAATTATATATATAACATAGATCACATTTATAATATTTTTCGTATACATAACATAATTCACATACATAACATGATTCACATTCGTGACATGGTTCATATACGTAACATGATTCATATTCATGGCATGTTTCATTTATATAACATGATTCTCATACGTGGCATATTTCATTTGCATGACATGATTTTCATACGTGGTATGATTCATATACGTGATATCATTCGTATACATGACATGATTTAATTACATAACATATTTCATACACGTAACATGGTTCATATATCA
This sequence comes from Hibiscus mutabilis, assembly GCA_019671005.1. Taxonomy (NCBI): domain Eukaryota; kingdom Viridiplantae; phylum Streptophyta; class Magnoliopsida; order Malvales; family Malvaceae; genus Hibiscus; species Hibiscus mutabilis. Next base: position 35,293,874 of record CM033736.1, read on the forward strand.
TTGCCCAAAGTACGCTTTATGAGATCGAGGTACGTGAGTCATCTTAAAATGACGTTGTAGTGTCTAACGTAAACGTAAAGATGAGTACGTACTCGGGGACGCTCTTTGCTCCCCATAAATGTAATATCCCAAATTTTTGGTTAGTGACCAAAATGTAAATTTTGAAAGTTTTGGGGTTAAAGTATAAACTTTGAAAAAGTTTGGGGACTAAAGTGTAAATTTTCCCAATAAGTAGTTTTATTCAGTATAAGAGTGAATCGGATCGAAATAAGTACCTTGTTATCGGTTTTAAGAATTAAGATGCAGTAAAAGGTATCGAATTTGGATCGAATAAAATTGTTAAGCGTGCTCAGGACAGGGAAATATTAGGATGGGTGACCTCCAGGAAGGTCCCATAAAAGTGTTTCGGGTCGATATTTTGGACTCAGTAAGAGTAGATAATATTCGTATGGATTATCGATAAAGGAATTCTAAGAGAAATTTTATTCTATGAAGATTTTCGATAAGTATCGGGAAAATAGAATAAGTTAAGAAAATTCAATCTAAGATCTTAGGAAAGGAAAATTTTATGAGATGATATTGTGGATTTCCCGAGTATGGAAATATATAATTATTGGAATAAATCCGATAGCTCGATAAAGGTAAAATCGCAGTAGAAGTATTTTATGAATATCGGGAAATTGGATCGAACTAAAATTTCAGAGGCTGATCCAAAAGCCATGGAAATGTCATAAAATACTATTTTATGAATATTTTATTACAGTTGGTTGGATTCCAACTAGACTTAGTTGAATTTTTACAAGAATGGCAAACTAGTAAATAAAAACTAGTTAGAGGGCAAATTGGTCATTTGGCCCCAATGGCAATTTTGAAATATTTAAAAAGTTATAAGGGCAATTTTGGAAAGAGGAAATGGAAGATTAAATCTTGGCCCTTGATTGATCATAAAATCAATCTCAACCATTGGATAAAAAGGGTAAAATTGTAATTTCACTATTAAATGCATTTAATATTCATTTAATAGTTATATGTGTAAAATAATGGTGCCAAAAACATGAGAGCTAGGGAAAGAAACTTTTCCAAGCTCGATTCAAGCCCCGAAACTCGGTTTTCAGTTTGATCCGAATCAAAAGAGGGTTCGAGGTACTATGAAAGAAAGGATCGAATAGAGCTTAGTGAGGCAAGCTAATAAATGGCCCAGGTGAGTGCATTTATATGTTTTGAAATGTATTTTAGTAGACTTTTAAGAATTTTATTTACTTGATTTTATTGAAATGATAACATGGTTTTTGTATAAGTTATATGATGTTTTACAAGCAAATGAAAAAGGTTAGTATATGATAGAGTATGAACTGCCCTATTATGTTATATTATGGCAAGTTATTGAATAATGGTGATATATGAATCATTTACACATATCAATAACTTGTAAATTATCATTTTGTAAATGATTCATATATCACCATTATTCAATAATAACTTGCCATAATAGAACATAATAGGGCAGTTCATAGTCTATCATATACTAACATTTTTCCTTTGCTTGTAAAACATCATATAACTTATACAAAAACAATGTTATCATTTCAATAAAATCAAGTAAATAAAATTCTTAAAAGTCTACTAAAATACATTTCAAAACATATAAATGCACTCACCTGGGCCATTTATTAGCTTGCCTCACTAAGCTCTATTCGATCCTTTCTTTCATAGTACCTCAAACCCTCTTTTGATTCGGATCAAACTAAAAACTGAGTTTCAGGGCTTGAATCGAGCTTGGAAAAAAATTCTCTTTCTTTCCCTAGCTCTCATGTTTTTGGCTGGAATGTTCATCTTCTCACCATTATTTTACGCATATAACTATTAAATAAATATAAAATTCATTTAATAGTGAAATTACAATTTTACCCTTTTATCCAATGGTTGAGATTGATTTTATCATCAATAAAGGGCCAAGATTTAATCTTCCATTTCCTCTTTCCAAAATTGCCCTTATAACTTTTTAAATATTTCAAAGTTGCCATTGGGGCCAAATGACAAATTTGCCCTCCAACTAGTTTTTATTTACTAGTTTGCCATTCTTGTAAAAATTCAACTAAGTCTAGTTGGAATCCAACCAACTGTAATAAAATATTCATAAAATAGTATTTTATGAATTCTCCATGGCTTTTGGATCAGCCTCTGAAATTTTAGTTCGATCTGATTTCCCGATATTCATAAAATACTTCTACTGCGATTTTACCTTTATCGAGCTGTCGGATTTATTGCAATAATTCTATATTTCCATACTCGGGAAATCCAAAATATCATATCATAAAATTTTCCTTTCCTAAGATCTTAGACTGAATTTTCTTAACTCATTCTATTTTCCCGATACTTATCGAAAATCTTCATAGAATAAAATTTCTTTTAGAATTCCTTTATCAATAATCCATACGAATATTCTCTACTCTTACTGAGTCCAAAATATCGACCCGAAACACTTTTATGGGACCTTCCCGGAGGTCACCCATCCTAATATTTCCCTGGCCTGATCACGCTTAACAATTTTATTCGATCCAAATTCGATACCTTTTACTGCATCTTAATTCTTAAAACCGATATCAAGGTACTTATTTCGATCCGATTCACTCTTATACTGAATAAAATTACTTATTGGGAAAACTTACACTTTAGTCCCCAAACATTTCAAAGTTTATACTTTAACCCCAAAACTTTCAAAATTTACATTTTGGTCACTAACCAAAAATTTGGGATATTACAATTCTTCCCCCCTTTAAGAAAATTCGTCCTCAAATTTTCAACACATACCAGTTTCAAACATTTGCAGATATTGCTCCCTCAATTTCTTTCAATTTCCCTAGTGACTTTTTCAATCTTGTGATTCCTCCTCAGAGCTTTAAATATAATCTCTTAACAGATCAATTCTTTCTTAGTTTCTTTTTTAACCATCTCAGTAGTATCACTACTTAACTTTCCAATTCTCCCCTTATATGTACTGACAGTACAGACAGCTTATAATGAGATACTACTGAGTTATTTTCATCATAACTTCAATCCATAGTATGAGCTAACTTTCATGCTTATTTCACTGTATCATATCCGCTATGGTTCATATCTTGACCTCCAAGATTCGCCAATTGACAAAATTCATCATCGTTTTACTTTCCTTATTCTAGTCTCATTCCATCTTATACTAATGAGGAGCAGCATCAAGTCATACAATCAGCACATCAGTAATATGATATCCTAGGGGCATGTACTTACCGACAAATTCATATCAATCTTGGTTTAGCATCCAGAACTGGCTAAACCTTTGCTCTGATACCATTAAATGTAACACCCTTAACGTATACTCGTAGACTGAATATACTTTAAAGATGTTACGGAGTCGTTTAAATAAATTTTGACTTATAATGATTTTTTTATACATATAAATCTTGTCTTTATTAATCTAAGCCTTTTCTCAATTTTTTTGAAATCATAATTTATGTGTAGTTGGCTAATTTCGACCCTGAATTAGTTTGTAAAATATATTAGTCAGTTATTAAAATGATAACGCAATTCAGGGTGAAAAATAGGTTCATGGCCTAGGCCCTTTCTTGATTTTAAAATCCTTATGCGATTACCGATAAATAAAAATTTAAACTGATTAAACAAGATTTACTACCTTTTTAAGCTTACCGAGTATTCATATTAACAAAGTAAGCTTCCTTTCTACTTTAGTTTATTCTTTCATATTACTAATACTTTATCTTGCTTTATCCATATATGATTCATCATTAAAACTGATCAATTATCTATCGTTTAATCTAATTTAATGCATCATATACTACCAGCAGATAAATAATTACATGCCCACTAGAGATTATCATAAGCTAGAATATCTTACTGATGTTTTGTAGATTGAAGCTTGATCAGTATGCTCAACTCCACTTCAAGTACTCCATCTTAACCTACGTGTGAATCAAACACAGGCTAAGTTTTCACTTAGTGAGGCAATAAACAAAATTAATAATAATTTAAACTTGTTAAACTTTATGGCTATATTTATATAGCATGATATATGCCAAGCATTAACTTTTATGTTGTATTAGTGATAACTTACTATATGCTAATATCATAATATTTTCTTGTTTGTTCATTTATCATAATATGTCTTTTATACCTCAATGCATGAACATATATATCATGTTACAAACTAATGAATGTGCTTGTTCTATTCCTTTAACATCATACCGCTACTTACCATTAATGTTAAACTTTTAAGTTTAACTTACTTACCATTTTTATGCCTAATAACATAAATTATCTCACATGTACTAACATATATCAAAATTTTTCCTTTGTCATGTAACCTGTAAAAATCAACATCTTATAACATATGTTAGGCATGGTAAGTCAATTCAATATTCTCAAAAAATCTCTTGTTTTCCTTTTGAATCATATTAAGATTACTTATACCAATTCTTTATACCTTTAGCCCAAGAATTTTATATAGAGAGAAACTTAAGTATGCGAGATCGGTACTCCTAGAGTACTAGTCACCGAAGTGACGATAAACATATAGACACATAAAGTGCATGTAACATATAGGCACATAAGTGTCGGCATCATATAGACACATAAGTTTTGATATCATATAGACACATGAGTGTCGATATCATATATACACATAAGTGTCGGCATCATATAGACAGATAAGTGCCGATAAACATATAGATCCGAAGATCGGTAGGTAGCTACACCCAGTCCCAGACTGCTAGACCTCTAATGGCATGCCACTATACTGTAACTCTCTATAATATAATTTTATGTATAGAGAGAAACTTAAGTATGCAAGGTCGGTACTCCTTGAGTACTAGTCACCGAAGTGACAATAACATGTAAACACGTAAAGTGTCGCCAATCTTCGGATCTATATGTTTATCGGCACTTATGTGTCTATATGATGCCGACACTTATGTGTCTATATGATATTGACACTCACGTGTCTATATGATATCGACACTTATGTGTCTATATGATGCTGACATTTATGTGTCTATATGTTACGGGCACTTTATGTGTCTATATGTTTATCGTCACTTCGGTGACTAGTACTCTGGGAGTACTGATCTCGCATACTTAAGTTTCTCTCTATATAAAATTCTTGGGCTAAAGGTATAAAGAATTGGTATAAGTAATCTTAATATGATTCAAAAGGAAAACAAGAGATTTTTTGAGAATATTGAATTGACTTACCATGCCTAACATATGTATATAAGATGTTGATTTTTACAGGTTACATGACAAAGGAAAAATTTTGATATATGTTAGTACATGTGAGGTAACTTATGTTATTAGGCATGAAAATGGTAAGTAAGTTAAACTTAAAAGTTTAACATTAATGGTAAGTAGTGATATGATGTTAAAGGAATAGAACAAGCACATTCATTAGCTTGTAACATGATATATATGTGATAAGTGTTCAAAAGTACTATTTTTCTTACCCTTTTTACTCATATTATTGTTAGACTTAGGCTCATATTAGTTGCATAATTAGCCATTCATGCATTAATCCATGTTTCCTTCCATCGTTGAGCTTGATTACACAACTTGGTAGTTTTTGTGGGAAAAGATGGTGCTTTGGTGTGTTTTGTGTGTATGTGCAGGATCACTTGCCAAAGCAAGGCTAGAGCTAGTTGCCAGGGCAATGCATGAAGGAGACGCCGAGCCAGTTGCCAGGGTAATGCATGAAGGAGACGCCGAGCCAGTTTCCATGTCAATTGTCGACAAGAGCAAAGATGATATGGTAGTTAAAATTGATGACTAGACAAGCCCAAGATGACGTGGAGCAAAGCCCAAACCCAAAGGAATTTGATTTCCATGAAGAGATTAAAGAAGAATTAAATTCCAAGAAGATAGGAGAAGTTCTAGTAGGAATATAATTATAATAAAGAATTATATTCTTTAAAGATAATTTAATTCCAACTTAACTTCCTCCTCAAAGAAGGACTTTGGCCTAGCCCTATAAATAAGATGGAGATTTCGACAATCTAGAGAAAAGAAGAGGGAAATTTTGACAACTCCAAGGAGGGCAATAGGAGAGAATTTTCGACAAGCATCTAGGGCAAGGAGGATTTCGACAAACCTCATTCTTCATCCTTTTCTTTCTTGTTCGATTGGGTTTATGCTAGGGATTATTTATCTTGTGTTTCTTTGGAACCTAGCCATGAACTAAATCTATTTGGCTATGGTTATTATGTTTTGTGGTTGTGAGAAACTATTGGTTTTTGTTTAGGTAATAAGAGTTTGCACTTTTCTATTCAAGGTTTATTCATTCTTGGTTCTTATTCTTGTTTGCGAGTGAATTGGGAGAGGATCTCATAACTTCATCTATTTATCTAATATCGGGAGAGTTAGATTCAAGAAACGAATGAATATGATCTTTATTCAATCTATTGATGGTGAAGATTAATTCGGCTTAGGAATAAGTTAAGGATTTCAACGGCTAAGAGGAGCGCAAGATTGGTTGTTGTTCACCCTTGATTCACGCAGGGATGTATTATCAAGGCATGCACAAGTAGCTAGAGTTTCGACTTAGGGATAAGAAGAAACCATTGAAGAACGCTCTGCCGAACCTAGAAGGTTGCTGCCCAGATGCCCAAGTAGTTGCCCAACTAGTTGCCCAGACAACCATCGATTAGTTGCCAAGGCAACCCCGTTGTGCAAGTTGCCACGACAACTGAGTTGCCCGTGCACTCTTTTACCAAGACGATCCAATCGGCTATCACACCTCAACTCACGATAACCTGGCCTATCTCTCTCTCATTTGATCTCATCTCATCTTTTCTTTTACTTTATTGCTTTCTAGATTAGTTATTAGTTAAAACTCCTATAATCCTTTATTTGTGTTTTTACTTTTTACAGTGCAAGAGACTAGATTCTTGAAGTGGCACCAATCCCTGTGGAGACGATATCTTTTATACTATAACTTGCAACGTGTATACTTGCACAATTGCGTAGCACTTATTACGCGCAACAAGTTTTTTGCGCCGTTACCGGGGATTGGCAATAGCGACTTTGTTTTTATTTTCTTGCACTTTCTTTTTACTTTTCTTGTTTAAGATTCAAAGGGCTAACAAACTTTGGTTTTGCATTGGTATATGACCAGGGCGAGACCGATTACACCAGAATATCCCTTTGATCCAGAAATCGAACGAACCTTACAAAGACTTAGACGGAGGATAAGAGTAGCAATGCTAATCAAGACGGCAATATGAATCAAGATGTTCTAGCAGGAGGAGGAGTGATTCTTGCACAAAACAGAACTATTCGAGACTATCTTGAAGAAGATATTGATGGACTTAATCCAGGAGTTGTCGCACCTGAAATTGAAGCCGACCACTTTGAGTTAAAACCGGTAATGTTTAATATGATCAACACAATTGGTCAATTTGGCGGCTCAGCAACTGAAGATGTACGGCAACATCTGAAATCTTTCCTCGAGATTTGCAACTCGTTCAAAATACACGGAGTCACCCCTGATGTCTTACGATTAAGATTATTCGCCTATTCACTGAGGGATAGGGCGAAAGCATGGTTGAATAGCATTTCTGCCGGATCAATAGCATCTTGGACAGATCTTTGTCGTGATTTCCTTGCTCGATTTAATCCTACAAATTTGACTAATAAGCTTCGTAACGACATTACTTCTTTTCGGTAGGCAGATGATGAATCCATGTACGAGGCTTGGGAGCGATATAGAGAACTTCTACACAAATGCCCCTACACGGATTCCTAGTGTGGACTCAAGTAACAATGTTTTACAACGCCGTGAATACACCAACAAGGATGATGCTAGATGCCTCGGCAAACGGCATACTCCTAGATAAGTCACCGGAGGAAGCAATGCAAATTTTAAACAGGCTGGCCAAGAATGATTATCAATTCCCATCTACTAGAAGATGAGGAGTTAGACGCCAAGCCACAATACATGAACTAGGATCATCAGATTCAATTTCGGCACAATTGGCCACTTTAACCAAGATGGTCCAGAACATGCAAAAAACAAACAACACACATGAAGTCAAGGTAATGAATTCTTTTTGTGAGTTATGTGGTGATAACCATAATTCTTCTGAATGTATGCAGAATCCGGAATCCAGCTTCTATGTGGGGAATTACAATCGGAACAACAATGTGATGTCGAATACATACAATCCAACTTGGAAGAAGCACCCAAATTTTTCATGGAGTAATCCCAACAATGCTCTAAACCAGAAAAATCAGAATGCACAAGCATCGGGATTCCAGCAGAATATGCCACGACAACAGTTACCGCAGCAACAACCGACGACATCTAGTTCTTTGGAAAATTCTCTAAATGCTTTTATGATGAAAACTGAATCTTATATGGCTGAGAATAGTAATTTCATAAAAAGAACTTATGCTTTTATTAACAGGACCGAGATGAGATTGCAAAACCAAGAGGCGGCAATCAAATCATTGGAAAATCAAGTCGGACAGTTTGCTCAAAATCTGAATACTAGACCGCAAGGAGGTTTACCTAACGATACTGAAGTAGCAAGAGGAACTGGCCATGAGCAATGTAAGGCGATCACCACTAGAAGTGGCCAACAACTTAGAGAGGCTCAAAACCGCTCATCAAACAAAACTCCACAAAAAGATCAAGACGAACCTAGCAGCAAAGCCTCAGATGTTGAACCAGGAATTGCCGCGGCACCGACAATAAGCATGCCTCGGCAACCCCAATTGATAACGCCTCAGCAACTCTAGTTGTCCCGATAATGCCATCAATCAGGTTCCAAACCAATGAAAGGATCGAAGATATCCGACTTCCACCACCATTCCCACAAAGGTTGAAGCGACAAAATCAAGAATATCAGTTCAAGAAGTTTCTCGATATCCTAAAGCAAGTCCACATCAACTTGCCATTGGTGGAAGCAATTGAACAAATGCCAAACTATGCCAAGTTTCTTAAAGACATTGTGTCCAACAGAACAAGGCTAGGAGAGTTTGAAACAGTTGCCGCAACAGAGGGATGCATGGCAATGTTGCACAATCGTATGCCACCCAAGTTGAAGGATCCCGGAAGTTTCACAATACCTTGTTCCATTGGAAATCACTATGTCGGGAAAGCATTATGCGACCTTGGGGCTAGCATAAACTTGATACCTAAATCGGTTTTCCAGAAACTAGGAATCGGAAATGCAAGACCTACAACAGTTATGCTGCAGCTAGCCGACAGATCCTATGTGCATCCAGAGGGAAAAATCGAGGACATACTGGTAAAAGTTGATAAATTTATTTTTCCCGCTGACTTTATTGTCTTGGATTGTGAAGCAGATGAGCATGCACCCATCATTCTTGGGAGACCATTCCTAGCAACAGGGAGAACCTTGATCGATGTTGAAAAGGGAGAACTCACAATGAGGGTGAATGACCAGCAAGTTAAACTAAATGTGTTCCAAACACTAAGGCATGCCGATGATCCAGAAGAATGCCAACTTCTTCATGCCACAGCAGAGTTTAACTTCGACGAGGAATTTAGTTGTCTCGGCAACTACATTGCCGATCAAGAGGAACCTGAGGAGTATGAAGAACCGGTCGATGAGGAACAACAAGAAGAGGCAAATTGGCTAGTCAATCGACCAGGTACATGCTTTGAACCACTGGATTACTCAGGTAAGGAAGGTAAGCTAAAAAACCCTCTATTGAACAACCATCGATTCTTGAGTTGAAACAATTGCCAGAGCAACTAAAATATGCATACTTAGGAACCGATAATACATTGCCTGTAATTATTTCTTCTAAGTTACAGCCTGAGCAGGAAAAGAAGCTGATCAAGATGTTGAAGCTACACAAAAAGGAAATAGGGTGGACAATTGCCGACTTGAAGGGAATTAGCCCGGCAGTGTGCATGAACAAGATTTTGTTGGAAGATGATCACAAACCTTCAATTGAGGCCCAGAGGAGACTGAATCATGCCATGAAAGGGGTTGTAATGAAAGAAATCATCAAGTGGCTTGACGCCGGCATTATATACCCTATCTCTGATAGTACGTGGGTAAGTCTGGTACAATGTGTACCGAAAAAGGGAGGTATAACAGTGGTAAGTAATAAAAATAATGAACTCATTCCAACCAGGACTGTGACTGGTTGGAGGGTTTGTATGGATTATCGAAAGCTAAACAAAGCCACCAGGAAAGATCACTTCCCATTACCCTTTATTGATCAAATGCTTGACCGTCTTGCAGGTAAACCCTTTTATTGTTTTCTTGATGGTTATTCAGGTTACAATCAAATTGCCGTAGCACCAAAAGATCAAGAAAAGACAACCTTCACATGCCCATACGGTACTTAGGTCTTCCGAAGGATGCTGTTCGGATTGTGTAACGCCCCGGCAACCTTCCAAAGATGCATGATGGCACTCTTTTCAGACATGGTCAAAGACTTCCTTGAGATCTTCATGGATGATTTTTCTGTTTTTGGTAATGACTTCGACAGCTGCCTCGGCAATTTAGAAAGGGTGTTGGCAAGATGTGAAGAAACTGATCTAGTCCTCAATTGGGAGAAATGTCATTTTATGGTAGATGAAGGAAAAGTGCTCGGCCACAAGATTTCATCCAAGGGAATTGAAGTAGACAAAGCTAAGGTGGACGTGATCGAGAGATTACCCCCACCAAGTTCAGTTAAAGGAATTCGAAGTTTTCTTGGACATGCAGGTTTTTGCAGGAGGTTCATTCATAATTTTTCTAAAAACACTAAACCCTTGTGCAATTTGCTTGAACAGGATAAAGTCTTCGATTTTGATAATTCTTGCACCCAAGCATTCGAAACCCTAAAGAAAAAGCTTGCCTCGGCACCCATTGTCGTTCCACCAGATTGGACGCTACCTTTTGAGCTCATGTGTGATGCAAGTGATTTTGCGGTAGGAGCAGTCCTAGGCCAACGTACAGGTAATACCTTCCATGTGATATACTACGCTAGTAAAACTCTTAATCGTGCTCAAGTGAATTACACAACAACGGAGAAAGAGTTACTAGCTGTAGTTTTCGCATTTGACAAGTTCGGATCCTATTTGATTGGTACAAAGGTAACTGTTCATACGGACCATTCGGCAATCAAATACCTATTTGCTAAAAAGGATGCCAAATCTCGTTTGATTCGTTGGATATTACTTTTACAAGAATTTGATATTGAAATTAAGGACAGGAAAGGAACAGAAAATCAAGTGGCCGATCACTTATCACGTTTGGAACGCAATAGGGATGAGGACGCGGATCTAGAGATATGCGATGCATTCCCGGATGAACAACTTTTAGTTGCCTCGGCAACCATGGACGCGCATGCCTCGCAACCCTCGACGCCTCGACAACCATGGATGCAAACGCCTCAGCAATTCTGGGAGTAGTCGCCACGGCAGCACATGCCTCGGCAATACCCTGGTACGCGGATTTAGTTAATTTCCTTGTTTGTGGTATTTTACCTTATGGCATTACTCACCAAGGGAAGAAGCGGTTCCGCCATGATGCTAAGCATTACTTTTGGGACGAGCCTCTTTTGTTTAAACATTGTGCAGATCAGGTTATATGCCGATGTGTCCCTGAAGAAGAGCAACAGAATGTACTCCGGCAATGCCATTCTTCACCCTATGGAGGACATTTTGGAGGAACTCGTACCGCGGCCAAGGTTTTGCAATCCGGTTTGTATTGGCCAACATTGTACAAAGATGCCCAAGACTTTTACAAGCAATGTGATCGTTGCCAGAGGACGTGCAATATCTCTAGACGACATGAGATGCCACTCCAAAACATCATTGAGGTGGAATTGTTCGATATGTGGGGGATCAATTTTATGGGACCTTTCCCATCTTCATTCGGAAACCTCTACATTCTACTTGCCGTCGACTACGTGTCTAAATGGGTTGAGGCAGCTGCAGTTCCCAACAACGATTCCAAGACCGTGCAACGATTCTTGCAGAAAAACATATTTACACGGTTTGGGATGCCGAGAGCAATTATCAGTGACGAAGGCAAGCATTTTGACAAAAGACTAATTGCCAAGATGTTGCAATGCTTCAGCATATCACACAAGATCGCCACGGCATATCACCCACAAACCAACGGGCAAGCAGAAATTTCCAACCGGGAATTGAAGGGTATACTCGAAAAAAGTTGTAAATCCCTCTAGGAAGGATTGGTCATTAAGACTAGATGACGCACTTTGGGCATATCGCACTGCATTCAAAACACCCTTAGGTATGTCCCCCTTCCGACTTGTCTATGGCAAAACATGCCATCTACCGGTGGAAATCGAACACAAGGCATATTGGGCATTCAAGACCGTGAATATGGATTGGGAAAATGCCAGACAAAAGCGTTTGTTGGACCTCAACGAGATAGAAGAATTCCGTGCACTCGCCTATAACAATGCACGAATCTATAAGGAGAAAACAAAGCGATGGCATGACAAAAAACTATTGCCGCGACAATTCACTCCAGGGCAACTAGTTCTCCTATTCAATTCTCGGCTAAAATTTTTCCCGGGAAAGCTGAAATCAAGATGGTCGGGACCATTCGAAGTTGTCAAACCATTCTCCCATGGTGCTGTGATAATCAAGTCCATCTCTGACAACCATGAATTCAAAGTTAATGGACAAAGATTGAAGCACTATAATGGTGCCCATGTGGAACGTAACAAGGAAGTGGTCAACTTAGGAGATGCATGAGCATGCTCTCCCTTTTGATATTTTTATTTTTATTTTCGATTAAGTATTTTTTTATTTTTTTCGAATTTTTATTTTTTTTATTTACGATTATTATTAATTTTTTAGGATAGATTTTATTTTATTTTTTAAGTCAAGAATCCCTTTATACATCTTTAATTTATTTTCTTTTATCTTTAATCCTTATTTGATTTGTTTTTGAATTGTAGGAAAAAAAAGTTCAAGATAAAGAGGAATTTTAATCCAAGTAGGAAAACATCTTCAACAAGGAAACTAATGGGCTGAATCTAAGGCTTATATAAAGCCTCCAATTCACCCTAATCACAACCCCTTGTCGTCAACTTCTCCCTCACCCTAAACCCTTTTTCGTGTTCCCCTATTCCCACCCACCTATCTTTTCTATAAAACCCATCACCCTTAACCTATTCCTACTTTCTATCTTGCAACTTTTTAGTTTCTTTTCTTTGTTTTTACAAAACTCACAACCAAGATCATCCATGGCATCCAAGATTAAATTTTTAGTTTATCCAAGTTCCTCCAAAGAACAAAGATACAAGAAGTTTGCTACACCGGTGGTTCAAGAAAGATTTCAATCCAAGTTTGAAAGCCGGAAGATTCATGAAGAACAAGGCTTTGAATACTCCAACTCTCATCAAGATTTCGGCCTTGAACCATTCATCTTCGAGAGGATTGCACATCAAAAGTGGCAAATCTTTTGCAATCAACCAGAACCGGGTAACATCTCATGGGTAAGAGAATTCTATGCTCACTCACCTAACCCGGATAATCCTTATGTTTTTGTTCGCGACAAGGCCATACTCATAAGTCCCGAAAACGTCAACACCTTTTACGGGCTTTACATTGAGAAGGACGAGCATCAAGCCTTCGTTGATCAAATCACTCCCAAGCAACTCGACAAGGTGCTTCAAGAACTCACTCAACCGGGAACTCATTGGAACGACGGTAAATACAAGGGCACGGTAAATCGCCTTCGGCTTAAACCTGAGGCAAAACTATGGAATAAGTTTGTTAAAACTTCTTTAATGCCCACCACACATAATACTACCATTGATATACCACGTCTTTTGCTCATACATTCTATTTTGCATAATCGCATCATTAACATTGGAAAAATTATTTGTGATGAGATTTTTGTATGCAGCTCAAAAGATAAGGGTTCTCTTTTCTTCCCTTGCTTAATTTCTAATCTTTGCAAGGAGATGCATGTCCCAAGTGAGTCCACCGATGAAAAGGCCCTACCCAAGTCTGGTTGGAATCAAGCACTAATCTGAAAGCTAATGGGAGAGGCACCGGGAGATTCTTCAAGGCCTCCAATTGCCACGACAACTCCTGCCGCCCCGGCAATCCAAAATGCCCAAGCACCTAACGCCCGGGCAACTCGGCCATCAACCCCGGGACACTTTGAAACACTTTTGCACCCATTGGCAAGCCACCTAAGGCAAATTGAAGACCGACAGCTAATGTTCATGCGGTACATGAAGGAGCACAACAATGCCATCACCCAAGTCATCCTAGAAAAGTACCCGGACAATCGCGTGCCGTTCCTAATCTTTCCTGCCGAGATCCTTGCCCCGGCAACCAATGAAGCAGTCGCCACAGCAACCGCAACAGATGATGCCGCGGCAACCTACATCGTGCACGCACAAGCTGATGCCATGGCAACCAACCCTGAAGATGCCACGGCAACCAAAGCTAAAGACATCCCGGCAACCACTGCAAAAGCCAAAGGTAAAGCACCTATGCCCGAATCAACTCCTACGGAATCATTTTCTGATTTTTCAGATTCGGACGAGTCCTCCATTGAACCAACAAAGACCGTACTAATTGAATCCTCCAAGCGAAAAGCCAATGACATTGATGAAGAGGACGATGAGGACAACCCCGTACGAGTATCGATTCCACCACCGGCAACAAGAAAACAACCATCACGTTCAAGCAAGAGAATCAAGACACCGACCAAAAGGAAACTAATCATCTACGATGACGAACTCTCGGAGTAAGTCCTCGTATGCATTTTATTTTTTCGTTATTTTTATTTTTTTAATGCATGCATTGAGGACAATGCCTCATTCGAGTTTGGGGGGGATTGTTATTAGTAGTTACCATGTTTAGTTACATTCATCTTAAGTATTGCATTTAGGATACATAAATTGCTTGCCATGCCTTTAATTGGAACAAGAATTGCTTAGATTTGATTAATATTCGATGATGACTTTGCCAATGCACTTAATTGATAAAATTTTTATTCTAGGATAACCATGGAAAAACTTAGAATTTTACTATGATGCTAAATTTGATGAAACACTGTTGTGGTTTGATTGATTTAAGGAATTCTAGTGAACTTAGGTCGATAATTAACAAATTGGGGGATTAGAATAAAAATTGGATGAATGCTAGAGGTACCCAAAATTGGCTCTAGCATGTGCTAAAAAAATTGATCACTAGAGGTGCCCGAAACTGGCTCTAGTATGTGTTAAAAATTGATTGCTAGAGGTGCCTGAAACCGGCTCTAGTCGAATAAATTAACTTATGAAAACTAAAAACAAAACACTAGAGGTGCCCAAAACTGGCTCTAGTTAAAACATGGTAAAAAGAACCCAATGAAGTAATTTGAAAACCTCTTGTTTGCATAGAATCCGAAAAATCAACTTGCACACAACTCTGCACACACTCACAAGCATTATAGTTTGATTCCGAGTAACTCCTAAGTTTTCTGAAAAATAAAAAGCCAATCATACTTTGTGCTCCAGTTCATAGAATTGAAATCAAGTTCAAAGCTAAGTTTGTGAAAATTGAAGTCTTGGCAGGTAATTATGAGTTTGCATTGCTTGAGGACAAGCAATAGTTCGAGTTTGGGGGTGTGATAAGTGTTCAAAAGTACTATTTTTCTTACCCTTTTTACTCATATTATTGTTAGACTTAGGCTCATATTAGTTGCATAATTAGCCATTCATGCATTAATCCATGTTTCCTTCCATCGTTGAGCTTGATTACACAACTTGGTAGTTTTTGTGGGAAAAGATGCTGCTTTGGTGTGTTTTGTGTGTATGTGCAGGATCACTTGCCAAAGCAAGGCTAGAGCTAGTTGCCAGGGCAATGCATGAAGGAGACGCCGAGCCAGTTGCCATGTCAATTGTTGACAAGAGCAAAGGTGACATGGTAGTCGAAATTGATGACTAGACAAGCCCAAGATGACGTGGAGCAAAGCCCAAACCCAAAGGAATTTGATTTCCATGAAGAGATTAAAGAAGAATTAAATTCCAAGAAGATAGGAGAAGTTCTAGTAGGAATATAATTATAATAAAGAATTATATTCTTTAAAGATAATTTAATTCCAACTTAACTTCCTCCTCAAAGAATGACTTTGGCCTAGACTTATAAATAAGATGGAGATTTTGACAATCCAGAGAAAAGAAGATGGAAATTTCGACAACTCCAATGAGGGCAATAGGAGAGAATTTTCGACAAGCATCTAGGGCAAGGAGGATTTCGACAAGCCTCCTTCTTCATCCTTTTCTTTCTTGTTCGATTGGGTTCATGCTAGGGATTATTTATCTTGTGTTTCTTTGGAACCTAGCCATGAACTAAATCTATTTGGCTATGGTTATTGTGTTTTGTGGTTGTGAGAAACTATTGGTTTTTGTTTAGGTAATAAGAGTTTGCACTTTTCTATTCAAGGTTTATTCATTCTTGGTTCTTATTCTTGTTTGCGAGTGAATTGGGAGAGGATCTCGTAACTTTATCTATTTATCTAATATCGGGAGAGTTATATTCAAGAAACGAATGAATATGATCTTTATTCAATCTATTGATGGTGAAGATTAATCTGGCTTAGAAATAAGTTAAGGATTTCAACGGCTAAGAGGAGCGCAAGATTGGTTGTTGTTCACCCTTGATTCACGCAGGGATGTATTATCAAGGCATGCACAAGTAGCTAGAGTTTCGACTTAGGGATAAGAAGAAACCATTGAAGAACGCTATGCCGAACCTAGAAGGTTGCTGCCCAGACGCCCAAGTAGTTGCCCAACTAGTTGCCCAGGCAACCATCGATTAGTTGCCAAGGCAACCCCGTTGTACAAGTTGCCACGGCAACTGAGTTGCCTGTGCACTCTTTTACCAAGACGATCCAATCGGCTATCACACCTCAACTCACGATAACCTGGCCTATCTCTCTCTCATTTGATCTCATCTTTTCTTTTACTTTATTGCTTTCTAGATTAGTTATTAGTTAAAACTCCTATAATCTTTTATTTGTGTTTTTACTTTTTACAGTGCAAGAGACTAGATTCTTGAAGTGGCACCAATCCCTATGGAGACGATATCTTTTATACTATAACTTCCAACGTGTATACTTGCACAATTGCGTAGCACTTATTACGCGCAACAATATGTTCATGCATTGAGGTATAAATGACATATTATGATAAATGAACAAACAAGAAAATATTATGATATTAGCATATAGTAAGTTATCACTAATACAACATAAAAGTTAATGCATTGGCATATATCATGCTATATAAATGTAGCCATAAAGTTTAATAAGTTTAAATTATTATTAATTTTGTTTATTGCCTCACTAAGTGAAAACTTAGCGTGGGTTTGATTCACATGTAGGTTAAGATGGAGTACTTGAAGAGGAGCTGAGCATACTGATCAAGCTTCAATCTACAAAACATCAGTAAGATATTCTAGCTTATGATAATCTCTAGTGGGCATGTAATTATTTATCCACCGGTAGTATATGATGCATTAAATTAGATTAAACGATAGATAATTGATCAGTTTTAATGATGAATCATATATGGATAAAGCAAGATAAGGTATTAGTAATATGAAAGAATAAACTAAAGTAGAAAGGAAGCTTAAAAAGGTAGTAAATCGTGTTTAATCAGTTTAAATTTTTATTTATCGGTAATCGCATGAGAATTTTAAAATCAAGAAAGGGCCTAGGCCGTGAACCTATTTTTCACCCTGAATTGCATTATCGTTTTAATAACTGACTAATATGTTTTGCAAACTAATTCAGGGTCGAAATTAGCCAACTACATATAAGTTATGATTTGAAGAAAATCGAGAAAAGGCTTAGATTAATAAAAACAAGATTTATATGTATAAAAAATCATTATAAGTCAGAATTTCTTTAAACGAGTATACGTTAAGGGTGTTACAATAAACATAAGGCACCTCGACATTGCACTCGGGCACAGTGGGTGTATATCCCCAGGGTGCATGTGACACAATCATTTTGTCACAATATATGTTTGATAACATAAAATAAGGGTGCAGCTGCTAAAGACTCTATGGCATGCCAACTATACTATGGACTCTCATACACAATACTCGGCATTTCTTTCATCATCAACTCAATATTATAATTAATCATATAAATAGACATTTCATGTTTCATGATTCATCATAAATAGTCATGGCAAACATAGATCATCATCATTCTTCGGAATAATAATTCATACTTCATATTCCATTTAATCTACTTTTATGGCAACATGCAATAGCTTATCATGTATAAAAGGCAATACTATTTTTAATTTAAGGTCGACCATTCGCTAGCCTTCCTAATTGCAAATTTGAAACGTATAAATGCACTCACCTGTTTTAGTGCAGTACAACCTCACTAAGCTTTACTCACGAATCTTATCCTTCTTTTTGTCACTTGGGTCTCCTTCGTTTTCTTTTAAAACTGTATAAAACCAAATCAACATATACATCACCATTCTTGTTTTTGACTTAAATCTAACACTGCTAATTTAATTCTTAAACATGACTATTCGAATATAAAAATTTTCTGAAAATTTTCCCAATACTTGTACAAGATGGCGAATTAGTCCCTAGGCTTTTAGTGACCAATTTGGACATTAAACAATTGTTCAAACCCACTTTTTTGAACTTTTTCCATAATTAATTACTTGTTTGGACTATTTCCTTTTTAGTCCTTCAACTTTATAAAAATGACATTTTAGTCACTACATTGCTTTTGTACATTAAATTAATGTACAATTAAACCCTTCACTTAATTCTAACATCCTTATACATTTTCCTTTAACTTCCAAACTTTATTCAATTAGTCCTTAATCAAACTTTCTTTTCAAATTTGGTCCCTCATGTTTCCTTTCTTAACTTTTCAATCC
Source organism: Hibiscus mutabilis (assembly GCA_019671005.1). NCBI lineage: Eukaryota > Viridiplantae > Streptophyta > Magnoliopsida > Malvales > Malvaceae > Hibiscus > Hibiscus mutabilis. The sequence goes on from CM033736.1 coordinate 35,312,777, forward strand.
TTCAACTTTCATAACATGCTTACATCTTCAATTCTATAAAATTTCCATAAATTCAAGACCAATCCCTAACTTTTACTAAATTGTTGAATTGGTCCTTGAATTTCCAAAAATTTCCATTTTGGTCCCTAATCAACAATTCAAGCTACTTTCACCATAATTCAATGATTCCCATGCGAAAATAAAATTTACAATAATTTCCCCTAAATTTCCAATTTTTTTGAAATAGTCCCTAATTTACAACTTGGGGAAATTATTCAACATATCATCAAAATAGGTCTCCTAACATCATAATTCAATCAATTTCATCCTTAATTTAACTTCCTAACCAAAATCCCCAAAATTTAGGGTTAGGGTTTAAAATCTCTAACATGGAATTTATCCAATCTCAACCTTAATTCCATGTTTAAATCATCAATTTAACTATCTACTAGTCTAATTCCATCATCAACTTCAATTTCCACGATCAATCTTCATCCCTAACATAACTCATACTTGACTTTTATCATGCAAAAATAATATCAAAATGAAGAGAATCAAGTGTGGAACAATTTTCCTAAATAAATTTTGCTTGAAACTTGTCTTGATTTCTTCAAAATTGCCTTAAAAGTTTAAAACTTCTTTCTCCTTCTTGTTTGCTAAATTCGAACAGCCCTTAGGATAGATAAGATGATTTTTTTCTCATCTTTTAACTTATTTAATCCAAATGTCATATTAAATGAATTTACCATTATGCCTTTTTATTATAATGGCCAAGATTCAATCTCATCAAAATCAATGGCCATGATTTAATCCATGTGTAAATCTTCTTCCAAAATTACCCTCAAAGTTTCAAAATATTTCAAAAATGCCATCCATGGCACATGTCCAATTTGCCCTCCAACTAGATTTTATTTACAGCAAGTCTTGAAAATTGCCATTCCATCACCATCTAACTAAATCTAGTTAGAATCCAACTAAATGTAATAAAATATTCATAGAATAATATTTTATGAATTTTCTATAATCATTGGAACTGTCTTTAAAATTTCAATTCGGTCTGATATACTGATATCCATAAAATACTTCTACCGCGATTTTACCTTTTCCGAGCTATTGGATTTATTCCGATAATTATAGAAAATCTTCATAGAATAAATTTCTCTTAAAATTCCTTTATCGATAATCCATACGAATTTTATCTACTCTTACTGAGTCCAAAATATCGATCAGAAACACTTCTATGAGACCTTCCTGGAGGTCACCCATCCTAATATTTCCCTGGCATGAGCACGCTTAACAATTTTATTCGATCCAAATTCGAATAATATAAGCCTCGTATGAAAAATTTAGGTAACACAGAAATACCACTCTTGGGGGTGAACTATCCATTTACGGGGTTAAATTACAAAACTTTTTAAAATTACACTTTGGTCCCTAAACTTTTCTAAAGTTTACACTTTAATTCCTAAACTTTCAAAAATTACATTTTAGTCACTAAACAAAAAATGGAATATTACAATTCCTCCCCCTTAAGAAAATTCATCCTCAAATTTTCAACGTACATTCTTTTCAAACAATTTTGGATAATGCTCTTTCATTCTCTTTTCGGTTTCCCAAGTGGCTTCCTCAACTTTATGATTCTTCCAGAGAATTTTAACCAGTGGAATTTTCTTGTTTCTTAATTCTTTAAATCCATGTGCTAGGATTTTCACTAGTTCTTCTTCATAAGTTAGATCCGGTTGTAGCTCGATTTTCTCAGAAGAAATTATATGTGAAAGATCTGATCGATACCTGCGTAGCATGGACACGTGAAACACATCATGAATCTTACTCATATCCGGAGGTAAAGCCAGTTGGTAAGCCACTGGTCCAACTCTTTTCAAAATCTCCTATGGCCCAATAAACCTGGGACTAAGCTTTCCTTTCCGCCCGAACCTTAGTATTTTCTTCCAAGGAGAAACCTTTAGGAACACTTTTCTCCCACTTCATACTCAATATCTTTTATTTGTTATACTATTTTAGTGTTAATATATGAATGAGTCGAACCCAGATCAATTAAAGTAAATACCAATTCACCCAAGAGTCGAAGCGTACATGCAATAATGTCTGGGTGATGCTTTCTTCATCTGTGATAATGTTGTACACTCGAGTTGGGGTCCTGAATTCTCTATTTCATGCAACTTCAGAGGCTCTCTGAGTCGATGTCCTGTGTTGTCCACCACCTCGACCTTGACCTCGGGGATAAGCAGCTACAGATCTTTCAGACTGGTTTGATTTCTTTGCCTGCTCCTCTGGACAATTTCTGATAAAGTGTTCAGTGCTACCACATCTGTAGCAACCTCCTGAACCTACTCGGCAAACTCTCATATGCCACTTTCCACAAGTTTCACACTCTGGAAACAAAGGCCTGCTTGACCCGACAGCTGAAGTCTGAGCATTTTGCCATTTCTTTGATGGAGGATACTTTCGAGTAAATCCTGACTCATTTCTGCATTGAGATCGATTACTTCTACCTCGTTTATATTGTGTCGAGGTAAAAAACTCGCCGGACTTCTTGGAAGCTCGAGAAGGCTGAGCTTTGACTCGTTCCATATAAGCTCATTCCATAGCCTTTGCTCTATTCATAGTTTCTTGGAAATTTGACAAATTCATGCCCAATAAAATCTCCTTGGGCCTTGGGTGCAGCTTTTCTATAAACCAATCACATCTAGATTTTTCAGTCGGTATCAACTCAGCTGCGTACTGACTCAGTCTGTTAAAATCTAACTCGTACTCATAAACTGTACGAGTATCTTGTTTAAGATCCAGGAACTGTTGCAGCATTTCTCTTGAACTGCTCTCCAATATACTTAGCTTTAAATGCCTCTTGGAAAAATGTCCAATTTATTTCAGCAGCGGGTACTAACTCTGTGGCATTGGACCACCAGATACAAGCATGTCCCCTCAGTAAGGAAACAACTCCTTCCAACATCTCTGTGTTGGTGCAACCAAGCCCTTCTATAAGGATCTTAACATCATTTAACCATAGGTCCACTGCCATCGGCCCACCTTCTCCGTGGAATTATGGGGCTCCGAGCTTCTTAAGTTCATTCGTTGTCAATGCTTTAACTGGCACAGGTGTTGGAGCTGGTACCGGTGCTGGGGGCTGAAGTCTATTTACCATAGCTTCAATAGCTTGTACTAATGCCCCATATTCTTGTGTAGGTGCTCTTTGTTGCACCGGTGGGTCCGCTGGGGTAGGAGCGGGAGGTGGAGCCTGCTGAACATCATTTCTCCCACTCTGAACCTCCTCCTGATCCTCCCAATCTCTTGCTTGACGTGACCCAGCAGTACACGACATTATCATTCTACGATAACCTATTCATATATATACATATAATGGGAAAAATCAAGTTACACCGATAGTACATCAGTAGTATTGACCCAGATGCACCGATAGTACATCAGTAATATAATGGGAAAAATCAAGTTACACCGATCGTATTCTGGACAATTCTTCTAGAAATGACCAGCTTGCCCACAATAGAAACATGCCCCAGTCAACCAGCACTGACCAGGATGTCTTTTTCCACAATGGTCGCATTCTATAATAGGGCGGATTCCAAAATCTCGAGTACCCGTAATACTCGTCTGGGATTGCTTCGATTTTCTTCTTGCATACCTCTTCTTAACTGAAGAGGCTAATGATGTAGGATACTGTTATGGCATTCTTTTACTACGTTTAAATGATGATGCAGAAAATGAACCTCCAGACCTTTTTCCGGTCTGAATCTGCTTCTCACCTTTTTCCTCGAGGTCGATTTTCTCCATAGCCTTGGCTCGATTTACCACTTCTTGAAAAGAAGTGAAGTTACGAGAAACCAAAATCTTTTTATATTGAGGATCCAACCTAGCTATAAATCTGTCTATTCTGGACTTCTCGGTAGGAAGAAACTCTGTTGCAAATCGGCTTAATCTATTGAACTCGCATTCCTATTCATAATTGATCTGCCATAATGTTTCAACTGCATAAATTTTTGTCTCATTTCCTAGACAAATACATCTCCAATATATTTTTCCTTGAATTCTTGTAGAAAGAATTCCCAAGTAATCCGTTCTTGAGGTACTTGTGTAGTTATCACGTTCCACCATATGCTGGCTTGTTCCATCAATAGGGATACTACTCCATCTAATTTTCCTTGATTATCATAAGGAATCCTATTTAACATGATCTTTATATCATTTAACCAATAATCGGCAACCATAGAATCTGCATCAGTATCACCTCAGAATTCTGGTGCCCTAATTTTCCTTAATTCCTTTGGGACTGATACTAGTGCCTGCCGATTTAGGATTGCCTCCAAAGACTAGAGAAATAAGCCTTGATCTTGTACCAGCATATTTATTTGTTCCTGAGCCTGTTGCTCTACATTTTGTTGATCCTGAGGTGGATTCTGATTCACCTCATTACTTCCGCTTAGAGCAGGCACATCCTGCTCAATAGCCTGTCAAGATTCTCGATAACCCGATATCTGATCATGTCACGATTATCTAAAATAAGTAAGGAGTAATCTACTCAACATCAAGCATCATCATAATCCTACACAATATCAGCAATTTTTTAGATATCCTAGTGGCATGTATATAACTCTGACTTTCTACAGAGACTCATTTACTATCCAGAACCGGCTAAATCTGTAGCTCTGATACCAATAAATGTAACACCCTTACCAGTATTTATTACCCAATACTAGTATAGAGTGTTACATGATGTTTAAACCATATTTTATGCTATCTGAACAAGTCAAAAATGACGATATAAAATTTTTCCTTTTTAATTGCGTAAAATTTATTTCCAATTTTTAATCCATCAGATAGACCTCGATTTCAGGCAGCAACTTGGCAATTTTTAACTATATTATACAATTAACAAAACTGCCTAAAATAAAAATCATTTGATTACTCTAAAATTTCATTATTATAATCTTACCTGATTTTCATTACTAGCAATTTCTTTAAACTAGTATCCATTTAAATAAAACTCAATATCATATACTAACCACTTATCTAGATATTATTATTAAAATCCATATCTAGACTAGTTTGAAAGGAGCTACTATTTATTTATACATGCCAACTAGAAATATCAAAATACATCAAAGATGTAATTACCGATACTGCATATATCCCCTTTGATAGTGATGCCTTACTCCTTACACCAAACCGGGTTTTCTACCTACGCGTGAAAAACCATCACACGCTAAGTATATACTTAGTGAGGCATTATAACTATTTAATATTAATCAACATGCTTGAATTATATCAATAATATAATAAACATGCAGTTTGATCACTATTCCTTTATTTCCCTTATGTTAATCAAATTAACATAATATAATCCGGATTCATAAATCCTATTATTATCCTTGCCATTATCCGAGAGTTTACCCACTCTCTAAATTATTTATCATTTATTACTATTATCTGATAGTTCGCTTACTCTCTAATTTATTAACCATTTATTACCATTATCCGAGAGTTCACTTACTCTCTAATTTATTAACCATTTATTACCATTATCCGAGAGTTCACTTACTCTCTAATTTATTAACCATTTATTGTCATTATCCAAGAGTTCACTTACTCTCTAATTTTATTACCATTATTCGAGAGTTCACTTACTCTCTAATTTAGTAACCATTTATTACCATTATCAGAGAGTTAACTTACTCTCTAATTTATTAACCATTTACTATCAAATAGATTATTGCCCAACATAGTTTTGAGGACTTGGGTACACGAGTCCAAATCACACCAAAGTGCTAATAAACCGCACCGAAGTGCTAAGAAACCGCACATAAGTGCTAAAGAACCACACCTAAGTGTTAATAAACCGCACCGAAGTGCTAAACTGCTGGACTCTATGGCATGCCAACTATACTCTATACCTCAATTACCTATTTGGGCATACTTTCCAATTCCATATTCGATTCATCCATGGAAATATAATTAAATACTGGGCAGTTCATACCCTAAATATAACATAAACATACGTACATGCTTTATTTAGTGATCAAATGCATCATAGTTCTTCCTTTGACAATTCTCAATATGTCAAATATAAGTTCATAATATAAACATATAATTATCAAGTAATTATTAATAAGGTAGACTTATCACAAGTCTTCCAAATGATAATCATAATATTATCCATGCATAAAAATGCACTCACCTTGACACTTTATACTTTGTCAATATTCAACTAGCCTCACTAAGCTTTAGCTTTGATCTATATCCTTTCCTCGACTGTTAACTCGATCTCGGTTTTGTGCACAGTCTACAAGTGTATTAAAAATACCATAAGCATATTCCAAATTATATGTTAGTATTTTACTAACACATAAGCAATATAGGAATAATTTTCCTAAAAACACCCTAATATTTTCCAAATATTAGTTTCATAAGTCATTTCATCGTCAATACTTTGTATTTCTTCCAACCTTTACTCAAAGAATGACTTATAACTCATTCTAACCTTAATTCCAGCATAATACTTCCATGAAAACAATTTTTCACTTTAGTCCTTAACTTTCTCCAAAATGTCGAATTGGTCCCCAAACTGCCCAAGATTTCTAAATTGATCTTTATGTTTTTACAAACTTCTAAAATGGTCCAAATGACATTTTAAAGCTTGTAAAATCATAATTTCATCATATCCAATCTTATGGAAATTTTTCCATAATTTCTTCTAATTTTTCTTCTTTGACCGAAATGGTCCCTTACATTCCAATAGTTCCATTTTGGTCCTAAATTATCAAATCAAGCTAATTTGATCAAAATCTCATCATTTCTAATGCTAGAATAATTTTCATAATAATTTCCCCTTTATTTCCAATTCTAACCGAATTGGTCCATTATTCTTCCTAAGGGAAAATTTTTATTCTAACATCAAATTAAGGCTTCTAACATCACAAATCATTCATTTCCATCCTTTATTAAATTCCCTAACCAAATTCCCAAATTCTAGGGTTAGGGTTTATAACCTTGAACATAGAATTAAACTAAATTCAAGCTTGTTTTCATGTGTTACAACACTTGAGTTACTTAAATCAAGCCTTAATTCCAACATAGTTCATGAAACTCCAATTTCTCTGTCTTCAAGAACATGAACTATTCTTCATAATAGCATACAATATTACTATCAAAAGAAAGAGCATGGAGCATAGATCAATTTATTTCAAAGCAACATACCTTGATTCTAACTTTAAAACCTTCAAATTTGCCAAAGAAAATTTTCTTCTCTTTTCCCTCTTGTGTTTCAAAAATATCCCAAGAAAGATGAACAAATTAGTTCATCTTTTATCCTTTTAATTCACATGTGATAATTAAATGAATTTTAAATTCATTTAATTAGTAAAATTACTAATTTAGCCTTAAAATCCAATGGCTAAATTTAATCTTATCATAAACCAAGGGCCAAGATTAAATCCATGTATTTTTCATTTTCTAATAATGCCCTCAACATTTCAAAATATTTCAAAAATGCCATCCATGGCAAATGTCCAATTTGCCCTCCAACTATACTTTATTTACTAACAAGGCTTGAAAAATGCCATTCCATCACCATCTAACTAAATCTAGTTAGAATCCAACCAAATGTAATAAAATATCCATAAAATAATATTTTATGAGTTTTTCATAATGCTTGGAACTGTCTTTAAAATTCCAATTTCGATCCGATTACCCGATATTCACTTTCTACGATTTCTCCACTCTCCAAACTATCGGGTAAAATCTGAAATTCTCATAATTTTGATCTCCATATGTAAATATTTTTGACATACAAAATATTCCATAATTTTGTAAAAATCAAAATCTTGAAATTTTGACTCGGTCTAATATACTGACAATTTACCCAAAATCTTTATCGGATAAATTTCTCTTAATAATCCTTGATCAGATATCCATAAAAAATTTCAACTCAAACTAATTCCCCTTTTTATCAGTCTCAACTACTGACATGAGACATTCCCATAAGGTCACCCATCCTAATGCTACTCTGCTCTGAGCATGCTCAATAATTTTTATTTTGATCCAAATATCTGGAAATTTTCTCAAACTTTAACGCTTTATAGCTCTTAATACAAACTCCGTATCAAAAATTCGTGTAACACGAAATGCCAGTCTTGGGGGTGAAATATTCATTTACGGGACCAAATACATAACTTTTTAAAATTACAATTTAGTCTATGAACTTTTTGAATTTTACATTTTGGCACCAAACTTTTCAAATTTTACATTTTGGTCACCAAACTATCATTTTATTCATTTTTGGTTACTAACCAAAATTTTGAGGTATTACAATGTGGGAGGAGCAGTTGCCGTTCGTGGAGTTTGCTTACAATAACAGTTATCATGCTAGCATACAGATGGCACCGTATGAGGCGTTGTATGGTAGGAAATGTCGTACGCCCGTGTGTTGGGCAGAAGCGGTGGAAAAGTTTGTGTCGATGCCCAATGTTTTGAAAGGCACAACTGAAAAAGTAAAGCTGATATATGAGCGCTTAAAAGCAGCTGCATATCGCCAGAAATCATATGCGGATTTGAAGCGTAGGGATATAGAGTACGGTGTGGGTGATTAAGTGTTTGTGAAAGTGTCGCCTTGGAAAAAGGTGAAACATTGTTCATTTAAGTTATATCAAAATAAAATATCTCAATAATCTCCCCCTTTTTGATATAACAAAACCACTTCAAAAATTGTTTTTGAAATTTCTCCCCCTTAGACAAATAATTTTAGAAAGTATTTAAAGCTCCCCCTTTTCTTTTTGAAATTTACTTTTTCAAACTTATCTCTCCCCTTTTTGTTATATCAAAAATAATTTCAAAACTATGTTTGAAATCACATTTAAGTTCAAAACACCAATTGTTGAAAGGTTGATACCAATCGTTGGAAATTTAGTACCAATTGATAGAAAATACCAATTGTTAGTGTAAAATAACAATGGAGAATGGGACCAAAAACTTTTTTACATAAAAGAATTTTAAAAAATGGCTCCCCTTATTCAAGCATCTATAAAATTGTTAGTCCATCAATTCAAGAGAAATAAATTGAGTTTTAAATAAATAAATCAAATAATTAATTAAACATGATATTTATCAAGATATATCAATAGGCACACAAAAGCATGGCAAAAAAGAGACAAAACAATCCCCTTTTGACTACGTATACCGGTACGGTATTGATTGTATCGGTACTAGTTGAAGGCCGTATTAGTACGGTATGGGTTGTACGGTATCGATGGCAAGAAACTGGTGAAACTGCAACAAAATTAACTCAAATAGCCTTACAACTTAATCTTAAGTTCATACAAAGGCTTTAAGAGGTCATAGATACACATTTTGATCACTTTTGTTACAAAACAACAACATGCTTCTCAAAAATCATCAATTAAAACATACAAAGCATGAATTTCACCAAATTCAACCAACACATTACAAGTTTAAGGCCAAAAACATAGATATAAGCATACAAGGCCAAAAACATGCAACTCATGCAATTTGAGACTCCCCCTAACTATATGCAATTAGGCACAACATGGAGTCATACAAACATGCTTAGATCATTATGAAAAATTAGACATGGAAAACATGATCAAGCAATTGCATGAAATTAAATTTACCACTTGAACCAAGGTACGATGTTAAGCCTCACCCTCTTCAAGTGTCATTCCTCCTTGTGTGTCAAGAGCTCCAAAAATGTGACTTTACTCATTAATGCTCAAGCACATCTACAAGTAGACAATCAAGTAATTTTTGGTATCCAAATTGCTTTGGATCCAATTGCATTAGTCCTAAATAACTTAGTCCCCTTAAGAATCCATTTTTCAATGCCTTCATTTTCTTTGAAATAATGAGTCCTTTTGGGACCCAAATGTTTTTAACAATGTTACTATTTACAAATCTAGGGGAACTAGATTGTCTAACATAAAATTTGATTTTACAAAATTATTTTTGGAGCATTCTCCATTTTTTTCTTTTCAAGGCTTTTGTAAATCAAATCTTTTTCTTCTTGAACTTTTGAAAGTAAATTTTGCAAGTTTGAAATCTTTGTATCAAAATCTTTAAAAATAACTTGCATTTTATCAAGTTTACTTTCAAGTTCTAAATTATTTTTGGAAAGCAATTCATTTTCATTTTTTAGCTTAGAAACTAATTTCTTATTATCGATGGAGTCCTCTTCATCACTCCATGTAGCCACAAATGCCTTCTTCTTATGGCTTGATCCCTTCCTTTTGAGTCAAGGGCAATCATACTTGGTGTGCCCTGGCTTGTTGGACTCGAAGCATATGATGGGATCCCTTTTCTTCATTCTCGATTCATGTCTTGGTTTTTTCCTTTTCTTGCTTCATGAATTGGGTGAATTTCATGAAGAGCTTAACCATCTTTTCTTCTTCACTATCCTCTCCACTTGAATCTTCTTGTTGGCTTGTGGAGGATTTGAGATCAACATTAAAATCTTCAATGCCTAGTTCTTTTTTCTTCTTTCCCTTTGACATCATCATTTCATGGGTTAGCAAATATCCCATGAGCTAGTCAAGCTTGAGCGTCTTCAAATGATTTGCTTCGATGATTGCAGTCTTCTTAGAATCCTATGAAAAGAAAAGTGAATAGATCAACTTCCTAACAAGCTTGCCTCTGGATCATCTCTCTGAATCTTTTAAGCTCATTCACTATGACGGAGAACCAATCGAACATAGCTTTGATATCTTCTTCCGGGTCTATCTTGAAGTTCTCGTAGTTGAGGTTGAGAGGTCCAATCTTGGTTTCTTTCACCTTGTTGGTTCCTTCATATGCGACTTTAAGCTTGTCCCATACTTCGTGGGCATCTTCACAAGATGAGACTTTGGAATACTCTTCTAAACCAAGAGCACGTAAAAGAATATGCAAGGCCTTTGAGTTGAGTTGCATTTGTTCATTTCATGATCACTCCATTTATTCCTATCCTTGAGGACAAGAATGGCTCTAACCCTCTTTTTGTGGATGATTAGGGCCATCTTCAATGATCTCCCAAAGCTTGTAAGCAATGGATTGTACGACGACCATCATTCTATCTTCCAATAAGAATAGTCAGCACTGTTGAAGTAATGAGGCTTGGTGATGGATTACGCCATAAGCTCCAGGTGATGTTGAATGATTGAGCACTTTAAAGATCGACTCTAGGATGTTAATCCGACATAGAGACAAAACTATGATACAAATTGTTGAGAGTTCGAATAATCAACCGAATGTGTCAAGAGGGGGTGAATTTTTATTTTTATTTTTTTGCTTTGGTGGATGAAAATCTAAGCATTAAAAATTGGGACAAAATGATTTATAGTGGTTCGAATTCTAAACCAAGTCTACATCTACTACCTTAGCTATCCACACTAAGAATTTTCTACAAATTCACTAATTTGTCTTTCCTTTTTTCGGGTTCAAGGAGATAATCCTTACAACCAAGACTTATATCTCAAAGTCTTGAAAACACTCTCTTACAAAGAGAAAATAAATTGGCAAACAAGGAAAAACTCTTTAGGCAAATGTGTTTGTAAGTTAAGCACGCACCCAAATCCTAACACTTGAGAAAATATAACAATTAAGCTCACAAGTGTGTTCTACAAAGAAATATGACAAAATTGAGCACTAAAACACTTTCTCTATCATTGAATGTTGGTAGTTGGTTTCTTGTTGTTCCATGGCTGCTTGAAAAGGTCTTTTAAACCTTTTAAGGATTTTGTGGTCGTTACTAGCCGTTGGGGTTGATTTGGAGCCGTTGGGGACTTTATTTGCAGCATTAAATGCACTTCTAGAGCAGGGCGTATCGGTACACGGGTCAACGTATCGGTATCTGTCTCAAAGAAGAAAGAGACGTTGGGCAATTTTTATACTGGGTATCGGTACAGTATACAAGTGTATCGTTACACTGCCTTGCATATTGGTATGGCCAAGCCTGTACCGGTACGATTTTTGGCTATTAGAAACTGACTTCTTGGGGATTAAAAGGGCGTATCTGTACACAACTTAGCTGTTCCGGTACGGCTGACTGAGTATCGATACCGAGGAAAAGGTATTGGTACTCAAAGCCTATTTTTGACATTTTGATTATTTTGAAAACAGTTAAGCATGTCAAAAACCCTTTAAAAACCCCTCAAACATATTTTTCAAGTTAATGAACTTTTAAAATATTTTTGCAAATTTATTTAAGTCCAAAAACATTTTTCATTTAAGTTATATCAAAACCAAATATCTCAACAAGTTTCAATGACTAAAATTATCATTATACGAATCCTTGTTAAATATTCGTTTGCATTTTAACTGAAGAGGTTTGCATTTTAACTGAAGAGTGACCCGTTGCAACCAATTTTAATTGAATGACATATTTGTAACTTCACTAATAATTGAGCGACATGTTTGTTACCTGACCACAACATTTTAGTATTCATTTGCATTTAAATAAGAAAGCAACCCGATTGTAACTAGAATATTAATTGAGTGATCCACTTGTAATTTTTAATAATTAGGTGAACTTAATGTAACCTCATTAATAATTGAGTGACCTCCAATATAGTTTACCCAATTTCTTTTTATAAATTAGTTGGAATCAATCTTGTTCAACTTAATTTTTAAACCGTCCTTTCTATTTGGATTCGTTTATGTGTGCTGTATTAGTATTATTTCCGTGTTCAACATTTTCATTTAATACGGTGATGAGTGACAGTCAATGGTGATGATTTTGATCGGATTTAAAGGTTAAAATGATATTTTATCTAAAATTTATGGATTAAATTAATATCTTATCTAAACTTTAAGAATAAATTAATATTTATCTAATATGTAGTGATCAAATTAAAAATTAACATTTTTACTAACGTGTCACATCATCAAACTAACAACATCTAATGTCCTAGTGACCAAAATGTTATAAATATTAATGTAAGTAATCAAAATGTTATAAAACAATAACATAAGTAAGAGCAACGCTATTTTTTTAAATTCAATAAACAAAAATAAAAAATTATAAAACGAAAGTTACCATTGCTATAGTTTATTCAATAAGATGCATAAAACCTAAAGAGAGACGAAGAAAGGGAGGACAAAAAAGAAAAAAAAATTCAACGATTCGCAATCAATTTGAATTTGGTATCCTCGCAAGGATAATTTTTATGGGATAATGTCCTTGATAAAATTATTGTTGAAAATGGGTGTTAGAAGAATTATTAGCTCGTCTAAGGATATAGCTACAGTAAATATGTAAAGTCGTCACTTTTCAATTTTTCCGTTCTTGCATCTAAAGATTATGCGAAAGTGTAAAAAAAATCAAAACATACTTATTATAAAACTAATATAATTTGAAAGTGGGCTTTTAACAAAAAAATATCTCTTAGTTTTATTGAATAAAAAATATCTTAAAATTATAAAAAGATTTTACAATACAAGAACAGATTAATCGAACATTTTTCTTAAAATCATCATATTTCACAAATTAGCCATCTAAAAATAAGACAAACCAATCAAACAAATGACTAAAAACACAACCACAAATGATAGCTTTGAACAAACATCATATTCATTGTAAAAAAACCAAACAAACATCACAATAAATAATTTTGACAAATCGTAATTGTAATCTTAATCTTGCCTAGAGGGGAGATAAATGGAAGACTCTAGGAGGAACGAAGGAGAGTGCTCCTAGTGGGTATAAAATCCATGACCTAAGGGTATATGAGAGAGTAAAGATGAACAGTTTGACCAACCGACCAAATATAAAAATACATCATAGTCAATAATAAATGATAGGGTAAAGTACCAAAATGGTCACTGAACATTGTTAAAAAAAACAAAATGATAATCAAATTTTCAAATGTTACAAAATGGAAATTAAACTTTATGCTTTGTAATAAAATGACAACTCGGCCGTTAAATACTTAACGGACTGTTATGAAACTTTGTATAATAGCATATTTAGTCCTTTAAATTTACATATCTAATCAATTTAGTTCTAATTCAAAAAAAATAATAGATTTAGCCCTCATTATTTACACATTCTTTTAATTTGGTCTTATTTATAATCGGAAATAATATTAAATATGGGTCTGTATTGATTACTTATACTTGCCTTCTTATTAAGCCAAACCAATATACATATGTATATGTTTAAAAGTTGAACTTATGCAATCACGATTGTAGCTTTAATGCATAACAACAGAATGGTAGAATGCTTTGAACTTATAGGTCACATGCTAAATAGTGGTTGCCTACCCGATGTTTCCACATTCGAAGAAATCATCGAAGGGATGTTGTCGGCGGGGAAGACTGAGGAAGCCTACAAGTTCTTGGAAGAGATGGGAAACAAAGGTTTCCCACCTGATATAGTTACATTTTTTCCTCAAGGTCCTTTGCGACAATAAAAAGTGCGATGAAGCTTTGAGGCTGTATCAAAGAATGATCGATGTGGTTTGTATGCCTAGTGGAAGATGTCGTAAACAAGGGATTGAAATTGCCATACCCAAAGTTCGACTAATTTTTGATGCAGCTTTGAGCTATTGGTAATCTCCAAGTCATCCACAAACTTTCTGAACACATGAGAAAGTTTTAGAATCCTGCTATGGCAAGACGTTTTTGCTTAATTAGAAGCGGAAGAGTTTGAGTTTAAGGGGGAAGTAAGAACATACAAAAGTACTGTTGGAAGCTTTAATTTCATCATATACGTGAGTGGGATGTGAGATCGGCACTTGCTCATCGGCAGGCAAATTGAAAGAATGTGTAGATAATGAGGGCTACATTTCTTATTTTTTTCGAATTAAAATTAGATTGATTGGATGTGAAAATATAAAGGAATAAATATGCTATTATACAAAGTTTCATAACAGCTCATTAAGTATTTAATGACCGAATTACCATTTTGTTACAAAACATAAAGTTTAATTATCATTTTGTAACATTTAAAAGTTTAGTTACCATTTTGTTTTTTTAACAAAGTTCAGTGATCATTTTTGTACTTTACCCTAAATGATAAACACCACAAAAACAAATATAAAATTACATATAACAATTACTTATTGACAAATTGAGATAATCACAATTCACCCTAACTTATCTTTGATAATTATGAACGTCTATCAATATTCGATTTGAGGATTTAAAACATGATTAGATTAACAGGATAACATAATAAACAACATTTAAAGAGACAACATCAAATTTAATCTTAAAAAAAAAAAACATACCACAAGAACTTGTAAAGAACATGCCATAAAAATAACAAAATTATTCAAGGAGAGAGGATGAAAAAGAGAATAAAAAATCAATGATTGACAACTAATTTAATATTAATATCGCTGTAAGTGACGAAAAAAATATAAAAAAATTAGTAGAAAAAGAAAAACAACGGCTAAAGTTTCCCCAGGAGTTGTATATATCCATGTCTCTCAATATATTACCACTACATGGATTCCTTTTAATTTCTGATATAATTTATTTATACCCAGAATTTAATAATGTTAAAAACCCTCCTTAATTTTACGTACAAGCAACCTCTCTTCACAAAGTTATCAAATTTCACTTTATAAATACTCCTCAAACTTTGCCAAAAAGGTCCACTCAAAACTCTCTTTTTTCCCTTCTAATTTCCAAAGCTAAATTAAACCCTTTATTTTCACTTCCTAAAATGGCTAATTCTAACACTTCTCCCTCACCAAAGTCCTCAATCCCAGAAAAAACATTTTCAAGTTTCGGCAATCTCATCAAGCTCCTCCCGACAGGAACCGTCTTCATCTTTCAGTTCCTCAACCCTGTCTTAACCAACAAGGGACAGTGCAGCCCTGCGAACAAAGTTTTAACCAGCATCCTCATTGCCCTATGTGGCCTCTCTTGTGCTTTCTCTTGCTTCACAGATAGTTACAGAGGCATTGATGGCTCAATTCATTACGGTTTCGTCACCGTTAACGGACTTTGGCTGTTTTCGGATTCGGGTTCGGGTTCGATTGACTTGTCAAGCTACAAACTGAGGGTTGGTGACTTTGTTCATGCGTTCTTTGCAATCATCATCTTTGCTGCCTTGTCTTTGTTGGATTCAGACACTGTACGATGTTTTTATCCGTCTTTCGAATTAACCAATAATACTTTACTCGTCAGTTTGCCGCTGGTTATCGGAACGATGTCCTGTACAATTTTCATGGCATTCCCTAACAGTCGCCATGGGCTGGGCTACCCTCCCAGTGATTCCTCCTAATTTGGCTTCGAACATGAATATATGAATAAAATAATTGGTTAAAGATTGCTAGAGAAGAATTTTATTTAATGTTTGATTATACTGAAAAAAAAATTAACATCCTTGAATTATACTGGTTTGTTTATATGTATTATTAGATTTGTTTATATGTATTATTAGGTTTGTTGTATTATAATCTAAGAAAAAAAAGAATATATAACTGAGAGCTTTTAAGCACCTACTTTAAAGATTGTTTATGTAAGTTAAATTCAAAGATGATCATTCGATTTCATAAGAAAAATCATCATTTGAAATTGATTTATTATGACCTCATTACTCTTTGCATTGCTCAAAAATTAATATCTTTGATTTTAATTTTAAAGTTTTTTTTAATATAAAAGTTTAATCTCTTTATATTATTTTTTAAAATTAAAATCTAATTGACTATATTATTATGCTCCTCATTAGAAATTAGAATTTTAAAAATTAAAAGTTAAATTCATCAAATGGTCTAGTGAAAAAGAGAATGTTGTTATCTCTAAGAGACTCAAGTTTAAACTGCTTGTCTGCATAGAATGCGTGTGCATTATTAAAGAGTTAAAATTAATGAGCAAGAATAAAATGTATATAGTAGTGGTCCCAACAAAATTTTGAAAAATTAGAATTTAGTCCTTCAAATTTTTAAAAAATTAATTTGGCCCCCTCAAAAATTTTAGAAGTTCATATTAAACTTCAATTTTTAATATTTTTAATTAAATCCCCTTTCATGATTTTTAAAAGTTCTCATTAAACCTCTCAAAATTTTAATAATTTTAATTAAACCCATTTTTTTAAATGTAAACTAAACCTTTAACTTTTAATAATTTTAGTTCATCTCTATTTTTTAAAAAGTTTTAATTTGGTCCCAACGTTCTGCCACTAAATGTACACCTAAGAAAAATAATTAAACTCTAGAATGAGTCTAGAACAGGCGACGCACACCGCTAAACACTACTAACGCAATACACCGCTGAATACCATTAATTTTTTGATGACTTTTAAATAGGATTTTCAATTTCATATTCGAGTTACCAAACATGGGAAAAGCAAGATTTCATCGAAGATTGGGTTGAGAATGGAATGCAGTGGTTTCATTAATAATATTTTTTTGTCTCATTTGATTCGTGGGTTTAGTTTTTTGGGTGTTTTTTTTATTTTAACGGTTTAATTCATTAACATATTAGAATAAGTATATGAGATATGAGGGAGAAGATGATGATTTGTAAATTTTAAATTATAAGAAAAATATTATGTGAAAAATAAAGATGATGTGTGTTTATTTAATTGGGTACGACCATGGATGAAATTGTGTGAATGGTTCATGGAATAATTTCTTCTAATTTTATTTTGAGATATGATTAATTGCATGTCGAGCCTTTGATATTTGTAATAATTATTTAAAAATCATCAAAAAATTAATAGTGTTCAACAATATATTACGTTAATAGTATTTAACGGTGTGCTTCGCCCGCTCAAAAATTTTCCTAAACTTTAATACAACATGTTGATGAAAAGTATAGAAATTTGAATCTTTAAAATAAATATAAAATCAGTTTTATATGGGGATAAGAATCACAATAGTTTACGTAACTTTGAAACAAGTTTTAAATTTGAAATTTTTTTGTCAACTTAATTATTTGTGGTGAAATGTCATATTCTATGAATTATTAGATGAGGATAATATATGATGTATCCTCAGTACATACAATCCCATGTATCTTCGGTGAACTACATCAAGACATGTTATTGAAAAAAAATATTTTTAGAGAATTTATAAATAAATATTAATATATTTATTTAAACTCAATTAAAATCATTTATGATTATTATTACTTTTATCTCTCCCTAAAATATTAGGGTATAATGCTTATTGACAGGGATAGACCTAGAGGGGGCTAGAGGGGTGGTTGTCCCCCTAAAAACTGAAATTCTTATATGATTTAGAATTTTTTAAAAATTTTCTATGTATTTTTTTACTGAAAATCTATTTTTATCCCCTAAAATTTTATAAGTTTAACCCATAGAATTTTTATAGGTTCGCCCCTTTAACATAAAGTTTTACGTATGTACCTGTTTATTGATTTAGGGTTCTCTAAAATCTGGAGAAATAAATTTATAGTGAACAAATTCTAACCTTCCTCTTGTGCTTAATTACTATTGGTGAAATTCAAATTTATCGGAAAATCACAAAAAAAAACCATAAAGTGAAAGCAAAACAATCAAGATACTAAAACCAAACCAGGTCCAAATTAATTATAATTAGGTTTAAATAAATTTATTAAGATTTGTTTATAATTCCTCCAAAAATATTTTATTTTGTTCGATTTGATGTAATTCATTGACGGTACACGAGAATTATGTATTGATGATGTATAAAATTTTATTCTTATTGGATGATGCATATAATAATATTGCCTTGGAATTTCAAGTGTTATTATTGTAATTTATCTATCACAATAATCACTGCAATTTGTTATTACTTAAAACTTTGTAACTAAAACGAAAATTAAAGAAATGCTAGTAAACTCTATTAAAAAAATGCTACTAAACTTTATCTTTATACCCACAATACATATAATATTGCCTTGATATTTCAAATGGAAGAATGTCAACTATAATCCATTGAACCAATAATATAAGGAGAAGAAAAATTCATTGGTTTAGTCGGAAATTTGATGTTGATAGGGTAAAGTATATAAATAGTCATTAAACTATTTAAAAAAATAAAAATAAAATAGTCATCAAACTTTTAAAAGTTACATAATGGTCATAAAGTTTTAATTTTTATTATAAATTGGTCACTAAATTTTCAAAAGTTACATAATGGGCATTAAATTTTAGTTTTTGTTACAAAATGATCACCGAACCATTAACCTCCTTTAAAGGAGTGACGTAACAGTAATTAGTAGATCAATTTTTAAGTTCGAGTCAAATATCTCAATTATATATATATCAAATATGAAAAAATGAGAAAAAATGTATATGCGTATTGTATATGGTTATAGAAAACCATTTAAATTGAAACTAATTTCACCCATTATAATAATTTTTTCGAGTTGAGTCGAGTTTAATGAAAAATTCGTTGCGAAAATATTCGACTCGTAATTTTATAAACTCAAATCGAAAAAAATTCAAATAAAGTTTGAGTTACACCTCATAATACTAAAGTTGATTATTTATTTATTTTTCAATAATAAATATTGTACTTATAAATTAAATTTATATACATTAGATTTGTCACATTCATCACATGAGTAAAAATATTGTGTAAAAAATATAAGTGGCAAAGAATTTTTATATAGAATTTATTAAACACGTGTTTACATCCTCAAGTTTTATGGAAGGGGTTATTAATTGAGGTGTTTAGATCGAGATAAGTCGTGCGTAAGAAAATACTATTAAAAATCTTTGTCTAAACTCATTCTGATCAAGTTTCAGCCGCCTCAAATCATTCATTTTTATTATTGTATTTTAAAATACAAAATATTAAAAATATTTTATAAATAAAATAAATTAATTATTAGAATTTATTAAGATTTACTTACATGCTCTCTAAAATATTTTATTTTATTCTTTAATGTTAAAATTTGATGTTAGTTTACTGAGGATTTGTTATGGAGGAAGGTAATGAGGTAGCTGAGGCAATAGAGGCACCAGGGGATATCGTATAAGTTCAGGCTCGGGAAGAGAATGATCAGCTGGCACAGAATCAAGAATTACGCAGGGGAGTGAGGGAGAAAAGGTACCAAAAGCTTTAATAGACTGTCTGTTTCTAAAATGTAGTACTTAAATAAGACAGTTGTAAATGGCTGAGGCGTGAAAAATCTGACTGAAAATTCCTTAAAGTCTATTTCTTCCTTCTCACTATTCTATTCTCTCGTTTATTTCTCTGTTCTTGACATTTTGGTGCTTTCATTGAGAGCTTACCATAGTTAACAATACTGAAGCAATCAAGACCCTTCAGGAAACCACCAGTCGGCATGAGTTGACACTTTAGAAACATGTCAAAAGCCAGAACCGTTGGAATAATAACACTGAAAGGATCCTGCAGGACATGGCCAAACAGTTGGCAACCATTGCTGCGAACTTGGGGGGAACGACACAATCTTCCCAGCAGGGGATGTACCGACCATTCGAGGGAAGACAAAGGTCAATCTGGAATCATAGGATGCTTTTCCGTTCGCTCAACGTCCTGTCCAAGTCGAGCTTCCTATTTTCACCGGAACAGATCCAGAGGAGTGGCTTGCTTCCACTCGGGATTTTTTTTAGTTCTATAACACCGAAGATCATCACCACGTCACTATGGCCTCGTTTTAGATGGAAGGGACGGTAAAAATGGTACCGTTGGATGCAGAGACAACGCCAACTAGTTGGGTGGAATCATTTGGTGGACGCCATTTGACTGCGAATCTCGGTGACGGAGATTGAGTCACCGGATGGACAGTTAATAAAATTGACACAAACAACCACTGTGGAAGAGTATCAAACTAGATTTGAGGAGATGGCTTTACGCACCACGGCAAGTCTGTCTGAGGGTTTTTTGACTCGGTGTTTCATCTTAGGGCTCTGTCTGAATATCAAATATGAAGTCTTGGGTCAACGACCCAACACTATGACCGACATTCTGGCCTTGGCCCTTTTTCACGAAGCCAAGATTAGAGAAGCTAAGAAATTTGTTGGTAAGTGAGTTGGGTCCAAACTACCTCCCTTGTTAGCCACTCCGGTTCAACCATCATCTGGACCCAAAATGTTGCCCGAAAGACCCCCACCTTTGAAAACCTCTGTGTTTCGCTCAAACCCTATTCAACCCCAAAGAATTTCTGTCGCCGAGGCTCAGGCGCACCGTGAGAAAGGTTTGTGCTATTATTGTGATGAGAAGTATGTGATGGGGCATAAATGCAAGGATCCACAACTTTTTCTCTTGGAAGACGAAGATCGAGAGGACAAACAGGGTCTCGAGGAAGAGGCATGTGGAACTGAAACAGAGGAACACAAGAATCGTGAAGGCGAACAGCTCCTGGTTTCCTTCAACGTTCTTGTTGGTTGTGTGACGCCCAAACTTTAAAGGTCCAGGGAAAAATCAAGGGACGAGAGGTGCGCGTCTTAATCGATGGGGGAAGCACTCACAACTTCGTGCAGACTAGAACAACTAGGTATTTGGGGTTACCCATTATGAGATCTTCTAATTTTAGGGTTTGTTGGGAAATGAAGAGAAACTGAAAAATGAAGGGTGTGTTAGAGATTTATAGATGAAGATTTAGGGGACTGAAGTTAAGACGGATTTTTATTTCCTACCTTTGGAGGGTACAGAAATGGTGTTAGGGGTTGCGTGGATGACTACCTTAGGGCCTGTCACCATAGATTTTGCAAAGCTTCGGTTCATGTTTAGACATGGAGAAATCGAGCATCAGCGGAAAGGTGAGACGGGGCTTGAACCACAACCGGTGTGTTTCCAATCATTACGACACATGACTGAGACAAGGGATGGCTGAATGTTATAGTTTACAGATGTGTGAGGAATTCAAAAAAGAAGCCTCCCACCCGAAAGGGAACATGATCATGCCATTCATATGGATCTTTTCTGCCACTAGTGAATGTGTAGCTATATCGCTACCCCTATTTTCATAAGCAAGAAGTGGAACGCCAAGTGCAGCAATTGTTAGAGCATCAATTAATCAGGAAAAGCCACAATCCATTTTCTTCCCTCGTTCTATTGGTGAAAAAAGATGAAACATGGAGATTCTGTATCGATTACAGGGCTTTGAATGCAATAACCATCAAAGACAAATTTTTGATCCCTACAACTGAAGAGTTGTTTGATGAATTGGGGGTGATCGGTGAATAAGTGTCACACGCAATGTGCAAGCGTACATTGCCGATACAAGTATAATTAGCATGTAAACCCTGTTAGATATTGACCCCACGAGGATAGGTATCTAGTTGTAATATTATGTAGCTGCAAGCAACTTTGCAAATGAAGAGATTGTGAGTGTAATAGTGGCTGTAATGAAATAATAAAGAGTTAAATATAAGGTTATTTGTGAAAGTAACAGAAACAATACAATGCAGATAAGAGAAATATTAAATAGAGATCTATATCCCCTCAACTCAGCTTGGTAGATTATCAAGTGCAACAAGGAAACAATATACGAGGATTCATTTGAAAAATAAAAGGCTAAGCTTGCTTACTATCTTCCATTCAATCAACCATAACTCTCGTTGTTCGTCAAAACTACAAGTCCTCGAACGAGTGGATCAACTCTCGTTGTAATGACTTGTTAACTTGATTTGTCATAGCATCTCTCAATGTCTGTGACGATCTTAAACATTCTCATGCAAACATAGATTAGATCCAACAATTGAAATAAGAAGGAAGCTAATAAAATTATATTGAACTTAAAAACCAAGTTTACACAAGTTCATAAAAAGCTAAAGATAAATCATAGTCAATTAACACAAGAAATATGATAAAATATTCAATAAACATCTTTCTCTAGAAGGATATAAAGAAGATAACACATATTCCTCCTTGTTCCATCACTTGAATCCTCATTTCCTTAGATATTTCTGCCTTGCTTCACCTTGGATCTCCATAAATAGAGTTTAAGCCGCCATGGGAGGAGAGCTCGAAAGGTTGAAGATGATAGAAAAATGCATATAACGTGAATTGATGTTCTCTCTCCTCCAAAAATGTTGTTTTATAGGCTACTGAGGTAAGGACACCTGTTCTTCAGGTGATTTGCGTTACTTTCTGTCATACATAATTTGTTGTAATAGAAAATCCAGTTGGCAGATTCATCCTTATCCTTGGCAGTCTGGACAGCTAGCCACTGTAGTGTCGAACTGGCTGCAGTGGTGAAACTTCCTCTACAGGGACATTAGTAATACAACAACATAGCAAAAAGGAAGAAACATGTACAACAAAAGCAACTATGACTTGAGTTAGACAAAATGCAAAAAATGAACATAAAATGCAGAAATAAATGCATGAAATACTAATATGGGGACAAAATAATCCATAAAAAAGAGGAAATACATGCTCTTTAGAGATCTACACGCCCCCAAACTTGATTTTTTACTTGTCCTTAAGTAAAATTGAAAGCAACAAGGTATAACAAAAGATCAGAGACATTCTCGCTACTTGAATCATTCTAATCCACCAATGAATCAATTACATCGACAAGATAGAGGATTGCATTAACAACTCATACATCAACATATGAACAAGAATTTCAACAATACCTAGCATTATGCATATCATCTCAGATTCTTTCCACCTATCAACATTTATTTAATACAACTCATAACAATATATATATATTCATTTTCTTTTCTCTATTTTTATTATGTAGCGAGAGATATTAAACAATGAATGCACTCTAAACTATGAGAAATAAGATATTGTGCAACGAACCCCAAGGAAGTACTTCATTGCCTCGACACACAGTCATGCAGCGAAAACCTTTGGCCAGATTCATTTTTCTAACGCATGCATTAGAGTGTTCCCTTTTGAAGCTACTCTTATTACACTCACATTGGAATGCCTTTTATTTATACTTAATAAGATCTACTCGCATAAATAACACAAGCTGAACAAGGCAAAATTTATCCAAAATCAAAGAGATGATGCTAGATATTCTTTACTCAAACAATTAGATAAATTTATGCAGAGTTATAATGCAATCATCCAGCATATATATTCAACCAATTCATCAACAAATAGAATGATTCAAGATTTACACATCAAATGTAAGGAAAAAAATTTAGAAGAAAAAGAACCTCATATTTGCTTTTTTTTTTTTGAAATGAGGGTGCATTTCAACTCCCAAGTGTATACCCCCAAACTTAGAGATTGCACTGTCCTTAATGCAAAAACAAAATGTAATGATATAATATGGTTACAATAATAAATGCAATGACAATAAAACTAAATGCACTTACAATGACAATGCAGATGTCATGACAATATAGTTTAACAAAATAGAATTACACTACATGGTATGCATGCCTACAAAAAACTAAAAAAACTAACTCATTCATTTAGGGCTCTTGAGAAAATGAGGCAGAGCGACGCTTCTTCTTCTTGTTCCTCTTTTCTTCCTTGCGCTTTTTCTTGTGTTTTTCCTTGGATTTCAAGTGCTTGCGTTTGTTCTCTTTCTTCAGAGGAGAGGCATCCTCTTCGTTCTCAGGCTCCTCATCATTTTTGGGCTCTTCTTCTTTGTTAGCATCACCGACCATAACTGTAATGGTGCTTTGTAAACCACCATTGCAAGAGGGTTGTCATCTTGTTCATTCATTGCTGTAGAGACAGCTTCTTTCGATCTCGTAGAATCTCACCCAAACTTTGGTCCTTCACAGGTTGCATCCAAAACCTTGGATGCAACCGTCTTATCCTTAGCAAAATCTTTTTTAGCATAAATCTTCTCGACTTGGGTGCTTTCTTCCTTGACTTCATCGACATGTTTTACCAAAACTTCTTATTTTTCTTGAAAGGTAGGGGTTTCATCAGCTTCCTTTATGTCATTCAAATCAAAGAGGCAGTCTTTGATGATCTTGCTAGATGCTTCTTCTTTCGGTGTGTCCTCAGCCTCACTTGTATTTTTAGGGGAATTTACAGAATTATTTGGGACTTTCTTTGAGGCTGCATCAAAAGAAAAATCATAACTGCGTATGATTGGTGAGAATTTTAAGAATTCTGGCAAGGAAACTAGGGTGACTCTGCTTATTGCAGTGATAGCAGATTTGTGACATGTCTTGACATACGCATAAATAAATTCTATGCAATGTCAGTGTTTGAACTGTAGCTGCAACCTTCCCCAGCGTGCTTTTCATAGTATCGAGTTTATCCTCAAGCACCAGAACTTCATCCACACTTCATTGTTTGTGGGAACATCCTCAACAGCAGACTCCACCTTTGCTTTCCCTTTCTCTTCCCTCGTTGTAGTGCCCAACCTAGGTGTAGGAACCTCAATAGTTCTCACCATTCTTTCAATAGAGACCTCATTCAATGGCCTTCTGTTTGCTGTCATCTCCTTATTCTTCAAGGGTTTTACCCTTTTCAAATTGCATAGTGGCATTATCAATGAAGGAAATGCCAAGATTCTCTTATTTCTCTCAGCGCAATTAGCAATTTTCTTGTGAATGATCTCCCCAACATCTCTAGGGCAACAACCTGGAGTTTACAAACTAGAATCATATTTTTGCATGCAGGGTTAAAAATTTCCTATACATTGTGAAGTTTCCCATATTGGTCTATGACCAAAATGCACCAGCAACGCATAAATCCCTAACTAGCAAATCCAGTTTCTCCTCATCAATTTCTTTCACAAATAGAGAGTGTTCATCAATTCTCACAGAAGTTTTTAGTATATAATTAATTTTGGTCGCACTATATGGTATAGAACTTTCCCTCACAAAAACCAACTTCAAAGAAGGCTCGTAAAGGTTAGAGTAAACTCCCTTACCAGAGCAGCAATGTAACTTCTAGGGTGATTACAAAAAGTGCCCCATTTATAAAGCTCGATGGTCTAGTGAATCAGTTTTTCAGGTTCCTTTTCTTGAAAGAGCACGATCCCTTGTTTTAGAAGGATATTCTACTTCAAGATGTGTTCTTTGTGCCTTGGCTCTGTCATGTTTGTTTGAAACACCTCATACTCATTGTTCTCCTCTTGTGCAATTGGCTTCTCGGCTTGAGGGTTGGAGGCACAGCCTTGAGTTTTTTTTACAAAAGTCTCCAAGGAATTTTTTGGGCAGCTCTAGTCTTTGCCATGAGAGAGTAAGTGTAAAGACAAAAATGAAGGAGTTTTATAGAAACATTTTGAAGCTTTGAAGATTCAAAGAAAAAATAGAGAAATCTGAGTCAAGAAGGTCAGTGTATTTAGAGTTATTAAATAAAAAGGAAGAAAGAAGGAAATGAAAAGGAGCGAACATTATCATCTGATACGATGAGATTTCACGATCTGGTTATGGCGCAAAAATCACACCTGTCCGATGCATCTCTCACTCCCACAAATTTAAGGGCTGTGATTTGGTTAATAATTGATGTAATAAAATTACCCAAACTACCCCCAAAATTATACATATCACATGCTGTCTTCTTGTCGTACAAGCCGTTGGAAAAAGATTCTATACCAAAATAAATGAGAACTTATTCTGCAAAAGAAATTCAAAGATAAATAAGGAAAAGAAAAAAACTAAATCTAAATCTAAAAAAGCAATTAAAAGAAAGCATAAAAAAATTTGACCGATTTAATGGTCTCAACACTCTTAGAATCAAAGTCACCAAAATAAAGTTTGAGTCTTTGTCCATTGACTTTGAATGAGATCCCCTCTTTACTATCCTTGATTGTGACTACACCATGTGGAAATAATTCCACAACTTCAAAAGGTCTCGACTATCGTGATCGCAATTTTCATGGGTGCAACTTCAGCCTTGAATTGAATAGAAAAAACAAATGTCCAACTTCAAATTTTCATTGCAATATGATCTTGTCATGCCCGCATTTCCTTTTGTCCTTGTAAATAAAGGTATTTTCATAAGCATTGCGGCGAGTTTCTTCCAATTCAGTAAGGTCCAACAATCGTTTCTTCCCCGTAGTCGCATAATCTAGATTTACTTGTTTCAAAGCCCATATAGCCTTGTGTTCTAGCTCAACAGGCAAGTGACAGGATTTTCCAAAGACAAGCTGATACGGTGACATCCCAAATAGAGTTTTGTCCACAGTACGAATAGCCCACAAAGCATTATCTAAGCGCGAAGACCAGTCTCTCTGAGTGGTATTTACCACCTTTTCCAATATGTTTTTGATAGCCCAGTTAGAGATCTCGGCTTGTCCATTGGACTGAAGTTGTAACGAGTATATGATTCACTCCATGTCGTTTCAGCGCAGCAGCCACCTGAATGTAGTGAAAATTCTTTCCCTGGTCACTGATTAATGCACTTGGTGTAACAAAATGTGTGAGAATATGTTTGTGAAATAACTTCAAAACTATTTTGGCATCGTCCTTTGGCACAACCACAACTTCTATCCACTTGGAAACGTAGTACAAAAAACTAAAATATATAGAATGGTAAAAAAATTCAGAAAATGACCCATGAAATCCAATCCCCAAATATAGAATAGCTCAATTTCCATGATTAGCTATTATGGCATCTCATTTCTTCTGGATATTGACCTTATGCGCTGACAACGGTCACAGCGTTGGGCAAACTCAAGGACATCTTTAAATAGTGAAGGCCAATAAAATCCTGATTGAAGAACTTTTACAACATTTCTTATACCGTCGAAATGTCCTCCATATAGGGCATCATGATAATACTATAAGATTGACATCATTTCTTCCTCAGGAACACAACATCGAATGATATTATCATAGCAAAATTTGAACAAATAGGGTTCATTCCAATGATAATTAGTTTCATTGCAAAGAAATCATGCCTTTTTGTGCCCAGTTACACCCAAAAGATTTTTTCCACACACAACGTAATTGACAAAATCAACGTACCAAGGTGTTGCGTTCACAATGAAAAGCTTTTCATCAGGAAATGCGTCAACAATTTGTAATTTATTTGCATCTTCGATGCTTGCTTCCAATCTCGAACCAATAGGATCCATAGAATCAATCTTGATTTTGCATCTTTCTTCGCAAAACTGTACTCAAGGCAAAATAATCAACATGATCCATCGAATCAATCTCGATGTGGCTGGTGTATTATAAAGACCAAAAGGCATGCGACAGAAGGTAAATGTACCGAATGGGCATGTAAACGTAGTCTTTTCTTGGTCCTCAAGTGTAATAGCAATTTGATTGTAGCCAGAATACCCATCTAGAAAATAGTAAAACTCTTTGCATGCAAGTCGATCGAGCATTTGATCAATAAAAGAAAGAGAGAAGTAATCTTTCCTTGTCGCTGTATTAAGTCTCCTATAATCCATACAAATACGCCAACCCGTAGGAATACGAGTCAGAATCAATTTATCATCATCATTATGGACTACAGTGATGCCACTTTTCTTAGGGACACAATGGACTGGACTAACCCATGCACTATCAAAAATTCCATAGATGATACCCGCGTCCAACCATTTTATAATTTCTTTCTTGACTACTTCTTTCATTTTCTCATTGAGTCAACGCCGCAGCTCAATAGATTGTTTGTTATCATCATCTAGGTTGATCTTATGCATGCAAAGAGATGGGCTAATGCCTTTAATATTCGCAATGGTCCAGGCAATAGCACATTTGTGCTGCTTCATAATATTTATCAAATTAGCTTCTTTAATTGCATCTAGATTTGCAGAGATAACAACTGGAAGTGTTTCTGCATCTCCAAGGAATACATATTTGAGATTAGCTGGTAATGGCATCAGTTCCAGAGTAGGAACTTCTTTAATAAATGGTTTAAAAGTAAGAATTGTAAGGTGTGAAAGATCTAAAGATTCAACCTGCCATTTGTGTTGAACAACAAAAATGAGCACTTCAATAATGCTGTCTCAATGTGGAAGATCATCTTCTACAGTTGTCAGCTCAGTATCTTCAGCGATAAGAATACTACGATGATTCAAGTATTCTTGAATGATGTTTTCTAGAACATCAATGTGATAACATTATGTCGTATTCTTTCCAAGATCAGCATTAAACATCTTGAAAGTAACTTGACCATTATCTACCTGCATTGTGAGTTCTTCTTTTGAGACATCAATAATTGCTTTCATGGTTGCTAAGAATGGCCAGCGAAGAATAATAGGGACATCATTGTTTTCATCACAATCAAGAATAATAAAGTCCGCTGGAAAGATGAACTTGTTCACTTGGATGAGTCAAAGATCTATATGCTAGTTGCAATGTGACCGCAATGGGTATTATTTCTCAAATGCCTAACTTCTGAAAAGTTGATAATGACATTAGATTAATACTGGCCCCGAGATCACAAAGAGCCTTGTTGAAATAGTGATTTCTAATAGAATAGGGAATGATGAAGCTGCCAGGGTCTTTCATTTTTCTTGGTAGAGGGGTTGATATAAGCGCACCACACTCCTCTATGAATGCAATGATGTCTGTGGCACTGAGCTTTTTCTTCTTAGAAAGAATTTCCTTCATGAACTTTGCATAATTATGAATCTGCGTAAGAGTATCCATCAAGGGGATTTGCACTGTAAGCTGCTGCAAAGTATCTTAAAAGAATTTAAATTGATTGTCAAACTCAATGTTCTTGAATCTCTGAGGAAAAGGTGAAGGATAACTAAAAGAGTCTCATCCGCATGCCATCCTCTATTCCATCTTCCAAAATTGGATTAGTTTTTGAGGATTCCCCTAGCTCAAGAGTAGATATGGGTGCTTTTTGTGTCGAGTCAACAACTTTTTTACCACTGGGGAGAGTAATAGCATTATAGTGCTCTTTACCCTCGATTACCAGGCTCTCAGTATTGCTAGGAAGTGTGTCCAGATGTCAAGAGTTCATGTCAGTAGCTAACTGCCCCAATTGAGCTTTAAAAGTACGAATCGATAAAGAGTGACCTTGTACTATAACTTCTATTTGAGAGAGGTGTTCGCACATCATTTTATCAAAGAGAGCAAATGTATCAGATATAAATGATGGGGCATAGTGACTAGTCTGTGACTATATCTGAGATGATGCTCCACATTGTGGTTGCACACCATACTACGACGGCTGAGTTTGTGAAGAAGGATGTCGTGGTTGCATCCTATTTTGATGTGACTGCAATGTAGCTTGTGATGTAAACTGCTGTTGTGGATAACTAAAATTCCCTTACGCACACTAGAGTTCCCTTGAAAAGAATTATTCCAGAGTGCTGAATACTCTTGAATTGTGCGTAGAATTGGAATTTCTCCAAGATTGTCTATTAGCTGTGTTGTAAGAATTACCCATGGTATTGCCTCGTATGCTGCTAACATAGCTTGCATTTTTTGCATGTTGTTGGAAATCTTCATAGTTATGCTTCTCACCACAAATATTACAAGAAAATACATGAATAGTGATTTGTTGAGCTAACTATATAGGGGAAACTTCACTTGTACCCTTCATATTCTTGATTTTTTTCTCTAAAGAAGAAATATGGGCTTTTAGAGAAGAAATATCATCAAGCTCGAAAACTTATGGTACAACATTGCATTAAGAAGCTCTCAAAATAGGATATTGAGAATCATTCTGTGCAAATTGCTCCAACACTCCAAGAACAACAGTGTAAGAGAAATCAAGTAAAGGTATATTAGATGATCCGTCGAAAAGATGTCTTGTGGCCACATTCAACCCATTGTAGACGATCTCAATTTAAGTTTCTTATTGAAGGCCATGGTTGGGACATCGTCGCAATAAGGACTTATATCTTTCCCATGTAGTGTAGAGAGTTTCATCATCCAATTGATAATAAGTAGTGATATCATTCCTCAGGCATAAGTTCATTGTCGGTGGATTAAAGCGCAATACAAACTGTGTTGTGAGATCATTCCATGACATAATAGATCTGGCAGAGAGTCCATAAAACCACGTACGAGCTCTTCCCTACAAAGAATATGGAAATAATTGCATTTGTAAGGCATCAACAGGAACACCTTGTTGACTAAAAGAAGCACAGATTAAAAGAAATGATTGAAGATGCTCTCTGGTGTCTTCATATGGCAATCCCGCGTACTGCCCATTTGAGTTGAGCATTTGAAACATAACCGGATTCAACACAAAATTGTCAGCTTAAATAGGTGGTTGAACCACTCCTAGTTGCAAAACATCCAACTGAGAAACTACAACCTCTGGGATGGTTCTGTACTAAGCTGGTGGGTGCAGCGATGGGTTTTCAAGATCGTGAGGAATACCCTCGTTCTTGACCTATCTTGCCATCTCACTTTGTTCTCGAAGTCTTTGTCTAAGAATCCTTTCAACTTCTGGATCAGGCACAAAGAGTGGTGTGGCAGCACTTCTGGTCATACAACACCTATAAAACTAATGAAAAGAAATAACTAAAAGCTATTAGAAACAACTACAAACTAGATAAAGGAAACGGAATTGCAAGTAGAAACATAACAACCGAATAATGCCATCCCCGATAACAGCGCCAAAACTTGATTGGTGAATAATCGTCACACGTAATGTGCAAGTGTACACTGTCGATGCAAGTATAGTTAACAGGTAAATCCTATTAGATATCAAACCCACGAGGATATGTCATTAGTTGTAATATTATGTAGCTGCTAGCAACTCTGAAAATAAAGAGATTGTGAATGTAATAGTGTCTATAATGAAGTAATAAAGAGTTAAATATAAGATTGTTTGTGAAAGCAAAAGAAAGAATATAATGGAGATAAGAGAAATATTAAGTAAAGGTCTGGATCCCCTAAACTCAGCTTGGCAAATTATCAAGTGCAACAAGAAAATAATATATGATGATTCATTTGACAAATAAAAGACTAAGCTTGCTTACTAACTTCAATTCAGTTTTCAACTAATGACACAAATATGTAGATCAACCACAACTCCCGTTGTTCATCAAAACTACAAATCCTCAAGCAAGTGGATCAGCTCTTGCTGTATCCTCATTCAAATCTCATTGTAATGACTTGTTAGCCTGAATTGTCACAGTATCTCTTAATCTCAGTAATGATGTTCAGATCCAACAATTGAAATAAGAAAGAAGCTAATAAGATTATATTGAACTTAAAAACCAAGTTTAAACAAGCTCATACAAAGCTAAAGATAAACCATCATCAATTAGTATAATAAATATAATAAAATCTTCAATAAACATCTATCTCTGGATGGATTAAAGAATATAAGACATATTCCTCCTTGTTCCAGCACTTGAATCCTTATTTCCTCAGATATTTCTGCCTTGCTTCGCCTTGGATCTCCAGAAATAGAGTTTAAGCTGCCATGAGTCGAGAGCTCAGAAGATTGAAGATGATAGAAAAGTGAATATCCCGTGAATTGATGTTCTCTCTCCTCCAGAAATGTCATTTTATAGGTTGCCGAGGTAAGGACACTTGTTTTTCAAGTGATTTTGTGACTTTCTGCCTTACACAATTTGTTGTAACAGAAAATCATGCTGGCAGATTCGTCCTTATCCTTGGCAGTTTGGACAGCTAGCAACTGCAGTGTTAAACTAGCTGCAGTGGTAAAACTTCCTCTGCAGGGACACTAGTAATATAATGACAACATAGAAAAAATGCAGAAATGTGTACAACAAAATCAACTATGACTTGAGCTAGAAAAATGCAGAAATGAATGCATGAAATACTAAAGTGGGGAAAACATAATCCATAAAAGAAAAGGGAATACATGCTCTTTAGAGAGCTATCAGGGGGTTCGAGGTTCTTCTTGAAATTAGATCTACTCTCAGGTTATCATCAAATTCGAGTAAAAGCAGCATATGTGCCTAAAACCGTATTTTGCACACACGATGACCATTATGAGTTTCTTGTAATGCCATTTGGGTTTACCAATGATGAGTGTGTAAATGACCTATTTTGTATACCTTTTTTACTTATCTTTTGCGTGTTTTCAAGCCCATATAGTTGCATTTAGGATAGATTGCATATAATTTACGTGTAGATAGGGAGTTACAACGTTTATGCTTAAATGTTATGCATTTTGGTGCATTTTATGGGAAATGTGATGTTTTGTGGTGCATGTGCAGGATGTTGGAAGAGTCTGGAGGAATGATGGAGCAGATTAGCAGCAGATCTCATGGCTGGAGCTGATGAGGCATAAAGAGTTTGAGATGAATCTGGTTTTACCCACGTGGACTTTTTCCCTGATATGGAACATTAAATATAGCGTGAAATCAATTACCTTCTTTAATGTAGCCGCACACACTTTATGAGTCTTAAACCCTAATTTCACCGCCTATATAAAGGAGACTTGGACGCCAATTCAACAAAGCATAATTTTAGACAACAGTTCTTGTCTAAAGCTTTTAGAGAACCGCCAGGGTGGATGCTAGAGAATTATTCTCAGTACAAACTATCGAGAGAGGCCAACAGAGTGGGAGACCTTCGGCAATAGTTGGATAACAAGGAAGAAGATCGTTGAGGCCTTTTAACTATTGATCTATGGCTTAATATCGAGAGATTTAGGTTATACAAACGTGAACAGTAGGGCTAAGTTGTTAACTTAGTTCTAATTTGGCTTAGACATAAATTTAGGGTTTTAACTACTAAAAGGGAGTTTTAAAACAAATAATAGAGTTGTTAGGGTTAACGCAGACATATATCACCTTAGCTTCAATGTTATTAACTTTTAGGCATCGAGAGAGTCAATAGTTCATTAGAAAATCCTGTGGAGTAGATAAAGAACTGAGGAATTTATGTAAGGAGAAAAAGAATATGGTGAATGATAACATAGCAGACGACCATGAGAACGAGCAAAACCGTGACATACATCTAGTTGATGGACTTAGAGTTGTTGACATGTCCCAAAATAATAGAGAAATACGACAAGAGGATCCACTTCTTTCTAGACTTAGAAGGCCCACCAGAATGCATATTGAGCCCGTTATCAACAACCTCAACCCATCTATTGTTGTTCCAGATCTAGGAATGACTCACTTTGAGATAAAGCCCGTTATGTTCAACATGCTCAACACCATTGGACAATTTGGAGGATCAGCAAGAGATGATGCTCAAGAGTACATTGAATCTTTCCTAGAAGTTTGTGAATGTTTTCGACAACCAGGGATAACTAATGATGCTTTGAGACTCAAGTTATTTCCTTACTCCTTACGAGATCGGGCTAGAGCATGGTTGAAGACTTGTTCCTCAAGATTATCTACACCTCCCAGATTACGAAGGCGCTCCAATGACAAACCATGGTTAACGACCACTGCTAGTTCTGGTGCTTGCACATGCACTCCAACTATCATTGCCTGAAATGCTCTCGTCATTGCCTAGATCAACAGTCTCATATCACCAAAAACTGGCCCTTGCGGAGCCTGAGGTATACCCTCAACTCCCGCACCAATATGAGGAATAGGTAGAGGAGGGAGTAAAGGATTGTGAGGAACCAATCCTTCATCGTTGTTCTGCCCATCCCCAGCATTATTCACACTATCTCGAGTCTCATGTCTTTGAGGCATACTTACTATAGCCTACGCCATACAACATAACATAATTAGGCTAGCATTAGGAGAAGGATCCAAGGCAAGCTTAAAAATCATTTTAAAAGCACGATAATAGGCAATGTGTTCCCATTTATACCCTATTACAATAGATATCACAACATCATTCAAATGCATGTATGTAGATAATAAAGTGTCAACCAAGCAATTCAACAACAATACCCAATAATCACAAACCCAGAATGAAAAACTCGAATTAGATCCATTTTTTCTTTTATATTATCTATATGCATATTTATGACTCAAGGTGTACATGCTGGCAACGGTTAAAATACTCGACCGAAACGGGGCCAATACAACGACCAAACGTACAAATTTGCAATTTAGGGATTAAAATACAAATCTAGAAAATTATAAGGGCTTACTTAAATTCAAAATTACTAAACCTTAATTAATTAGGTTAATGCAAACTTGTCAAATTTTAGTCAAAACTGATCATACAAACACTTCCAATTTGCATACATACAAAACAGGGACTAAAATGGAAGAATTCAAAACTAGGCCACCACTTTAATTGAAATAACACCCGGGTATCGTTACTCAGAACCCGGTAACGATACCAGGACAAATTTCTAAGGCACATATCGATAGTCCTCCTAGAGTATCGATACCCAGGCAAAATGGCCAAAGTCCCAAATTCCAATAGCTAAAATCGTACCAATACACCTCCTCAAAAATCGATACCTAGGCCAAATTTGCACACCCGTATCGATACTAGGGACCCTCTACCTATGCCACTAGACCTGTAATACCCAATTTAGTTGGTTTTACACCCAATTGGTACCCCAAATATGCCTTAAACATTCACATACTTATACACCATAAAACCAAGGATCAAAGCAAGACAAAACCCCTCAACATCAGAAGCAATTGAGAAAAATTACAACACATTACACTTCTATAGGCATGCTTCCTAAAACCAACTCAATCCAATACACAAAATGGAATCCACACTTTAATCGTACTTAGGCATCACCACAACAATTATTGGTATAATTCTAAACATGCTTGAACTACTATGACATAGGCATAAGTAATTAATACCCTATATGCCACCCTAAGCAAAACACAAGGCATCAATCATACATGGAAACAATCCATCAAACATGCTTCAACCATTGGCACAAAAGGCCATCAAACAACATGTAATCCTCTAAAACATCTCAAAAACCAGATTACAAAATCCCCCAAAACATGGTAACACATTGCCTTATTAACCGAAAATAAAATCGAGTTTTCCATAATCAAAAGGTTGCTGATCTCTTGGATTATCCTTACCGAAAAGTTCTGCCCTTCTATCTATTTCTCTACATCAATGGGGAAAAGAGAGCGTAAGCACACAATGCTTAGTGAGGCTGCTCTTATGTAAAATATTAATGCAAACAAAACCATTTGGAAACCAAATATCATTTTGAAATAAAAACATGCTTAGAAAAGCTAAGACTTTTTCCTTGTTTCCTTCCGAAACGCGCCATGCATAACAACCATATGCACTAAAACTCTTTTCATTAATTCACATATACTGGCAAGTATTGTGACTCCGGATAGACTCACCTCTATCCTTACATCAAAATCATAATATTTATTAAACACAACGGTTACATAATTTTCCCGGTGGTACTACCTCTACCAATTCTCACTTTGGCATGGGATAGGCTCACCCCTACCCGTCGTGATAGACTTAACTCTATCACACAACAATAGGCTCACCCCTATTGCAAAAAAACAAAGAATACCGTCAGCCTCAAGAGCCGCAGAGCGATCGACTTTATTTTATGGTGCACTTTAAAACCTATGGCATGCCAACTATATTCGATAATTTTTCATTTATGTCACATAGCCAATATATCATTCTGAAATACATTTACATATTGTTTTTCCAATGCATTTCACAACATGTTCCTTCTTGGAACAATTCTCAATGCTCATTGGCATCCTTGCACTTTAATAATCATTGCATATTAATCCAAAATGATGCATTAACAGTAAGTAAATCAAACCATGCTTTCAAACCAAAACATGTAATTCAGAAGCTCATATCAAACCGATACTTAAAGGTGAAAGTAGGGAAACTTACACTTCAGCTTAGTTAATCTTGTTAGGCTTTAACTAACCCCCACGATAATTGATCAAAACTTTAAAAAACTTTAAAGCATTTAATCACTCACCGATACACTTCGCTTTACTCACTAACGTGAATCGAGCCACCGAAAAGTGATGTACAAAACTAGGCAACCTTGCCTTGATCGTCCCCTATTTTAACAACATAAGACAAAAGGGAAAATACATCATTATGCATTCTACTCACTACCAAACAATAATCCCCTGCATCCTTAACAAAAATATTTCTGAACTTAGACAAAACTACCGAAAACAACATCGATCTTCCAACACCCAATAATTATCATCAAACCTACGATTCTAGCATTCAATCATCATCTAAACACAACCAAAAACACCTCCAAAACATCCAAAACATGTCAAGCAATTCGAGTATTTCAAGCTTACATATCAAGTGATTCAAGTATCAAGTAATTCAAGAATCATATAATTCAAGTATCAAATGAGATTTATTCTTTAATTATTTCTCATTTGTTTTCTTTAGTTTATGCCTTTAGTATTTAGTTGTCCAGGTATTCGAGTCTCCAACCAACTGTCACCACAAGATGTACCGTAGTACTGGTCAACCCTCCTACTGTCGCTAAAGACCACACAATCGTACCCTCCGTCTGTCACCAATTAGGGGCCTGAGCCATGGACCGTAGTCCACCCTGACACAATGAGCTCTAGACTCTAAGGCATGCCCTTCTACCTATGACCACTAACAACCAAGGCTTTGTTCAATTATGAATCACTTATTCAAGTATTACATGTTTATGTCAAGCAATAACTTATTCAAGGATCAATTCAAGTGATACATGTTCATATACACAGCCCTTAGGCCAATTGAGCCTTAGCTCTACACTTTGCAATTTATTCTTGTCATTCAAGCAAGCAATTAACATATGCCATCTCTTAGGCATCAAGCAAGATCGTTAATTCATGATTTATATCATGTTAACAAGTACTTAAATCATAGAGGTTATTTAAGCACTCATTCGAAATGATCACAATCAAGGCATCAAGGTTCAAGCATTTGTTTTCACTTTTCTTCCTAGATAATTTAACAACATACATGTTTCAATTAGATCTCAAGTTTTAGTTTAAATCATTCTTCCACTTTTTCATCACAACCAAGCTTAAATCAAGTATATTAACATGGCATAAAATAACAATAAGTAGACATGCATCTTTGGTTGGGACCTAAGTCCTAACCCTATATTAAACTACACTCACAATACTCCAAGCTTAATTAGTCTTGCAAGACTATCCCATTTTTCTTGCCCCTTGAATGCTCGAGTTTAGATCATTCTCCAAAGTCCTCTCTTTGCTCTAATAAATCACATAGATAGGACAAGGTCAAAACATGTAATCACAAAATCATTCAACATAGCAACAAGGTTAACACATCACATATACAAGACCAATAACATCTAAACTGCTGCTGCTAGGCAGCTTGTGCACTGTTTACTTAAACATGCATAACTTTCATTCCGTACGTCGGAATTTCAATTGGTTTATACCGTTGGAAAGATAACTTAATTATATTTCTAACAATATAGGCCTTGCATTTTAATTCTTTCCCAATTAATACAGTTTTTAGTTTAAAGACAAGGCAATTTACAACACTGGACAGTTTGCACTGTCCATAGTGTTTCATTTCTACAATTCATTCTACAATCTCGAATTCAATTATGTTTTCTCCTAATGAATTTAGACATATTAAGGCACTATCCATAAAATTTCCAGCCTTAAATTCTCTTTGTACAATTTATAGTGATTTTTTCAAAGTTACTGCCCAGAACAGAGTGTTCTGGGCAGATTACACTAGTATGAGTTTCTAGCTTCTTTAATCACTTGGATGGTACTTCTAACATATTAATTCAACTTATATACATACTCATAAAAGTCTAGGTCAGTTTTATTCATCTACCAATGTGATCAAAACAAAGCATTATATAAAATCAAGCATGTTTACACAATCTTATCTAGCAATGTGATCAAAACAGTTTCATGCCATGATACATTCAAATCATACCAATTTAGTACTTAATTTTCCAGCAATCTCCCAGTAAATTCCAGCAACCATATATATTTCTTTCTTAGCAATTTGATCACAACATTCAGAATTTCAAAAATCTTAAAGCTAACATCACAATAACATGCATATCTTCCATCCTATTCAAATTAAGCAACAAGAACATCATAAATTTCCATATTTAAGCATTCTATTTCAATCATTCAAATCTATAACATGTAGGAACCAAGAATTATACCTTCTCCTAAACTAGTTTGATCAAGACTAAATCAAGAACATGAATTTGAAGATGATTCCATGAAGCTTTCTCTCAAACTCTCCCTCTCTCTCACTATTGGGTTATGGTAAGCAACAAGATAAAGAAGAATCAAATTTGGTTTTTCTCTTTCTTTCACACAACATGGCCGGTCATTACACCCTTAATTGCCATGTGTGAAATTACTTGCCACATGTATTCCATTATAGAATAATGGTCTAATAACACATGCAAGTTTGTTGTTTCACTCTTATTTCAATTTGATCATTTTAATTTGGCACTGTAACTTGTTAGCTATAACATTTTAGTCCTTTAATTATGTTAGCTAATGTTTTTCCCTGAATTAATTTTCAATTCTTTTATTTTGACTAATACCTAATTCAATTAGTTAATCACTTAGATAGTGGTAACTTTCCTAAGCCCGATTTAGGGTGTCACAATTCTCCCCCTTAAAATAAATTCGCCCTCAAATTTACCTGAGTTGAACAAGTGAGGATATTGATCTCTCATCACAGCCTCAGGTTCCCAAGTTGCCTCTTCCATTTTATGATTCCTCCATAACACTTTCACCAAGGGAACATTCTTGTTTTGGAGTCTTCTAGCTTCTTTGTCAAGTATACGTATTGGCTCTTCTTCATATGATAGGTCAGGATTTAACTCTACTTCTTCAGGCTCAAGGACATGAGATGGGTCAGATCTATATCTTTGGAGCATAGACACGTGAAAGACATTATAAATCTTGTCAAATTCACTGGGAAGAGCCAATCGATAGGCCACTGGCCCTATCCTTTCAATGATTTCAAATGGACCAATAAATCGGGGGCTGAGTTTCCCTTTTCTTCCAATCCGAAAGACTTTCTTCCAAGGGGACACTTTCAGGAAGACTTTGTCTCCAACATTGTATTGGATGTCTCTCATTTTCAAGTATGCATAGGCTTTCTGTCTATCAAAGGCTTGTTTCAATCGATCATGTATGATTTTCACTTGTTCTTTGGTTTCTCTGAGCAATTAAGGTCCCAATACCTTGTTTTCTCCCAGTTTAGACCAGCACAAGGGAGTTCTACATTTCCTTCCGTATAAAGCTTCGAAGGGAGCCATCTGAATAGATGTCTGGTAGCTATTGTTATAAGCAAACTCTACTAGGGGTAGAGATTTCTCTCAGTTCTTTCCGAAGTCTATAACACAAGCACGTAGCATGTCTTCAAGTACTTGGATGATTCTTTCAGATTGGCCATCTGATTGAGGATGAAAGGCTGTACTATTTGCACTTTAGTTCCAAGGGATTTTTGCAAGGAATTCCATAATTGATAAGCAAATCTAGGGTCTCGATCGGAGATTATAGCTGTACACCGTGTAATCAAATCATTTCACGAATGTATAGCTTGACTAAGGTTTCCAAGCTCATGTTCATTTGAACATGGATGAAATGAGTAGAATTTGTGAATCTATTAACAATCACCCACACAACATCATTCTTTCTTGGAGTGGATGGAAGACCAGTAACGAAGTCCATTGTAATCCGATCCCATTTCCATTGAGGGAATTCGATTAGTTGGAGCAATCCAGTGGGGACTTGATGCTCGGATTTGACCCTCTGACAAGTTAAGCACTTTGAAACAAAGTCTGTGATAGCCAATTTCATGCCTAGCCACCAGTATAGTGGCTTTAGGTCCTTGTACATCTTAACCGATCAGGGTGAATCGAGAAAGAGCTTTGGTGAGCTTCTTGTAACATCTCGTGTCTTAGTTCTTCGTTGTTAGGAACACATACTCTATCCTCGAAATAGAGGAGTCCATTCGACTTGAGGGAAAAGTCATAATTAGACTCAGAGTCTAGCTTGGACATGATCTTTTTAAGATCTGGATCAATTTGTTGGAGTTTTTTGATTCTCGAGATTAGACTGGATTGAACTTGAAGTTCAGAAAATAATTTCTATCCTTTGGATAAACGAAAATGAGCATTGATAGCCAAGGAAGCTATAAACGAATGGAAAAGATCATTAAGGGAGATTTTCGAATAGTTACTTGTAAGTCAAGAAAGGTCTAATTCGAATGGTTACTTTGATGAATTATTCTAGGATTTAGACTTAAGGGTTTACCCGAGTATGATCTGTGACTTAGGGCATCAACAACCACGTTTGCTTTCCCCGGATGGTAGTCGATAACCAAATCGTAGTCATTAAGTAACTCTAGCCATCTCATTTACCTCAAGTTCAAGTCTTTCTGAGTTAGAAGGTATTTGAGGCTCTTGTGGTCTGTGAACAAGTTGCATTTCTCCCCGTACAAGTAATGTCTCCAGACTTTGAGTGCAAACATGATAACTGCCAATTCTAGATCATGTGTAGGGTAGTTTGACTCGTGTGGTTTTAGTTTCCTTAAAGCATAAGCTACCATGTTTCCATCTTGCATTAGGACACATCCTAGTCCCAAATGAGATGCATCACTGTAAACAGTGTACTCCTTGCCCGATACTGGTTGGATAAGAACCGGAGCATGAGTCAGGGCTTCTTTAAGTTGATTGAAGCTTCGTTGTTGGTTCTCCGACCAAACAAAGGGTGTATCTTTATGTTAGCTTAGTCAAACTTGCGGCAATGGATAAGAATCTCTTGACAAAACGTCGATAATTCCCGGTTAAACTGAGAAAGCTTCTGGCCTCACCAACATTCCTCGGAGGTCACCAATCCAGGATGGATTGAATTTTCCTTGGATCTACTATGATTCCTTCTGCCGAGATAACATGTCCAAGAAACGACACTTCCGATAGCCAAAATTTGCATTTAGAGAACTTTGCAAATAATTGATGTTCTCGGAGAGTTTGCAATATGATTCGAAGGTGTTCAGAATGTTCTTCCTTATTCTGAGAATACACCAGAATTTCATCAATGAAGACGACTACAAACTTGTCAAGATATGGCTTGAATACACGGTTCATGAGATCCATGAAAGCAGCTGGAGCATTCGTTAATCCGAATGGCATTACAAGGAATTCAAAATGGCCATATCGAGTACGAAGGGCTGTCTTGGGCACATCTTCTTCTTTTACCCTTATTTGGTAGTATCCCGACCGTAGATCGATCTTTGAGAATACTGTAG
This sequence comes from Hibiscus mutabilis, assembly GCA_019671005.1. Lineage (NCBI taxonomy): Eukaryota > Viridiplantae > Streptophyta > Magnoliopsida > Malvales > Malvaceae > Hibiscus > Hibiscus mutabilis. Next base: position 35,354,637 of record CM033736.1, read on the forward strand.
CATCTTTGAGTTGATCGAAAATATCTTCAATCCTTGGGAGAGGATATCGATTCTTGATAGTAAGCTTGTTCAATTGTCTGTAGTCAATACAGAGTCTCATAGTCCCGTCTTTCTTCTTCACGAACAAGACTGGAACACCCTAGAGAGACGAGCTAGGCCTAATGAAACCCTTGTCTTGTAGCTCTTGAAGTTGCTTCTTGAGTTCTTTCAACTTAACAGGTGCCATTCGATAAGGTGTGATGGACACCGAAGTTGTTCCAGGTTGGACATCCATCCTGAACTCTACTTCTCTAGTTGGAGGGAGACTAGGGAGTTCCTCAGAAAAAACATCAAGATATTCAGATATAATAGGCACACTAGGTAAGCCAAATTCAAATTCATCTTGTAAGACCATAGTAGTGAAGATTGAGGTTGGTTCCTTGTCAATTAGAAGAATTGATTCCTTTCCTAAACCCTGGAGGTAAAGTCTCCTATTTAGGCAATCTACCCAAGCTTCATGCTTGCTTAACCAATCTAGTCCCAATACTAGATCGAACTCACAAGTTGGTAGTACATATAGATTAACAAGAAAAGGGTACATTTCGAATGAATATGGGACAATTTCTACAGATAAGGCTTATGTTTGTAATTCCCCCTATTGGGTTCGAAACTATAAGGCTTTGTTTTACAATTTCAGGCTTTAAGTTTAACTTTTCAATCAAGGTTGAGCTTGTTGTTTTGGAGGATTCTGCTCCATCCTCACACTATCTCCTTCATTCGAGGAGCCCGAGACTTTTATCATCCCGAGCGAGCCTTGATTTTAGACATTCTACATTTAAATAGAATAATTAGGAATTCGGTTTAGTTAAGCAAAGACACAAGCTATACAATACAAGTCTCCTAGGTGGCACAAGTATCCTATCTGATGCAAGAGAGTCGGGTTTAGTCCTAGAACCGACTAAAAATCTCTGATTACCAAACAAATGTAACACCCCTACCTGCGTTGGCAGCAAACCGGTTCGGGAGCATTACTAACGTACATTACAAGTATGAACAAGTCAAGGATAGGCTAACTCATCCCTATTAGATGAGTTACTTAACTAACAAGTAACCAAACACACATTACTTAACATATAAGCAATCTTACTTACATACATTATAGGTTACCAAAAATTTCAATTAACATTATCATACAACCATCATCATTCGAATAGCTTAAGGACAAACATGCTTCCATTTCATTTCATTGTTTCTTAACTTGATACATGTAACATTCAATTGTACATACCTTGTCTCCAAGCATGCAATATACCAACCTTACCATTCGGCATTTACCATACAAGATTCTAAAAATGCTATAACATCATATGTTTACACAAGTAAATATCACATATCACAAGACATTCGAATGATAGATGGCTAGATGATCACTTTGAACGTTCCATGTATACATATCAATATGCCAGCAACAAGAGTCCATTACTTAGTTCATATTATCAATCAAGATCATACATAGTAAGCCCATTCAAAACATATACAGATACAAGTTTCCAAGCATTCAAAATGCATGCACAAGACATTATATACAACTAAGTGCCACCAACTAGGGGAGTACAAAACAAGTATGAACCATACTTTAGCTATGCTTGTGTCTTGCTTCGAGCTCAAGAATTCAGGCTTTGGGATCAAGCAACGATCGAATCCTTTATCCTGTGGTTGGGAAGAATGAAAACAAGAGTGATAAGTACAAGATATGTACTTAGTGAGGTAGCAACTAGTTCTAACCAATTTATAAGACATATATCACTTAGCTAAGTTGAGCCTAGTCAAGGTTGGAAGCAATTCGAATTCAAGCTTAGTTCAATCTTCATTTCAAGTCAAATAACAAACTCAAGCAATATACACATTTCAATTCAAATCAAGTACATATTAGTTCAAGTTTACATGTTTTTCATTTCAAGAATACATGTCAAGTAATCCAAGTAGCAAGTCATACAATACAAGGTCCAAACATAGGCAATTATCATTTCAAGAGTTTCATGTCAAAAATTAAGCATTACATGTCAAGCAATTCGAGTATTTCAAGCTTACATATCAAGTGATTCAAGTATCAAGTAATTCAAGAATCATATAATACAAGTATCAAATGAGCATTATTCTTTAATTATTTCTTATTTGCTTTCTTTAGTTTATGCCTTTGATATTTAGTTGTCCAGGTAATCGAGTCTCCAACCAACTATCGCCACAAGATGTACCATAGTGTTGTACCATAGTATTGGTCAACCCTCCTACTATTGCCAAAGACCACACAATCGTACCCTCTGTCTGTCGCCAATTAGGGGTCTTAGCCCTGGACCGTAGTCCACCCTAACACAATGAGCTCTAGACTCTAAGGCATGCCCTTCTACCTATGACCACTAACAACCAAGGCTTTGTTCAATTATGAATCACTTATTCAAGTATTACATGTTTAAGTCAAGCAATAACTTATTCAAGGATCAATTCAAGTGATACATTGCAAGATCATGTTCATATACACAGCCCTTAGGCCAATTGAGCCTTAGCTCTACACTTTGCAATTTAATCTTGTCATTCAAGCAAGCAATTAACACATGCCATCTCTTAGGCATCAAGCAAGATCTTTAATTCATGATTTATATCATGTTAACAAGTATTTAAATCATAGAGGTACATTTAAGCACTCATTCGAAATGATCACAATCAAGGCATCAAGGTTCAAGCATTTGTTTTCACTTTTCTTCCTAGATAATTTAACAACATACATGTTTCAATTAGATCTCAAGTTTTAGTTTAAATCATTCTTCCACTTTTACATCACAACCAAGCTTAAATCAAGTATATTAACATGGCATAAAATAACAATAAGTAGACATGCATCTTTGGTTAGGACCTAAGTCCTAACCCTATATTAAACTACATTCACAATACTCCAAGCTTAATTAGTCTTGCAAGACTATCCCCTTTTTCTTGCCCCTTAAATGCTCGACTTTAGATCCTTCTCCAAAGTCCTCTCTTTGCTCTAATAAATCACATAGATAGAACAAGGTCAAAACATGTAATCACAAAATCATTCAACATAGCAACAAGGTTAACACATCACATATACAAGACCAATAACATCTAAACTGCTGCTGCCAGGCAGCTTGTGCACTGTTTACTTAAACATGCATAACTTTCATTCCGTAGGTCGGAATTTCAATTGGTTTATACCGTTGGAAAGATAACTTAATTATATTTCTAACAATATAGGCCTTGCATTTTAATTCTTTCCCAATTAATACAGTTTTTAGTTTAAAGACAAGGCAATTTACAACACTGGACAGTTTGCACTGTCCTTAGTGTTTCATTTCTACAATTCATTCTACATTCCCGAATTCAATTATGTTTTCTCCTAAAGAATTTAGACATATTAAGGCACTATCCATAAAATTTACAGCCTTAAATTCTCTTTGTACAATTTATAGTGAGTTTTTCAAAGTTACTGTCCAGAGCAGAGTATTCTGGGCAGATTACACTAGTATGAGTTTCTAGCTTCTTTAATCACTTGGATGGTACTTCTAACATATTAATTCAACTTATATACATACTCATACAAGTCTAGGTCAGTTTTATTCACCTACCAATGTGATCAAAACAAAGCATTATATAAAATCAAGCATGTTTACACAATCTTATCTAGCAATGTGATCAAAACAGTTTCATGCCATGATACATTCAAATCATACCAACTTATTACTTAATTTTTCAGCAATCTCTCAGCAAATTCTAGCAGCCATATAAATTTCTTTCTTAGAAATTTGATCACAACATTCAGAATTTCAAAAATCTTAGAGATAACATCACAATAACATGCATATCTTCCATCCTATTCAAATTAAGCAACAATAACATCATAAATTTCCAGATTTAAGCATTCTATTTAAATCATTCAAATCTATAACATGTAGGAACCAAGAATTATACCTTCTCCTAAGCTAATTTGATCAACACTAAATCAAGAACATGAATTTGAAGATGATTCCATGAAGCTTTCTCTCAAACTCTCCCTCTCTCACTATTCGGTTATGGTAAGCAACAAGATGAAGAAGAATCAAATTTGGTTTTTCTCTTTCTTTCACACAACATGGCCGGCCATTACACCCTTAATTGCCATGTGTGAAATTACTTGCCACATGTATTCCATTATAGAATAATGGTCTAATTACACATGCAAGTTTGTTGTTTCACTCTTATTTCAATTTGGTCCTTTTAATTTGGCACTCTAACTTGTTAGCTATAACATTTTAGTCCTTTAATTATGTTAGCTAATGTTTTTCCCTGAATTAATTTCCGATTCTTTTAATTTGACTAACACCTAATTCAATTAGTTAATCACTTAGATAGTGGTAACTTTCCTAGGGCCGGTTTAGGGTGTCACATTAGTCCCCGGAGCCTTATAATTGAAACCCAGGATTTGTAATTCTTTCAATTTGGTCACTCTGAGCCTTTTGTAATTAGACATATGATTTTTTAATTCTTTCAATTTAGCCCTATAGTAATAAAATTAGTTCTAATGTCCCATTTCTTCTAATTTAGCCATTTATTTAATTATATTCTTTTAATGCAATCTAATTGTATGTTTGCTTGCATATTTTAAATTAAGCATGTAGTTTAAACTTTTAAATAATCACTTAGATATTAATTATTAGAGCTTTTAGCCTAAGTTTCTTTAATTGGGATTTCAATAATCAATTAGGATAGATAATTGTAGTGATTAAATGCATATTAAATATAAGATTTAAAATCCTAATTTGGATGGTGTTCCATTGTTCACAATGGGGTGTTATCTCAACATGAGTTTTAATGAATATATTTAATATGTGAATTACACATAAAATTGAATATTAATTTAGTCTTTAATTAAAACTAAATGATTAATTAAGATACATTGTAGTTAATTAAATGTATATCGAATAGAATCTTTGAGGTTCAAATCCGGATGGTGTTCCATTGTTTACAATGGAGTGCTATCTCGGCCTTGGTCATAAAGGTGTATATTCGATATACATTTTCACTTATAAACACTGAATAATAAATTTTTAGAGCCTTAATTTGGACTAGAACTTTAATTAATTAGAAGAATTAATTAATTAGGAATATGATTAATTTAAAGGCTTTAAATATATGGATGACGTTCATGAAAATGACATTTTCTCATAAAAGCCCTTAAACTAATTAATATTCATAGATTTAAATAAATAATTAATTAGAGCCTTTTTAGGAATAGTACTTAAAATTGACAAAACAATAAAATAGCATTCATTAAAAACCTTTTATGTTGGAAATTCATTTTAAATACGAATAGGGGTGCCACCTAACGGGGTGCTTTTAATCTCGTATTTGAACAAAATAAATTTCCTTATAAGAGGATATCTGCATTCAAAATTTAAATTCAATTAATAATTATGGAATAAATTAAATTCAAATAATTATTCGAAATGCCAAATGCCACGTAAAATTAAAGGTACCGATAATGGGCGTTCGTAGGGGTGCTAATCCTTCCCTACACGTAACCGACTCCCGAACCCAATTTTTAAGATATAATCTTTGGTTTGTTTTTTCGGTGTCTGGTCTACCTCGAAGTGATCGGTGGCGACTACAAAATGTTTTTCAAGGATAAATAAAGGAAAGTCCGATTTAACATGAAAACCCTAAATTCTCAAGATTAAATTAAAAATGGTAAAAAACCCCTAATTTTCAAAAAGATCGATCGCCAGGCTATTTTTCACATCCCGATTGCAAAAATGGTCGCTACAGCTTGGCGACTCCGTTGGGGATTTAAAAAACTGAGAATCAGGTCTAATTAATTTTACGTGGCATTTTGGCATTTTAGGACAGTAATTTGAATTTAATTTTTCCATAATTATTGGATGAATTTTCTGGAAAAATGCATGTAGCTTTTTCTTGTGTGATATAAATTGTCATTCATGCATAAGCCTTATACCCGGGCTTTTCACCCTTAAGTGGGAATGAGGCATGATCTTACGTGAGTTATTTAGCTCCGTGATCGGAATTTTATCCTCCTTCCAGCATACCAACCTTATACACCGTGAGGTTATGCCTCTGCTATAAGGGGCCGTATACTCCCGAATCGATGTCTTACTAGTCCAGTAACGACAGTTCGGGTACCCAGAGTCTAGATCGAATCCCACATGCTGTAATAGAAACCTACCCCACTAGAGCCAGACAGGGACCTAGGATAGGGTGTTGCTGGTTTAAATTCTTTTCTCTAGTTATTTTTGTGTGCAAAATAAACTATTCTCTGGTTAATTTTCTGTAATAATTATTTTTGCTTACAGTATTACTTCACCATACTGACACAATTTTTTTGTTTTATTTTGCTTTTCGGTGTTTTGCTATATGTTACATTGCATTCATGAGAGGTATCGGTTTGAGAATTAGTCGAGTAGGCATTGGTCATAAGAATTGAAGGGTCCGATAGACAAGTGGGGATAATATGTCACTATGGACCTGATTCGAGAAGATTCAATACAAGAACGAAGACAGTATCTGTGGAGTCCAGATGTCATTAATGCAAAGTTGTACCAAAAATTATTGAACATAGTGACGTTCTGCCAGAGCCAAGTTTAACTTGAGAACCATAGGATGGGAATATGAAGAATCATTTCCAGTAAGATTCATGGGTTATAGTGTTGCTGTCAGACAGTCAAATGGATCGATAGTTGTTTAGGGTCGTGACCTGTGTATGAAGCCCGATAATTGTTTACTTTTCGGGAGAATGTATGTAACACCAACAATAGAGAAATACGAGGCTTTGCTACACTGCTCCAGTGGTCAAGAAGGGCAGAGTTTATACAAGTCTCAACAACGGTTCAAGTTTCAAGATAGATTCATTAGCAATTACAGAGATAAGCAAGACGCAGTATCTGGAAAAACAGTGATAACCAGAGGAAGGATAGAGGACGAATAAATTGAAGGGGTATTCAGGACGGATAAATTGTAGGGGCATTCAAGGGTTATTATAGACAGAAAATCACTCGAGAAAGAACAGAAAGCTTTGAACTTAGAGTCGATATCTAGGATTCATAAATGATGAAATTTACCAGGGAACGCCATAATTAAGGAAAATGCTGATAAAAATAAGGAGCTGAGGAAAATGGCAGAATCAGAAAACACAGTACAACAATTGAAAGACCAGACCGTAAGTTTTGAAGAGGTACCACAATGGAAGACAAATACTAAAAAATCAATCCGAAGCAGTAATCTAGGATATCCAAAAACAGAGTTGTGAAATGATTAACTTTGGGAGCCAAGTGCGGAGAGACGCCTAACATGTACAGATTTTGTTCAAAGAGGTCGGGAACCTGCAGCAACATTCTGATATCAACACCGGGTTAGGACAGACGTTGATTTAGAGGCTGAACACAGTGATCAACCAAAAGAGCTGGAGATAGTGAACATATTACATTTTCTCTATATTCGACCTTTCAATTAGATGGCTGTTGTTCTAATGACAAATTCTTGAAACCGATACCTCGTGCATTTATGCATTACATTATTTAAACATTATGTAAATTAAAAAATATTGCACCTTTGTTTAAAATACTATATTTTTTTAAAGTAACATTGCATTTTGAGAAGCATGTGCAATAGATTTGTTAAGGTTGAACAGTTACAAAGATTGTTGGGGGGCCATTTGGATCGAATGAAGCAAAAAGATGATCAGTCTAAGAACGAGATGAGATACGAGCCACCACTTTGCTTGGAATCAGAAAGATCGATAAAGGAATCATTCCAGATAAAATATCAACATGGGTGAACAAGATGGAGACTCATCTCACATAAGGGTTCAGTCTGAAATGACTCTTTATTCAAAAAAGAGAGTCGAAAAAAGTAAAAACAAGTAAAAAAATAGAGCAAAAAAATAGAGCAAAAAAAGAGAGATAAAAAAGCCAAAAAGTCAAAAAAAAGAAGTCAAAAAGAAAAAATCAAAAAATAGAGAGAAAGATGAGAATAAAAGCCAAATAAGAAGGGTGGGCAAGTTTGGATCAATATAACTGGGGCACCTATAAAGAATCTTGAAGATCTGAGTTTGGATCATGAAGAGAACAGCAGAATGCTTGACTTAGAGGCACTGGTGGATTTTGAAAATGCTAAAATGAAGGAAGCATAGAGGAAAAGGCATAGAAGGAAGAATGAAGCAAATTCTAGAGTTTAACCGATCAATGGCTCAGCAACCGTTAGAGGATATAATGATCTCAACAGAAACGAGGGGTAGAAGAGTCTTTCTCTAAAGCGATGAGTGTCAAGGGCAGTTGAAGATTGTAGTTTATGCATGAGGAGCAAAGTACAGATGCGAGACAAAGAAGCTGAAGAGTTCAGTCAGAAAATGGAGTCAATTATTCCTGTCTAATGTAATGTTCAGATTTGTGGCCCTGTTCTATACAAAATCACTTTCTGGCAATAGCCCCACTGAAGTTTTTGGTCTCATCAGGGTTGAGTATTTATGTTCCGAAAGTAGGGAGTCTGGTTCAATTAGGGGCTAATATTTGCTAAAGCGGTTGAGATAAAAGGAAAGGGATAGAAGCTATGAAAACTTTTGTGAATAACTCATTGCAGCCTGAGGTTTATTAAAGTCAGCGTAATATTTTGGTATCTTTTCTGCAATATTTTCTTCACCAAAGAATGCTCCAAGATTAGATGCTCAAGATACTCCTGTCAGTGGAAAGTCAAAAATTCAAACTGGATCTCGTTCATACTTTATTGAGAAATATCTTTCAAACTGCTTGAAGCTTCGCCGCATCACGAGAAATTATCAGAGCCCCTATAATTCAGTTGCTACAATATCAAGACTATTGTGAGCTATGATTGGGACATTAAAGATTGCTACATTTTCAAGCTGCAAATTCAAAACTTTCTGAAGTGGGAGATTTGGAAGTTGACACTAAAGATTAGTTATTAAGATATGTAACTTAAAAAGTAGCCCCTTAATTGGAAAACTGCAATTGGATTGCTCAGAAAACAAATGTTGAAAATGTCAAGTGAAATGAGAGAAAGAAGTGAATGAATGCAATGATCAGAATGAGGTTATAAGAAGAAAAAGGTCAACTGACTCATCAGGTCTATCATGGAAGATCCCTTGGACAAATGCAAATTTTGAATGCCCATTTCAGACTTATTTTGCCTCTAGGCCGGTGAGGAAGATGTCAAGCCCATCTGCCCATAGTTATGATCCTGATAATATTTGCAAGTTTCACATGGGGCATTAGTACATGCTACCAAGAACTGTAGGCCTTTAATGGAGGAAATCAAGAAATTGGATTGTCTAGAGTTTTTGAAGTCTGCCTCATTCATGTTTATGCATCAAGAGGGTACAATTTGCAAGAATTATCTTTGATGTAGTATATAAAATCAACTTTGATACTTCAAGCCCAAAGATTTTCTGTATTGCTTCAGAGATGACTTTAAAATGTAAAACCATGGTTGAAAATGTTTGACTATTCATGGGAAGGATATGGTTAAGTATGGGGCAATCATCCTCAAATGGTATTGCTTTATTCAGAAAAATTGCTTATCAGAGGTCATGGAGATGATGATGATGAAATACGTATACCATCAGTTCAAGGGCTTAGCAAGTTTTCCCACGGAGTTCTGGTAGTCCTGTAAAATTCAAGATAAACTTGATGAAAGTCCAGGGTCTTAAAATATTCAAGGGCTTGGAGTATTTGTTCACCCTAAATAATAAGAAGTGGGGCATACTTAATATGGCAAGAGACTAGTGGAGCGAAATTGAGGAATTTGATCATTGAAGAATTAAAAAATTGTTCAGAAAGAATGAGAGCATATGAACATGAACAAGAATGTGCATGTCTTTATAATGGTTAAGAAAATAAAAAATTGACGATAGAAGTGGAGTGACCAAAATTAACTCAGGCCTTCCTTGATTAATGATCAATAGTGAACCACGGGAGATCTGTTTGCAATTCTAGGACCGTTGTGAAGTAATACCCTGAATCATCCCAATCGCTTTTGCCTGCGAGCATTGGGGGTCCTTTGTAAGGGAGGCTATTTCGATTTATTTGTTATGATGCTTGTTTCCTATGTATGTTTCTCAAATGGCAAACACTTTGCATTCTTTGATTCTTTTAATATTTCTTTCCTTCTTTGTTATGGGTTATTTTTTGTTCTCCCATACATATATGTATATATCTTCATTAACATTTTCTTCAGGTTCCTAGATATTAATTTTAAGAGTGACCTTGAATCAAATTCAGAGATCAACTTCAGAAATATGACTATCTTCTAGTTTATTTAGGCCAATGGGAAGACATTAATGAGTGTTCAGGAATCACAGGAAAATCCAAAATGCAAATTTTGAGTGAATTGCCTCTCAAGCATTGTTGGCTAAGGTCTTTGAATGAAGTGATAACCCAAAACATCTTCCACCTGAAGACGGCTTTTTCTTCGAAGATATCCAAGTATGGGAGGACATTTGGCATTCCTTCATCTCCCTTTACAAAGAAAGAAAATAAGAAAAATATCATTTGTTATCCACTTTGAGCTTGAGGATTTTCTTTCGATTCAACCCAAACAAAGGATCACCCCTACACTAGGGGCAAAGAGGATGAAAGTTTGTTTGCAAGTGAAAAGTGTTTGGTTTCGATCATGTTATGATAGTAATGCCTTGTGAATCAGAGGCAAAAGAAACAAAGTGAACATATCAAGCACAAAATTTAGAAAGGCAGGATGAATGAAAAAGAATACTTTGAATTTAGTAAAAAGAGAAGAAGCAGAAGAAAGAAAGAAGAAAAAAACAGTGAAAGTTTGTGTTCAAAAAGTCAACGAAATCGAGTTGAAGCAAAGAAAGCACTAAAGTTGAAAAGTGCAAAAGAAAAGCAATACATATATGTGAGATCTTCAATTCAACAAGCTTCTATTTAAAAGAGCAGTGGAAGGCTGATTTCAAGGAAAGGAAATGAACTCTAGGGTGAAAACTAAAAAATGGACAGTCTAGAGCAATCCACAAAAAAAAGAAAAAAGAGAAAAAAGTATTTCATCCGAGCATATTCAGATCAAGGAGTGCAAAAATGATATTTCACTTGGAAGAAATGATCCCTGGTTTTATCACCCTTGAATATTTATTTGAGCCTATACATCCTTTCTTTGGCAGCCGTGAACCATAGCCTACATTACAAGCCTCAAAAGACCATTTTAACCACATACGGGTGTCTTCAGAATACATCCTGCTTATTAGGGTTAACCTTTCTTCAAGGACATCTAGACTTCTAATGCTTGATTGAGATCAGAAAAGAGGGAAGGATTGGGCATGGTGAGTTAGTTAGGTAAAGAGTGCTACCTTAAATGGGATAGAATTAGGTATACGGGAAATGTTTTTCTCAGAAGCCTAATAACTTAGAAGAGGTCACATTGGAGTTGATCTTTGCAGTTTGATTCGAAGGCTCTGTTGCACTTGATATTTAAGGGTCTAATCTTGATTTTTTTGTTGTATGACATGACTTATCAAATTATTCCAATCTCTCAAATCTAGTTAAATAATATCTTGAGCCATTCACTTACCTTTTCAACAAGCATCTTGCAGATAAATTGATTAGATACTAGAAAAGAAAAGGATTTCGTGGGTATTATTATGATGTACTAATCCTTTAAGTGCAGGCAGAACAAGAGGTGGCCTCGATACTCGTTTAATGATGGAAAGTATGACGAGGAAAATATGCAGCTCTGAGTGTCAGTAATATTCAAACAAAGCTGTAAGAAAATAACACAAGTGATTCTGGGGCAAAAGGAGAAAGCAAGAGAACTATCTTTTGGGAGCAAAGATGCAGTCAGATCAATCTGTTGAGGATTTTGCTATTCAAAAGTGAGAAAGCAAGGCGAATGTGAGCAAAGATAGTAGTCAAAGTCAAGCCAGAGTGGGGCAATGTTGCAAAAAAGAACATTACAGAATATCACATGCCGGTAAACAAAATCTGTAGGCTAAAACAATAGTGAATCATGATTTCTTTTAGAGTTATGAGAAGGAATTTTTTCAAAGAAGCTAAATGAAGATGTAGCAGGAGTGGCTTTCTCAGAAAAGATTGATCCCTGGTATTCAAATTGTGAGAAATACATGGTGAGACATGTCAAAAAGGGTACATGTGCTTGATCCATGAAGGCAAGAAAAGCTCTATTAGAATGAATAAAAGAAAACATTGTTGCAAAAAAAGAGAGAAAAACTGGTGAAAACCCGAAAGAGCGCCTTGAGAAGAAAAAGAAGAAAAGAAAAAGGAAAATCTAAAGTGAAAACCTGAAAAGGCGCTTTAGAACAAAGATGCAGAGATCCTAAAGATTGAACTTAAGTGTGAGATGGGTTATGCTGTTATTAGAAGAAGTTTTAATGAAAGACGAAGCAAAGAAATTTAGAGCTCCCCAGGAGATGAAAGCTTGCCCAAGTGGTCATCCATTGACAACATTCATGCTTCATATAGTTAGGCATCCATAAGAAGGAGCATGTTAATTTATACAAAGCATTTTTTGCATATTTTGGAAGGAATTTGCAGATTCAATCAAGGAAAGGCGAAGATCAATTTATAGCTTCAAGTTTTGAAAGAGAATATCTAAGTAAGAACAAACCACCAGTGGGCTTACCATCACATTTGTATGTTTCATCAATGATGATCCGACCAACATTAATTTTCTTGCCCGTGATAACGGAATGCAATAGTGCCACCCTCTCCTCCGATACGATTTCATTGTGAGTTGTAGACATCAAGTTTGCCTTAAAGAAGTGATTCCACCCCCTTGGTTGCGATGTTAGTGCCAACTGCTTGATCATTTAGTGCCCTTTCGATGACACAATCCACTCAGTACCCCGCTCACACAAGTCTGCCAACATCTTCTTTCTTTTGGCAGCGGTCATGGTGGCAACAAACTCTGCGTGCTCTCCAAATCGAACATCGCGTTGATGTATCCTTCATCAAATCGTACACACTGTCCTCTGATCATCAAGAAAGGATTGGCCTTTGTCGTGAGATGTGAGTAGAACTCTCGAACAATTTTGGGAAAGATTTCTCCTTTTTGCTGGCAGAATAGTTCCCATTTGTGCTTGGTGACTACTGCCATGAAATCCAGGGTAAAACCCAAATTCTTCTCGTTCTTGAACTCAAATCTTTTTTAATAACAAAACGTCTTTGAAGATAAGTTGTCTTCATATTTTGGTGGATTTCGTCATTGAAGAAAGTCTTGAAAGGATTCGGTGAAGACGCCATGGAAGCAAAGTCGACAACTTGAATGGTTGTAGAAAAAGAAGAAAAATATTATGGTTCTTGCTTGATAAAGATTTGAAACAAAAGAAAAGTGAAAGGGTTTTTGAACGGCTAGGGTAGATGAAGTAACAATTGAGTGTTTAATGGGAGTTATTAAAGTGGCCGGCTTAAAAGAGGGGCAATGATGGTATTATGCGTGCATAGAGAAAAGAAAAAAAGTTTGATTTAATAAGGGTGTAAGTGATGTGATAAGGGTGTAAGTGTTAAGGTAGGTTTAAAGTTTTGGAGGGATAAGAGGTAAAGTTTAAATTAAAACTTATCTCTTATTGGGTGGCTAGGGTTTGGTTTCAAAAGTTTCACTTTTCAAAATTTAATCAAGCTAGGGTAAATCTTCTTTTCCAAAAATTACGTCTGCCGCATGCCAAGTGTTGTGGCCATCCCCTTGCATGGTGACACAACCGAGTCCCGGGGCCACAACCGAGTCATTTTCACCATGTCCTAATTTTAAGCACATCTATGTTTTAGGAAGAAAAGTCTTTGTTTTCAATTATTTCTTTGGTTAGGAAAAAGTGTCCTCATTTCAAACAATGGAATGTTTACTCGGGTTATTTCTATAATGTTTTTTTTCGCATATATGCAGGGATGGACAATCGACAAAGTTTGGGCTGATCCACTGGTATAGGTACATATCCTACACACCATCGAGGCGGCCCTTACTGCCCGAATCGATGGTGTGGGTGAGTTTTCTAATATAACCTGGTGTTTTCTCTTTTTAATAAAATAAAAACTGTTTTTCTTTCCTACATAGAAGCTGGGGGTCGATTGTATGCATTCGTTATGCCCCACGGTTTCGACCATGGGTTGAAGGATGGTTTTATGGTGCGAGACTAATGTGTTTCTTGCTTATTTTGAGCAGATATATCGAGAGAAAAGGTTGACTTGATCGGGAAGAGTCCTTTTCAAGTGCCGCACGGCTTAGTGACTAGGTAAACTAAAGGCTAAGGCCATGACACGTGGTACCAGAGCAAGGTTGTTGCGCTTTAATTCAGGCGTGGTGTTGCCTGGTCATTGTGGTGAAAAGCACAAAGATGCATAATTAATAGCACGGAGGTGCTCTTTAATAAACGTGGCACAGTGGTTCTCAATTTCTATTCAAGTACAGTGGTGCTTCCTTGTTGCTAGCGCACAGCGGTGCCTAGTATTTTTATTGGGAAAGCACATCGGTGCTTATTCCCTCTTGATGCACAGTGGTGCTTTCTAGTTGCTAGTGCACAGCGGTGCTTAGATTTTCATTGGGACAGCACATCAGTGTTTATTCCCTCTTGAACCACGGTGGTGCTGAGTTACTAATAGGCATTGTGGTGCTTATTATTTTCCTATACAGGAATTAGTATGGTTGGAGTCACCCAGGGATGGTGACTACTCGTAAGCAGCAAGGGCCGAAAGTCGTCCCTAGAACTGAGGCGCCAGTGGGCATAGGTACTTCAGCGCAACATGGCGTGAGGGTGCCCAGACAAGGGGGTAAGACCGTAGACCCCGATAGGTTTGAGGAGCTAGAAGCCGCGGTAGCGGCCTTAAATGCTCATATGGTGACCAACGAGCGAGTTCCAGCGATTAAAGTGTCCCATCAAGAGTTGGCCCACATGGAGAAACACCTCACTGATGAGACCAAGGAGGTAATGAGCACTCTAAAGTATGAGATAGAGGAGCTTATGGCTCAAATTAATTTGATTAAAGTGGCTGTGGGAAATTCAGTGACCGTGGATAGGGGCCAGAGGAATAGGGTCCTTGAGCCTCAACGGTATGAGGGGAACAGGGATGCCAAAGAGCTTGAAAATTTCCTATTTGATATTAAACAATATTTTCAGGCTACTTGTACCACTATAGAGGAAGACAAGGTCTCGCTGGCTTCGATGTACCTGACAGGGGATGCCAAGTTGTGGTGGAGGTCCAAGTTCACAAATGACATGTGTTCCATTAAAAGTTAGGACGAGCTAAAATGAGAGTTAATGGCTACCTTCTTTCTATAGAATGTGGAGTATAATGCTCGGAAGAAGTTGAGGGATTTGACTCATTCTGGGACTATCCGTGATTATGTGAGAGAATTTGCTGCGTTGATGCTGAACATCAAGGACATGTCTGAGAAAGACAAGATGTTTGCTTTCCTCAATGGCTTAAAGCCATGGGCTAGGACTGAGATTCAAAGACAGAAGGTGCAAGATGTATTCGCTGCCATGGCGGTTGCCGAAAGGCTTAATGATTATAGTGATGGCTCAAATAAACGCAAGGCCCCAAATAGTGGGAGTAATAACCATGCAAGTAATGGGAGTAAAACTGCTTGAAAGGAGAGGCCGGTAACTTTGGAGCCAAGAGAGGACTCTCCAATAAGGAACTAATGCAGAATAAGGGAATGGGGGCTTTGTACCGAGGAATGGACAAAATAGGTTACCCTTGGCATGCTTCTTGTGTAAGGGGCCTCATCGTGTGGCTGAGTGCCCACATAGGGGTGCATTGAGTGCTTTGGAGCTTTCCAGACCTGAGGACATGCCCCCTAACCCATCTACAAAGAATAGTGAGACTGAACTGGCCAGGATTGGGTCCATTCGTTTCTTGAATGCATTACAATCCCAATTGGACAACTTAAAGAAGGAACCGGAAAAGGCTTGATGTATGTGGATTTGGTGATAAATGGGAAGGCAACCGGGGCCCTGGTTGACACGGGAGCAACAGATACCTTTATCTCACTTGGGGAAGCCAAGAAATGCAGTTTAACAGTTACTAGGGATGTGGGGCAGATAAAACCAGTCAATTCTGCTGCCGTCGTGATTTGTGGAAGTGCTAAGAGGGTGAAGGCCAAGCTTGGGCCCTGGGAGGGAAGCGTGGATTTCACTGTTTCCCATATAGATGATTTTGATCTTGTTTTGGGGCTGGATTTCATGTCAAAAGCCTAGGCCATCCCCGTCCCTGCTGCAAGCTGCCTATTATTTCTAGGGGATTTTCCGGGGGTGGTGCCCGCTACCATTCTACCAAGAAGTGGGAAGATGTTGTCAGCAATGCAATTTAAGAAAGGGGCAAAGAAGGAGGAACCTTCTTTTTTCGTGTTACCTATTCTACATGGAGAATCAACCCTTGAAGGGGTACCAAGTGGGATTCTGAGAGTGTTGGAGGACTATAAAGATGTCATGCCAGATCAGTTGCCAGAGGGGCTCCCTCCTCGAAGGGCGGTGGATCATGGGATTGAATTGGTCCCTGGGGCCAAACCTCATGCGAGATGTTCGCACCGTATGTCCCCTCTTGAACTAGCAGAATTAAGGAAACAACTGGATGAACTGCTACAATCTGGGTTCATTTGACCGTCTAAAGCGCCATTTGGGGCGCCAATGTTATTCTAGAAGAAACATGATGGGAGTTTGAGATTGTGTATGGATTATAGGGCCTTGAATAAGGTGACTGTTAGGAACAAGTATCCCATTCCCTTAATTGTAGACTTGTTCGATCAGCTAAGTGGTGCAAAATATTTTACGAAGCTGGATATTCGACCGAGGTATCATCAGGTAAGAGTGGCCGAGGGAGATGAGCTGAAGATAACTTGTGTTACTCGGTATGGGACGTTTGAGTTTCTTGTAATGCCGTTTGGGCTAAAAAATGCGCCTGCTACCTTTTGCACCTTGATAAACCAAGTGTTCCATGATTTTCTTGACAAGTTTGTGGTGACATACTTGGACGATATAATGGTATATAGTTCCTCTTTGAAAGATCATAAGAACCGTTTGCGGTTAGTGTTGCAAAGACTTAGGGATAATCAACTATTTGTTAAAAGAGAGAAATGTGATTTCGCCCAAACCCAAATCAAGTTCTTGGGACACCTCGTTGGGCAGGGATAAGTTCGAATGGATAAGGAAAAAGTGAAGGCAATCCAAGAATGGCTGACTCTAAAGAGTGTCAGCGAGCTTAGATCATTCTTGGGATTAGCTAACTATTATAGGCGGTTTGTTGAAGGCTACTCTCAGAGGACAACAGTACTTTCCAATTTTTTAAAGAAATGTGAGAGGTGGTCACCCTGTTGAAGGCTACTCCAAGACGCTTTTGAGGGACTAAAAACTGTTGTGATGAACGACCCTGTTTTGGTATTACCAGATATTGAGAAACCCATGAAAGTTGAAACTGATGTGTGTGACTTTACCATAGGGGAAGTACTCATGCAGGGTGGTCACCCTGTGGCCTTTGAGAGTTGGAAGTTGAGTGGGGCTGTGACGAGATATGCAACTTAGGAGAAAGAACTTCTAGCCGTGATCTATTGACTCAGGGCTTGGAGGCATTATTTTTTGGGCTCAAAGTTTGTTGTTAAAATAGACAACACAGCTGCTAGTCATATTCTAACACAACCAAAACTGTCTGTGAGGTAAGAAAGATGTCAAGAGTGCCTAGCGGACTTTGATTTCAATTTTGAACATAAAGCTGGGAAGAAGAATCAGGTAGCTGATGCGCTAAGTCGAAGGGCCAATCTGGTGGCCCTTAGATTGATTGCTCCTATGTCAGCTAGTAGGGTGACGAATGACATCCGGGAACTCATAGTAAAGAATATGAGAAATGATCCATAGATGATGGCATTAATGAGGATGGTGGAAAGTGGCCAGTCAAATATCTTTTGGGTAGAGAATGGGATCTTAATGACGAAAGGTCCATGTATGTATGTCCCAAGAACAGGTGAACTCAGACAGAAATTACTGCGTGAATGCCATGACACTCTCTGGGCAGGTCACCAGGGCTGGCGGCGTACTTTGGCCCTATTGGAACAAGGATATTATTAGACGCACATGCGACAGGATATTATGGACTATACCAAGACTTGTCTTACTTACCAGCAAGATAAGGTGGATCGACAAAAGACTGCAGAATTGTTAGAGCCATTGTCAGTGCCAGCACGGCCTTGGGAGAGCATTTCCCTCAACTTCATAATGAGCTTGCCTCGAGTGGGGGATCTTGGAGCCGTTATTGTGGTGGTGGATCAATTCTTGAAATATGCTACATTTATCCCGGCCTCTAAATATTGTTTGGCGGAGGAGACAGCTCGGTTAGTCTTTAAACATGTGGTAAAGTATTGGGGTGTCCCACAGGATATTGTCAGTGACAGGGATGGTCGGTTCACTGGAAATTTTTGGAGAGAGTTATTCAAGATATTGGGATCTAAACTGAGTCTGTCATCAGGTTATCATCCCCATACGGATGGGCAGACTGAGCGCTTTAATGGGTTATTAGAAGAGTACTTAAGGCATTTTATCCAGGCCAACCAAAAAAATTGGCCTTCATTGCTGGATGTGGCACAACTTTGTTTTAATTCACAAAAGAGTTCTGCTACTAATAAAAGTCCCTTTGAAATTGTGACAGGTCAGCAGCCGCGACTTCTATACACCACTCTACAGTCATACAAGGGAAAGTGTCCTCGAGCTTTTAATTTTTCCAAGGAGTGGCACCAAAATATAGAGATTGCTCGGGCTTATCTAGTGAAAGCTGCAAAACATATGAAGAAGTGGGCGTATCGTGGCCGAAGGGACCAACAATTCAAAGTTGGTGGTTTAGTGCTTGTCAAGCTAATGGCAGAATAGTTGCGCTTCTTAAGAAATAGAGATTGGCGGTTGGTGCAAGAGTATGAAGGACTAGTACAGATTGTGGCCAAAGTTGGGAATAATTCATACAAGATCAAGCTGCCCTCATGGATGAAAGTTCACCCTGTGTTCCATATGAGCAACTTGAAGCCTTTTCATGTGGACCCCTCGGATGCCAGGTGAGGACTGAGTGATTGGGGCCCCATATGTACCAAACCCCATCAGAACGTTGAGTTGAGGAGATCCTTACTGATGGGTTTGTTATGGTGTTTAAGAAGAAGCTTGTTCATGAGTACCTAGTCAAGTGGGAAGGTCTCAAGGCTGAAGAGTTGAGTTGGGAGAGAGATCATGACCTAAAGGAGTTCAAGCAGAAGATCGAAGAGTTCCTTGCAGCACAGTCGACGAGGGCGCCGACAAGTTAGGTGGGGGAGGATGTTGTGGCCATCCCCTCGCATGGTGACACAACCAAGTCCCGGGGCCACAACCGAGTCATTTTCACCATGTCCCATTTTCAAGCAAATCTATGTTTTAGGAAGAAGAGTCTTTGTTTTCAATTATTTCTTTGGTTAGGAAAAAGTGTCCTCATTTAAAACAATGGAATATTTACTCGGGTCATTTCTATAATGTTTTTTTCGAATATATGTAGGGGGTAGACAGTCAGCAGAGTTTGGGCTGATCCATTGGTAAAGGTACGTATCCTACACACCATCGAGGCGGCCCCTACCACCCGAGTCGATAGTGTGGGTGAGTTTTCTAATGTAACCCAATGTTTTCTCTTTTTAATAAAATAAAAATCATTTTTCTTTCCTACGTAGAAGCTGAATGTCGACTGTGTGCATTCGCTATGCCCCACGGTTTTGACCATGGGTTGAAGGATGGTTTTGTGGCGCGAGACTAATGTGTTGCTTGCTTATTTTGAGCAGATCTATCGAGAGAAAAGGCTGACTTGATCGGGAAGAGTCCTTTTCAAGTGTCGCATGGCTTAGTGACTGGTGAACTAAAGGATTATGCCGTGACACCAAGCTTGTGCTGGCATTGTGAATGGCACGCTGAACTTCCCCACTTGCAATTGTATCATGCCAGGTCCTATCTTGGCGTTATTTCAAACACACTAGATCTGCACACACTCAAAGAAAATATTTCACACAACAAAGGAAAATCAAAATTAAAAAGGAAAAATCAAATAAAGAAAATGCTGAAAAAGAAAAACACCTATCCTAACATTTACAAAAATCCAAAACCTGATGATGAAATTACGGTACCTCTGCCAAGAGGATAACCTCCTTGGCATTCTTCTGCTCACCGTCCCAATAGTGCTTTAAATTATGGTCGTTTACTTTGAAAATTTCTCCATATTTCAAATTTTTAATGTTTACAGCTCCATAAACATATGGTTTTATGACTTCAAATGAGCCTGACCATTTCGACCTGAGCTTACCTGGAAATAATTTGAGCCTCAAGTTGAATAGCATAACACGTTGGCCTACTTCAAAATGTCTTGGCATGATTCTCTTATCACGCCAGCATTTTGTCCTCTCCTTGTAGAGTCTGGCATTCTCATATGCTTGCACTCTGAACTCTTTCAGCTCGTTTAGGTCTAGTAATCTTTTTTCTCCAGTATCTCTCTATGCCATATCAAGTGTTTTGATAGCCCAATATGCACGGTGCTTCATCTCCACCGGCAGATGGCATGTTTTTCCAAACACGAGTCTAAATGGTGAAGTGCCCAAGGGAGTTTTAAATGTTTTCTTGTAAGCCCACAAGGATTCGACTAGCCGCAGGGACCAATCCTTCCTTGATGGATTCACAGCCTTTCCAAGGATGTTCTTGATTTCCTTGTTTGAGATCTAGGCTTGCCCATTTGTTTGAGGATGGTACACTGTGGCAATACTTTGCTAAATTCCATATCTGCACAAAACTTTAGAAATTAGTTTGCATTTAAAATGGGTACCCTCATCGTGAATAATCATTCTAGGGGTACCAAATTGAGTAAAAATGCGTTTGTGCGAGAACTTGACAACGGCCTTGGCATCGTTTGTTGGCATTGCCACAGCCTCAACCCATTTGGATACGTAATCCACAGCTACAAGGGTATACAGATTACCAAATGATGGAGGAAATTGACCCATAAAGTCAATCCCTCTTACATCAAATAAGTCCACAGGCATAATGTTTTGGAGTGGCAGTTGGTGCCTGCCAGAGATATTCCCTGTCCACTGGCATCGATCACATGCCTTGGCATAGTTATGAGGTTCTTTGTACAATGAGGGCCAAAAGAATATGAACTGCAACACCTTAGCAGCAGTCTTCATTCTGACAATGTGTCCTCTATAGGGAGCGGCTTGGCACAAATGCAAAATGTAGTGCTGCTCCTCCTCTGGCACACATCGTCTTATTACTTGTTCGGCACAATGTTTGAACAATATTGGCTCATCCCAATAATAATGCCTGACTTCTCGTAGAAAACATTTCCTGGCATTATATGTCAGATCTGGTGGCAGAATATTGCTGAACGGGTACTTAAATATGTCAGCGTACCATGGCATAGTTTGGACTGCGAGCAATAATTCGTTTGGGAATTCATCTCTTATGGCATTGGTCTTCCCATTTTCACAGTGTTGTTCCAGGTGTGATAAGTGATCAGCTACTAAATTCTCATTGCCTTTTTTGTCTAGGATCTCAAGGTCAAATTCATGTAGTAGAAGTGTCCATCGGATCAATCTGGGTTTGGCATCATTTTTTAACAAGAGGTATTTTAATGCTGAGTGATCTGTATACACAACAACTTCATTACCAACTAAATAGGATCTAATTTTGTTAAAAGCAAATACAATAGCTAGAAATTCTTTCTATGTTGTGGTGTAGTTAAGTTGTGCTTCACTCAAAGTTCGGCTGGCATAGTATATGGCTTGTACTCCAGTCTGGTGCCACAACTATAGGGGCATTGATTAGTCTCTTCTTGAGTTCATGAAATGCTCTCAAACAAGCATCATCAAACGCAAAAATGGCATTATGTTCTAATAGCAAGCATAAAGGTTTAGAAATTTTAGAAAAGTCTTTAATAAAACAGCGGTAAAAACCTTTATGACCTAAAAAACTTCTTATACCTTTTACACTTGAAGGAGGTGGCAATTGTTTAATTACCTCCACTTTCACCTTGTCAACTTCCAAGCCTTTCTTGGTCACTTTATGATCGAGAACTATGCCTTCATTCACCATGAAGTGGCATTTCTCCCAGTTTAAGACCAAGTTAGTCTCTATACATCTTTTCAAAACAAGCTCCTAACTCTGTAAACACTCATCAAAAGTCTTGCCAAAGATTGAGAAGTCGTCCATAAAGACCTCCAAGTTATGCTGAATCATGTCCGAAAATATAGGCATCATACATCATTGAAACATTACTGGTGCATTACATAGTCTGAATAGCATCCTCCTAAATGCGAACGTTCCATATGGACATGTGAATGTGGTCTTTTTTTGGTCCTCTGGAGCTATGGCAATTTGATTATATCCTGAATAACCATCTAAAAAATAGTAGAAAGCTTTACCTGCCAATTTGTCCAACATTTGATCAATGAAGGGCAATGGGAAGTGGTCCTTTTTGGTGGCATTGTTCAACTTCCTATAGTCCATGCACACTCTCCATCTAGTAATAGTTCTGGAAGGTATTAACTCATTGTTGCTATTTTGAACCACGGTCATGCCACCTTTCTTTGGCATGCATTGCACTAGGTTAACCCACGAGCTATCGGATATGGGATAGATTTTCCCAGCATCCAGCCACTTGATAATCTTCTTTTTCCATGACTTCCTTCATGCTCGGATTCAATCATCTTTGGCCTTAAATTATTTTTCCATGATATTCTTCCAGGTTTATCTTGTGCATGCATGTAGTTGGACTAATACCTCAAATGTCTACCAAGGTCCAACCCAACGCTTGCTTGTGCTTACTTAAAGTTTCCAGCAATCTTCCTTCCTGATTATTGGTTAGATCAGCAGAAATAATCACTTGCAAAGTTGAGTGTTTACCTAAATATGCATATCTAAGGTAGTCTGGAAATGGTTTGAGCTCTAATTCTGGCGGCTCCTTAATATATGGTTTTGGTGCCACCATCTTCCTGCCAACCAACTCCAATGGTTCTGGCTGTTCAGCATAGCTTACTTCTTCAATGTCCATGCTTGCTTCTCCTTCACTATCAATCTCGCTGGCATCACCATTAGCTTCTTGGCACAGCCGTGCCACGTTCACCTTAAGAATGGACTTCATTCTATCATCTGCTTGGTATTCCTCCGATTCATCTGCACATTTGACGACTTGAAATACATTAAATGTAACCTGCTGATTATTCATGCGCATTGTTAATTCTCCTTTATGCACATCTATCAAAGCTCTACCAGTGGCAAGAAAAGGTTTTCCTAATATAATTGGGACATTTATATCGGCCTCATAATCTAAAATAATAAAATCAGCTGAGAATATAAATTTCTCTTCCTTTACCAATACATCCTCAACCTTACCCTTAGGATGTGCAAAAGATCGGTCTGTCAACTAAAGTGTCACGGTAGTAGGCCATGATTCAATACCAAGCTTCTTGAACACTGACATCGTCATCAAGTTAATACTAGCTCCCAAGTCGCACAATGCCATGCCTATAAATCTGTTGCCAATAGTGCACGGGATAGTAAAACTTCCTGGATCTTTCAATTTCGGTGGCAACCGATTAAGTATCCTGGCACTACATCCCTCGATGAGAGTTATGGTCTCAAAATTACCTAGTTTTCTTTTCTTGGACAAAACATCCTTCATGAATTTGACGTAATTGGGAATCTGCTCGAGTGCTTCCACTAATGGAAGATTAATCTGCAATTGCTTAAGCACTTCCAAGAAACGCTTAAATTGTTGATCCTACTTATACTTCTATAACCTTTGTGGAAATGGCAGAGGTGGATACACATATGTTGGTTCTGCCGGCCTTGCCAATGGTTTATTGGCATCAGATTGCTGTCTAGCAACGATATGCTCGTTGGCATTCAGTTTGCTCATTGGTAGCATCAGTCTGCTTGTTGGCATTGTTTCTGGTCATTTCTTTGTTTGCTGGTTCTTTTGGTTCATCTGCTAGTCACCTTCTTCCTTTTAGCAATGAACTGACTATTTGACGGTTGTCTCATCCTCACATTGTTTCCCACTCTGAAGAGTTACAACTTTACATTGTTCATTGTTTTTCTGCTGGGCATCTTCTGTATCACTTGGCAAAGTTCCCTGGGGTCTATTGCTAATTGCGCTGGCAAGCTGTAAAATATGGATTTCCAAGTTCCGCATAGAGGCTGCCAAACTTTGGACAGTTGCATCTTTCCTTTCTATGTATTCCTTCAAAGCCCCCTGGTTGTTCCTTTGTCCTCTATAAGAATTATTTTGTTCCCTTTGTGGCATGGCATTCTGGTTGACTCCTGGCATGGCATTGTTCTGACGCTGGGCATTGTATTGTCGTTGGGCATGGTTGTTCTGCTGTTGGGCATTATATTGGTTGCCTTCTTGATTCCCCCAAGATAAGTTTGGGTGTTGCCTCTATCCTGCATTGTAAGTATTTGCGTTAGAATTAAAATTGTGATTTATATTGCCAACATAATTTACCAACTTAGGGTTGGCAGGGCAACCATCCACATAGTGGCTCTCTCCACAAATGGTGCGGAATGGGTATAGTGCTTTAAATTCTTGGGACTCGGTGCTCCTTTGCAAAGTTCTCACCATGCTGGTGAGATTGGAAATCTCGACATGAATGGATGTTAATTCATCAACCTTTAATTTTCCACTAGTTTTGGTTTCGGTCCCAAGTCTAGCAATAGGATATTCAAAATTATTAATGGAAATCCTCTCAAGGATGCCAACAGCCTCAGTATAGTTCTTGTCAAGCAATGAACCGGCTGCCGAAGCATCAACAACAATCCTTGTTTGTGCGTTTAATCCGTTATAGAAGATTTGTATTTGGGTCCAATTCGGGAATCCATGCATAGGATATCTTCTCAACAGATCTTTAAATCTTTCCCAAGCATCATATAAGGTTTTATCTTTAGCCTGCCTAAATGTAACGATCTCACCCCGCATCTTGGCAGTGAGTGTCGGCGGCTGGAAACGTGTCAAAAACTTCTGTCATAGGTCCCTCAATGAGGTGACAGAGCCAAGTGGCAAAGAATTGAGCCAAGTCTTTGCTCTATCTCTCAAGGAAAAAGTGAATAATTTTAGCTTCACGGTATCCTCTAATACGCCAGGAGACTGAAATAGCTGGCAAATCTCCATGAATTGCTTCAAGTGTTGCCTTGGGTCTCCAGTAAGTGCTCCATCAAATTGTCCTACATTCAAAAGTTTTTGTTTCATTACCGACTTGATTTCAAAATTAGGTGTATTTACCTCGAGACCAATTAGTTCTGGCATCAAATTGTCAATGTTTGGTGTCGAATGTTCTCTAATAGGTCTCTCTTCTTCCACATTATTAGCTGGGGCAACAAGAGCTGGTGGTATTCCATTGTTATTGAGTGGATCATTGTTTAACACACCATTTCCTTTATTGCCATGTTGAGCCATCTCTCGAAACTTTTTTTAACCTTTGTAAGGTTTTTTCAATTTCCAGATCGTATAGCCAATCTTCCACCATAGGGCGGTTTCTGGTCATACACCGGTCAAAACAAATAAAACAAAAAAAAGACAAGTAAAAATTAAAAACAACAAACTCCGTTGTAATCCCCGGCAACGGCGCCAAAAACTTGTTGCGACTGTGAGAGTGCTTGTCAAAAGGGTAGAAAAACGTGTTGGAAATGTATGAAAACAGTGCCAAGACTAAGTCTTTTACGTGGAAGTATACACGATCTTAGAAGTAATACAACAATAAGCTGGTTATCGATCCCACAAGGATTGGCCAAGAGTCTTAATTGCTTTGCATTTTTACTTGTCAAAGGAAAAATGTTGTTTGAATTGAAGTTGGTTTTGGGAAATATTTTAAAAGAAAAAAATAGAAGAAAACTGTGTTAGCAAAGAGAGTTTCAAATAAGTGATGAGCATTGGCAAGGGATGTCTGGTTCTCACGCTATTCATGCCATACCAGTCTTCAATAAAGTCTATCTTGGCATGGTTTGCCGAGCAGATTTAAGTTGGTATTGCCTCTCTTGATGGCAAATCCCTAAATTAATCACGTAAAAACCCTTATATCTCTATAATGAAGTTTTCCATAAATCAATTTGATTATGTTCCAATCTATACTCCTAAGGGGTAGAACCACTACCGAAGTAAGTTCATCTACTTGAACGTCTTCTCTCGAAGCATCTTGCCTTAGTACCTGGCAACGATCGTTGCCCCCTAAGTATGTTAAGATATTAAGGTGCAATGGGCTATCAATGCTAGCTCTCGCTTGTCATAGCTATTATAAAACATTGAAGAACATGCCAGATAGGGAAAACAAGGTCGAAACATTTTAATTATTAAAGAAAAAATATGAAAATAGCATTCAACGCAAACATCCCTCTCCAACAATTAAATTAGTTCATGGTGAGGTTAACAAACCAAAAACCTTCATCATTTTTTACCAACATCACCATTTAAAAGAAATAAAACTAAAATCAACAAAGAGAATAGGCTAGAAGAGGGTCTCTCGATGTAGCCCTTCTCGGTCCAGGCTCTCGGTCGAACCACGTCTCCTTGGTGCAGCCAATTGTGGTCAATGAGTTTCTCCTGCCCAATCTCTCTCTCTCAAGTGCTTGCTTGAATTCCTTAAATAAGCGTGCACGGATGCCCTAGGATAAGCCTTGAATTTGAATTTGAATTTGAATACTCAAGGATAAGGGATCTGATAATCTTATCCAGCGTTTAAATCCTAGGGCTGACGTCATCAATGGTTCACCGTCCACTTGACCGGGCATCAAACACCTTTTCTCTTCTAATCGGTGCTTCGACAATTTTTGGTCTTTCGCTGCCAATAGCTACTCGGCATCCTCCTTGGCATTATTCTCTTCCTGCGCTGACCTGCTCTGTCGTGCCTGTATTACTACCAACAAATAGCCCTTCACACTGGCATAGCCCAATTCTAAACTCCTTATGCAAATGCATGTTTTTAACAACTAAATGCAACAAAATATGCTCAAAGACAAGCAAAGATACTGTAAAATATACATGAAAATCAGTACTTTTGAGGAGGTTACAATCCTTCAAAGCTTGCAACACAATCTGCAATGCTGATCATGTTCCTCTTTGGTATGAGTGTACACAAGGATATCATCAATGAACACAACTACAAACTGATCGAGATAATCATAGAACACTCTATTCACTATATCCATGAAAGTAGTTGTTGCATTAGTCAAACCAAACGGCATCACCAAAAATTCATAAAGGCCATACCTCGTGCGGAAAGCAGTTTTTAGCACATCTTCCTTCTTAACCTTTAATTAATAATACCCTGATCTCAAATCAACCTTCAAATACACAACCGCCCCACGGAATTGATCAAAAAAATCATCTATCCAAGGCAACGGATACTTGTTTTTAACCATCAACTTATTCAATTGTCGATAATCAATACACATACGCATTGTTCTATCATTCTTCTTCACACAAAAAATCGGTACACCCTAAGGTGAAACACTAGGTCTGATGAATCCTCAATCTAGCTACTTCTGGAGTTGAGTCTTTAGTTCTTTCAGCTCTTTCGGTACCATATGATACGGGGCAATAGAAACTGAAGTTGTACCCGAGTACGTCTCAATGACAAACACCACCTCTCTATATTGTGGTAACCCAGCAACTCTTTAAGAAACACTTCTAGAAAATCAATCACAATATGCATCATATTTTCAGCTTGCGTAGTCGAAACAACATTAGACAAGAACTTAACATTCTCGCCAACCACTATAACTTCGTAATCTTCGGCAATCCTCAAAAATCTCCATTTGGATTCATAATCCACAATCGCTTTATGCTCGCTTAGCCAATCCATACCTAATATAACATCAAAACCATGAAATGGCAACTCTATCAAATCCGCGGCAAACACATAGCCTTGAACAACTAAAGGGCATCTCTTATACAACCTTCTAACAGTAATCGTCTCACCAAAAGAACTAGTTACCAACATACCAACATCCAAAATCTCAACAAGAATACCTAATAATTGTGCATGCTCTCTTAGAACGTATGAATGCATGAAATCCGAACCAACTAAAGAAAATAATGACAAAGATTGTAAGGTAAAAGTACATGCGATCACATCGATGTCATTATGGCCCTCACGATGAGCATACACCAGGGCTAGCCCACCATTCTCTGGTTGAATGGGAACTATATGAGCCACAATCCTTTGACCATCATCATGCCTCTAAAAATTACCCTGCCATGATCTCGGCCCCTAACAAGTGCTGCAACAGCCTGTGTCGATGCCTCTCTTACAACAAGTAGACAATCACGCTTCAAATAATCTAGAGATCCATACTCCCAACAAGCTCCAGGTGGTGCTCCCCAACAAACACCCGGATGGTGCCTCCCACAATGCTCACAAATGATAGCAACACGAACACCCTGATTACGTCTACCACCGCCACTTCGCTTATGATCCAGTTTGTATCGCTTATCACGCGACCTCTTATTCTGTCTCCCAATATAGGTAAACTTAGAGGCTCTTTTTCCAGTGTCCACATTCATCACTTCTGTTGAACCACCCAAAGATTTCTCAATATCTTGGCCCTGCTGACCAACACATCAAAATCTATGTAATCGGCGACCAATAAATATGTCTTGATGTCCTTAACAATTCTGTACCAAAACCTGTCACATCTTTGATGATCATCCAAAACCAGCTCAAGGGCATATTGGCTTAGGTAGACAAATTTCACCTCATTCTCAAACACTGACATGCCACCTTACACCAACGACATAAACTCTCACTTTTTGGCATCTTAGTACTGCAGAATGAGATACTTCTTTTTGAAAGCTCTCCGAAATAATTCCCAATTTGCATCAGCCTTCAAAACTCCAACAATCACGATTACCCACCAATGGTAAGCATCACCATACAATAAAGATATAGTACAACCTAGTTTACGTGAATCATTGCAATCCATCTGACCCAATACGAATAATACTCTCCAGCCACTCCTCTGCCGCCTCAAGATTCAGTCCTCTAAATTCTACACCTCCCAAACTACAAAGACGCTCTAATGGTAACCTGTGGTTATCGGTCACTGTGGGCACTGGTGCTTGTACATGCACTCAAGCTATTGCTGCCTGAAATGCTCCTATCGTCGCCTGGATCAATGGTGTCATATCACCAAAAGTTGGCCCTTGCAAAGCCTGAGGTGCACCCTCAACCCCCGTACCAACATGAGGAATAAGTGGAATAGGAGGTAAAGGATTGTGAGGAACCAATCCTTTCTCGTTGTTCTGCCCACCCTCAACCCCCGTACCAACATAGCATAATTAGGCTAGCATTAGGTGAAGGATCTAAGGCAACCTTAAAAATTCATTTTAAAACCACAGTAATAGGCAATGTGTTCCCATTTATATCCCATTACAACAGATATCACAACACCATTCATATGCATGTATACGATCAATAAAGTATCAATCAAGCAATTCAACAACAATACCCAAAAATCACAAACCTGGCTCTGATACCACCAAATGTAACCCTCTCGACTCGGCCTAGGTTCAGACCAAACTGAGTAAGCTACATTGGGTTTGTTGAAACAAATCCAAAATAAAAGACTCAAATTTGATCTATTTTTTCTTTTATCTTGTCTATATGCATATTTATGACTTAAGGTGTACATGTTGGCAGCAGTTAAAAGACTCAACCGAAGAGGCGTCAATACAATGACCGAACGTATAAATTTGCCATTTAGGGACCAAATTCCAAATCTAGAAAATTATGAGAGCTTACTTAAATTCGAAATTACCAAACCTCAATTAATCAAGTTACATGCATACTTGTCCAATTTTAGCAAAAACCGAACATGCAAACACTTCCAATTTGCATACATACAAAATGGGGACCAAAATGGAAGAATCCAAAACTAGGCCACAACTTTAATTGAAATAACGCCCTGGGTATCAATACTTAGAACCAGGTATCGATATCAGGCCAAATTTTTAAGGGACGTACCGATACTTCTCCCGAGTATCAATACTCAGGCCAAAATAGCCAAAGTCCCAAATTCTAGTAGCTAAAACTCGTACCGATACACCTCCTCAAGTATCGATACCTAGGCCAAATTTGCACACTCGTATCAATACTGGGGACCTTGTACCGATACCACTGGACCTTTAATGCCCAATTTAGCTAGTTTTACACCCAATTGGTACCCCAAACATGCCTTAAACATTCACATACTTATACACCATAAAACCAATGATCAAAGCAAGACAAAACCCCTTTAACATCAGAAGCAATTAAGAAAAATTACAACACATTACACTTCTATAGGCATGCTTCCTAAAACCAGCTCAATCCAATACTCAAAATGGAATCCACATTTTAATCTTACTTAGGCTTCACCACAGAAATTATTGGTATAATTCTAAACATACTTGAACTACTAGGACATAAGCATAAGCAATTAATACCCTATATGCAACCCTAAGCAAAACACAAGGCATCAATCACACATGGAAACAGTCCATCAAACATGCTTCAACCATTGACTCAAAAGGCCATCAAACAACAACATGTAATCCTCCAAAACATCTCAAAAACTAGATTAAAAAATCCCCCAAAACATGGTAACACGTTACCTTATTAATCGAAAATAAAATTGAGTTTTCCATACTCAAGAGGTTGTCGATCCCTTGGATTATCCTTACCGAAAAGTGTTGCCCTTCGACTCTATTTCTCTACATCAATGGGGAAAAGTGAGCATAAGCACATAATAATTAGTGAGGTTGCGCTTATGTAAAACGTTGATGCAATTAAAACCTTTTGGAAACCAACTATCATTTTGAAATAAAAACATGCTTAGACAAGCTAAGACTTTTCCCATGTTTCCTTCCGATACGTGCCATGCATAACAACCATATGCACTGAAACTCCTTTCATTAATTCAAATATATTGACAAGTATTGTGACTCTGGATATCACCTCTATCCTCGCATCAAAATCATAATATTTATTAAACACATTAGATACATGAATTTCCCAAAGGTACTACCTCCATCAATTCTCACTTTGGCCCAAGATGCCTTACCCCTACCTCTCGTGATAGACTCACCTCTATCACACAGTAATAGGCTTACCCTATTGCAATAAATCGAAGAATACCATCAGCCCGAGTAGCCTTACCACTATACCTCAATAGCCGTGAAGAGATCGACTTTATTTTATAGTGCACTTTAAACCCTATGGCATGCCAAATATATCAGATACTTTTTCATTTATGTCACATAGTCAATATATCATTCTCAAATACATTACTTAATGTTTTCCCAATGCATTTCACAAAACTATTTTATATGCAATACCACATTGCCAAAGGCAGCAACACGTTCCTTCTTGGAACAAATCTCAATGCTCATAGGCATCCTTTTACTTTAATAATCATTGCATATTAATCCAAAATGATGCATTAATAGTAAGTAAATCAAATCATGTTTTTAAACTAAAACATGTAATTCCAAAAGCTCATATCAAACCGATATTCAAAGGCGAAAGTAGGGAAACTTACGCTTGAGCTTAGTTAAGCAAGTTAGGCTTTAACTAAACCCCCATTATCATTGATCAAACCTTTAAAGAGCTTTAAACCATTTACACACTCACCGATACACTTCGCTTTGCTCGCCAACGCGAATCGAGCCACCAAAAAGCGATGTACATGACTAGGCAACCTTGCATTGATCGTCCCCTATTTTAACAACATAAAACAAAAGGGAAAATGCATCATTATGCATTCTACTCACTGCCAAACAATAATCCCATGCATCCTTAACAAAAATTCTTCTGAACTTAGCCGAAACTGCTGAAAACAACATCGATCTTTGATCAACCCTACAATTCTAACATTCAACACTCATCAAAACACAACCAAAAACACCTCCTAAACATCCTTATACCTCCAGCAAACAAAGATCACACATAACAGCCCAAAAACCACTAAAACTCTCCTAAGAATTAACCAATCAAATAGTTTCGGGATTCATTTCAACAATCTCATTCCATATTATGTTTACATCATCAAAATGTGAATTTTCCCAATTAAAATCTCCAGGTTTCATCATCTTAAACAAATCCTTAAGCAAAACATCAAAATCTCAATTAATCAATCAATTCTTGAAAATCCATTAAAAAACTAAGTTAAAATCAATACAATACAATACAAGCCAACTACTAGGGAATATCAATAAAGAACTTTAGTTTAAGAGATGAGAAGAAAATTCACCTTTGAAGAAACTCCCACCAAAATTGATGTAAGTATTCTCTTGAAATCAAACTTATGAAAGTGATGAAATCTTTGAGAAATCTTTGTAAGGTTTTGTTAGAAATCAAAAGTAGAATCAAATGATAATTACTCCATTGAAAAACAACAAGAAATTCTGGATATTTTGTTTGGAAGTTGAAATGGAAAAAGGAAGAAAATAAGAAGAGAAAATGAGGAAAATTTTGGAACAATAGTAAAATGATTTTTGGAAAATATTAACCGTCAACTCTTACTCAGTTAAGGTGGTAATCTTTGACTAAAACTTTATAAAATAATAGCTCTCTAAGGATTCTTCGTATTGGCCCATTTACAAAATAGTCACTAAAGCAACTTTGTAAAGTTTATATTTCAGTTACTAAAATCCAAAATCCATTTAATTAGATTAAATTGACCTTCAATTAAAATCTCAAAATGTTTAATAAATTAATTAAACACTTTTTAAAACCCAAAACTTTGCCAATTAGCCAAATTTTCAAATTTTTACATTTTAATTTTACCCAAAATATATTTAATTCATTAATTCGGTTTAATCGGTCCGAACCGAACCCTATCAAAACCTCTAATCCTTCTAACCCTATTTTTTGGGTGTTACATTCTCCATTAAAAGAAGGGTTAAATAAAAATTTCGAGATCTTCAGATATAGCCATAGGCTGCCATAATTTTACGGATTCCATTGTTGTGAGTTTCAGAAAATACAACCCTGTATCATATGGAACTAAACTGCAATATATATTTATATAGCCGTGCTACACAAAATTTGGCTATCTATTGTAAAAAATATTATAGTGCTTGGGTTGAGGTATAAAAATTGAATGGTAAAGTTTATGAAGCCTATGCAAGTAGGATAGATTCTGCAGTTCTGGTTATATTAACCGAAAGTTCTGCTACCACTGGCTAATATAAATGTTTCAAGACTGACTCAAAAATTCCAAAAAGGAAATGAGAGGTGGCGAAGAAGGGGAAGATGGGAGAAGAAGAAGGGGAAATGAGAGGTTGGGAAAAATGGGTTTATTAAATGTTTTTTATTAATATTATATTATATTTATGTTTTTTTTATATATATTAAACTGGAAAATAAGAAAAAAAATAATTAGGTGACGTGGCGTGTTTTGATTGCTCAGGGCAGATTTTTTTAACGGTATTAATTTTTTAGAACAATATGGGTAACGTTGAAAACTTTAGGGGGCAAAAGAGAATAAAAAATACGTCATGGCAAGTTGAGAAAGCAGGTAAATATTAGGGCTAAATTGTGCATTAAGCCTTCAAAATATATTGTTTGTTACAAGAAAAAAGTAGTATCATATTTAGTCCTCTTAGAACTCTATAATTTAATTTCAATCCTAAACATAAGGTTTTTGTCTTCGACTCGATAGATAATGCTGTAAACAAATCCTTTACAGTATAAAATCAGTTGCTTTTAATTTTTATTAAAAAATTTATTTTTTTATTGAATTGAGTTCTTATTCTTATGCATATATGTAGGTATGGTATATGATTAATATGTGCTATTGTAATTATTGAACAACACTTTCAATTATTTCTCACCATGCCTTTAGATAATTCGAATTTCTTCGAACATGAAAATGGTTAAGGATCTAGTTTATAAGAATATCATGATCCTCTATCAACATTTCTGACTTCGCCTCTGTTGGTAAAAGATGGAGCGCTTAATTTAAAATTTAAAGTTGTTTTTGTTACAATAGAGTGATATTTAAATTATCGATATAAATGTCAGGAATTAAATTCATAAAAGGTGAAGTGGGTGAGCATCTTTAGTCACTCGACTAATTAAAACATCTTTAAATTTTAAAGTTTTTAGCGAATATTGGAGAATAATTTATCACCTAATTTTGTTACACTTTGAACATCGTTCATTTAAATCATTGATTAATGAAAAATTATTAGATACATATGTTGTGTGGTCTTTAGACTATACAATCCTTTCGGTTTTAGGTGTTAGATATTTATATTAGGGTTTATTGCTGGCTTAATGCACTTTTTCTCCTAATGTTTACTATTTTTCTCAACTTAAGCACCTAAAGTTTTTTTTGGCTCTTGTGCCCCTAACGTTTGCACCATTACCCTTGTCGTTAAAAAAAATTCAGCCAATAACATCGTGCCTCGCCATCTTCTCTTTGACTAAGTCAACCCGCCTGGCTTTATTTAAAGGGTAAATGACATGTCAAGTTTGTCAGATTTTTTTTCAATTTAATCACTGAAAAGTAAATTGACCCTATTTGCCTCTAAATTTTATAATTTAGTCCAATATTTGTATTATTAATAATATTATTTTGTTTAAATGTTAATATTTAATAAAAAAATAAATAATATTAAATTAGTAATTTTTTTAGATAAATTAAATTACCTAAAATTGACCTCCAACAATTACTCATTAGAATTATATTCTTTTTTAGCAAAATTTGAATTTTATATTCTTTTTAGAAAATTTTGAATTATATTGGAATTATTAATTCAAATTTTGTTATATTCAAAATATATTTTTTGAGCAAAATTTAAATCATATTCGTATTATATTCGAATCATGTTCATATTATATTCGAATAATATTCGTATTATATTCAAATCATGTTCGTATTATATTCAAATCATGTTCGTATTATATTCGAATCATATTCAAATTATATTCGAATCATATTCCAATTATATTCAAATTATTAATTCAAATTTTGCTATATTCGAAATATATTTTTGACCAAAATTCAAATCATATTCGTATTATATTCGAATCATGTTCGTATTGTATTTGAATCATATTCAAATCATATTCGTATTATATTCAAATCATGTTCGTATTATATTTGAATTATATTCAAATTATATTAGAATCACATTCCAATTATATTCAAATTAATAATTAAAATTTTGCTAAAAAAGAATATATTTTGAATTTAACAGAATTAGAATTAAGAATTCGAATTTTGCTAAAAATATAATTCAAATTTTGCTAAAACGAACATAATTCAAATTTAGCAAAATTTGAATTAATAATTCTAATATAATTGAAATATGATACGAATATGAATCAAATATAATTCGAATTTTGCTCAAAAATATAATTCAGATATAAGTGAAATATGATTCGAACATAATTCATTTTTTCTCAAAAAATATAATTCAAGTTTAGCAAAATTCAAATATAATTGAGATATGATTCGAATATAATTCAGATTTTGCTCAAAAAGAGTATAATTTGAATAAGTATTTGTTGGAATCAATTTTAGGTAATTTAATTTATCTAAAAAAATACTTATTTAATATTAAAATATTTAATTTATTTTTATTAAATATTAACATTTAAATAAAATATTATTATTATTAATAACAAATATTGGACTAAATTATAAAAATTAGAAACAAATAGGAGTCAATTTTAAGTAGAAATAGACTTTTCAATGACTAAATTGAACAAAAAACAAACCTGACAGGCTTGACATGTCATTTATCCTATAAATAAAACCAGGAAGTTGACTTAGTCAAAAAGAAGATGATGTGGCGTGATGTGACTGGCTGAAATTTTTTTTAGCAGAAAGCGTAACGGAATGAGGCAAAACAGTTAACGGTGCAGATGTTAGAGGACAAGAGCCTAAAAAAATTTTAGGTACAAAATTGGAAAAATGGTAAACGTTAGGGGGTAAAAAGTGCATTAAGCCTTTATTGTTCATGAGTTTAGTTTGTAAGATTTAAAATTTAAAGTTTATGTTTTAAAGTTTAAAATCTAAATTTTAATTTTTAAATAGTAAATATGCAGGCATATCTAATTATTTTATACATGTGTATTTAAAATTACCCTGGATTAATTAGTAACAACTTTTTAAATTGATAAAAAAAAAGCTGTTAGATAAACAACTATTTGGATTTGAAATTTTCAATGGGGTAGGAATTAACCAGACGTATTTTTCTTTATTTTAATTACCCAGCTTTCTATGATGAAAACAATCTTTCCATTCCATTTCAGTAACCAAACTTGATTTACTTTAAAATATTTTATATTTATATAAATTTGATAAATGAATTTTTAGAGTTTTATATAAATTTTAAAATATCCGTATCACTTTTTTATATCACATTTTAATAATTTTTTGTGTCATATCTAATATCATCACAATTAATATTTTTCATTTTAATCCTCGTCTTCGTCTTCGTCGGCAAACATCATTGAAGAAAATGAATGGTGAAATTTGCTT
This sequence comes from Hibiscus mutabilis, assembly GCA_019671005.1. Lineage (NCBI taxonomy): Eukaryota > Viridiplantae > Streptophyta > Magnoliopsida > Malvales > Malvaceae > Hibiscus > Hibiscus mutabilis. The sequence goes on from CM033736.1 coordinate 35,391,157, forward strand.
AGACGTTTTTAACACTAAGCTTTATAATTCTGCCCAATGGTTGACTCGTGCCTTTTAGCTTCTGGTTGGTTACCAACCAAATGACTTTGTAAATATATTTGACAGTAAAGTCTCCGAAATAATTTTAGCATATAGTCAGGGGCGGATCTTGGCGTAACCAGAGACGGTGCTAAGATTTGGGGTTAAGGGTAGGGGTGTGCATTATTCGGTTTTAACTGAATTAATCGATCGAATCGATTTTTTTTAGTTAGTCGGTCGGTTAATTTTAGGTAAAATCGGTTAAGATTAAGAGTTTTCTCAAACTTCGGTTATCGGTTAATTCGGTTCGAAACTGGTTAATTAACCGAAATTATTATATATTAAAAATTATATATATTACACATATTTATTTTTGGTCATTAAACTTTTAAAAATTATAAAACGATCATTAAATTTTTTGATATATTATAAAATGGTCATTAAACTTTTATCAAATTAGTATAAAATGAAAGTCCAGTGACTAAAAAGATCATTTTAGCATAATTTAGTGAATAATTGTGTAATTTACCCAAAATTTTATAACAAATTTCGGTTAATTCGAAAACTGACCAAATTAACCGAATTTTTTCGATTTGGTTAAAAAACTTTCAAAAATATTTGGTTCAATTAACTGTTAAAAGGAAAAAAATTCTAGTTAATAGATTTTGGGTAATTTGATTCGATCAGTTAACCGAATGCACACCCCTAGTTAAGGGGCAAAACATAAATGTTTGAAAGTGGGTGACAAATTCAAAAATAAACCAATTTTAAAATAATTTATATAGGAGGACAAAAGTGAAAAATATAAATTTTAATAGCTCTGTCACTGGGCGTGACAATTTATGGTTTAATGAAAAAAAATTAATTTTTTAGAGGTCTAATTAAAACTTTTAAAAAAATTAAAGATTTAATGGGATTATTTTTAAAAAATTTGAAAGTCTAGTTAAATTGTTTTTTAAAAATTGAGAAATTTAATGAAAATTTTAACCATTTTGGGAAATTTAATTAAAAATATTCAAAAAATTTAAGACTTAATGATAATTTTTAACAAATTTGAGGATACTTAAATAAAAACTTTTAAAAAATTGATGGGTGTAATTTAAATTTCCCCAAATCTCCGCCTTACGCTTTACTAAGCAACTAGGGCCGTAAAGGAACCAAACGTTCAGCGAACCGTTCGCGAACCGTTCGGCAGGAAGTTCATTTATGTTCGTTTATTTATTAAACGAACGAACATGAACAAGATTTTTTGTTTGTTTAATTAAATGAACGAATACGAACAAAGAGCTCGTTTGTTCATTTACGTTCGTGAATGTTCGGTAATCCGTTCATTTGTGTTCGTTTAAATTTATTCACATATATTCATTTATATTTATTATTTTTATAACAAAAGTATCATATTTTAAAAAACTTAAATTTATTCATATATGTTCTTTCGTTTAAAATTATTCACATATGTCATTTTATGTTCGTTTGTTTGTGTTCGTTTATTATTTTAACGAACAAACATGAATGAACACGAACAAGCTACATTCCTTAACAAACGAACACGAACAATAAATTATGTTCATTTAGTCGTTCGTATTCGTTCATTTGTTCGATTAAAATCAAACGAACAAATATAAACATATCTTCATTCGTGTTCGTTCGGTTCGTTTACATGCCTATACGCAACCGCCTCATATTGCTTTTCCATTTTCTCTAAAAATGTGTATTCGATACATATTTATAGATATAAATAAATAATCATAATTTTTTATATATTTTTTCAAAAAAAAACTTTAAATTAAATCTCCAAATCCTTAACTAATTATTTATTCGTAGAAACATTACACTGTGAACCACGACTTCTACAGCTCTCAACCCCAAGAATTGTCTACAGCAATAGCACTGACTGAGTTAGCACCTTTTTGATGGAATTATAATTATTTTATTAAAAATAATATTATTAAAAATAAATACATATTTATACGCGATACTATTTTTTAGTATGGATAAAATGCTTTTTAGCCCGAAATAAAAAAGAACAATAAAAAAACTAACGGTGTTAGTTTAAGTGGTGGTAAGTAGCTTGATATCGCTTAAGCACGTTTTTATTTTGAGACCTTGTGTATGCAGAAAATCTCTGCTGAACGATTAACCTACCAAAATCAGGTGTACGAGTTGATCTGAATTAGTCAGGACAAAACTATAGAAACAGGTAGGGCAACAAACAAACCATAAAAAAAAGAGTGAAGGCTCGTTAAAAATACAAGCTTAATTATATCTTACATTAATTTCAGCGACATGTCGAAATCAGAAATAAATACTGATACACATGCAATTTATTTCTTTCATACATACAACGCAGGAAAATTAATTAGAAAGAGAAATAAAATAGCAACCATTTATTTTCCAAATGCTTCTAAAGCATCTTCAGTTCGTTCAACATACTAGCTTTTGGGTAGCATTCCTATGCTTTTTTTATGACATTTTGCTGAGATTTCTCACTTTCTTTCACAATATCCACCCTAACAATATGGTGATCCGAAGTACCTTTCGATGAAATCACAGAGTACGATCCGGGAACAAAGGTGTACGGAGAGTTCGACGATGCTAAGATGTAATCAACTCGTGTCCCGTATTTGCAGGTTCCTTGAACATCTGTAAATGGAACTCGAAACTGTTAAAAAAATCTGAAAACGAAATAAACATGGCGAAAAAAGTTCATTGTGATCTGATCATGTTACTTTGGCCTTTGGCAATGATGACCACTGGTTCACATTCACCAGCATAGTCTTTGGAATCTACATACTCTTTTCCCCTCAGCAACTTCATTACTTCAGTTCTTGGTCTTGGTTTGCCTACGTCCTCGTAGTACTGCAATATCGACATCTCGGAATTCGGGTTAGCATCAGATACAGGTATTTTAAGTCAAATTAAGAGTTCGATTAACATCGAAAACCGAGAAATAGTACCTTGACAATGTCTGTCCATCTTTCAGATGAGTAATCTGATGCATTAAGAGAGTTTAAACCTCCAAGTAATAAGTGAGGAGAGTTGTTTGATCCAATTATTGCTTTGATTTGCTTCATTCTCCAGTTTTCGTCTAGATGATCAAGTTGAGTGCAATAGAAGTTCACATCCCCAGCCCATGGTACATCAATTGTGGCCTTGAGCACATTTCTGAAATCGTTGTCGTCGGCTATCTTTTGTACAGTCCATCGTTTGATCGGCCATTTCGAGAGGATCGCATTTCCGTACTCCGGAGCCCAACTTTCGGCAAAAACGTACTTCATCTTGAGTGCTGAAGCTAAATCAGATAATGGCTTCATCCCTTTTTCTTCATTTGCTTTCACATCTTGCAAAGCCAAGACGTCAGCATTGAGCTCCCTAAGCACTTCTGCAATGCTTCTGCCATTTTTCGAGCCCCCTTCGTTCCAGAATTTGATCATATTAGAAGGCAAACAAACAGGTGATCTCATAATTACGTTCCCCCGATTGATTCTGCCAGAGATTGTGGCCGATGAGCCCTCGTTTACGTCTTCGATGAAGCTTAGAAATTTACTCTGTGCCAATGAAATCTCATTATCAGGAAGGTTGATTGAAACCTTAAGGTTTGATCTGGAGAGATTGTTTTGTTTGTGGGAGTTATGCAAGGGAGATTGCTTGAGTATACTCTTCGGATAATGATTCGGAGACTTGTTATGAATGTCAAACTCGAACGGAGCTTTTAATCCGATATAATCATCTCCATAGCTAAATAAACCAGCTTCATCAGCTTCTGAAATGGCTGGTGCAAGAGAGAACATAGCAACATTGAAAGTTGCGATTCTTATTGGTCTTTTGGGATTGCAAAACCCCAAGTTACCATATAAATCATGGTTGGAATTTTTGGTTTCAACATCTATTTTTCGACGAACTCTCGAGTTCAACCTCCCAAACCTTCGGATGATGACCTTCGGCCTCGGTCGCTTCCGCATCAGCCCCCGTATTCTCGAGCAAAGATGCCATAGTTTTCTTCTCAGAATCCTCAACATGGAAGACCCATGATTACTGCAAAAGAGCTCTCGAATCTTTCTGGTCTGCATTGGAGAAAACAGGAAATGTGGGTGCAAATTGCAAGCACTCGAAAAAAAGTAGTTAAAAAGACAAAAGATCCCCAACTGCCCCGTCAAGTAATGTGGCGGGAGTTGAAAATGGTGCTAAGATTGTTGTTGAGCTCCTTCAACAACACGCCAAATCTAAACCAACTGCTACCAATTATATAATACCATAATTTATGTTTAAGAGGCCATTACCTTCTTCTCAAAAGATATTTTGATCCAGCACCACCATATTTATATTCTAAAACTTTTATTTTCCTGACATGCGCATACGTATTTAAATGCGAAAGAAACTTGACAGTCACAAAAGAAAATGCGTGTACAAAGTAGGGCAGAAGATATGTGTTACACATGACATGATCATATTTGGTATTAATGTGTTAGCTGTCCACTGAAAATAAACAACCCCCATGAGTTTTTAATCCCTGATTTGGGTACTGAGTAGGGGTGTTTATTTTCGAGCACCCGAAAATTTCGAGTACTAAAACTTCGACCTGTTATTTGGCCCATGAAACTAGGTACCCGCAAAAACGAGTACTCGAAATACTCAAATACCCGTTAATTAGGGTAATAGGGTACCTTAAATTATATATTTTTTAATACCGCTTCATTTTAAATAAAATAATTAAAATCATTGGTATTTTCTCATTCTCTTCTAAGTAGAACTGTACGAAAAATTATAAGCATAAAATTTCTTCATCTAAACTATAAAATATAACCATTTTCTTATTTTAATAACTAAAATTAAGTTATTCCAGTTTGATGGTGCCACTGTCCACTGCCACTAATCCTTGGCATACAATAAAAATGTACTATATGACACATACCGTAATAATTTAGATATCAAAGTGAGACAAAAAGTACTAAAATATAAACTCAAGATTCAAATAATGAAAAAATTAAAGTAAAAAATAATATACGAACCAAGTATCGGGTAGTCGAGTACCCGATTAAGGGACATTTAGTGACCTGGGCCCGACCCAGATACCCAAAAAATAAAGGGCCGGGTACCCGACCCGAAAAATCGGGTATTTTCATTAAAAAAAATACTCGATAATTTTTAATCGGGTATACGGGTTGGCGGGCCGGGTAATTTTGAACACCCTAGTCCGGAGACATCTTTTATATTGCATCTTGTTGACTTTGTATGTAAAACAAAATATCCCTAGCAAAAGAAGAGAATTAGTATAAAATACAAAAAAATGATGTGAATATGACCATTACAATTACAGAAGATGCTAATCAAAGCAAAAAATATACATACAAATTTCACTTTTTGTCACCCGGAAAAGGGGTCCCTGGTTAGGTAGAAGCTGTTTGCCACAAGGTTACATCAGTATTCAATTAGTTGGACCCTTGAACCAAATTACATTTCGAGGTTGTATAGTGAAATTTTGTGCTGTTAGTCTTTGATTCCTTCAATCACTCATGGGAAACTATGAGTCCAAGTGGTTGGAAGAACACACACTGCTTTTTCCGTCCTCAAAGAATCCGTTTGAAGCACTTTCTCTCCTTGATTTTCGCTCCTCGATCTGTTCCTGTTTTAAAGTTCTTTCAGACACAACAAACTTGTTTCCATCGCGGATTCTCTCGGAAAAACCTGCCCAAACTGCACGAGGCTGGGTATTAAGAACCTATGTTACTTGAACTAAGGTGTACCGTGTACATATAAGATAAGAGTATGTGTCATGTATTGGGAGGATCCTTGGAGGGTTATAACTCGATGCCCATGTCTGTATGCTGGGCAGGCACAGGTACTTTAAGGAAAATGACAAGTCGGAACACCATGATTTAAGAAGATTGACAGGGTACAAAATTGGTTGCGTAAATAACTCTAGAGAAGCAACATAACTGCTAGAATTCACTTCAAAAGTCAAGTGAAACATGTTCCACATCCCATTGGACTTCCTCAAAGTTCCACAGAAGCAACAAAATCTAGACACCAGTCAAGAAGCACAATAGACTATAGAGGGTTAACCTCTAGTTTTAACTTCGACTTTGTATAATGGATAATAGGAAGTAGAAATCCACACATAAACAATGCTATCGAATAGTTATTTAGAATAAAAGAACCAAGTACAATAGCTAGACACATACAATGTCCACACAAATATGTAGCTCTCAACTTAAACTAGTTGCTAGATAACCGATTCAATAGGAAATAGTAAACATACATCACGATTCGCATGGCTCATGGCTCGACTCTAGACTCTAGACTCGTTACCTCTAAAATCTAAGGCTGGCATACCAATCTTCCCAACAATCCTAAGAAATATTCTCTATAAGAACCTTATGATTATAAAAACCAAAGCTTTTATTAGAAGAATATATAAGGAACATAACAACCACAGGGAAAAAACTCATGTAACGGAAGACATTTATAAAGTAAGATAAGATTGAAACTGGGAATACCTCCAAAATGATGCGAAACAATAGAAGCAGCAACAGTGACATTCAGCCACGTCCATATTGAGGAATGTAAACAAAGAAATCGCATACCTCACATCCCTTAGCTGAAAGCCCTGTTCCCTGTAAAACATTAATGAGAGCAATCCAATAAAAAAATTCAAAATTCAGAAAATTCAGATGAACATAGCAAATGGGGTTTTACTTTTACCTTCAAATAGAGTCCGAAATTAAAATCCAAAAATGAAATGGGTTCGTTAGGGAGAGGCAAAAGGATGTTTACTTTAAGTTAAAAGCGCACGTCGGTGAGGGAATGGAAGTGGCGGGAACGGAGATGGGAAGTGGAGCCGTGGCTGCCGAAGGCGATGAAGTCACGGCGGTCGACTAAGATTAATTCGGTGACACCGAAGACGGTGGCGCTTCTAGCTAGCGTTCCGACATTGTGCCTCTTTGCTGTGATGCGAATCACCACGAAGCTCTCTACCGCCATTTTATTCTGCTAAAAGAAAGAAGATCGATAGACATGGCCACATGGGTTTTCATTTTAATTTCCTCTGTTGCTTTACGTTTTTGGACCAAGGCCCACTGTATTTTGTTGTAGTTCCATTTTGAGAATTTAGCCCATCAACTTGGTATTTTATCCCAACTTGGTCCTTGATTGTTTTTCAATATTAAGTAAGGATTTAAATTTGATACACAGGTTGTGTAAAATAAAGCATGCCTATTTTTACTATGAATCAAAATTAAGCCTAAACCCTAAAAAATTAAACCCTAAATCCTAAATTCTAAACACTAACCTAAAATTCTAAACCCTACAACCTAAACCCCTAAACTCTAAATTAAACCTCTAACCCTTAAAATTAAAAGGTCTGCGTAAACTTTAGTTTACATAGACTGTGTATTGAAGTTTTTCTCGTTACGTAATATTTAACTTGACAATTTTCTCAACTTAATCCCTTAACTTTGAAGAAGTTGCAAGTTCAGGGAATTTTTTCATTCATCATTTTTTAATTTTATTTTGAACTTACAAAAAAATTGATAAAAATGAAAATTGATTACAACCATAATTTTTATTTGGTTTCTACTCGATTAATGCTTAAATACATTTAGTTCGATTTTGAGTTCACAACAATTATTTCAGCCAAACCAAGTTCTAATTTATAATTAATTCTTAATTTAAAATCAATATTATATATAAAAATTATATTTTAAAAAAGAAAATATTCTAATACACAAGCTATGCAAACTTTAGTTTACACAAATATGTAATATTTAGGGTTTAGAATTTTAGATTTTTGGTTTAAAATAGACATGTTGTAAATTTTACACAAATTGTATATAAAAGAAATTTTTTTTGATACACAGGCCGTGTAAGTTTACACGTGCCTTTTAGTTTTAGGGGTTAAAGTTTTAGTTTATGGTTTAGGGGTTTAGATTGTATGGTTTATAATTTAAGGTTAATGTTTAGAATTTAATGCATATGGTTTAAGGTTTAGGGTTTAATTTTTTAGGGTTAGGAACTCTTTTAAAAAATTAACTAACAGTATTCAAGCAATAAAAGGTGTAAACAAGAATTATAAAAAGTAGAAGAAAAGGCCTTGCATGCTGAGAAATTTTGCTGTAATAATCAAAGTATCAACTCAATCCCGACGACGTACGAGGAGCTGAGTCTTATTCAATATTTACACTTTGTATAGTCAATGTTCATTGTAGTATTTCCATTTTAATAATATAATTTCCAGAATTCAGTTTCTCTATATTTTACCAAATCCCTAACTGTCAGTTCACCTTCTTCCTCCATCCACCACCGGTCACCTACTCCGACAACCACAATGCCTCCTTTCTCACATTATATATGACAGCAATCTGATTATTCTTTATAATATTTTGTATGAAATGTATTTACATTTTACAAATAGCACAACAGTTGCTGAAGCATCTGATAATGGAGTTTCTTGCTGTGATTTCAAGATCCTTTTTCATATGGCAACTTGAGCTGCTGCTAGCCTTGCAATTGGAACCCTGTTCACGCAGTTTAATAAGGAATTTGATCCACTTTTCATAAAAAGCTAAATATTCCATATGGAAGATGGTGTGAACAATTTATGCTATATTCCAGTACCAATTCTAATATAATGCAAGACTCGTGACTCCTTTTTAGGACCATGACACTGAATTTAGATCTTACTCTGTTTAGTTCGTGCAACCACCCTTAAGAAGTGGCGTCCGACATGTTTCGAGTTTAAATTTGAGCATCTGCAGTTTGTTCCCCTATCCCTAAGATGTGATTTCTTTTGTAATAGAAAGGTATTGTAAGAAGCTATCTAATTCTAACCTGAATGGAGAACATGAAACATAGTCCAATCCAGCTTCTGCAAAGAATGCAACAGAAGAAGGCTCCCCTCCATGCTCGCCACAAATTCCAACCTGTCCATCATCATTGATTCATTGTACTATTTCCAGCGGAAAAATGTTCGAAACCAGTTCCTAAATATATTCATAGAGGCTGATATTCAATCCGATTGACATCTAAATTTATACATGGATGTTCTTTCTTTCAGTTAATGGATTATTATACTTGCCTTCAAACTAGGCCTAGCTTGGCGACCCTTTTCGGTGGCGATTTTGATGAGTTGGCCAACACCTTTCTGATCAAGTACCTGGAAAAGGATTTAATTGTTTTGATTTTGTAATTGCCATGTTTCTTTCTTCATAAGGCTTATGAACACTCGAATACTGTTGACTGACCTCAAAGGGGTCACTTTGTAGAATGCCCTTGGATAGGTATATGGGGAGAAATTTGCCAACGTCATCTCGACTATACCCAAATGTCATTTGTGTAAGATCATTGGTCCCAAAAGAGATACAAAACTATGTTACTCAGATTTGAAAGAGTTTCAGATACGATTGTTTTAGGAAAAACAAAGAGTCCGGTAAGTCAGTAACATAGGGGTAAAACTATAGGTTGTTAGCGTACCTCATCAGCAATTAAGGCAGCTCTGGGTATTTCAATCATTGTCCCCACCTTGTAGCTTAAGGAAGAACCCATCTCAGAAAACACTTTCTTCGCAATACTCCGTATTAAACCGACTTGATGACCAAGTTCCTGCAACTTATAAATTGTCAATTCTCTGAAAGATCAATGATGATTTGAGTACGTAATCAATTCGGAAGTCTAGAAACACCAATAGCAGGAAGTGTTTTTGATCGAAATGATTAAAACAAAACTAAGTATAGCAGATATGGAAAACATTAAAAGAAAGAAATCAGAGACTCATGCCTGGGGAGTTCCAACAAGGGGAACCATTATCTCAGGAAGAACTTTAACCCCTTGGTTGCTCATTGAGACAGCAGCCTGAAAGATGGCACGGGCCTGCATCTCAGTTAGTTCAGGATATGATATCCCCAGCCTGTTGACAGAAAATCAGAATCCATATTAATGATGATTATACATATGTATGTATGCATGCATGTATGTATGATTATCCATATTCAACCTATGCCCCATTTGGAGCTTTTATGTGCTTCATTCATTATTCGCACACACCCTGATGGAAACCAGCAATCATAATATTTCAGAAGTTATTGATATGGAACGACACTTGTCATCATAATCAAACTATATGAAGCATGGAATGAACAACTTCTGTATTACAGGCTGTAAACTAAATCAAATATTTTTATATTATTGTAATTTATTCTTGAGTTACAAGTTAGATATTTACTTTATGTATTTTCCTTATGTAGGCTTAATATTCCTGTATATAGATTCTGTTTCCTTGGTAAATAAAACTAGATTTTTTCCATTATTATTTTCTCATAACATTCTTAAAGGGATTAAAGGTCATCAAAAGGAATATTTACCTGCATCCTCGGAAACCAAGCATGGGATTAACTTCTGATAACTTTTCAATTCTTGAGAAAACTTCATCTTCAGTTGTGTCAGTCTCTGAAGTTAATTCATTTACAATGTCTTCTAAGTCTCCCTCTGGAAGAAACTCATGAAGTGGAGGGTCTAACAATAGGATTGTTACCGAAAGGCCTGGATTTAAAATGAAATAGACATTCATCAATAGAAGCAAACCGAAAGAGGGAGACAATGAGTTTTTATGTCCTCAGGCAGACAATCAGACTCACATTCAGAAGATGAACAGAAGATCAGGTAAGTACCATCCATTGCACGAAAAATTCCCTCGAAATCTGATCTTTGATAAGGAAGTAAGAGGTCAAGAGCTGCTTTCCTTTGTTCAGGAGTTACTGCCATTATCATCTTTCTGACAGCCCTTATTCTCTCATCTGAAGCGAATAACTGAAAGGGATTCAAAAAATATGAGTCTTTAGGACAGAAGGAACTTATGAGACCCCTTTATACTATATAATGAATCATCAATTTTGCATGGAACTGCTATTTATGTTGTGGGTGATTAAAGAACTTGCAAAATCAAGGAGTTAATGAAAGAAAAGTTACCATGTGTTCTGTCCTACAAAGGCCAATCCCTTGAGCACCATTATTTCTTGCTGTCAATGCATCTTCAGGTGTGTCAGCATTTGCCATTACCTATCACAAAATATAAGCGCTGAATCAGTCAAGAGACCTTCGGAATACTCAAGTATATAATACAAATCTTCGACAAGATAGAAATACAAATTGAACCTTGATGCGCCTAACTTGGTCAGCCCAAGACATGAAGGTTTCTAAATCACCACTTAATGCTGGAGGAGCAAGAGGCTGTTTTCCGAGAATCACTTCACCGGTAGAGCCATTGAGTGAAAGCCATTCTCCTTCTTGGAGTTCTACGTCTCCAACTGTGAGAACCTGCATTATAGATATACTAACATATATGGGGGACACCATTTCATGAAGAAAGGCAATTTAGAGGAGGTAGAAAAATAAAATTACTTTCTCAGCATCATTCACACGAATATCTGCACAGCCAGAAACACAGCACTTTCCCCATCCACGTGCTACAACAGCTGCATGAGATGTCATTCCACCCCTGGCTGTCAAAATCCCGGTAGCCGCATGCATACCTCCAACATCCTCCGGACTGGTTTCAGTCCTTACCTATAAGCATACAAAATCATGAGTGCAAGTCTGTCAGATTACAGAAAAAGAATTTTAGCTGCATATTACACGGTTTCATCACTGAAAATGTGTCAGAATATAGAAGACTTTGGTAGTTTAAACATCTAAATGGCTTGGCCCTCTAAACAGGTCATATATTTTTTTTTCTCAAAATTGTGCATATTTAATACATCTTTTAGTCCAGCATATACTAGAATGAGAAGAAAAATGTATAAATGGCAATGAACATAAACATACCAAGATAACACTCTTTCCTTGGGCATGCCACTCTTCAGCATCATCTGCAGTGAACACAATCTGCCCAACAGCTGCTCCAGGAGAAGCCGGTGGCAACCACTTTGTCTTTGTACACAGATGGATCCTCAAACTAGTTGGAAAAGCATAATGTTAATCATTTCATATCAGTATTTATCAAATAATCAAAACATGTTGAAAATGATTCTGATCATAATTTGATGAATGCGTATGCTACATCCTTAAGATTATATAGTCTTCTATGCATTGTTAAAGTAAAGGAAGTTTTATAAGCCTTTTGGTCCATACTACAATTCCGTTTACAAATAAACTAAGCACCGTACTTTTCCATGATAATTTAATGTTACAGTGTGCATACCTGTGGATGAAGAAGTTGGCCTAGATGCTGCGGTTCCACCATCTTAATTGCAGCACGTTTATCAACTAGCCCTTCTGCGATCTTTACTGCACCTTTACCAGTACGCTTTCCAGACCGACATTGCAGCATCCATAATCTATTTTCTTGAACTGTGAATTCAATATCCTGCATTTCGAGAAAAAAAAATAGGATAAGTGCCCAGAACTGATTCTTCTGCGATAGGTTCAACTGTGATAACCAAAATCGGAACAACTAAAAACCAAGAAAATTGTTAATATAAAAACATGATGAGGCTATATCTAGTATGCAAGTGAGAAATTATACCATCATATCTTTGTAATGCCGCTCAAGAATCTCACAGTTCTCAACAAGCTCCTTGTAAGCTTCGGGCATGTAGCTTTTCATGGTATCCAAGTCTTCTGGTGTTCTAATTCCAGAAACAACATCTTCTCCCTTTTGAAGAGTGATACACCAGTTACATTCATTATTATAAAAAAAAATCATTCTTATACTAACCATACCAATATGAGAAAAAAATGAGGAAGTTAGGCGGAGATAGGAATTTTGATACATGTTTACTACCTGAGCATTTACGAGGAATTCCCCGTACAGCTTCTTTTCACCAGTGCTAGGATTTCTAGTGAATAAAACCCCAGTCCCTGAAGTATTTCCCATGTTACCAAACACCATTGTCTGAATGTTCACAGCTGTTCCCTTTAAACCAGTTATCTGATTGATGCTTCTATACTTGTTGGCTCTTGGACTGTCCCAAGAATCAAAAACTGCCTTAACAGACAAAAACAATTGCTGCTTTGGATCTACAGATAAAATTGCATCAAAGTTTGATTAGTCTCTAGTTTACCATGTACATAAAAAATCGAGATCTTAGCTAGGCAGAACTCTAATATGAACTCAACACTTGAGTACTTAGTTACTCATAATTGGGTGTGAGTTTGAAAACAGGTAAGTTAAATTTTACTAAGTTGAAGAGTCTGGATATTCATCCGAGCTTATGTACTTTGAGAAAAATGAAGAGTCGAAGTAACATAGCTCGAGTATATTCACAATTAGAATGGAGGTTAGTATGGATATTCCTCTACCTGAAGGAAACCTTTCACCCTTGGCTTCTAAGTAAATATTCTTGTACCGTCCAACCAGTTCTTTGAGGTCATTTGCAGTCAGATCGGTGTCGAGTTTAGCTCCTTTTGCTTCCTTCATTGTCTCTAACTTTTCCTCAAACAATGAGTGTGGAATACCCATCACCAAAAATTACCAATAAAAGTAGTTTTGACAAAACTTAGAACAATATAGAGAGAATTAGAGGTGACCAGATTATGCCATATTGCACTGAGGAAACAATAACAAGTAATTTAAAGTAAATATTTCAGGAAGTTGAAAGAGTTGCCGGATTTTTTCTATTCGGCCCACGTATTTCATTGAGTTCAGGTCAAAAACCGAAATCATGTGAAACAAATTGAACAAGAAACTCTGCTGGAAATGCACTTGTTCAGATACCCTAATGTAATGATGTTAATTATCAACTTATGAATAAGAATCACTTACAACACCTCCAAACATATCAAGGAAACGTCGATAAGAGTCATAAGCGAAACGATCTCCACTTTTTGCCGCCAAACCAGCAACCACTTCATCATTCAGTCCAAGGTTAAGGACAGTGTCCATCATACCAGGCATCGAAATCTACACATAAGTAACAAATTTATTGCCTAGAATTAGAAGTAAGCCTTCCAAAGTTGCTTATTATTAGGATACCAGAACCAATTGGATCATTGCATGATTTAAGCTTTTCGAATCCCTTACCGCAGCACCGGAACGAACCGAGAGGAGCAGTGGCTTGGAAGGGTCACCAAGGGTAGCACCCATGTCCTGTTCCACACTCTTTAACCCTTCCAATATCTCCTCCCATAGGTCTTCTGGTAGCTTTTTCCCATTCTGCTGATACTCCTGGCATGCTTCTGTCGATATGGTAAGTCCAGGTGGAACTGATAGCCCAATGCTGGACATCTCCGCCAGGTTTGCTCCTTTCCCACCCAACTAGAGAAACAAAAAAAAAAATATATTCATTAACCTATCTGGAAACTTGCAATAATTCATAACAATGCATTAAAAATTCCACTGTGGAATTTTAGTGAACATTGGCCATGCTTTAAATTTTCAGTGGCACGGCATACCAGGAGTCTGTTGTGTAACGAAACTAAGATACAGAATCCTTACCAGAGACTTCATGCCCTTATGCCCTTCACTCCTCCTTTGCCAAAAGTAAATACTCTCTGTGCACAGAAGAAAAGAGTCAATACAAGCTATATAATGCATATTACTAACAAATCATTATATAAATATAAAATGATATAAATAAACATAAATATGTAAATTAAATTATACCTTTTGCATAGTTGGTGTTGGATCAGAGAGAGGGGAAAGTATGGCTTCAGCCCGTGTCTCAAGCCTCCTCTGCCTCGAACTCGACGTGTTCTTTCCATTGCCATGGAACAAACAACAACAACATTCTTGCATCATACGATGACCGATAATTGCTCTGACACCACCAAAACTTGGCCTCATCACCCCTAAAAATGAAGCTTTTTTAACTTTAACGACATCAAAGTTGTGATTCCGATCCAAATAGCTTCTTTTCGATAGCCCCTGCTTATAGACATCTGGTGTCGTCCTTAAAACTTGTCCTTTCATTGCTGCTGAAGACATTTCTTTTGTCTTTTGAAACAAGCTGCTTAATTAACAATTTTGAAAAAATACTTGAGAAAAACCAATCAATTATATAGAGATAGTATTTGATGCACTACCATAAATCTATACAATCATGTCCTAATACTTCATTAAATCATTCAAAACTGCATACATATTATCGGATAGCATCACAAGTTCACTGTCGGTACATAGAATTGCACACGAACACTAAATTATATAAGTACCTGAGCTTGGGAAAAGAGGGAGTTGTTGATTTTTTTTTTTTTTGAAACTTTCAGGCAGAGAATTGACTGAGTTGATGATGGAGAAAAGAAAATGGCGCTTGCTGTTTTATGGGAATTTTTTGTAATTATTTATTAATTTTTATATGAAAAAAATTGGAATTATTATTATTTTTTATATAAAAATGGTTTGATGAATGACATGAGTGGATGGGATTATGGTTATAGCGCTTAGAGATGGGGCTAACGGAACTTTGAATTGTTGTGAATTACCTTAATGCCCTCCTTTGAATCATTTTCCGGCATTTGGACCGTGGTCATTGACGTGCCACATAACCATTGGTTGATATGTGCTCAATTACAAAGTTACACGTCATTATACTCACTTTTATATGTTTTAGCCCCTCTATTATTCTAAAATTTAGGATTTAATCATTCTATTTTAATTTTTAATTAATTTGATTCTCTACTTCTATAAAGATATCAATAAGTCCAAATTGATGTAATAGTTCTTTAGTGAAAGTGATCACATTGTTTTTTTTTCAAGTTATTCAATCACAATTTAATGTGATATGAAAATCTAATCAACCGTATATGAATAATAATAAATTTGCACGTCAGTCAAATGTTTAAATCGGTTTTGGAAAAAAACTCACATCAACACTTTAAGCAGAACAACTAATAATGTTACCAATTTAGATTTACTAGCAACATTATAAAAATCAGAGGATGGAAGTGCGAAAATAGAGTTTATGGATTAAATCATAAACTGTAGCATAGTACATGGACTAAACCCATAATTTTAACAATTATAATTTTCTTTTTAAAGAATTTCAGTGGTGATGACACGCAAATTAATAAAATCCTGATCCAACCAAAAACAAAAAGTGATGAAAAATAATTTCATTATCAACTTGAATGTCGTTTTCTATGCCAATTGTGTGAATGTTATTATTCATTTATAGGATATATATATATATATATAAATAGAATTGGATGAATTGAGTTGAAGTCTGGCTTCATTTTAAAACCCAAAAAATAAGACATTTAGTTTATGAATTTTTATTTGTAACAATTGAATAACATAATACTAATTTTAAAGGCAATATAATATAATAAGTGAGAAGCGTAAGGTTGTAGTTTCATCTGTCGTCATTTTCACAGATATTAGTTGGAAAATAAAGAAATAAAAACAAAACATGGAATCCCATATGTGAGGAACTACACTTCTCTTTATTTTTGTGGCATTGCATCTTTATATTAGGACCATCTTTCTCGATATTTCTTCTCCTTTTGTTTTTATTTGGGCCACAATTATATTACATATATATGGGGCACTCTCTTTTTGTTTGAATATTAGAACATGTAAGGAGGAATAAACTTAGATTTGATTAAAGGTTAGTTACATATTAAAATCCGAAGTCTTATGTGAAATTTGAGAGGATTTAGATAAAAATATATTGGGTTTGAAAATAAATTTGGTTAAAATATTTAAGCTCATTTACGTTACAAGTCATACTTAAACTAACATTTAAGGTTCGAATTTGATTTGACATAACTATTTTTTTTAAAAAAATTGTAGTATGTTATATATTTTATGCTTTATATATATATATTATATCACATAATAATCAATTATTTAATAATATATTTATATTGGCTCTGTTTGACAATTAGCGAATAGCTGATAGCGGTAAGTGGATTACATTAGCTGATAGTAGATAGATATCATTAGCTAATTTGACTAATATATTACATTAGCTGATTGTATAAAAATATTTAGTAAAATTAATTGATAGCTGATAGTTTTTTGATTATTTGAACAAGCAAAATAACATACAAGGACATGATTATATTGGATACTTGTTTGAATAATTTATTAGTTATTAACATTTTGTATCTATTAATATTAATTAGATTATAAAAATTAATTTTTTAATATTATTACTGAGCATATACGAGGATGTACATATTAATTTTTTTATTTGTGAAATTATCTTTTTAATATAATTTTGATAATTATTAAATTTAGATGTATATATTAATTTCTTATCTATAAAATTATATTTTGAATATAATTTTATTAATTATTAAATTTATATATTAATTTTTTATTTATGATTTTTTAATTTTATTAGTTAATCATATTTATGTTATTTATTTTTTTAATTATCAAGGACAAAATAGTCTTTACAAATCTTTTATCCAAACATCTAACTCAAAAAGCTCCTAAAAGGAGCTTTTTTCAAAATGAGAGGTTTCACCTCAATCCGTTATTATAATTCTCTATTTGCCAAACATCCAAATTAGCGAATTTGACTGGTCAAACTTCTAAAAATGCTTCAAACCTCTAATTTTAGCTCAAAAAGTTGTTTACCAAACAAGGTCATTATCATGTCGGCATTGAAAAATATATTTACAAATTCTTTAAAGAAATTATATTTATGGTATTGTTGGAAAAATATGAGTATTTGAAAATTTTGAGACATATTTTAATGGGTAATGATGGAGATTTGAATAATAAAATTATGGTATCATATTTTACTTCATAAGACCTTTACAACAATATCTCATATGCTCAAAATGGTTGAGTGATGAATGAGAAAATGATGCTCAAAGTAGACTACTTGTGAATTGTGTTAAGAAAAAAAATAGAAGCTTATATCCCATATGGATGAGATCATGGACGGAACTATGTCGAGGTGGCAGGGGCAATTGCCCCCAACTTTGATGATTTAACTATATTTTAGGTCATTGATAGTTTTGAAACCATTCCGATTCAGTCCTTGTCCCCCCCAAAATTGCTTGGTATATTATTAGTTTTAAAATTAATTAAATTAAGCATTAACCCCAAAATTTTCTAATTTAGTTGCTTTTAAGACCTTTTACTTTTAAAATTAGTGAAATTAAATCCTATCTTTAATTCTTTATGGTTTAATTACTTTATAAGATCCCGACCATTCTAAAGTTAAACATCTTGCCCTCTCATGATTCAATTCCGGTTCCGTCCCTAGATGGGATACCAAGGGTGGGATGTGTTTATATGCAAGGTAATTTAATTTTTTAATTATTGAATTTAACTCCCACTTTCGTTTACATCACAAGCCTTTAATTTAATCGAATTACATCATTGGACTTTAGTTATTAATAAACTAAATCACTTATACTAACATCGTTACATAATGTTTAATTGATAATTTTTATAATTTTCTATAACAATTTTCTGAAATATTTTATTTAAATAAATTCAAAAGAAAAATATTTAAATTTCCTATAAATTCTAACAAAAAAAATTAAATTGACAATTAAACATTATTTTATTGATGACATGTGAAACACATGTTAAATAAAAGTGTCAATTTTAATTTTTTTTTCTCTTTTATAATTATTTAATGGTGTCAATATAAGTGACTTAGTTTATAAATAATAAAAGTTGAATGATAGTATTTGATTGAATAAAAAGATTTGTGATGTAAATGAAAGTGGATACTAAGTTTAGTGATCTAAAATGTAAATTCCTTGATATACACCAACCCACTTGATAGTTATTGAATGATTAAACCAAAGATTGTGCCTTGGGTGCAGGTGCAAGGGTGAAATTCAAAGCCTATTATTGGGGTTGGCGTCACACCTGCATGACACGACCTGTAGATGATTTAAATAAAATATATATTTTTGAATATTTCGAATTAAAATGATAAATATATGATAAAATATTATATTAATGGCTCATTCAATTTGCATATTAATTTGGTAATGTTATTTAATTCACAAAATAATATATTCGAGAATATATGGTATTAATGCCCGTAATCTCCGAATATATTATTTCCAATATTTCTCCTATTTGAAACCCTATAAATACCATATAAACCTGTAGCAACCTCCATTTTTTGAAAATCGCTTGGAAAATAATCGGTGCTTTCTTATTCTTTTTTCGTTTTTGCTGAAATTTTTTTGAAAATTTGGGTGAATTGGATTTTTGGGGATTTTGTTTTTAAAAACTTATTTTTTTGAAGATGAAGGGTTGGAGTCACCACCGGCCACTTTGGTAGGCCAGACACCATTAAAACCAGAGATTCTTTTGAAAACGGGTTCGGGAGTTGATTACGTATGGGGAAGGATTAGCACCCCATCATGCCCGAAAATCGGTACCAAATTATACGTTGCTTTTAATCGATGAAAATTATTGAAATTTAAATTAGATTTAATTACTTGTTCCTAATCGAACATAAGCTTTAATTGAACGGGCTTTAACAATTTGGTGGTTTGAATTAATTATCCATTTAATTAATAAGGGCTACTGTTCTTCAGACCGTAGATTAAACCTATAACACCCTCGACCCGGATGTCATATTTGAGCCTCAAGCCCAAACCCAAAACCATAAAAAATTTCAAACTGGATTAGCCTGGCGAGTAATTCGCAAAAACATTTAAAACCAATGTTTAAAATAAATATATATGAATAAATAAAATGTTACAAAGGAGCTCTAATTTAAATTTAAAACATTTGAATGTATAATTTAAATAATTCAATTTCAAATAATAAATACAGACTCTAACATGTAAGGTCCTATGAACACATAGCCCACTAAACTCAAATATCGTACTCTAAAGATCACCATGTGCTAGAATCTCGGTCTAATAGTGCTCCTCGTCCCACGATCCAACGCCTAACCTACGCACGAAAAAAATGATTCCAAGTGCTGAGCTTACGAAGCTCAGTGGTACACATCTACTCTACTATACTTCATGCTAATCATAAATGTAAGCATGCAAGCTAGTACGAGCAATAAGAAGAGATAAATAAACATGTGGTGCTACCATAATCGCCTAAACACGTATCAAGCATATATGCAACATCACAAGTATCACAAGCACATTAATAAAACAAACCAAGAGAGAGGCCCAATGTCACCTGACACAGGGAGACCCACTCATGCTCGAAATCTCACATCGAGCTACTCAGAATCTCACATCGAGCGGTATACTCGAAATCTCACATCGAGTCTTTGCTCAGAATCTCGCATCGAGCGGGGCTCAGAATCTCACATCGAGCAAATATCATCACCCGAAATCTCACATCGGATGGCCTTCATTTCATCACTCGGAATCTCACATCGAGTGGCCTTCATGTGTTGCAACACTCACCCACTGGTATACGGATCTTACCTAACAAAGACTCAAAACCATCCAAGTGCCCACACATGGCACAACCACATACTATCCACCACAGATCCCTAAGGTTACTATTACAAGCAATCACCCAAGCTTTACCAAGTTGTTAATACATTATGGAGAAGTGTGTAATTTTCTCATTTATTGTCTCAAGCAATCCAT
Organism: Hibiscus mutabilis; assembly: GCA_019671005.1. Lineage (NCBI taxonomy): Eukaryota > Viridiplantae > Streptophyta > Magnoliopsida > Malvales > Malvaceae > Hibiscus > Hibiscus mutabilis. The sequence goes on from CM033736.1 coordinate 35,411,653, forward strand.
ATTATTCCATTTATCAGGGCATAATTCAATTATTAACATTCACATTATTCCTCGAATCCTGATGTTTACTATTCTTTAATCAATCCCTAAAGCATATGAAAGTTGTTTAAGTGTGTGGCTAACACATCTAAGTCATTAATATTAATTACCAATTTTTTCCCATTAAATCAATTATTTACCGGTATTATCTCTTAACTATCATTTTAGCCGAACCTATCCACTTATTCAAGCTAGCATACAAGGCATCATCATTTATCAATCAATCAACCAATCATCAGATAATCTCACGAGTATTCAAACAATCTTACACAGTCTCTAAAACTCATAATATGCTCGAACATTCGCAAACTCATCAAGTATCTCAATAACTACCAAGCCTCGTAATAACAATACCGACGCATGCTTATTACTCATCTCCTATTTTGCAACCACTAACATGCAAGGCAATTACACTTATGATGCTCATGAAGCATTTTGGAGTTCGAGGTGTACTAACCTTAAGCTGATATTGCTAAAATCCTCATCCAAACTTCCCGAACAATCCACTTGATCCAATATCCAAACTCGAATAATCCTCGCTTATCAACAAATACGAAAATACTTAAATTTCATGCATATTCTATACCAAACGAAAGGTCAAACACGTAAAAATAGCTTATCATATTCGAATTTAGCAAAACGGATTGTACCATTGGATCTAAAAAGTCAAGAAACCTCATGGTAGGGTCTCTTAGAAAAAGTCAACGCCGACAGTCAATGACGACGACGGCGGTCAACGACGACGACAACTGTGCAACTCGACTCAGCTCGGCTGGTGGCATCTCAGATCGACTCAGCTCGGCTTGGCTCAGGCTGAGTCAACTCGGCCTGACTCGGCCGAGTTGGGTCGAGTCCATTCTAGTGACTAAGTCCCCTAAAGCAGGGCCACGCTCCAACGCAGCGGCTGCGCGTGGGACGCATGACGACATTTTTAGTAGCTTCTGGCAACCAAACTTCACCGGCCGATAGTTCTCGAGTTGGTGAACTCGATGGTGGCCTCCGTTCTCGATTTAGCCCTCTAACCCCTTCAACTCAGTAACCTAAAACTTTCTCTCTCTCACCTTTTTCGACGGTGGTGCCGCTAGTACCGACAAACTCGTCTTGGCGAGATAAACACAATGGTGGTGATGGTGTCGCGATCGGACAGTTGGATCTCCACATATCAAAGTTTGAAATTTTCTTTCCAAACTTTTCTCTCTTCTTCTCTCTCTCCCACCATTCTCATATTTTCTTTTTCTCTCACCTCCATCATCTCCTTTTTACTTTTTAACCACCCACCCACCTATTTAAAATTCAAATTATTCCCCTTTTCCTTTTTATTTTATTTTATTTTCTTCTTTTTTCCTTTTTCTTTTATTTCCTTTTTATTCTACCAAATAATTAATAAAACCCTACCATCTTTTACCATAAAGCCCAAATCAAATTCTTAATTGGGCCCTTAACCTAAGGCCCAATACTCGGGTCCAAGACCTGATTCACTAACCTATAATCTAGGTCATTACAATTCTCCCATCCTTAAAAGAAATTTCATCCTTGAAATTTGCATCCATAACCGTGAAAGATAACAAACCCATTACAACTCTTCGACATCCTCAAGATTTCTCGTCATGCTACTCTGATCTCTCACAACACTTATCAACACGACCCATGCCTTCTAATGGTACAAACAAAACCTCAACTAATTCTTTTTTATAGAAGGATTCATCCTCGCTCGGTACATTACAGACGACAAGCCAAAACTCAACGGTTTCTTGACAAAAACATCACATAGATACTTCATCAAAGAAACTTAACTTACACTATAAAACCCAAGAGATTGTTGCACACAAATTCTTCTACACCAACATACAATAAAAAAGAATAGGATGTTAAACAATCGTTGCATCCAAATGAAACAACTATTCTTGTGGTAACTCCCTGATGAAGACTCTAACTCTAACGACATTCCCTTCCTAAAACATCACTTGCCAGGCATAGACCTTTTGAAAACAAATGACACCTCAACTCGATTCAAGCATTCACATTAAACTTGGCATGGTAACCCATATTAGTAACTAGCATAGCTCTTTCCGACTCGGTTCCAACAAGGATCTTATGATTCAAACCATAATGAGTCTGGAGAATATATCCCTTTACTACCACTCAAATCTGTCATCGCAATGAAAACCCACCAAAGAATAAGGTTCCATCAACCTCGAATCTCATGCTGAAAGGTGACATGAACACACCACTATGCCATACAACCCAACTTGCAACTAAACCAAGCAGACTTTTTATGTGGCTCACACCTTTGCTAAAAGCTTATCAAACGGTACATACCAAGGACCATATCATCACTCAACGAAATTATGCACTCACGAATCCTGTACAAGATCTACGATCATCTATTTAGTTCTCACCGATAAATACCAAAGCATCCCAATAACTCTGAGGAACTGAATATTTGACTCCGAACTGATAGCAAGCCAGCTATTTATCACTATCTCAAACACACGACTCCACACTGTCTCCAAAGCACGTGGCGAAAGTTTGATACAAACTGTCACTCACAAAATTCACCACATGTTGACCATGGTTCTAATAAGGAAGAATCTCTTACCTTGATATATCTTTTCCAAAACACCCACCACAAGATCTCAAAGTCTATTGACATCAGACCCAAATTCAATCATAACATTGTATCCTCTTAACTAAAATAAGATACTCCTTCTCGTGGCTTCCAAAGTAAATCAATCTTTAACTCGAAACTTACTAACGAATACACGGGTAACGGTACTGCATAGAGCTAGTGTCAACACTCTCTTACATGACCATTACCTAGGATAGCCCCACACGACAGCATGATACTCCCATCCTGTACTTGCTCGGTACGATCCACTACTTATTTAGCTCACTGTACTTAGGTGGTGTTCGACTACACTATCAACAGTTCTTACATACTTTGTCCCATGTCATCATCAAAACCTCAAATTTTTTTAGAGTTCAAGTGCCCCAAACTTCGCACTATTGGGGAGAACATAACCTTCCCCTTCTAGTACAAAAATACAGCCCTAACGGTACAACAAAACATCTTCGAAGACCTCAAAATCTCATTCAGCTCTGATCGGGTCTAGACTACTGTAACAATAAACAACTTCACATAGCTTGAGTTTCCACCAATGTTCCTCGGCTCGCTCCAAGGAAACTATGATACAATCAAAAGCATTTACAAAGTCTTAACCCTTGCTTTCTTAACTGATTGCCTGTCAACTAACTTTTCCCACACGCAGGGTCAAAGAGATAATTATTTTTTCGACGATAATCTTTCCGTATTCCTATACATCCACACTTGTCACGCAAAGCATTAGACTTATATTCGAGAGACAACATAGTGGCTCCCACCCTATCTTTACTGAAACACCTCAGTGTCACTACGAACATTACCCGCTATCATGACACACTTAAAGAGAAAAATCTTCATTCTAAAATCCACTTTGATTTTTTCTAACCTCGACACATGAACAATAAGCGTCATACTTTCAAACTATTCTCATAAAAACACACATGCACTTCACATTCAGTTAAACGGGTTATCCACCTTAAAGATGGGTAACAATCTTCCACTATCACTTAACAAACTATCAACGGCTTGAGCAGCACCTCCACGAACTAGCTTATTACTAGCGAACAAGTTCGACTCTCCCCTGGGCAAAGCACTTAGATGAAATAGATATTATTCAAGTTGCTCCTCTGAAACCGAATCTCTGACTACTCAACTGGGTCAAAATCCTCTGACAATGGTGATGGCACCGGCATCCAACTCAATCTTACCTTAACGTCTACTCATATTCCTCATAGGGAGAGATCCTAACGACTCCTTCATGATGCATAAACAAACACTTTGACAGTCTAAAAGCTCCCGAGATTGAACTGAACACATTAACACTTATCGATTCGGTTTAACCTATCTCATAACCTGGTTGCCATCCTCTAAACATTCATTGCAAAGATCACGATAAAAGGGCGACAATCCGACATTTTTATCTCTAAAGGCTGGGTTCCATCGAGGTCTCGAGGCCTCAAACTCACTCTCGACATCACTGGCCAGCACCACGCTTGATCAATCGGAACAATTTCCATGGTACAACATCTGTCAAGAAGGTAGCTCTCCTTCAAACTTGTAGAATGTCTAACTTCGACCATACTCTGACGAACTAATAGGTCCTGAATCCACTATCTTCGAGGAATACCTCTAAGAATGGAAATGATACTCTCCAAGTATCAACAAAGATTTATTTTTAAACAGATAAAAAGAGTCCTCTAACCAACGCACACTCACAGATCAATTTTAAGAGCGAATTATCCATACCTGTAACACAACTGTTATCCAAGTATAACAATGAAGATTCCTTGCTGCGAACTCTCACAACGAATCTCAAGACTTCGGGGTGACTATAACGCACAACGAAGAAACCATTCAAGTGACATGAGGAGGACATATTCTCAACTTTGGTATCATTCGACTAAGTTGCATCTCGGCAATCTGAGGCAACCCCACTCCCAGGATCACTTCCATGAATGGCTCAACACTTAACTCGTCCCTTTTGACCATGATCATAACCATCTTATCATCGAACAAGGGATACACTATTAGAATTCCAATCTTAAGGAGTACGAACTTAGTTTAGGGGCTTGTATTCACTAGACACCTTACTAAAACACCTATACCACCATGGGGTTTCCTATAACCGGCTAAACCTAAGCTCTGAAACCACTAAATGTAACACCCTCGAACCATATGTCACATTTGGGCCTCAAGCCCAAACCAAAAACCATAAGATTTTTCAAACTGGATTAGCCCAACGAGTAATTCACAAAAACATTTAAAACCAACGATTAAAATAAATAAATATGAATAAATAAAATGTTACAAATGAGCTCTAATTTAAATTTAAAACATTTGAATGTATAATTTAAATAATTCAATTTCAAATAATAAATACAGACTCTAACATGTAAGGTCCTATGAATACATATCCCACTAAACTCAAATATCGTACTCTAAAGACCACTATTTGCTAGAATCTCGGTCTCATAGTGCTCGTCGATCCCACGATCCAATATGTAACCTACGCACGGAAACAATGATTCTAAGCGCTAAGCTTACGAAGCTCAGTGGTACACATCTATTCTACTATACTTTATGCTAATCATAAACGTAAGCATGCAAGCTAGTACGAATAATAAGAATAGATAAATAAACATGTGGTGCTACCATAATCGCAAAAACACGTATCAAGCATATATGCAACATCACAAATATCACAAGCACGTCAATAAAACAACCCAATAGTGAGGCGCAATGTCACCCGACACTGAGAGACCCACTCATACTTGGAATCTCACATCGTGTAGCATACTCAGAATCTCACATCGAGTCTTCACTTGGAATCTCGCATCGAGCATGGCTAAAAATCTCACATCGAGCAAATATTATCACCTAGAATCTCACACTAGATGGCCTTCATTTCATCACTCAGAATCTCACATCGAGTGGACTTCATGTGTTGCAACACTCACTAAGTATCCGAATCCCACCAAACAGAGACTCGAAACCAACCAAGTACCCACACATGGCACAACCACATATGATCCATCAAGGACCCCTAAGGTTACTATTACAAGCAATCACCCAAGCTTTACCAAGTTGTTAATACATTATAGAGAATTGTGTAATTTATCTCATTCATTATCTCAAGAAATCTATATTATTCCATTTATCAGGGTATAATTCAATTATTAACATTCATATGATTTCTCGAATCATGATGTTTAATATTCTTTAACTAATCCCTAAAGCATATGAAAGTCGTTTAAGTGTGTGGCTAACGCATTTAAGTCATTAATATTAATTACCAGCTATTACCCATTAAATCAATTATTTACCGGTATTATCTCTTAACTATCATTTTAGTCGAACCTATCCACTTATTCAAGCTAGCATACAAGACATCATCATTTAACAATCAATCAACCAATCATCAGATAATTGCACAAGTATTCAAATAATCCTACACGGTCTCTAAGCTCATAATATACTTGAACATTCTCAAACTCATCAAGTATCTCAATAACTACAAAGCTTAGTAATACCAGTACTGACGCATGCTTATTACTCATCTCCTATTTTGCAACCACTAACAAGTAAGGCAATTACACTTATGATGCTCATTAAGTATTTCAGAGTTTGAGGTGTACTTACCTTAAGCTAATATTGCTAAAATGCTCATCCAAACTTCTCGTACAATCCACTTGGTCCAATATCCAAACTCGAATAATCCTCACATATCAACAAATACGAAAAATACTTAAATTCCATGCATCTTCTATACCAAACAAAAGGTCAAACATGTGAAAATAGCTTACCAGGTTTGAATTTGGTGAAACAGACTGTTCCATTGGATCCAAAACGTCGAGAAATCCCAGGGTAAGGTCTCTAGAAAAAGTCAATGGTCAACAGCTCAGTTCAGCTTGGCTCGAGCTGAGTCAGCTTGGCCTAACTCAACCGAGTTGGGCCGAGTCCACTCAAGTGAGTCGATCCCCGGAAGCAGGGCCATGCCCACGCGCAACGATGGCTCGTGGGGCTCGTGACAGCATTTCGGTAGCTTCTGGCGACCAAACTTCACCGACCGACTATTCTCAAACCACTGAACTCAACGGTGGCCTTTGTTTCTCTATTTGATCCATCTAACTCCTTCAACTCAGCAATCCAAAACTTTTTTCTCTCACCTCCTCTGACGGCAGTTTCGATGGCGGTGCCTGTTGTGCGTAATAAGTGCTACGCAATTGTGCAAGTATACACGTTGCAAGTAATAAAGTGATGCGAGTATCGAGTATCGTCTCTACAGGGATTGGTTTGGGCCATTTTGCTTTAGTTATCGCACTGTAAAAGTAAAAACACAATTGATAGTAGGAGTTGATTTTAATGAGTAAAGTAAAAGCAATAAACTAAAAGAATAGATGAAAGCAAAATAGAGAATAGGCCAGGTTATCGTGAGTTAAGGTGTGATAGCCGATTGGATCGTCTTGGTGATTGAGTAGCAGTCGGATTGCCAGGGCAATTCTGTTATGATTGCCTAGTCGATTGCCAGGGCAATTTGGTTGCAATTGCCTGGTTGATTGCCAGGGCAATTCTACCGTGTTGCTTGGTCGGTTGCCAGGGTAATTCCCCCTCGTTGTCTGATCAGATTGCCTGGGCAATGCTCCCGCGATTGCTTGGGCAATTAAGGATGGTTCGATTGCCTGGGCAATTGAGCATTCACTTCTAAAGTTCAACGAAACGTTCTTCGATGGTTTCTTCTTATCCCTAAGTCGAAACTCTAGCTATTTGTGCATGCCTTGATAATACATCCCTGCGTGAATCAAGGGTGAACAACAACCAATCTTGTGCTCCTCTTAGCTGTTGAAATCCTAAACTTATTCCTAAGCCGGATTAGTCTTCACCATCAATTGATTGAATAAAGACCATGCTCATTCGTTTCTTGAATCTAACTCTCATGATATTAGATAAATAAATGAAGTTACGAGATCCTCTCCCAATTCACTCGCAAACAAGATTAAGAACCAAGAATGAACAAACTTTGAAAATTGAATTGCAACTCAAAAACCTAAACAAAGTCCAATTGTTTTTCACAACAACAAAACACAATAACCCCAACCAATCAAGTTAGTTCATGGTTGGGTTCAAAAAATATACAAAGAATAATCCCCAAACCATGAATCTAATGGAAGAAAAGAAGAAGAAGAAGAAATCGATCAACCCTCTATAGAAAACCTCTCAATCGAACTCTCCCTCCAAGCTTTCTCCCTTGTCGAAATCTCTCACTTCTTCCCCTTTGGAGTTTGTCAAAATTTCTCTCTTCTCTTCTTGCCCAACTCTCTTTGACGGCTTGATCCTTTAAATAGGAGATGGCTAGGTCAAAATCCTTCTTGAGGAGGAAGTTAAGTTGGAATTAAATATCTTTAAAGAATATAATTCTTTATTATATTTAAATTTCTTCTAGAACTTCTCTTATCTTCTTGGGATTTAATTTCTCTTTAACCTCTTCATGGAAATTAAACTCTTTTTGGATTTAACTTTGCTCTACGTCATCTTGGGCTTATCTAGTCATCAATTTCGACTACCATATCATCTTATTCTTTATCGAAAATTGCCTTGGCAACTAGCTCGCCATCTCCTTCCTGCATTGCCCTGGTAACTGCGTCGGCATCTCCTTCATGCACTGCCCTGGCAACTGGTTCTAGCCTTGTTTAGGCAAGTGATTCTGCACACACACAAAAACACACCAAAGCAACATCTTTTTCCACAAAAATCACCAAGTTATGTAATCAAGCTCAACGGTGGAAAGAAACATGAATTAATGCATGAATGACTAATTATGCAACTAATATGAGCCTAAGTCTAACAATAATATGAGTAAAAAGGGTAATAAAAATAGTACTTTTGAACACTTATCACACCCCCAAACTCGAACTATTGCTTGTCCTCAAGCAATGCAAACTAATAATTACCCGCCAAGACTTTAATCATCAAAGACATGTTTCAAACTTGAATTCAAACCTCGAAACCGTGGCACAAAGTATGGTCACCTTTTAATTTTTTCGAATAGCACAAAAATTACCCGGAATCAAACTATAATGCTTGTGACAATGTGTGTGCGTAGTTGTGTACAAGTTGATTTTCAAGATTCTATGTCAACAATAGGTTTTTATCAATTTAATTACTGGGCATTTATTTTTATTTTCACTAGAGCCAATTTCGGGTACCTCTAGCAAAGTAAGTAATTTCTCATTTTATTTTAGTCAACTAGAGCCAATTTCGGACACCTCTAGCGATTCTTTAATGTGCATTAACTACTAGAGCCAGTTTCGGGCACCTCTAGCAAGAAAGTGCATTTACTACTAGAGCCAGTTTCGGGCACCTCTAGCAAGAATTTAACTTTTAATTTTCAATTTTAAATTTACCCAAATTTTAAGCAACCTAATTTCACTAAGTTTCTTTCAATCAACAAGCCACAACCGTGTAAAAAAATTCAGCATCATAGTAAAATTCTAAGTTCTTTTCATGCAATCCTAAAATTAAAGGTTTTTTCAATTAAGTGCAGTGGCAAAAATTCATCATTGGATATTCAACAAGTCTTAAGCAATTAAATCCAATTAAGGGCATGGCAAGTAACATATGCAACCTATATGTGATTGCTAAAGATGAATGCAACTAAACATGAAACTAACTAGAAACCAACACCCCCCAAACTCGAGAGAAGCATTGTCCTCAATGCATGTAAAACTGAAACAAAATTTAAAAGAAACTAAATGAAATGAGTTAGTCGGAGAGGTTGTCACCTCGAGTGATAAGTTTCCTTCGTGCCGTTTGCTTGATTCATTTTCCGGTCAGTGGTTGAATGCTTGTGGCTGGTACCGCGTGAATATAATTGCTTTGATTTGATCAATGTTTGCCGAGATAGGTTCACTTGCCTGGGCATCAGTAGTTGCCGAATCCATTGTTGTTGTCTGGGCATCGCTAGTTTCTATTGCCGTGGCAACTGCTGAGGTAGTTGTAGGGGCATCCTCTGTTGTGGTTGCCGTGGCAAGTAGTCGGCAGTGAATTTCCTTAGCATGGTGGTTGTGAGTCTTGTTGTGGAAAAGACAAGAAAACCTGGAAACTAAAAATAATGAAGAAAAATAAAATAAAATATCTCTTAAAAATAAAAATGAAAATAAAAAGAAAAAGAAAATATTGAAAGGAGAGCATGCTCATGCATCTCCTAAAGTGACCACTTCTTTGTTACGTTCTACATGGGCACCGTTGTAGTGCTTCAATCTTTGTCCATTAACTTTGAATTCATGTTTGTCAGTGATGGACTTGATTATCACGGCACCATGGGAGAATGGTTTGACAACTTCGAATGGTCCCGACCATCTTGATTTCAGTTTTCTCGGGAAAAGTTTTAGCCGAGAATTAAATAAGAGAACTAGTTGCCCTGGCATGAATTGTCGCGGCAATAGTTTCTTATCATGCCATTGCTTTGTTTTCTCCTTGTAGATTCGTTCATTGTTATAGGCGAGTGCGCGAAATTCTTCTATCTCGTTGAGGTCCAACAAACGCTTTTGTCTGGCACTTTCCCAATCCATATTCACGGTCTTGATTGCCCAATATGCCTTGTGTTCGATTTCCACTGGTAGATGGCATGTTTTGCCATAGGCAAGTCGGAATGGGGATATACCTAAGGGTGTTTTGAATGCAGTACGATATGCCCAAAGTGCGTCATCTATTCTTACTGACCAATCCTTCCTAGAGGGATTTATAACTTTCTCGAGTATACCCTTCAATTTCCAGTTGGAAATTTCTGCTTGCCCATTGGTTTGTGGGTGATATGCCGTGGCAATATTGTGAGATACACCAAAGCGTTGCAACATCTTGGCAATAAGTCTGTTGTCAAAATGCTTGCCTTCATCGCTGATAATTGCTCTCGGCATCCCAAACCGTGTAAATATATTTTTCTGCAAGAATCTTTGCACGGTCTTAGAATCGTTGTTGGGAACTGCAGCTGCCTCAACCCATTTAGACACGTATTCAACGACAAGTAGAATGTAGAGGTTGCCGAATGAAGATGGGAAAGGTTCCATAAAATCGATCCCCCATACATCAAACAGTTCCACCTCGATGATGTTTTAGAACGGCATCTCATGTCGTCTAGAGATATTGCCCGTCCTCTGGCAACGATCACATTGCTTGTAAAACTCTTGGGCATCTTTGTACAGTGTTGGCCAATACAAATCGGATTGCAAAACTTTGGCCGCGGTACGAGTTCCTCCAAAATGTCCTCCATAGGGTGAAGAATGGCATTACCGGAGTACATTCTGATGCTATTCTTTAGGGACACATCAGCGTATAACCTGACCTATACATTGTTTAAACAGAAGAGGCTCGTCCCAAAAGTAATGCTTAACATCATGGTGGAACCGCTTCTTCCCTTGGTGAGTAAGGCCATAAGGTAAAATACCACAAACAATGAAATTAACTAAATCCGCGTACCAGGGTATTGCCGAGGCATGTGCTGCCGTGGCGACTGCTCCCAAGGTTTCCAAGGCCTGTGCGTCTAAAGTTACCGAGGCATACGCATCCATGGTTGCCGAGGCGTGCGTATCAGTGGTTTTCGTGGCACTGAGGGTTGCCGAGGCATGCACATCCATGTTTACCGAGGTGTCAGGGGTTGTCGAGGCGTGCGCGTCCATGGTTGCGGAGGCGTGCGTATCAAGAGCTACTGCGGTGTCGAAGGTTGCCGAGGCATGTGCATCCATGGTTGCCGAGGCGTGCGTATCAAGTGCTGCTGCGGCGTCGAGGGTTGTCGAGGCATGCGCATCCATGGTTACCGAGGCGTGCGTATCAAGAGCTGCTGCGGCGTCGAGGGTTGCCGAGGCATGCGCATCCATGGTTGCCGAGGCGTGCGCGTCAAAAGCTGCTACGGCGTCGAGGGTTGCCGAGGCATGCGCGTCAAGAGCTGCTGCGGCGTCGAGGGTTGCCGAGGCAACTAAAAGTTGCTCATATGGGAATACATCGCATATCTCTAAATTCGCGTCTTCCTTCCTATTACGTTCTAAACGTGATAAGTGATCGGCCACTTCATTTTTTGTTCCTTTCCTGTCTTTAATTTCAATATCAAATTCTTGTAAAAGTAATATCCAACGAATCAAACGAGGTTTGGCATCCTTTTTAGCAAATAGATACTTAATTGCCGAATGGTCCGTATGAACAATTACCTTTGTACCAATCAAATAGGATCGAAACTTGTCAAATGCGAAAACTACAGCTAGTAACTCTTTCTCCGTTGTTGTGTAATTCACTTGAGCACTATTAAGAGTTTTACTAGCGTAGTATATCACATGAAAGGTCTTACCTGTGCGTTGGCCTAGGACTGCTCCTACCGCGAAATCACTTGCATCACACATGAGCTCAAAAGGTAGCATCCAATCTGGTGGAACGATAATGAGTGCTGAGGTAAGCTTTTCCTTTAGGGTTTCGAATGCTTGGGGCCCAAGAATCATCAAAATTGAAGACTTTATCCTGTTCAAGCAAATTGCACAAGGGTTTAGTAATTTTAGAAAAATTATGAACGAACCTCTTGTAAAAACCTGCATGTCCAAGAAAGCTTCGAATTCCTTTAACCGAACTTGGTGGGGGTAATCTCTCAATCACGTCCACCTTTGCTTTGTCTACTTCAATTCCCTTGGATGAAATCTTGTGGCCGAGCACTATTCCTTCATCTACCATAAAATGGCACTTCTCCCAATTGAGGACTAAATCAGTTTCTTCACATCTTGCCAACACCTTCTCTAAATTGCTGAGGCAACTGTCGAAGTCATTTCCAAAAATGGAAAAATCATCCATGAAGATCTCAAGGAAGTCTTCGACCATGTCTGAAAAGAGTGCCATCATGCATCTTCTAATATTACTGCATATCTGAGAAAACTTGAGGAGAGTCATTTTCGGTTCTTCTTATAGTCCATCCGCACCCTCCATCGGGTGACAATATTGCCCAAAAAGAGTTGGGCCAATGTGCTCACAGCTACTCCTTTTTGCGTTACCATGGTAGAGGTGTCTTTCTTTCGTGTTCCCTTGTAGTCCATGCATGCCCTCCACCTTGCTACTATTCCTAAAGGCACAAATATATTAATAGGAAAAATTATATCAACATCCAAACATTTAATTACCTCATTCTCGTCGGGCTCCATCATGGTTGGATGTAGCCTTCGTTGTCGTGGCAATTGCTGCTCTATCCAATTGTCGTGGCAATCAGTTTCCAAAATTTGCTGTAAGTCAAGGGAAGAACCAATTTTCTGAAAAGCTTTACAAATCCAAACACATTTTTCTTTTGGCCTCTCAAACATCTCCATCAGTAGAGATTTCGATGGCTTTAAATCTACCAACATCGGTTCCTCAAGACATATCTGCAATGGACGAGGTGAGTTTTTAAAGAATTCAAAAGGTTCAACCATTACCTGCTCATATTCCATTAGCAAAGTATTATCATCTCGTTGATCTTGCATGTGGTCGTGCAATTGTCGTGGCAACTGTAGATGAGAGCAATCTACAGATTCATGTTTCACCATCAACGTTGTAACCTTCTGGGCATCGGGTTCCTCAGAATTTGCTGTAGTATTATTGTTCTCAGCTTCATTGAGTGTTGTCGCGGCATTGCTCTGTTCAGGCTCCTCAATCATTGCCGAAGCAATTTGTTGCTCAGGCTCATCATGTGTTGGGCAGACTTTCTCATCAGCATACTCTTGACTTTGAGGTTTTAGTTGTTCCTCACACATCGGAGAGTTTTCCTTGCATTGTTCCTTGTCCTCTTGCCTTGGGACTTCAGTATCCCTAGGAATGAATTGTTGGTGCATGTTATCCATGACATATGTGGATCTCTTCAATTGATCTTCTGAATCCCCCAAGGTTGCATTCCACTGAGCTATCCTCGTATCCAGGACTTTGATAGCTCTCGAATCTCTTCAATTGATCCGTCAAGTCTAGCCAAGGAAGTTAGCAACGTTTCCTCCAAGGAATTGGAATGCTCTTGAAAAGGACTACGTTGCCTTGGCATATCTGTTGCTGCGACAAAATTGTTATGGTAAAAAAAAATTGAGCTTTTTGATCATACCATGAAGGATTTTGCTGTTGGTTCCATCTATGGTCCTCCATGTAGCCATATGCACTGAAAATGTGAGAGCAATTTTCAAACACATGATGTTCTCCACACATAGCACAAAAGTTTTCCACGGGATAGGCTCTTTGGGCTTTTCTCGGTTGGTATAGGTAATCATCGAAGGGTGTAAGAAATTCTTGAGTGGATTGATTCCTATCTTCCATCATCAACTCTCGAATAGATCGACTTTTATTTCCCGACATGTTGATGTCCCTTAACTTGTAGCGCACCTAATTTTTTTGATAAAACAAACATAAAGAAAAGTTAGTAAAACTAAAAAATGCAATAACAAAAACAACTAACACCAATTGTCAATCCTCGACAACGGTGCCAAAAACGTGTTGCGCGTAATAAGTGCTACGCAATTGTGCAAGTATACACGTCGCAAGTAATAAAGTTATACGAGTATCGAGTATCGTCTCCATAGGGATTGGTTTGGGCCACTTTGCTTTAGTTTATCGCACTGTAAAAGTAAAAACACAATTGACAGTAGGAGTTGATTTTAACGAGTAAAGTAAAAGCAATAAACTAAAAGTATAGATGAAAGCAAAAGAGAGAATAGGCCAGGTTATCGTGAGTTGAGGTGTGATAGCCGATTGGATCGTCTTGGTGATTAAGTAGCAGCCGGATTGCCAGGGCAATTCTGTTATGATTGCTTAGTCGATTGCCAGGGCAATTTGGTTGCAATTTCCTGGTTGATTGCGAGGGTAATTCTGTCGTGTTGCCTGGTCTGTTGCCAGGGGAATTCCCCCTCGTTTCTGATTAGATTGCCTGGGCAATGCTCCCGCGATTGCCTGGGCAATTAAGGATGGGTCGATTGCCTGGGCAATTGAGCATTCACTTCCAAAGTTTGGCGAAACGTTCTTCAATGGTTTCTTCTTATCCCTAAGTCGAAACTCTAGCTATTTGTGCATGCCTTGATAATACATCCCTGCATGAATCAAGGGTGAACAACAACCAATATTGTGCTCCTCTTAGCCGTTGAAATCCTAAACTTATTCCTAAGTCAGATTAGTCTTCACCATCAATTGATTGAATAAAGACCATGCTCATTCGTTTCTTGAATCTAACTCTCCTGATATTAGATAAATAGATGAAGTTACGAGATCCTCTCCCAATTCACTCGCAAACAAGATTGAGAACCAAGAATAAACAAACTTTGAAAATTGAATTGCAACTCAAAAACCTAAACAAAATCCAATTGTTTTTCACAACAACAAAACACAATAACCCCAACCAATCAAGTTAATTCATGGTTGGGTTCAAAAGATATACAAAGAATAATCCCCAAACCATGAATCTAATGGAAGCAAAGAAGAAGAAGAAGAAATCAATCAACCCTCTTTGGAAAACCTCTCAATCGAACTCTCCCTCCAAGCTTTCTCCCTTGTCGAAATCTCTCACTTCTTCCTTTTTGGAGTTTGTCGAAATTTCTCTCATCTCTTCTTGCCCAACTCTCTTTGACGGCTTGATCCTTTAAATAAGAGATGGCTAGGTCAAAATCCTTCTTGAGGAGGAAGTTAAGTTGGAATTAAATATCTTTAAAGAATATAATTCTTTATTATATTTAAATGTTTTCTAGAACTTCTCCTATATTCTTGGGATTTAATTTCTCTTTAACCTCTTCATGGAAATCAAACTCCTTTTGGATTTAACTTTGGTCCACGTCATCTTGGGCTTATCTAGTCATCAATTTTGACTACCATATCATCTTATTCTTTATCAAAAATTGCCTTGGCAACTAGCTCGACATCTCCTTCATGCATTGCCCTAGCAACTGTGTCGGCATCTCCTTCATGCACTGCCCTAGCAACTGGTTCTAGCCTTGTTTAGGCAAGTGGTTCTGCACACACACAAAAACACACCAAAGCATCATCTTTTTCCACAAAAATCACCAAGTTATGTAATCAAGCTCAATCGTGGAAAGAAACATGAATTAATGCATGAATGACTAATTATGCAACTAATATGAGCCTAAGTCTAACAATAATATGAGTAAAAAGGGTAATAAAAATAGTACTTTTGAACACTTATCAGTGCCGCTGGTATCGGCGAACTCTTCTTGGCGAGATGAACACAATGGCGGTAGTGGTGTCGCAATTGGACGACTGAATCTCCACATATCGGAGTTTGAAATTTTCTCTCCAAACTTTTCTCTCCTCTTCTCTCTTTCCCACCATTCTCATCTTTTACTTTTCTCTCTCCTCCATCATCTCCTTTTTACTTTTCAACCACCCACCTACCTATTTAAAATTCAAACTATTCCATTTTATTCTTTTTATTTCCTTTTCCTTCTTTTCTACTTTTTCTTTTCTTTTTATTCTACCAAATAATTAATAAAATCCTACCATCTTTTACCATAAAGCCGAAATCCAAATTCTTAATTGGGCCCTCAACCTAATGCCCAATACTCGGGTTTAAGACCCGATTCACTAACTCAGAATCTGGGTCGTTATAAAATCAACATCGAATAAGCCCGATTACCATGTTAATTTATGGTTTGAATCAAGTACATCACCTTTATGCATGATACAAACAGTTACAAATGATGTTATAACTTGTCAAGATTTTAATTCAAATCAAGGTTTACCTTTGGTCGATAAGGATTAATTTGAATATTTGGTCAACATCTATTAAGTCAAGACTATTACTACATAAATATCTGAATTAATAAATACCTCCTTTTTAGGATTTAAATTAATTAATTAACAGAGTGAATATGCAATTAAATTTAGGGTTAAACGAATGTTAGATAATGCATGTCTCAAAAAGCAAGCAACTAAGACAAGAAAGTAAATACGAAAAATAAAAGATCTAACAAAATAAATAAATAAATGCGGAAATTAAAAAGTCTAGAAAAAATATTGGATCGAGCGCAAGATAAAGTGCATAAAATAAATACAAAAATTAAATACAGTAATTTAAATTACGGAAAATAAATGCAAGAAAATAAATGCTACATTAAACGGGCCGTAATAATACGGATCATACCCCGTTGCGGGTCACCGTAAGGTCGAAGGTGAATCGTGATATCCAACAATTAAACATAATAACATATGTAAGCAGTAATAATAAACATATAATATATATAATATCATATAATATAAAAATATAATACATAACTATATGTTATAATAATATATAATATGTGTAACAACGGTCCCCACCTTGCGACAGGTGGTTGACACGTTCTTACGAAAAATATTTGGTTTTGAATGGAGTCGCCACCAATCTTTTTATTTAGGTGAGATTGGATCACCTGAAAACCCGATTATTTTAATAAAACTTGTTTTTGAGTCATTTTATTAAAACAACGAGTTTTGGTCTGTGAAACTAGAAAACAGTTTCGGGAGTCAGTTACGTGTGGGGAAGGGTGAGCACCCCCACAACGCCCAAAATTGACCTGGTCAATTATTTATTGTCTAAACAAGGGAAATTAAGAATTCAAATTTAATTTAAAATTTGTGATCCCTTAAAATATTTAAAATAATATTTCCGCGTATGAAAGGAATTTACATCCCTACACCCGGGGCATAATTTCCATTAGATTCCCGAGTGAAAGGAATCTCGTTTGAAAATTATAGTTCAGGATTAAAAATGACATTTCACGATAGAGATTAACGGAAAGCGGCACCTCTTAAGTTCGAGATACGTTTTTCACGATAACCTCTAAAACTCATTTTTTTGAAATTTAATTAAAATACATACAAGATGTATACTGATATATATTAGATCGTAAATATTATGTAAATAATAATATTAATAATAATATACTTTAGCATATTGTGAAATTATGTATATATATAATAATATGCATTAAACTATAAATAAGTAGATAACAATAATAATAAAAGTAGTATAGTATATATATATAGCAAAATGAAAATAATAGTAGTATACATAATAATAATAATAATATTAATAAAGGTATATAATAATATTTAATAATATGTAACACATAATTATAATAATAATTTAATATAATAATAATAGTAATATAGTATATAGTATGATAATTTAATGTAATAATAATAGTAATAATAATAATAATAAATAATATATAATAATACACATAATAATATATACATAATATAATAATATATACAAATATATAAATATAAAATACATTATACATACTAAGAAAATAAAATATATATATACATATGAAATAATAATAACATGTGAATACTGTCAAAATAATAATAAAAATAAAAATAATTATAATTGTAATAATAATATATAAATAGAAAATAGGGACCGAATTGAAAAGATGACGAAACATTTAGGGGGTTCGAAGGTAATTAAACCATGCGACAACTCCAAAATGAAAATATTTTAATGCGAAGGGACTGTCCGTATAATTTCCCTATAAAAATCAGATTGAATTAATTTTAGGGACTGAATTGCATAGAATTTAAAACTTACAGGGACTGGTTTTGTAAATTTCCCATGCGAAAGGGCTAAAAACATAATTTCCCCCTTTTTAAATTTGCGCAGGCCATCTATCGTGTCAGGTCGGCTATGCGGGTCAAGCTCGAAACGATGTCATTTTGGGCATGATATCCGATGCCCAAAACGATGTCGTTTTGGATGATCTTTAAATATCATTTGAGGCCAAAAAATTCATTTGCTGCATTTGATTTAAAAAAAATAGAGAG
This sequence comes from Hibiscus mutabilis, assembly GCA_019671005.1. Classification (NCBI taxonomy): domain Eukaryota; kingdom Viridiplantae; phylum Streptophyta; class Magnoliopsida; order Malvales; family Malvaceae; genus Hibiscus; species Hibiscus mutabilis. Next base: position 35,430,086 of record CM033736.1, read on the forward strand.
CTCTCTCCTTACGGCCGGGGTTGGTCGCCGGCCTCCCCATGTCCGTCGCAGACCGCCAGTTATCGGCAGTGGTCGCCGCCACCTCCGGCGACTGGAAAGACGAAAGGTCGCACCTTTCTAGCATTTTTCATCGTGCTGAGTATGAATCTGAGACTGGATTTCTTCTCATCCTCACCCAAAAGCCTAGATCTACAAAGACAAAGCAAGGTATTTTCTTTTCCGATTTGATTTCTGATTTTATTTTTGTATTTTTGTTTTGCTTTCGACCTTACTTTTTATTTTTTATATTTGAACTCTCTTTTTATTACAAAATAAACATCTTTTTTCTAGATTTCGAAATCCCCTTTTTGTTTTTATTATTTTTTTTCCAAATCGGAACTCCTCCCATTTTACATTGATTTCGAAGGGTTTAAATAACCCAAAATTTATAATAAAATATAACATGCAGATCTAAAATTTTCCTTTTGATTTGTGCAGGTTTAAGAGGCGGCTTTGGGCGGTGGCCAGTGCGGCTTGGCGGTGGAGATCCATTGGTGTGAAGTGTGGCAGCCACGAGGTAAGGAAAGAGTCGCACGTTGCGGCCACGCGTGGGGAGTTGGATGGTCATGGCCGGCGGTAGAGGATAAGAAGTGTAGTTAGGGTTTTTTTTGTTATCTTAGGGTTTAGGGGTAAATTGGGTATAGTTTGTTTTGGGTTGTCGTGTTTAATTAGATGGGTATTTGTGTTGGTAGATTAAATGTGGTATGGGCCTGGTTCAGTAATTTGATTTGGGCTTAAGCCCAGTCAAAATAGGTTATTACAGTTGCCCCTCTTTGCTCATTACTGTATAACAGGAATAGAGCAAAGTCAAAAGAATAACCATTTTTGACCGGTAAAGTTTGGGGTTCTTTTCTGGCCACCGCTTCTCCTTGAGCTTCACTTGATCTTCTTTGCCGCTATTGTAAGCAAAATCTTCAAAATGGAGGATCCGTTAGGGAAGACAAAAAACCCGAAGGTGATCTGCTAGAGGAGGCAAAATATGCTCGGCTTGCTATGACTCTAACGACAACGCAATGCCTGGAGAAAATTTGACCTAACTGCAACACTGACGGAGAGGTAAGGTCTACAAAACTTGATCCAGCTGTAACTCTGATGAAGACACATGATCGAACGATAAAGGGTTGACCCAGCTACAATATCGCCAAGGAGGCAGGACCGGAAGTCAGCAAGCTTTGATCCAGAGCTTTATAGATCTCTTTTGCATTTTTCCAAAATGCATAGGGATCAACGAATTTGAGTTGCCTTTATCGGTAGCCGTTTGCTCAGGGCTAGTAGTACCATTCCCCTGGGTACAATCAGTTTATACCAATCATGAAATTGGATTTTTCTAAAGGATTTAGTTTCCTTCGACCATTTGTGAAAATAGATTTTCAATGGACATTTGAATTGTCCATTATCTTAAACTTTACCGTGTTTAAGTACGTTGTGCCAACATTTCTGTCGGACTTGTCAAAATGGTTTTGATCCATCTACAACACTAGCGACGTGGCATGATCTAGAGAAGAAGTTTGATCCGCTACAACTTTGACGAAGTGGCGTGATCTGGAGAAGAAAGTTTGATCTGCTACAACTCTAACGAAGAGGCGTGATCTGAAGAAGGAAGTTTGATCCGCTTCAACTCTGACGAAGTGGCGCGATCTGGAGAAGGAAGTTTGATCCGCTACATCTCTGACGAAGTGGCGTGATCTGGAGAAGGAAGTTTTTTTCTTGGGTTTTTCATTTTTTTTTGCTTTTTTCATTTTTTGCCTTTTGTTCCTTTTTTCGTGCCCTTTTTTGTCCTTTTGTTTTGTTTGTTTTTTTGCAAATTTAGGGAGATAAAATTATTTTCGTGCTCATTCCGCTGGAAGCTCAGGGAGATGAAACTGCTGACATGCTCATTCCACTGCAAACTCAGGGAGATAAAATTGTTGTCGCGCTTATTTCGCTGCAAGCTCAAGGAGATGAAACTGTTGACGTGCTCATTCCGCTACAAACTCAGGTAGATAAAATTGTTATCGCCCTCATTCCGCTGCAAACTCAGGGAGATGAAACTGCTAACGTGCTCATTCCACTACAAACTCAAGGAGTTGAAATTGTTGTCGCGCTCATTCCTCTGCAAGCTCAGGGAGATAAAACTGCTGACGTGCTCATTCCATTACAAACTCAGGGAGATGAAATTGTTGAGGTGCTCATTCCGCTGCAAACTCAGGGAGATAAATTGTTGTCGCGCTCTTTTGGGTGCTAACTCTGGGAAATGAAACTGCTGACATGCTCATTCCGCTGCAAATTTAAGGAGTTGAAATTGTTGTCGGGCGCATTCCGCTACAAACTCAGGGAGATGAAACTGCTGATGTGCTTATTCCGCTGCAAACTCAGGGAGATGAAATTATTGTCGCGCTCATTCCGCTGCAAACTCAGAGAGATGAAATTGTTGTCATGCTCATTCTGCTGCAAACTCAGAGAGATGAAACTGCTGACGTGCTCATTCCACTACAAACTTAAGGAGATGAAATTGTTGAGGTATCCATTCTACTGCCACTTCAGAGAGATAAACTTGTTGTCGTGTTTGATCTGTTCCACCATTTTTTGGAGAGACATGATCTGTAAAAGATTAGTTGATTCGCTACACCATGTTACAGGTGAGATAGGACCTGTAAAAGTTAAAAGAGTGTCTGGTCAAAGTGAGCCACAAATTAACTGCTTTATTTAAAACTGTATGCTAAAAAGTTTGATCTGAATATTCTATTTGATTGATTCACTCCTTCGTGTCAAGGATGATGGATCTTGTTGATGTTTGACTATTTTTTCTTGGTTGAAGGCGCCAAACAATATTTGCCCCATATCGAGGATATTGGAATTTGTTGACGGTGATGATCTGTTCTTTCGTGTTTGAGGATGTCAACCCTATAAATCTTTGATCTTTTAAGAAATGATCGAGTATATATTTTGTGATGATGGAATTATTGTCGGAATTTTCAAGTTAAAATGCTAGGTGTCATGACGTATGAACATGCTTGATGATGCAGCGATGCATATGTTTTCATGATGGAATAGTTGCAGAAATTTTCTCCTTCTGGCTTGGCTTCTCTTCGGATTCATTTTTTGTTCAAAGTTCACTCCGGCAAACATTTGCCCCTCAATTTTCATTGTTCTCACTCTTTTCTGAATTTGAACTTTTAAGTTGAATGACCTAGATGTCATCTCCTATCTTCTTTTCAAAGGAAATTGACTTGTGACACCACCGTCGGAGATTTAGACTCTGGATTAAATTGGCCTATCACCAATGACGGAGGTGAGATCGGGAAAAAGTTGACTCCACTACTTCATGGCAGGAAAGTCATGACCTGAAAACAGAATGAAACATTAGTTAGTAATCTGCTCAAAAAAAATTTACTGTTTATCATCTGGATGTTTGAGCTTTTTGCGTATTCGGCGTCCTCTAGGGCTAAAGGTTGGTCATCATGTTATCGCTCCCATAGTTGAGGTTTTTTAGTCTCCTTTCCTGGACCTATTTATATGTATGAGCAAAAATAAATGTATTTAGTATGAATGCATCTTTATGCCTAAATGTATGTGTTTAGTCTAAATGCATGATAAACTTTAGATGTACGTATGATGTACGTGCTTAACGCGAAATGATAAATGTGACATTATGTTCCTCGGCCCTTAAAGGGATGCCCCTGACTCTCTGCCGGTCAGATATTTGATTTTGATTATGTACTGTTCAATGCCTTGTATGTGACGATGTCCCAACCTTTCTTGGGTTCGATCACCTTTTGGATGCCCCAACATTTCTTCTGAGACTACTCTCGAAGCTTGAAGTATGTTTACGTCTTTTCTTGATGGGCTTTCATTGTTTTCAAGAACGTACTATGTTGCCCCCCAATTGGGTCTATACATTTGGTTCATGGAAACCCATTACTTTCGGCTCTGGCGAAGTGCTACAGACGATAATCAATGTAGTCGTCTAGGGTGCAAAAGTCTAACTCGGCATCGAAGGCTTGTTCGTCAGAGAATGCCCCCCGAATGAGGTCTTGTGGAGGTACGGTGTTTGTATGAATGCTAAGGTTATTCTGGAAAATGCCCATAATGTAACCCCCTCGACCCGACCTAGTCACAAGACCGAACCGAGCGAGCTACATTAGCTTTACCGAAGTAAATCGGGAAGATGAAACCTAAAACGCATCCATTTTTTTCTTTTATCTCATCTAGATGCATTATTACTTTCCTACATGTACATACTGTTAACAGGTGAGAACTCATCTCAATCGGGCATCGAATCGACATCCAATTGGACACAAACACGAATTAGGGACTAACTTGCAAATTTAGCAAAATAAAGGGACTTTTCCAAATTTTAAGCTACCAAACTTTAATTAAATACATTTCATGCTTACATGTCAAAAATCAACTGAAAAAGATCATCCATACTCATCTAATAGCATCCACAACATTTAGGGACCAAAACGCAAGGAAACAGAACCTTGAAACAACCAAAAACAACTAATTTACCGACCACCGTACCAGTACGGTGAAGTCCGTTTCGGTATGCCCTTGCTGATTTGAAAACTAAATTTTCGAGTAGCCATATCCCGTTTCGGTACGCCCCCGCGTATCGAAACACCCTTTGTAAATATACTATACCGTACCGAAACACCTCGCAGTGTACCGAAACGCAGGCCAAAATTGCCTATGACCGTACCGAAATGCTTGCCTGCGTACCAGTACGCTAAGCCTAAAATGGCTTACCCGTAAAGAAACGGAGACACCCGTACTGGTACGCCTGGACCTGAAATGTCCATTTTTGCTAGCTAAACATGCTCTCGAACATACCAAAACACCGTAACATGCTTCTAACATATATCTAGCCTACTTAGGGTTCAAACCACATCCAAACATCACAGTTTCAGCATTGATTCATAACATCTTGCATCAAATGTAAATCTATAGGCATGCTTCCTATAGAACCAACCAAGTAAAAACATGAAACTCCAAACCATCACCAAAACCAAACCGTAAAGGCCATTTACAACTTTAGAGCAACCAAACAAACTTGCTCAAACAAGGAGTTTTTCAAAACGTCTCCCAAAGCCAAAACAATTACCCCATTGCCTTTATTACTTATAGTCTAATTCAAACATACTTTGGTGAACAAGTCTTGCTAGGATCCCTTGCTCCTTGCTGCATCCAAAGCTCTCAATTCTCTGCATTGATGGACAAAAAGAGCGTAAGCACACAAGGCTTAGTGAGGAGCGCTCACAAACAAAACACCATCAATGCATTTAAAATCATTTCTCAACATTACGTTGAAACTAATTTCAAACAACCTTTAAAACATTGTCATGGCTTTAAAACCATGCACTTAACATCTTTAAACCTCAACATATTAATCCATATGCAAAATGTATCATTGACCAATAGCAAGTCCCATTGCTCAACCTCAATTCAAGCCTTCCCATGCATAACAACCATATGCAAAGCTTAAAGAGTAAACATGTATGAATCATATTATACAACAAAACTACCCAATGATACATCAACAATTATATTGTCTCCCAACTGATCATTAAACAAGTCCATTAGCAAAAAAGTTCATCGGATACACGGATTCAACAAGTGTTCAACTAACACTTCAAGCCATCTCAACCGGAATAGCGATACAATAACAATCGCGATACATTACCAACCGGGTACAACTTTCAACCCATGGGGACACCAACCCCAATCATCGGTTAGACGCTTAATTCACTAATGGGAGTCTACGACACTATTTAACCCCTTTACCGTTAGGGTACTCAGATGGAGTTTTCGGTACACGGATCTAAACCCCTCAACATCCAAGGCGACTTATTATAGTGCACTCAATCCTATGGTCGGCCAACTATATCCGATAACAATTTTAAAACCACATCACTTGCCAATATAATTAACCATTTAACATTTACCTCACTGTTTTTAACAAGCATTAACCAAACAATTTTTCCAAAGCAACAACCGTGCTTTAAACCACAAGTATAAACCATATACTTGCAAGGATCACTTACCATGTGCATCCTTCAGCATTTTATCCTCAATTATAGTATATCAAATACTTTAAAACATGCTTAAACAGTAGGTAACATGTAAATCAAAACAAGTGCATAAAACCATTTAACACTAGCACGACCGAGAGAGAATATCCACTTTCACTTACTTCTGAGTTTAAACTAGTGTATCAAGCTAAGTTTAAACTCCCATAAACCACCCTTAAAACATTCCAATGCTGGAATCCACATTCTCACTCACCGATACGCGAAGCCTTGATTTGCCGATCAAAATCAAGCGTTCGAAGCCTCCAACGCTACACTGTTTGCTTCCAAAACAACCTCCCCTGTGTAACCACACAACAACAGAGGATTAATGCATCTCAATGCATTCAAAAAACTGTAACAACAAATCCTCACAAACTTCCACAATCCTCCCAAAATTACCCAACCTCAACAACCAAAATCATCACCTAATCCTTTCCAAACACAACCCAGCCACAAACTAACAACCTAACACCTCCATAATCATCAATTACCACTCAAAAATAGGATTAACACATCCAAACACTTCCAGCAATTACACACCCACCACAACACCATAAAACACCAAATTTACAACGTAATCAATTAGAGATTCAAGAGTTTCAGGATTTCTTTATTAAGAACGACTTAACAAAATTATAAAACATCCATTATATGTTTAAAATCAATCCTAATCTCTAGAAAACAGATCCAATCTGGATCTTTCACTATTTCATCAATTACTCCTAATTAAATCCATTAAATCAATATAAAAACACAAAATCAGATAATAAACCATAAATCAAGGATCAAATACTTGGGAATATCAATAAAGAACCATGCAATAGAGGAGATCATGGACCTTACCCCTATTGTGTGATTTATCCCTCCATTGACTTGTTTAAAGCTAGAAAACACAAGATTTCAATAAGATCTTGGTAAAACAATGATAAAGAAACAATTACAAATCAAGAAAACAAGAATATAGGTCTTTCACCTCTGGAATTTGTTGAAAGCAAAAGTGTTTGGCAGAAAAGAAGTGGAGAGAAAAGTTGAGAGAAAAGTTACGTTAAATTGGTTTAAAAGAAATAACTAACTTTAATATCCACAATCCTTTTTAATCAGCTTTTAAAACACATGTTAAAATGATTTAATTGAAGGGAGAAATCATTAGAAAAATAGCTCCTTAAGGATTCTAAGAATTTGACCCTTTTCATTTTAGTCACCATTAAAAATAGTTTTCAAAATTTACATTTTGGTCACTAGCCAAAATGTCATGCTTCCAAATCTCATTTTTCCAAAATTGATTCCACCAAAAATCAATATATATTGAAAAGTGGTTTTTAACTATTTTTCCATATTTTTATCTTACCGAAAAGTATACGGTCCCGAATTTGACTCGAATCTCTAACCCGATCCACCATACCGTCTAATAAACCTCAAAACTGCTAGGCCCAAAACGAGGCGTTACAACTCTCCCCCACTTAAGAAATTTCATCCTCGAAATTTACCTAGAGGAAACAGATGTGGAAACTGCTCCACCATCTCCAACTTGCGTTCCCACGTGGCCTCCTTAACACCGCGGTGCCTCCACAACACCTTCACAAGCTCAACCATTTTGCCACGCAAAACCTTACTGTTGGTATCAAGAACCTCTATTGGTTCTTCATCATAAGATAGGCCCGGCCTCAACTCAATATCTTCCACTGGCATACCATGCAAGTGATCCGACCGATACCTCTGCAACATCGAAACATGAAACACATCATGAATCCTCTCCAACTCAGGAGGCAACCTCAAACGATAAGCGACCGGACCCACAAACTCAACAACCTCGTATAGTCCAATAAACCTCGGGCTAAGCTTCCATTTTTGCCCAAAATGCACCACCTTCTTCCAAGGCGATACTTTCAAAAACACTCAGTCACCAACAACATACTCTATATCTCTACGCCTCAAATCTGCATAGGATTTCTGACAGTCTGAAGTCGCTTTCAAGCACTCAAAATCAACTTAGCCTTCTCATTTGTGCCTTTTAATACATCAGGCAAGGAAAGATGCTTCTTGTTGCGTGTAATAAGTGCTCCGTAATTGTGCAAGTGTACACGTCGCAAGTTATAGTATAAAAGTTATCGTCTCCACATGGATTGGTGCCACTTCAAGAATCTACTCTCTTGAACTGTAAAAATTAAAAGAACACAAGTAAAAGATTGTAGGAGTTTAACTAACAACTAAAGTAGAAAGCAAATAAGTAAAAGAAGATGTAATCAAATGAGAGAGAATAGGCTAGGTTATCGTAAGTTGAGGTGTGATAGCCGATTGGATCGTCTTGGTAAAAGAGTCAAGGGCAACTCAGTTGCCGTGGCAACTTGCGCAGCGGGCTTGCCTTGGCAACTAATCGACGGTTGTCTGGGCAACTAGCTGGGCAACTACTTGGGCGGCTGGGCAGCAACTTCAAGGTTCGACGGAGCATTCTTCAATGGTTTATTCTTATCCCTAAGTCGAAACACTAGCTATTTGTGTATGCCTTGATAATACATCCCTGCGTGAATCAAGGGTGAACAACAACCAATCTTGCGCTCCTCTTAGCCGTTGAAATCCTTAACTTATTCCTAAGCCGGATTAATCTTCACCATAAATAGATTGAATAAAGACCATACTCATTCATTTCTTGAATCTAACTCTCCCGATATTAGATAAATAGATGAAGTTACGAGATCCTCTCCCAATTCACTCGCAAACAAGAATAAAAACCAAGAATGAGCAAACCTTGAATTGAAAGTGCAAACTCTTATTACCTAAACAAAATCCAATTGTTTCTCTCAACCACAAAACACAATAACCTTAGCCAAATAGATTTAGTCCACCAAGGAAACAATGCAAACATGAATGAATGGCTAATAATGCAACTAATATGAGCCTAAGTCTAGCAATAATATGAATAAAAAGGGTAATAGAAATAGTACTTTTGAACACTTAACACTTCTCCCCAACCTCAGCCCAACACACGAGCGTACAACACCTCCTTCCATACAACGCCTCAAATAGTGCCATCTGTATACTAGCTTGGTAAATGTTATTATAAGCAAACTCCACCAATAGCAGTTGCTTCTCCCATGTTCCATACAACCGCTTCTTCCCTTGGTGAGTAAGGCCATAAGGTAAAATACCACAAACAAGAAAATTAACTAAATCCGCGTACCAGGGTATTGCTGAGGCATGTGTTGCCCTGGCAGCTGCTTCCAAGATTTCTGAGGCGTGTGCTGATAAGTGTTCAAAAGTACTATTTTTTATTACCCTTTTTACTCATATTATTGTTAGACTTAAGCTCATAATAGTTGCATAATTAGTCATTCATGCATTAATTCATGTTTCTTTCCACCGTTGAGCTTGATTACATAACTTGGTGATTTTTGTGGAAAAAGATGCTGCTTTGGTGTGTTTTTGTGTGTGTATGTGCAGGATCACTTGCCAAAGCAATGCCGAGCTAGTTGCCAGGGCAATGCATGAAGGATATGCCGAGCTAGTTGCCAGGGCAATGCATGAAGGAGACGCCGAGCCAGTTGCCATGGCATTTGTCGACAAAGACAAAATGCAATAGGGATGTCGAAATTAATGACTTTACAAGCCCAAGATGACATGGAGCAAGGCCCAAGCCCAAAGGAATTTGATTGCCATGCAGAGATTAAAGAAGAATTAAATTCCAAGAAGATAGGAGAAGTTCTAATAGGAATAAAATTATAATAAAGAATTATATTCTTTAAAGATAATTTAATTCCAACTCAAACTCCTCCTCAAAGAAGGACTTTGGCCTAGCCCTATAAATAGCAAGAGATTTCGACAATTGAATAGAGAGAGAGCAAGAGGGAAATTTCGACAAGATAGCAAGGAGGGAAATTTCGACTTCTTCTTCTTCTTTTGCTTCCATTAGATTCATGGTTTGGGGATTATTCTTTGTATATCTTTAAACCCAACCATGAACTAACTTGATTGGTTGGGGTTATTGTGTTTTGTTGTTGTGAGAAACTATTGGTTTTTGTTTAGGTAATAAGAGTTTGCACTTTTCTATTCAAGGTTTACTCATTCTTGGCTTTTATTCTTGTTTGCGAGTGAATTGGGAGAGGATCTCGTAACTTCATCTATTTATCTAATATCGGGAGAGTTAGATTCAAGAAACGAATGAGTATGGTCTTTATTCAATCTATTGATGGTGAAGATTAATCCGGCTTAGGAATAAGTTAAGGATTTCAACGGCTAAGAGGAGCGCAAGATTGGTTGTTGTTCACCCTTGATTCACGCAGGGATGTATTATCAAGGCATGCACAAGTAGCTAGAGTTTCGACTTAGGGATAAGAAGAAACCATTAAAGAACGCTCCGCCGAACCTTGAAGTTGCTGCCCAGTCACCCAAGTAGTTGCCCAACTAGTCGCCCAGGCAACCATCAATTAGTTGCCAAGGCAACCCCGCTGTGCAAGTTGCCACGGCAATTGAGTTGCCCTTGCACTCTTTTACCAAGACGATCCAATCGGCTATCACACCTCAACTCACGATAACCTGGCCTATCTTTCTCTCATTCGATCTCATCTTTTCTTTTACTTTATTGCTTTCTAGTTTAGTTATTAGTTAAACTCCTTTAATCCTTTAATTGTGTTTTTACTTTTCACAAAGGCAAGAACTTAAGCAAAGTGGCCCAAACCAATCCCTGTGGAGACGATACTCGATACTCATATCACTTTATTACTTGCGACGTGTATACTTGCACAATTGCGTAGCACTTATCACACGCAACAAGTTTTTGGCGCCGTTGCCGGGGATTGGCAATAGCGACTTTGTTTTTACTTTCTTGCACTTTCTTTTTATTTTTCTTGTTTAAAATTCAAAGGGCTAACAAACTTTGGTTTTGCATTGGTATATGACTGGGCGAGACCGACTTCACAGAATATCCCTTTGATCCGTAAATCGAACGAACCTTACAAGGACTTAGACGAAGGATAAGAGAAGCAATGGCAAATCAAGACGGCAATATTAATCAAGATGTTCGAAAGAGGAGGAGGAGTGATTCTTGCAAAAACAGAACTATTCGAGACTATCTTGAAGAAGATCTTGATGGACTTAACCCGGAGTTGTCGCACCGAAATTGAAGCCGACCACTTTGAGTTGAAACCGTAATGTTTAATATGATCAACACAATAGGTCAATTTGGCGGCTCAAAGAATCAAGATGCACGACAACATCTGAAATCTTTCCTCGAGATTTGCAACTCGTTCAAGATACACGGAGTTACCCCCGATGTCATACGATTACGATTATTCCCCTATTCACTGAGGGATAGGGCGAAAGCATGGCTAAATAGCATTCCTGCCGGATCCATAGCATCTTGGACTGATCTTTGTCGTGATTTCCTTGCTAGATTTAATCCTACAAATTTAACTGATAAGCTTCGTAACGACATTACTTCTTTTCGGCAGGCTGATGATGAATCCATGTACGAGGCTTGGGAGCGATATAGAGAACTTCTACACAAATGCCCTCTACACGGATTCCCAGTGTGGACTCAAGTAACAATGTTTTACAACGCCGTGAATACACCAACAAGGATGATGCTAGACGCCTCGGCAAACGGCATACTCTTAGATAAATCGCCGGAGGAAGCAATGCAAATTTTAAACAGGCTGGCCAAGAATGACTATCAATTCCCATCTACTAGAAGAGGAGGAGTTAGACGCTAAGCCACAATACATGAACTAGGATCATCGATTCAATTTCGCACAATTGGCCGCTTTAACCAAGATGGTCCGTAACATGCAAAAACCAAACAACACACATGAAGTCAAGGTAATGGATTCTTTTTGTGAGTTATGTGGTGATAACCATAATTCTTCCGAATGTATGCAGAATCGGAATCTAGCTTCTATGTGGGGAATTACAATCGGGCAACAACATGATGTCAAATACATACAATCCGCTTGGAAGAAGAAGCACCGAATTTTTCATGGAGTAATCCCAACAATGCTCTAAACCAGAACAATCAGAATGCACAAGCATCGGGATTCCAGCAAAATATGCCACGGCAACAGATGCCGCAGCAACAACCGACAACATCTAGTTCTTTGGAAAATTCTCTAAATGCTTTTATAATGAAAACTGAATCTTATATGGCTGAGAATAGTAATTTCATAAAAAGAACTGATGCTTTTATTAACAGGACCGAGATGAGATTGCAAAACCAAGAGGCGGCAATCAAATCATTGGAAAATCAAGTCGGACAATTTGCTCAAAATCTGAACACTAGACCACAAGGAGGTTTACCTAGCGATACTGAAGTCGCAAGAGGAACTGACCATGAGCAATGTAAGGCAATCACCACCAGAAGTGGCCAACAACTTAGAGAGGTTCAAACCCGCTCGTCAAACAAAACTCCACAAAAAGAGCAAGACGAACATAGCGGCAAAGTCTCAGATGCTGAACCAAGAATTGCTGCGGCAACCGGCAATAAGCATGCCTCGGCAACCGATGACGCCTCGGCAACTTGCGATAAGCACGCCTCGGCAACCCCAGTTGGTAACACATCGGCAACTCCAGATGTCCCTGTAATGCCGTCAATCAGGTTTCAAACCAATGAAAAGATCGAAGATATCCGACTTCCACCACCATTCCCACAAAGGTTGAAGCGACAAAAGCAAGAATACCAATTCAAGAAGTTTCTTGATATCCTAAAGCAAGTCCACATCAACTTGCCATTGGTGGAAGCAATTGAACAAATGCCAAACTATGCCAAGTTTCTTAAAGACATTGTGTCCAAGAGAACAAGGCTAGGAGAGTTTGAAACAGTTGCCGCGACAGAGGGATGCATGGCAATGTTGCACAATCGCATGCCGCCCAAGTTGAAGGATCCCGGAAGTTTCACAATACCCTGTTCTATTGGAAATCACTATGTCGGGAAAGCACTATGCGACCTAGGGGCTAGCATAAACTTGATGCCTAAATCGGTTTTTCAGAAACTAGGAATCGGGAAGGCAAGACCTACAACAGTTATGCTACAGCTAGCCGACAGATCCTATGTGCATCCAGAGGGAAAAATCGAGGACATACTGGTAAAAGTTGATAAATTTATTTTTCCCGCTGACTTTATTGTTTTAGATTGTGAAGCAGATGAGCATGCGCCTATCATTCTCGGAAGACCATTCCTAGCGACAGGGAGAACTTTGATTGATGTTGAAAAGGGAGAACTCACAATGAGGGTGAATGACCAGCAGGTAAAACTAAATGTGTTCCAAACACTAAGGCATGCAGATGATCCAGAAGAATGCCAACTACTTCATGCCACGGCAGAGTTTAACTTCGATGAAGAATTTAGTTGCCTCAAAGAACTACATTGCCGAACACGAGGATCATGAGGAGTATGAAGAGTCGGTCGATGAGGAACAACCAGAAGAGGCAAATTGGCTAGTCAATCGACCAGGTACATACTTTGAACCACTGGACTACTCAGGTAAGGAAGGTAAGATCGAAAAACCCTCTATCGAAAATCCACCAATTCTTGAGTTGAAACAATTGCGAGCAAATGAAATATGTATACTTAGGGACCGATAATACATTACCTATAATTATTTCTTCTAAGTTACAGCCTGAAAGGGAAAAGAAGCTAATCAACATGTTGAAGCTACATAAAAGGCAATAGGGTGGACAATTGCCGACTTGAAGGGAATTAGCCGGCGGTGTGCATGCACAAGATCTTGTTGGAAGATGATCACAAACCTTCAATTGAGGCCCGGAGGAGACTGAATCATACCATGAAAGGGGTTGTAATGAAAGAAATCATCAAGTGGCTTGACGCCGGCATTATATACCCTATCTCCGATAGTACGTGGGTAAGTCGGTACAATGTGTGCCGAAAAAGGGGAGGTATAATGGTGGTAAGCAATGAAAATAATGAACTTATCCCAACCCAGATGTGACCGGTTGGAGGGTTTGTATGGACTATCGAAAGCTAAACAAAGCCACTAGGAAAGATCACTTCCCATTACCCTTTATTGATCAAATGCTTGACCGTCTTGCGGGTAAACCCTTTTCTGTTTTTTCTTGATGGTTATTCAGGTTACAATCAGATTGCCATAGCACCGGAAGATCAAGAAAAGACAACCTTCACATGCCCCTACGGTACTTATGCCTTCCGAAGGATGCCGTTCGGATTATGTAACGCCCGCAACCTTCCAAAGATGTATGATGGCGCTCTTTTCGGACATGGTCGAAGACTTCCTTGAGATCTTCATGGATGATTTTTCGGTTTTTTGGTAATGACTTCGACGGCTGTCTCGGCAATTTAGAGAGGGTGTTGGCAAGATGCGAAGAAACGGATTTAGTCCTCAATTGGGAGAAATGCCACTTTATGGTAGATGAAGGAATAGTGCTCGGCCATAAGATTTCATCCAAGGGAATTGAAGTAGACAAAGCCAAGGTGGACGTGATCGAGAGATTACCCCACCAAATTCGGTTAAAAGAATTCAAGTTTTCTCGGACATGCAGTGTTTTTACAGGAGGTTCATTCATAACTTTTCTAAAATCACTAAACCTTTGTGTAATCTGCTTGAACAGGATAAAGTCTTCGATTTTGATGATTCTTGCACTCAAGCATTTGAAACCCTAAAGAAAAAGCTTGCCTCGGCACCCATTGTCGTTCCACCAGATTGACGCTACCTTTTGAGCTCATGTGTGATGCAAGTGATTTCGCGGTAGGAGCAGTCCTAGGCCAACGCACAGGTAAGACATTCCATGTGATATACTACGCTAGTAAAACTCTTAACGATGCTCAAGTGAATTACACAACAACGGAGAAAGAGTTACTAGTCTGTAGTTTTCGCATTTGACAAGTTCGATCCTATTTAATTGGTACAAAGGTAATTGTTCATACGGACCATTCGGCAATCAAATACTTATTTGCTAAAAAGGATGCTAAACCTCGTTTGATTCGTTGGATATTACTTTTACAAGAATTTGATATTGAAATTAAGGACAGGAAAGGAACAGAAAATCAAGTGGCCGATCACTTATCACGTTTGGAACGTAATAGGGAGGAGGACGCGGATCTAGAGATATGTGATGCATTCCCGGATGAACAAATTCTAATCGCCTCGGAAACCCTTGATGCCTCGGCAGCCCATGACGCCTCGGAAACCATGGAAGCACACGCCTCGGCAACTCTTGACGCCGCAGCAGACTTTGACGAGCACGCCTCAGCAATTTTGGGAGCAGACACTACGACAGCACATGCCCCGGCAATACCTTGGTACGCAGATTTAGTTAACTTCCTTGTTTGTGGTATTTTTCCGTATGGCATTACTCACCAAGGGAAGAAGCGGTTCCGCCATAATGCTAAGCATTACTTTTTGGGACGAGCCTCTTTTGTTTAAACAATGTGCAGATCAGGTTATACGCCGATGTGTCCTCGAAGAAGAGCAACAGAATGTACTCCGACAATGCCATTCTTCACCCTATGGAGGACATTTTGGAGGAACTCGTATCATGCCAAAGTCTTGCAATCCGGGTTGTATTGGCCAACATTGTACAAAGATGCCCAAGACTTTTACAAGCAATGTGATCGTTGCGGAAAGACGGGCAATATCTCTAGGCGACATGAGATGCCACTCCAGAACATCATCGAGGTGGAACTGTTCGATGTATGGGGATCGATTTTATGGGACCTTTTCCATCTTCATTCGCAACCTCTACATCTTACTCGCCGTCGACTATGTTTCTAAATGGGTAGAGGCAGCTGCAGTTCCCAACGACGATTCCAAGACCGTGCAACGATTCCCGCAGAAAAACATATTTACACGGTTTGGGATGCCGAGAGCAATTATCAGCGACGGGGCAAGCATTTTGACAAATGACTAATTGCCAAGATGTTGCAACGCTCGGCATATCACACAAGATCGCCACGGCATATCACCCACAAACCAACGGGCAAGCGAAATTTCCAACCGGGAGTTGAAGGGAATACTCGAGAAAGTTGTAAATCCCTCAAGGAAGGATTGGTCATTAAGACTAGATGACGACTTTGGGCATATCGCACCGCATTCAAAACACCATTAGGTATGTCCCCTTCCGGCTTGTCTATGGTAAAACATGTCATCTACCGGTGGAAATCGAGCACAAGCGTCTTTGGGCAATCAAGACCGTGAATATGGATTGGGAAAAGTGCGGACAAAAGCGCTTGATGGATCTCAATGAGATAGAAGAATTTCGTGCACTCGCCTATAACAATGCACGAATATACAAGGAGAAAACAAAGCGATGGCATGACAAGAAACTATTGCCACGGCAATTCACGCCAGGGCAACTAGTTCTCCTATTCAATTCTCGGCTAAAACTTTTCCCGGGAAAGCTGAAATCAAGATGGTCGGGACCATTTGAAGTCGTCAAACCATTCTCCCATGGTGCCGTGATAATCAAGTCCATCTCTGACAACCATGAATTCAAAGTTAATGGACAAAGATTGAAGCACTACAATGGTGCCCATGTGGAACGTAACAAGGAAGTGGTCAACTTAGGAGATGCATGAGCATGCTCTCCTCTCAGTATTTCCTTTTTCTTTTTCTTTTTATTTTTATTTCTATTTTTAGGAGATATTTTATTTTTTCTTCATTATCTTTAGTTTTCAGGTTTTCTTTATTTTCTTTTTCACAACAAGACTCACAACTACTATGCTAAGGAAATTTACTGCCAAGATCATTGCCCCTAAGCAACCAATGAAGAAGATGCCGCGACAACTTACTTCATGCATGCACAAGCTGATGCCACGGCAACCAACCACGAAGATGCCACGGCAACCAAAGTCAAGACATCCCGGCAACAAGAAAACAACCATTGCATTCAAGCAAGAAAATCAAGACGCCAACTAGAAGGAAACTCGATCATCTACGATGACGAACTCTCAAGTAAGTCCTCGTATGCATTTTATTTTTATTTTCGTTATTTTTATGCATGCATTGAGGACAATGCCTCACTCGAGTTTGGGGGGGATTGTTATTAGTAATTACCATGTTTAGTTACATTAATCTTAAGCATTACATTTAGGATACATAAATTGCTTGCCATGCCTTTAATTGGAACAAGAATTGCTTAGATTTGATGAATATTCAATGATGACTTTACCAATGCACTTAATTGATAGAATTTTTATTCTAGGATAACCATGAAAAACTTAGAATTTTACTATGATGCTAAATTTGATGAAACACTGTTGTGGTTTGATTGATTTAAGGAGTTCTAGTAAACTTAGGTTGATAATTAACTAATTGGGGGATTAGAATAAAAATTGGATGAATGCTAGAGGTGCCCGAAATTGGCTCTAGCATGTGCTAAAAATTGATCACTAGAGGTGCCCGAAACTGGCTCTAGGAGGCGTTAAAATTTTTTCGGTTAACTAGAGGTGCCCGAAACCGGCTCTAGTCGATTAAATTAACTTAAGAAAACTAAAAATAAAACACTAGAGGTGCCCGAAATTGGCTCTAGTTAAAACATGTTAAAAGAACCCAATGAAGTAATTTGAAAACCTATTGTTTGCATAGAATCCGAAAAATCAACTTGCACACAACTCCGCACACACTCACAAGCATTATAGTTTGATTCCGAGTAATTCATCAGTTTTCTGAAAAATAAAAAGCCAATCATACTTTGTGCCCCGGTTCAGAGAATTGAAATCAAGTTCAAAGCTAAGTTTGTGAAAATTTGAAGTCTTGGCAGGTAATTATGAGTTTGCATTGCTTGAGGACAAGCAATAGTTCGAGTTTGGGGGTGTGATAAGTGTTCAAAAGTACTATTTTTTATTACCCTTTTTACTCATATTATTGTTAGACTTAAGCTCATAATAGTTGCATAATTAGTCATTCATGCATTAATTCATGTTTCTTTCCACCGTTGAGCTTGATTACATAACTTGGTGATTTTTGTGGAAAAAGATGCTGCTTTGGTGTGTTTTTGTGTGTGTATGTGCAGGATCACTTGCCAAAGCAATGCCGAGCTAGTTGCCAGGGCAATGCATGAAGGATATGCCGAGCTAGTTGCCAGGGCAATGCATGAAGGAGACGCCGAGCCAGTTGCCATGGCATTTGTCGACAAAGACAAAATGCAATAGGGATGTCGAAATTAATGACTTTACAAGCCCAAGATGACATGGAGCAAGGCCCAAGCCCAAAGGAATTTGATTGCCATGCAGAGATTAAAGAAGAATTAAATTCCAAGAAGATAGGAGAAGTTCTAATAGGAATAAAATTATAATAAAGAATTATATTCTTTAAAGATAATTTAATTCCAACTCAAACTCCTCCTCAAAGAAGGACTTTGGCCTAGCCCTATAAATAGCAAGAGATTTCGACAATTGAATAGAGAGAGAGCAAGAGGGAAATTTCGACAAGATAGCAAGGAGGGGAAATTTCGACTTCTTCTTCTTCTTTGCTTCCATTAGATTCATGGTTTGGGGATTATTCTTTGTATATCTTTTGAACCCAACCATGAACTAACTTGATTGGTTGGGGTTATTGTGTTTTGTTGTTGTGAGAAACTATTGGTTTTTGTTTAGGTAATAAGAGTTTGCACTTTTCTATTCAAGGTTTACTCATTCTTGGCTTTTATTCTTGTTTGCGAGTGAATTGGGAGAGGATCTCGTAACTTCATCTATTTATCTAATATCGGGAGAGTTAGATTCAAGAAACGAATGAGTATGGTCTTTATTCAATCTATTGATGGTGAAGATTAATCCGGCTTAGGAATAAGTTAAGGATTTCAACGGCTAAGAGGAGCGCAAGATTGGTTGTTGTTCACCCTTGATTCACGCAGGGATGTATTATCAAGGCATGCACAAGTAGCTAGAGTTTCGACTTAGGGATAAGAAGAAACCATTAAAGAATGCTCCGCCGAACCTTGAAGTTGCTGCCCAGTCGCCCAAGTAGTTGCCCAACTAGTCGCCCAGGCAACCATCAATTAGTTGCCAAGGCAACCCCGCTGTGCAAGTTGCCACGGCAATTGAGTTGCCCTTGCACTCTTTTACCAAGACGATCCAATCGGCTATCACACCTCAACTCACGATAACCTGGCCTATCTTTCTCTCATTCGATCTCATCTTTTCTTTTACTTTATTGCTTTCTAGTTTAGTTATTAGTTAAACTCCTTTAATCCTTTAATTGTGTTTTTACTTTTCACAGTGCAGTAACTTAAGCAAAGTGGCCCAAACCAATCCCTGTGGAGACGATACTCGATACTCATATCACTTTATTACTTGCGACGTGTATACTTGCACAATTGCGTAGCACTTATCACACGCAACATGTGCGTCTAGAGTTGTCGAGGCATACACATCCATGGTTGCCGAGGCGTGCGTATCAGTGGTTGCTGCGGCGTGCGTATCAGTGGTTATTGAGGCGTACGCGTCTAGAGTTGTCGAGGCGTGCGCGTCAAGAGTTGCTGAGGCATCGAGGGTTGCCGAGGTATGCGCATCTATGGTTGCCGAGGCGTCGAGGGTTTTTGAGGCGTGCACATCCATGGTTGCCGAGGCAACTAACAATTGCTCTTCCAGGAATGCATCGCATATCTCTAAATCCGCGTCCTCCTCCCTATTGCGTTCTAAGCGTGATAAATGATTGGCCTCTTGATTTTCTGTTCATTTCCTGTCCTTAATTTCAATGTCAAACTCTTGTAAAAGCAATATCCAACGAATCAAATGAGGTTTGGCATCCTTTTTAGAAAATAGATACTTAATTGCCGAATGGTCCGTATGGACAATTACCTTTGTACCAATCAAATAGGATCAGAACTTGTCAAATGCGAAAACTACGGCTAGGACTGCGAAAATGAGGTTGTGTAATTCACTTGAGCACTATTAAGAGTTTTACTAGCATAGTACATCACATGAAAGGTCTTACCTGTGCGTTGGCCTAGGACTGCTCCTACCGCGAAATCACTTGCATCACACACGAGCTCAAAAGGTAGCGTCCAATCTGGTGGAACGACAATGGGTGTCGAGGCAAGCTTTTCCTTTAGGGTTTTGAATACTTGGGTGCAAGAATCATCAAAATTGAAGACTTTATCCTGTTCAAGCAAATTGCACAAGGGTTTAGTAATTTTAGAAAAATTATGAATGAACCTCTTGTAAAAACCTACATGTCCAAGAAAGCTTCAGATTCCTTTAACCGAACTTGGTGGGGGTAATCTCTCGATCACGTCCACCTTGGCTTTGTCTACTTCAATTCCCTTGGATGAAATCTTGTGGCCGAGCACTATTCCTTCATCTACCATAAAATGACACTTCTCCCAATTAAGGACTAAATCGGTTTCTTCACATCTTGCCAACAACTTCTCTAAATTGCCGAGGCAACTGTCGAAGTCATTACCAAAAACAGAAAAATTGTCCATGAAGATCTCAAGGAAGTCTTCGACCATGTCTGAAAAGAGTGCCATCATGCATCTTTGGAAGGTTGTCGGGGTATTACACAATTCGAACGATATCCTTCAGAAAGCATAAGTATCGTATGGGCATGTGAAGGTTGTCTTTTCTTGATCTTCTGGTGCTATGGCAATTTGATTGTAACCTGAAAAACCATCAAGAAAATAATAAAAGGGTTTACCTGCAAGACGGTCGAGCATTTGATCAATAAAGGGTAATGGGAAGTGATCTTTCCTAGTGGCTTTGTTTAGCTTTCAATAATCCATACAAACCCTCCAACCGGTCACAGTCCTGGTTGGAATGAGTTCATTGTTTTCATTACTTACCATCGTTATACCTCCTTTTTTCGGTACACATTGTACCAGACTTACCCATATACTATCCGAGATATGGTATATGATGCCGGCGTCAAGCCACTTGATGATTTCTTCCATTACAACCCCTTTCATGGCATGATTCAGTCTTCTCTGGGCCTCAATCGAAGGTTTGTGATCATCTTCCAACAAAATCTTGTGCATGCACACTGCCGAGCTAATTCCCTTCAAGTCGGTAATTGTCCACCCTATTGCCTTCTTGTGTAACATTGACATTTTGATCAGCTTCTTTTCCTGCTCAGGTTGTAACTTAGAGGAAATAATTACAGGCAATGTATTGTCGGCTCCCGAGTAAGCATATTTTAGTTGCCCTAGCAACTGTTTCAACTCAAGAATCGGTGGTTGTTCAATGGAGGGCTTTTCGAGTTTACCTTCCTTACCTGAGTAATCCAGTGGTTCAAAGTATGTACCTGGTCAATTGACTAACCAATTTGCCTCTTTTTGTTATTTCTCATCGATCGGTTCTTCATAATCCTCAAGTTCCTCTTGATCGGCAATGTAGTTGCCGAGGCAACTAAATTCCTCATCGAAGTCAAACTCTGCCTTGGCATGAAGAAGTTGGCATTCTTCCGGATCATCAGCATGCCTTAGTGTTTCGAACACATTTAGTTTAACTTGCTGTTCATTCACCCTCATTGTGAGTTCTCCCTTTTCAATATTGATCAAGGTTCTCCCTGTTGCTAGGAAGGGTCTCCCGAGAATGATAGGTGCATGTTAATCTTCTTCACAATCCAAAACAATAAAGTCAGCGGGAAAAATAAATTTATCAACTTTTACCAGTATGTCTTCGATTTTTCCCTCTAGATGCACATAGGATCTGTCGGCTAGTTGTAGCATAACTGTTGTAGGTCTTGCCTTCCCGATTCCTAGTTTCTAGAAAACTGATTTAGGCATCAAGTTTATGCTTGCTCCAAGGTCACATAATGCTTTCCCGACATAGTGGTTTCTGATGGAACAAGGTATTGTGAAACTTCCGAGATCCTTCAACTTGGGTGGCATGTGATTGTGCAACATGGCCATGCATCCCTCTGTTGCGGCAACTGTTTCAAACTCTCCCAGCCTTGTTCTCTTGGACACAATGTCTTTTAGAAACTTGGTATAGTTCGGCATTTGTTCAATCGCCTCAACCAACGGCAAGTTGATGTGGACTTGTTTTAGGATATCAAGAAACTTCTTGAATTGATATTCTTGCTTTTGTCGCTTCAACCTCTGTGGGAATGGTGGTGGAAGTCGAATATCTTTGATCCTTTCATTGGTCTGGAACCTGATTGATGGCATTGCCGAGGCAACTAGAGTTGCTGAGGCATTGTCAACTGGGGTTGCCGTGGCGTGCCTATCGTTGGTTGCTGCGGCATCCTTATCGCCGGTTGCCGAGGCACGCTTATCGCTGGTTGCCGCTGAGTTCATCTTGTTCTTTTTGTGGAGTTTTGTTTTATGAGCGAGCTTGAGCCTCTTTAAGTTGTTGGCCACTTCTAGTGGTGATCGCCTTACATTGCTCATGGCCAGTTCCTCTTGCGACTTCAATATCACTAGGTAAGCCTCCTTGCAGTCTAGTATTCAGGTTTTGAGCAAATTGTCTGACTTGATTTTCCAATGATTTGATTGCCACCTCTTGGTTTTGCAATCTCATATCGGTCCTGTTAATAAAAGCATTAGTTCTTTTTATGAAGTTACTATTCTTAGCCATATAAGATTCAGTTTTCAACATAAAAGCATTGAGAGAATTTTCCAAAGAACTAGATGTTGTCGGTTGTTGCTGCGGTAACTGTTTCCGTGGCATATTCTGCTGGAATCCCGATGCTTGTGCATTCTGATTGTTCTAGTTTAGAGCATTGTTGGGATTACTCCATTAAAAATTCGGGTGCTTCTTCCAAGCTAGATTGTATGTATTGGACATCACATTGTTGTTCCGGTTGTAATTCCCCACATAAAAGCTGGATTCCGGATTCTGCATACATTCAGAAGAATCATGGTTACCACCACATAACTCACAAAAGGAATCCATTACCTTGACCTCCTGTGTGTTGTTTGGTTTCTGCTGTTCTGGACCATCTTAGTTAGAGTGGCCAATTGTGCCGAAATTGAGTATGATGATCTCAGTTCATGTATTGTGGCTTGGCGTCTAACTCCTCCTCTTCTAGCAGATGGGAATTGATAATTATTCTTGGCAAGCCTGTTTAGAATTTGCATTGCTTCCTCCGGTGACTTATCTAGGAGTATGCCGTTTGCCGAGGCATCTAGCATCATCCTTGTTGGTGTATTCACAGCATTGTAAAACATTGTTACTTGTGCCCAAACTGGTAATCCGTGTAGGGGGCATTTGTGTAGAAGTTCTCTATATCACTCCCAAGCCTCATACATTGTTTCATCATCTGCCCGCCGAAAAGAAGTAATTTTGTTACGGAGCTTATCAATCAAATTTGTAGGATTAAATCGAGCAAGGAAATCACGACAAAGATCGGTTCAAGATCCTATTGATCCGGCAGGAATACTATACAACCATGCTTTTGCCTTATCCCTCAGTGAATAGGGTAATAATATTAGTCGTAAAACATCGGGGGTGACTCCTTGTATTTTGAATGAATTGCAAATCTCGAGGAAAGATTTAAGATGTTGTCGTGCATCTTCAGTTGCTGAGCCGCCAAATTGACCAATTGTGTTGATCATATTAAACATCACCGGTTTCAACTCAAAGTGGTCGTCTTCAATTTCAGGTGTGACAACTCCTGGATTAAGTCCTTCAAGATCTTCTTCAAGATAGTCTTGAATAGTTCTGTTTCGTGCAAGAATCACTCCTCCTCCTCCTGGAACATCTTGATTCATATTACCGTCTTGATTAGCCATTGCTACTCGTAACCTTCGTCTGAGTCTTTGCAAGGTTCGTTTGATTTCTGGATCAAAGGGATATTCTGGTGTAATCGGTCTCGCCCTGGTCATATACCAATGCAAAACCAAAGTCTGATAACCCTTTGAATCTTAAACAAGAAAAATAAAAAGTGCAAGAAAATAAAAATAAAGTTGCTATTGCCAATCCCCCGACAACGGCGCCAAAAACTTGTTGAGCGTAATAAGTGCTCCGCAATTGTGCAAGTGTACACGTCGCAAGTTATAGTATAAAAGATATCGTCTCCACAGGGATTGGTGCCACTTCAAGAATCTACTCTCTTGCACTGTAAAAAGTAAAAGAACACAAGTAGAAGATTGTAGGAGTTTAACTAACAACTAAACTAGAAAGCAAATAAGTAAAAGAAGATGTAATCAAATGAGAGAGAATAGGCCAGGTTATCATGAGTTGAGGTGATAGCCGATTGGATCGTCTTGGTAAAAGAGTGCAAGGGCAATTCAGTTGCCGTGGCAACTTGCGCAGCGGGGTTGCCTTGGCAACTAATCCACGGTTGTTTGGGCAACTAGCTGGGCAACTACTTGGGCGGCTGGGCAGCAACTTCAAGGTTCGGCGGAGCGTTCTTCAATGGTTTCTTCTTATCCCTAAGTCGAAACTCTAGTTATTTGTGCATGCCTTGATAATACATCCCTGCGTGAATCAAGGGTGAACAACAACCAATCTTGCGCTCCTCTTAGCCGTTGAAATCCTTAACTTATTCCTAAGCCGGATTAATCTTTACCATCAATAGATTGAATAAAGACCATACTCATTTGTTTCTTGAATCTAACTCTCCCGATATTAGATAAATAGATAAAGTTACGAGATCCTCTCTCAATTCATTCGCAAACAAGAATAAAAACCAAGAATGAGCAAACCTTGAATTGAAAGTGCAAACTCTTATTACCTAAACAAAATCCAATTGTTTCTCACAACCACAAAACACAATAACCTTATCCAAATAGATTTAGTTCATGGCTAGGTTCCAACGAAACATAAGACAAATAATTCCTAGCATAAACCTAATTGAACAAGAAAGAAAAGATGAAGAATGGTTGAAGCCTTGTCGAAATCTCTCCAAAGCTCTTGTCGAAATCTCTCTTGCTCTCTTTGTCAAAATTTCTCTCCTCTCTCCCTCTCTCCCTAGAGTTGACGGCTTGGTCCTCAATTTATAGGGCTAGGTCAAAGTCTTTTTTTTGAGGAGGAAGTTAATTTGGAATTAAATATCTTTAAAGAATATAATTCTTTATTATATTTAAATTCCTTCTAGAACTTCTCCTATCTTCTTGGGATTTAATTTCTCTTTAACCTCTTCAAGGAAATCAAACTCCTTTGGGATTTAACTTTGCTCCATGTCATCTTGGGCTTATCTAGTCATCAATTTCGAATACCATATCATCTTATCCCTTGTCGAAAATTGCCCTGGCAACTAGCTCGACATCTCCTTCATGCATTGCCCTGGCAACTAGCTCGGCATCTCCTTCATGCATTGCCCTGGCAACTGGTTCCAGCCTTGCTTTGGCAAGTGATTCTGCACACACACACGAAACACACCAAAGCAATATCTTTTTCCACAAAATTAAGCAAAATATGAAATCAAGCTTGTCCACCAAGGAAACAATGCAAACATGCATGAATGGCTAATTATGCAACTAATATGAGCCTAAGTCTAGCAATAATATGAATAAAAAGGGTAATAGAAATAGTACTTTTGAACACTTAACACTTCTCCCCAACCTCAGTCCAACACACGAGCGTACAACACCTCCTTCCATACAACACCTCAAACAGTGCCATCTGTATACTAGCCTGGTAAATGTTATTATAGGCAAACTCCACCAATGGCAGTTGCTTCTCCCATGTTCCATAGAACTCAATAATACAGCATCTCAACATATCCTCGAGGACCTAAATCACGCGCTCCGACTGACCATCCGACTGAGGATGATACGAAGTGCTGAAATTTAGTCTTGTTCCAGAGCACGGTACAAGCACAACCAAAACCTTGTCATGAAATGCGTATCTCTATCCAAAATGATGGATTTAGGCACCCCATGCAAACGCACAATCTCAGAGATGTAGAGCTCAGCCAACCGATCCAAAGTATACGTCGTATGCACAGGCACAAAATGTGCACACTTCGTACATCGATCGATAATCACCCAAATGGAATCCTTCTTGGTCGGCGTCAAAGGCAACCCAGACACAAAATCCATGGTGATCCTTTTCCACTTCCATTCCAGTATCCTCAACAGTTGCAACGACCCGGAAGGAAAACTAATGCTCAGCCTTAACCCGTTGACATACCATGCAACGGGAAACAAAATCAGCCACATCTTTCTTCAGCCCAACCCAATAGTACTCCTCATTCAACCCACAATACATTTTAGTACTACCATGATGTATATTAAAATGACTAGCATGCACTTCGGTCAGAATGGTATGCCTCAACTCATCATCTTCAGACACCACAATTCGACCTTTAAAACACAACACCCCATCGTCATTGAAATGAAAATCTGTAGGATTCACATCCATGATATCCTTCACACGCGGCACCAAACTCTCATCATGCGGTTGCCTCTCCTTGATCGACTGCAACAATAACGGTTTCACTTGCAACTCAACCAACAATCCACCGTCACTCGTCAGACTCAGACTAGCAAACATAGCTCTCAACTCCACAGCTGCTTTTCTACTCAAGGCATCTGCCACAATATTGGCTTTTCCCAGATGATATTCAATGGTCAGCTCATAATCTTTAAGCAACTCAAGCCACCTTTGTTGCCTAAGATCCAGCTCCTTCTGGGACATCAAATATTTCAAGCTCTTATGGTCCGTGTAAACCACACACTTCTCACCCAGATTTTTAAGGCAAACACAACTACAGCAAGCTCAAGGTCATGAGTAGGGTAATTATAATTATGCTCATGCACCTTCAATTGCCTAGATTCATACGCAACTACCTTACCCTCCTGCATTAGCACGCAACCAAGCCTAACATAAGATGCATCACTATAAACAATGAACTCCTTCCCCGATTCAAGCTGAGCCAAGACTGGAGCACGCATCAAAGCTTCCTTCAACTTCTCAAATGCTCTATGCCTATCCTCTGTCCACTCAAAACGAACATTCTTCTGCAACAACTTGGTCAAAGGAGCAGCCAAATTGGAAAACCCTTCCACAAACCTACGATAATAACCAGCCAAACCAAGAAAACTCTAGATTTCTATCACCAACTTAGGCACCTTCCAAGTCATCACTGCCTCAACTTTATGCGGATCAACACGGATTCCCTCGGCTGACACAACGTACCCAAGGAAAACAACCTTCCTAAGCCAAAACTCACACTTGCTTAATTTGGCATACAACTGATTAGCCAACAACGTTCGAAGCACAATCTGTAAATGTTTATCATGATCTTCCTCAGTATGAGAGTACACTAGGATATCATCAATAAAAACCACCACAAACTGATCCAAAAACTCATGGAACACCCGGTTCATCATGTCCATGAAAGCAGTCGATGCATTGGTCAAACCAAACGGTATCACAAGAAACTCATAATGCCCGTACCTCGTACGAAAAGATGCCTTGGGTACATCCACATCCTTCACTTTCAACTGGTAGTAACCAGACCTCAAATCTATTTTAGAAAACAACGATGCACCTCAGAACTGATCAAATAGATCATCTATCGGCGGTAACAGATACTTGTTCTTTATCGTCAACTTGTTCAATTGTTGATAATCTATACACATCCGCAACGTACCATCCTTCTTCTTTACAAACAACACCGGTACACCCCACGGTGAAATACTTGGTCTAATGAACCCACGATCAAGCAACTCTTGCAATTGCGTCTTCAACTCCTTCAACTCTTTCGGGGCCATGATATACAGAGCAATAGACATCGGTGCCGTATCCGCATAGGTTTCAATGCCAATCTCTACCTCACGGTCAGGTGGCAACCCCATCAATTCTTCTAGAAAAACACTCAGAAACTTGCATACCATGCGAATATCATGCACCCTCAACTCTTTTGAACCAGGATTCATCATATAGGCCAAGAAAGCCTGACATTTGGAACCCAACATCGGACTCGCTTCCAAAGCCGAAACAACATTAGACAAGAACTTGGTATTCTCACCAACAACCACCACCTCGAAATCATTTGACAACCTCAAAAAAATCCGTTTGGTCTCAAAATCCACCACGGCTCGATGCTCGGTCAACCAATCCATGCCCAAAATAACATCAAAGCCATGGAATGGCAACTCCATCAGATCCACCGCAAAAACATAGCCTTGAACCATCAAAGGTCACTTATGATACAACTTCCTAACTACAACTGTCTCCCCATGAGAACTAGTCACTCTAACACCCACATTTAGAATTTCAACAAGTATATCAAGCAATTGGGCATGCTCACACAAGATGTATGAATGGGTAGAACTAGAATCAACCAACGAATACAACGACAAGGACTGTAAAGAGAAAGTACTTGTAATCACATCAGTGTCATTGTGACCTTTGCGATGCGCGTACACCCTAGTCGGTCCCCCTCCCTCAGGCTGGATAGAAACAGTATGAGCCACAGTCCGCTGCCCACCACCTTAATGCTGAAACGGCCCCCGACCATGACCACAGCCTCACTGCAAAGCAACAACAGGTGCAGCACCCTACCCACCTCTGGCCAACAACGAACAATCACGCCTCTGTTGGTCGTCAGACCCACAACTCTAACAAGCATTGGCCACAATAGGCGCAGGTGCTTGACCCTCCATGGCCAGACGCGGGCAATCTCGCCTTAGATGATCTCAGGATCCACAAACCCAACAGGTGTTAAACGGAGCTCTAACCTGGGCACCCTGCCCCTGGACTCCACATCCCACAATACCTCTGCCATGCCTCAACTCTGGGCGAAACCTCCTATCACGGTGTCTCTTAGCCTGACCATCGCCAGAACCAGAATCAACAGCTCTCTTACCCGAGCTAAAGCCTCACGACCCAGAAGCTAAACCAAGATTCTGCTCTACATCCTTGGCTTGCGAAACCAACACATCAAAACTGGTGTGATCAACAGCAAGCATGTATGTCTTAACCTTCTGCACGAGCCCATAGTAGAAACGATCACATCGCTGGCGCTCGTTAGGGACCAACTCAGGTGCGTACTGACTTAGCCTCACAAACTGCACCTCATACTCTGCCACAGACATGCTGGCTTGTACCAAAGCTATGAACTCCCGCTTCCTATCGTCCTGATATCAGAATCCCAGATACTTCTTCCGGAAAGCACCATAGAAGAACTCTCAGGTTACATCATCAATCGCCACACCAAAAATTGTGGTAGTCCACCATGTATAGGTATCACCCTACAGTAGGGAAACAACATAGCCCAGCTTACGGGAATCAGTACACCCTATCTGGCCCAGTATCCTCTCAGCATTGGCCAACCAGACCTCACAAGCCTCAGGCGACAAACCTCGGAACTCAACTCTGTCCAACTGCGAAGACGCTCAAGCGACAAACCTTGCCTAACAACCGGTGGTTCCGGTATATGAACACCCGCAATTGCTGCCTGAAAAGCACCGGTCATGGCCTAAATCAGCAGTGCCATATCATATATCCCTGGCCCAGCTGGCGCAGGTGGTACTTGCTCCACTCCCTCAGGTGGAATAGGTGGGGGTGGTGGCAACCCTCTCCTCAAAATGATACCAAATCACAACTCTCTCCTCGGTCCCATCGTGTTAAAATATATCTAAGGCATGATAATCATTTCAAAACAAAACAGTCATGCCAGCTTCTAGCAATGATCCAAGACTTCTATTTCAAAAATCAAAACTTTATAGGCTATAATAATAAGGAAATGGGTTTCCCAAATTTCCCCCAACATGGCATAAAGCAATCACCGTACATATTACAATCACCATGCATATTACACATCAGATAACAACTCACAATCATATTACAACAATCAAACCAACTCCCAACTATCGAAAACCTAGCTCTAATACCACCAAATGTAATCCCCTCGACCCAGCCTAGTTGCAAGACTAAACCGAGTGAGCTATATTAGGTTTACCGAAGTAAACCGAGAAGATGAAACCTAAAATGATCCATTTTTTTCTTTTATCTTGTCTAGATGCATTATTACTTTCCTACATGTACATACTGTTCACAGGTGAGAACTCATCTCAATCGGGCATCGAATCGACATCCAATTGGACACATACACGAATTAGGGACTAACTTGCAAATTTAGCAAAATACTGGGACTTTTCCAAATTTTAAGCTACCAACCTTTAATTAAATACATTTCATGCTTAGATGTCAAAAATCAACTCAAAATGATCATCCATACTCATCTAATAGCATCCACAACATTTAGGGACCAAAACGCAAGGAAACAGAACATTGAAATAACCAAAAATAACTAATTTACTGACCACCGTATTGGTACGGTGAAGTCCATTTTGGTACGCCCTTGTTGATTTGAAAACTATCGAAACACCCTTTACAAATATACTATACCGTACCGAAACACCTCACAATGTACCGAAATGCAGGCCAGAATTGCCTTTG
This sequence comes from Hibiscus mutabilis, assembly GCA_019671005.1. Taxonomy (NCBI): domain Eukaryota; kingdom Viridiplantae; phylum Streptophyta; class Magnoliopsida; order Malvales; family Malvaceae; genus Hibiscus; species Hibiscus mutabilis. The sequence goes on from CM033736.1 coordinate 35,460,431, forward strand.
ACTGTACCGAAATGCTTGCCCGCGTACCGGTACGCTAAGCCTAAAATGGCTTACCCGTACTGAAACAGAGACACCTGTACCGGTACGCCTGGACCTGAAATGTCCATTTCTGCTAGCTAAATGATAAGTGTTCAAAAGTATTATTTTTATTACCCTTTTTACTCATATTTTTGTTAGACTTAGGCTCCTATTAGTTGCATAATTAGTCATTCATGCATTAATTCATGTTTCTTTCCTCCGTTGAGCTTGATTACATAACTTGGTGATTTTTGTGGAAAAAGATGCTGCTTTGGTGTATTTTTGTGTATGTGCAGAATCACTTGCCTAAACAAGGCTGGAACCAGTTGCCAGGGCAATGCATGAAGGAGATGCCGAGCTAGTTGCCAGGGCAATTTTTGACAAGGAATAAGATGATATGGTAGTTGAAATTGATGACTAGATAAGCCCAAGATGACGTGGAGCAAAGCTAAATCCCAAAGGAGTCTGATTTCCACGAAGAGGTTAAAGAGAAATTAAATCCCAAGAAGATAGGAGAAGTTCTAGAAGGAATTTAAATATAATAAAAATTATATTCTTCAAAGATATTTTAATTCCAACTTAACTTCCGCCTCAAAAAAGACTTTGACCTAGCCCTATAAATTAGAGACCATGCCGTCAACTCCAAGGGTGCAAGAAGGGAGAGATTTCGACAAGCAAGAGCAAGAGGGGAGAGATTTCGACAAGGGAGAAAGCTTAGAGGGAGAGTTCGATTGAGAGGTTTTCCAAAGAGGGCTGATCAATTTCTTATTCTTCTTCTTTGCTTCCATTAGATTCATGGTTTGGGGATTATTCTTTGTATATCTTTTGAACCCAGCCATGAACTAACTTGATTGGTTGGGGTTATTGTGTTTTGTTGTTGTGAAAAACAATTGGATTTTGTTTAGGTTTTTGAGTTGCAATTCTATTTTCAAAGTTTGTTCATTCTTGGTTCTCAATCTTGCTTGCGAGTGAATTGGGAGAGGATCTCGTAACTTCATCTATTTATGTAATATCGAGAGAGTTAGATTCAAGAAATGAATGAGCATGGTTTTTATTCAATCCATTGATGGTGAAGACTAATCCGGCTTAGGAATAAGTTTAGGATTTCAACGGCTAAGAGGAGCGCAAGATTGGTTGTTGTTCACCCTTGATTCACGCGGGGATGTATTATCAAGGCATGCACAAATAGCTAGAGTTTCGACTTAGGGATAAGAAGAAACCATTGAAGAACGCTTCGCCGAACTTTGGAAGTGAATGCTCAATTGCCCAGGCAATCTACCCATCCTTAACTGCCCAGGAAATCGCAGGAGAATTGCCCATACAATCTGATCAGATAACGAGGGGGAATTGCCCTGGCAACCGACCAGGCAACACGGCAGAATTGTCCTGGCAATCAACCAGGCAATTGCAACCAAATTGCCCTAGCAATCGACTAGGCAATCGTAATAGAATTGCCCTGGCAATCCGGCTGCTACTCAATCACCAAGACGATCCAATCGGCTATCACACCTCAACTCACGCTAACCTAGCCTATTCCCTCTTATTTGATTACATCTTTATTTTATTTACTTGCTCTTTTATTTTATTCGTTAGTTAGAACTCCTACAATTATCAATTGTGTTTTTACTTTTATAGTGCGATAACTAAGACAAAGTGGCCCAAACCAATCCCTATGGAGACGATACTCGATACATATCATATCACTTTATTACTTGCGACGTGTATACTTGCACAATTGCGTAGCACCTGTATACACACAACAAGTTTTTGGCGCCGTTGCCGGGGATTGGCAATTGGTGTTAGTGTTTTTGTTATTGCATTTTTGTTCTCTTAGTTTTACTAACTTTTCTTTTTGTTTGTTTTATCAAAAAAAATTTAGGTGCGCTACAAGTTAAGGGACATCAACATGTCGGAAAATAAAACCCGATCTATTCGAGAGTTGATGTTGGAAGATATGAATCAATCCAATCAAGAGTTTTTTGCACCCTTCGATGATTACGTATACCAACCGAGAAAAGCATATACCGTGGAAAACTCATGCACTTGTTGTGGAGAACATCATGTGTTTGAAAATTGCCCTCACATATTCGGTGCATATGACTACATGGAGAACCATAGATGGATGGTATGATCAAAAAGCTCAAATTTTTTTTACCATAACAATTTTGTTGCAGCAATAGACATGCCTCAGCAATGTAGTCCTTATCAGCAGCCTAGTGTCATGGCAACAGATATGCCATGACAATGTAGTCCTTTTCAAGAACATTCCAATTCCTTGGAGGAAACGTTGCTAGCTTCCTTGGCTAAACTTGACGGATCAATTGAAGAGATTCGGGAGCTATCAAAGAAAATGGATGCAAGGATAGCTCAGTGGGATGTAACCTTGGGGGATTCATAAAATCAATTGAGGAGATCAACATATGCCTTGGATAACATACACCAATAATCCATTCCTGGGGATACTGACATCCCAAGGCAAGAGGATAAGGAGCAATGCGAAGAGAGGTCCACGATGTGTGGAGAACAACTAGAACCTCCAAGTCAAGAGGATGCCAATGAGAGAGACTGCCCAACACATGATGAGCCTAAGCAACAAATTGCCTTGGCAATGATTGAGGAGCCTGAACAGAGCAATGCCGCGACAACACTCAGTGAAGCTGAGAACAACAATACTACAACAAATTCTGAAGAACCTGATGCCTAGAAGGTTACAACGTTGATGTTGAAGCAGGAATCTGTAGATTGCTCTCATCTACAGTTGCCACGGCAATTGCACGACCACATGTAAGATCAACGAGATGATAATACTTTGCCAATAGAATATGAGAAGGTAATGGTTGAACCTTTCGAATTCTTTAAAAACTCACATCGTCCATTGCAGGTAGGTCTTGAGGAACCGATGTTGGTAGATTTGAAGCCATCAAAATCTCTACTGATGGAGATGTTTGAGAGGCCAAAAGAAAATGGCGTTTGGACTCGTGAAGCTTTTCAGAAAATTATTTTTCCCTTGACTTACAGCAAATTTTGGTAACTGATTTCCACGGTAATTGGCTAGAGCAACAATTGCCACGACAACAAAGGCTACATCCAACCATGATGGAGCCCGACGAGAATGAGGTATATAAATGGTTGGGTGTTGATATAACTTTTTCTACTAATATATTCATGCCTTCAGGAATAGTAGCAAGGTGGAGAGTATACATGGACTACAAGCGAACAAAGAAGAAAGACACCTTCACCATGGTAACGCAAAAGGGAGTAGCTGCGATCACATTGGCCCAATTCTTTTTGGGCAATATTATCACTCGATGGAGGGTGCCGATGGACTATAAGGAGTATCAGAAACGACCATCCTCAAGTTTTCTCAGATATGCAGTAACATTAGAAGATGCATGAAAAATGCTCTTTCTAAGAATCTTTACTTTTTGTTTTTAATTTTTTTGGAACTTTATTTTATTTTTGTTTTTTTCTTTATTTATTTTTGGAATTTTAGGAGACATTTTATTTTATTTTTCTTCATTATCTTTAGTTTCTAGGTTTTCTTTGCTTTCTTTTCTTTTCCACAACAAGACTCACAACCACCATGCTAAGGAAATTCACTGCCGACTACTTGCCACGGCAACCACAACAGAGGATGCCCCGGCAACTACCTCAGCAGCTGCCACAGTAACATAAACTGGCGATGCCCAGGAAACAACAATAGCTTCGGCAACTACTGATGCCCAGGCAAGTGAACCTTCCTCGGGAAACATGGATCAAATCAAAGTAATGCTATTCAAGCGGTACCAGCCACAAGCATTCAACCGCTGACCGGAAAATGAATCAAGCAAACGGCACGAAGGAAACTTATCACTCAAGGTGACGACCTCTCCGAATGACTCATTTCATTTAGTTTCTTTTAAATTTTGTTTCACTTTTACATGCATTGAGGACAATGCTTCTCTCGAGTTTGGGGGGGTGTTGGTTTCTAGTTAGTTTCATGTTTAGTTGCATTCATCTTTAGCAATCACATATAGGTTGCATATGTTACTTGCCATGCCTTTAATTGGATTTAATTGCTTAAGCCTTGTTGAATATCCAATGATGAATTTTTGCCACTGTACTTAATTGAAAGAACCTTTAATTTTAGGATTGCATGAAAAGAACTTAGAATTTCACTATGACGCTGATTTTTTTACACGGTTGTGGCTTGTTGATTGAAAGAAACATAGTGAACTTAGGTTGCTTAAAATTTGGGTAAATTTTAAAATTGAAAATTAAAAGTTAATTTCTTGCTAGAGGTGCCCAAAACTGGCTCTAGTAGTAAATGCACTTCTTGCTAGAGGTGCCCGAAACTGGCTCTAGTAGTTAATGCACATTAAAGAATCGCTAGAGGTGCCCGAAATTGGCTCTAGTCGACTAAAATAAAATGAGAAATTGCTTACTTTGCTAGAGGTGCCCAAAATTGGCTCTAGTGAAAATAAAAATAAATGCCCCGGTAATTAAATTGATAAAGCCTATTGTTCACATATAATCTTGAAAATCAACTTGAACACAACTACGCACACACATTGTCACAAGCATTATAGTTCGATTCCGTGTAATTTTTGTGCTATTCGAAAAATTAAAAGGTGATCATACTTTGTGCCATGGTTCTGAGGTTTGAATTCAAGTTTGAAGCATTTCTTTGATGATTAAAGTCTTGGCAGGTAATTGTTAGTTTGCATTGCTTGAGGACAAGCAATAGTTCAAGTTTGGGGGTGTGATAAGTGTTCAAAAGTACTATTTTTATTACCCCTTTTACTCATATTATTGTTAGACTTAGGCTCATATTAGTTGCATAATTAGTCATTCATGCATTAATTCATGTTTCTTTCCATTGTTGAGCTTGATTACATAACTTGGTGATTTTTGTGGAAAAAGATGCTGCTTTGGTGTGTTTTTGTGTGTGTGCAGAATCACTTGCCTAAACAAGGCTGGAACCAGTTGCCAAGGCAATGCATGAAGGAGATGCCGAGCTAGTTGCCAAGGCAATTTTCGACAAGGAATAAGATGGTATGGTAGTCGAAATTGATGACTAGATAGGCCCAAGATGACGTGGAGCAAAGCTAAATCCCAAAGGAGTTTGATTTCCACGAAGAGGTTAAAGAGAAATTAAATCCCAAGAAGATAGGAGAAGTTCTAGAAGGAATTTAAATATAATAAAAAATTATATTCTTTAAAGATAATTTAATTCCAACTTAACTTCCGCCTCAAAAAAGACTTTGACCTAGCCCTATAAATTAGAGACCATGCCGTCAACTCCAAGGGGGGCAAGAAGGGAGAGATTTCGACAAGCAAGAACAAGAGGGGAGAGATTTCGACAAGGGAGAAAGCTTGGAGGGAGAGTTCGATTGAGAGGTTTTCCAAACATGGATGATCGATTTCTTCTTCTTCTTCTTTGCTTCCATTAGATTCATGGTTTGGGGATTATTCTTTGTATATCTTTTGAACCCAGCCATTAACTAACTTGATTGGTTGGGGTTATTGTGTTTTGTTGTTGTGAAAAACAATTGGATTTTGTTTAGGTTTTTGAGTTGCAATTCAATTTTCAAAGTTTGTTCATTCTTGGTTCTCAATCTTGTTTGCGAGTGAATTGGGAGAGGATCTCGTAACTTCATCTATTTATCTAATATCGGGAGAGTTAGATTCAAGAAACAAATGAGCATGGTCTTTATTCAATCAATTGATGGTGAAGACTAATCCGGCTTAGGAGTAAGTTTAGGATTTCAACGGCTAAGAGGAGCGCAAGATTGGTTGTTGTTCACCCTTGATTCATGCATGGATGTATTATCAAGGCATGCACAAATAGCTAGAGTTTCGACTTAGGGATAAGAAGAAACCATTGAAGAACGCTTCACCGAACTTTGGAAGTGAATGCTCAATTGCCCAGGCAATCGACCCATCCTTAATTGCCCAGGCAATCGAGGGGGCATTGCCCAGGCAATCTGATCAGACAACGAGGGGGAATTGCCCTGGCAACCGACCAGGCAACACGACAGAATTGCCCTGGCAATCAACCAGGCAATTACAACCAAATTGCCCTGGCAATCGACTAGGCAATCGTAACAGAATTGCCCTGGCAATCCGGCTGCTACTCAATCACCAAGACGATCTAATCGGCTATCACACCTCAACTCAGGATAACCTGGCCTATTCCCTCTTATTTGATTACATCTTTATTTTATTTACTTGCTCTTTTATTTTATTCATTAGTTAGAACTCCTACAATTATCAATTGTGTTTTTACTTTTACAGTGCGATAACTAAGACAAAGTGGCCCAAACCAATCCCTATGGAGACGATACTCGATACTTATCATATCACTTTATTACTTGCAATGTGTATACTTGCACAATTGCGTAGCACTTATTACGCGCAACACTAAACATGCTTTCGAACATACCAAAACACCCTAACATGCTTTTAACATACATCCAGCCTACTCAGGGTTCAAACCACATCCAAACATCATAGTTCCAGCATTGATTTATAACATCTTCCATCAAATGTAAATCTATAGGCACGCTTCCTATAAAACCAACCAAGTAAAAACATGAAACTCCAAACCATCACCAAAACCAAATCGCAAAGGCCATTTACAACTTTAGAGCAACCAAAAAAACTTGCTCAAACAAGGAGTTTTTCAAAACATCCCCCAAAACCAAAACAATTACCCCATTGCCTTTATTACTTATATTCTAATTCAAACATACTTTGGTGAACAAGTCTTGCTAGGATCCCTTGTTCCTTGCTGCCTCCAAAGTTCTCAATTCTCTGCATTGGTGGACAAAAAGAGCGTAAGTACACAAGGCTTAGTGAGGAGCGATCACAAACAAAACACCATCAATGCATTTAAAATCATTTCTCAACATTACGTTGAAACTTATTTCAAACAACCTTTAAAACATTATCATGCCTTTAAAACCATGCACTTAACATCTTTAACCCTCAGTATATTAATCCATATGCAAAATGTATCATTGACCAACAACAAGTCCCATTGCTCAACCTCAATTCAAGCCTTCCCATCCATAACAACCATATGCAAAGCTTAAAGAGTAAACATGTATGAATCATATTGTACAACAAAACTACCCAATGATACATCAACAATTATATTGGCTCCCAAGTGATCATTAAACAAGTCCGTTAGCAAAAGAATTCATCGGATACACGGATTCAACAAGTGTTCAACAACACTTCAAGCCATCTCAATCGGAATAGCTATCCAATAACAATTGCGGTACATTACCAACCGGGTACACCTTTCAACCCACTGGGACACCAACCCCAATCATCGGTTAGATGCTTAATCCACGAATGGGAGTCCATGGTACTGTTTAACCCCTCTACCGTTAAGGTACTCGGATAGAGTTTTCAGTACACGAATCTAAACCCCTCAGCATCCAAGGCGACTTATTATAGTGCACTCAATCCTATGGTTGACCAACTATATTCAATAACAATTTTAAAACCACATCACTTGCCAATATAATTAACCAATTAACATTTACCTTATTGTTTTTAACAAGCATTAACCAAACCATTTTTCCAACTAACAACCATGCTTTAAACCACAAGTATAAACCATATACTTACAAGGATCACTTACCATGTACATCATTCAGAATTTTATGCTCAATTACAGTATATCAAATACTTTAAAACATGCTTAAACAGTAGGTAACATGTAAATCAAAACAAGTGCATAAAATCATTTAACACTAGCACGACCTAGAGAGAATATCCACTTTTACTTACTTCTGAGTTTAAACCAGCGTATCAAGCTAAGTCAAGCGTCCGATATGCGAAGCCTTGATTTGCTGGTCAAAATCAAGCATTCGAAGCCTCCAACGCTACACCGTTTGCTTCCAAAACAACCTCTCCTATTTAAACCACACAACAACAGAGGATTAATGCATCTCAATGCATTCAAAACACTATAACAAAAAATCCTAACGAACTTCCACAATCCTTCCAAAATTACCCAACCTCAACACCGAAATCATCACCTAGTCATTTCCAAACACAACTCAGCCACAAACTAACAACCTAACACCTCCATAATCATCAATTAACACTAAAAAATAGGATTAACACATCCAAACACTTCCAGCAATTACACAGCTACCACAACTCCACAAAAACACCAAATTTACAACCTAGTCAATTAGAGATTCAAGAGTTTCGGGATTCCTTTATTAACAACGACTTAAAAACATTATAAAACATCCATTATATGGTTAAAATCAATCATCATCTCTAGAAAACAGATCCAATCCGGATATTTCACTATTTCATCAATTACTCCCAATTAAATCCATTAAATCAATATAAAAACACAAAATCAGATAATAAACCATAAATCAAGGATCAAATACTTGGGAATATCAATAAAGAACCATGCGATAGAGGAGATCGTGAACTTTACCCCTATTGTGTGATTTCTCACTCAATTGACTTGTTTAAAGTTAGAAAACACAAGATTTCAATAAGATCTTGGTAAAACAATGATAAAGAAACAATTAAAAATCAAGAAATCAATAATATAGGTCTCTCACCTTAGGAATTTGTTGAAAGAAAAAGTGTTTGGCAGAAAAGAAGTGGAGAGAAAAGTTACCTGAAATTGGTTTAAAAGAAATAACTAACTTTAATATCCAAAATCCTTTTTAATTAGCTTTTAAAACACATGTTAAAATGATTTAATTGAAGGCAGAAATCATCAGAAAAATATTGGTAAAATAGCTCCTTAAGGATTCTAAGAATTTGACCATTTTCATTTTAGTCACCATTAAAAATAGTTTTCAAAATTTACATTTTGGTCACTAGCCAAAATGTCATACTTCCAAATCTCATTTTCCAAAATTGATTCCACCAAAAATAAATATATATTAAAAAGTTATTTTTAACTATTTTCCATATTTTTATCTTACCGAAAAATATACAGTCCTGAATCCGAGTTAATCTCTAACCCAGTCCACCAGAACGTCTAATAATCCTCAAAACTGATAGTCCCAAAATCGAGGTGTTACACCTAAATCGGGCTCTTGCATTTGTTCAAGATGGTGCTAGGTCGGCCGACTTTGCTTTATCCGATATTTGCTGACATGGGGCATCCCGAGGGTTGGTTTCAATATTTTAAATATATGCATGTAAATGCAAGGTGCATGTCCTGGATGTAAAGTTACTGATTCAAAAATGGTTTATGTGGCTTAATCTCTTAATTCACGGGATTTATTTGTAACTTTGGATATTGCATTGATATCTAGGGTGCTAGATTTTCTCTTGATGACAATTCTTCTTCAAATTGGGAACCAATCGTGAATCAATACTTCATGCTGGTGAAATGCAAAAAATAATGGTGTCCAAAAAGGTTGTCTAAATTCTGGGTAGATCCAACATTATCCCATCATCAGTTTATCTTAGAGACTCCACCGTTGAATTTTAAAGTGCCATTTTCAATCAGATTCTGCACCTTGTTTCTCAGAGCTCCACAATTCTCGGTAGTGTGGCATGTGCTTTCTGGATGATAATAGCATACAGGCTTAGCATCATAACCTTATGGATAAGGAGGCTGCTTTGGTTTAGACCGAACCGAGGCTAACAAGTTCTTCTCAACAAGCATCGAAAGTAACTCTGAATTTAATAGACAACTTTCTGAAACGTCGTAGGTCGACGAGAGAACGAATGGTTTGTTTGGTGCGAGGACCAAGGTAGATTGGATGGATAAGACTCCCACCATATGAACTTCTGATCCACTTTTTCCTTTGATGATCACACTGCTAGAATCTATAATCTTTCATTATCCGATGGGCTTCTTCTACATGTTCACATGATATCACAAGGTCTTCAAAGTTCTTGGTTGCATTTCCTAGCATATGCTTCAGGAATAGACTTCTAGGGTTTCGACAAAAGTAGGTGTTATTTCCCTTTGAAGTGGTGGTGGTTGTACCTACGCTACGACATCCCTCCACATTTGCACATACTGCCTAAAGCTCTCGTTGGGCCTCTTTACAATGTTAAATGGTCGGGTTCGACCTCTATTATATGTTTGTACTGCTCTATGAAGGCTTTAGCCAGATCTTTCTAGGACTGTATATTATCTCAGCTAAGCTGACCGTATCACCTGGCAGCAGACCCTTTTAAACTGTCTTAAAAACATTGAATTAAAAGCTTGTCATTATCAACATGCTCCGTCATTTTTCGGCAGAACATGGCGAGGTGAGCGGACGGAGAGCTTGTTTCATAGAACTTCTTAAAGTCTGGCCATTTCGAACTTTCAAGGTAACACCAGATTAGGGACCAAGCTTAATTCACTTGCGTCCATTTCATGGACTGCATTTGCCCCTTCTACAGCTTTAAATTTTTCCTCAAGTTGTTGGCATCAATCTTCTAGTTGCTTGGGTAGTTCAACCTTCGGCTTACCTGCTTCGTTTAGATCTGGGACAAAGCGCTCTTTAGTTCCTCTGTGAAACGAAGATCCAGCCTGGAGACCTTGTTGCATTATAACTGAAGCCGACGCTTGTAGAGGTGTCTTGTCGCAAGGATTCTCTGATTCTTGTAGAGCACTAAGGTCAATGGCCAATCATTTTCCCCTTTCAGGATCTTTGCCTGCGAATATCGTAGATATCTTGGTCAGTAGATCCTCCAGTGACTATGAGATGTGGTCGCGAGTTGCTTGTTGCACCTTTTCCAAGTTTTGCTCCATGTCATTCTTTATATCTTCGCATGCTTTTTCAACCTTTGCCAATCTCTCTTCCATGCTTTTAGCTTTGCTTCTAGTGAAGTAAGGGTGTTGAATCTATGGTTTTGTATGTCCCAAAATTACTGCAATGATAATTCTTTAAGAAATTAAAATCGTAGCAAAAATGATATGATATGATGCAGCATGATGCGAATACAAATGAGAAAATATGTATGCATGCAAAACACATATTGTATTAGTACCGCAACATATTTTACACAAAAGATGTTGATTTCAGTACAACTTTCAAAAGGAAACTTGTATTAGAACAAGTTTCTTTACATAAGGTGGACATATTTCACATATACTGCTTGGCCTTAACACCCAGAGTCTTGATCTTCTTGCCTCGATTAGATTCTGACTCAGTTTGCAAGCTTAAAACATCAGCCTGAATGGCTAGGGTCTGCAAGTGTTCTGCTACTTCTCGTACTTTGACAGGAGCTTCTGTCATAACACGGTCTCTATCTCGAATTTGATCCTGAGATTGTTACAGTTGTGCCTTCCAACGGGGATCATTCACTTTTAAACTTCTTCAAATTGTCAATTTTCCCCTAGAAAGTCTGCAACACTACTTCTAATTCCTCGACTTGTTTTTGCAGAGTCTCGTTCTTCTCCTTTACTTGCTTCTAATTCAGCCTGTATTACCTGGATACTAGTAGCGAAGTATATCTAGTTCAACCCTTGTATTGCCGGGATAAACTGCCTCAACCTGTATTACTTGGATACTACTGTTAATTTTACCCTTGTATGGAAATTTGCAGGTAGCCAGCCTTCTTATTGCCGGGATAAACTGCCTCAACTTGTATTACCTGGATACTAGTAGTGAAGTATATCTAGTTCAACCCCAGACTCCAAGTAGAGGGACCTAGTCATAGTCTTCGTATTTGTATATAATATTCTCGTGGAAGAACCAACGTGCTTTCCAGACGATGTCTTTCTCTTAGAGGTTTCAGAAAATGGCCATCCATTTATCATGAGAGATGTTCTCCTACCTTGGTGTGAACGCGAAAACAAATCACGTTAGTCTCGATAAAAATAATATCAAAATAAATAAAAAATGAAAAATAAATATAGAACATGCTTTCCTACAACATGTTTTTTTAGAAAAAAGAAAATTACATCCTACCCCATCATGTTATCTACCCTTGCATGCTTGTTTTTCTAATAAATAAAATATAGACATGGTATCTACTTATTGCGAAATAAATATACAAATAAATAAATACTGAAATAAAAAGGCGTAATTGAAAAAAAATTAAACCCCATCCCTCTTTGCTATGCACCTATAGGGTGATTCTCTAAACTGGCTAGTTTCATTATGGATCTAGACAAGGTGAGCTGCTATGGCTTACTATATATTGTTCGGTTCTAACAAAGGTACCTGAATTGTACTTACCATCCTACTAAGGCTGGTAAGCTCAATTAAGGGGATATATCTCCCTAGGTCTGCACGGAGACGATAATCTCACGAAGACAAAGGAACATATATCCCGGAAGCGATCCACTATCCTGCACGGAGGTGGTACCTCACGAAGGTGTAGCTTCTCACTCCTACTTAAAAAGGGACAGAGCTCGGGTGCAGAGCTCATGATATGCAAAAAAATCAGGGGAAAATTTTAAAAAATCTTTTTTTGCAAAAATTTAACAGGAAAATGGATCACAAAATAAATTAAACCAAATTTATAGTTTTCACTCGTTAAGACAAAAAGTAATCGACTAGTGGCTCGACTCTAAAAAAAAGGTGGTCCCTAAGCGAGTCGATTCGTGGTGTAATAACGGTGCCCCCCCCTGTGGTGAATTATTTGAAATTTTGATCCCTTAAAATATTTAAAAGCGTTTTACAAAAATATTTGGTTTGAAATGGAGTCGCCACCAATCTTTTTAATGTAGGTGAGATTGGATCACCTGAAAACCCGGTTATTTGAATAAAACTTGATTTTGTCATTTATATATAAATATAAAATACATTATATATAGGAAAAAACTTTGATACACAAGTTTACACGTGCCTTTTAGTTTTAGGGGTTAGGGTTTTAGTTTAAGGTTTAAAGTTTAGGGGTTTAGGTTGTGGGGTTTAGAATATAAGGTTAGTGTTTAGATTATGGGTTAAGGGTTTAAGGTTTAGGGTTTGGTTTTTTAGGGTTAAGAATTTAGGATTTTGGTTTTATAGTGTAAATATGTAGGCTTGTGTAAAATTAGTTTTACACAGCCTGTGTATCAAAATTTTACCCTTAAATATTCTAAGAAAATAAAATATATATACATATATAATAATAATAATAACATGTAAATACTATCAAAATAATATAGAAATAATAATAACTATAATTGTAATAATAATAATAATAATATATAAATAGAAAATAAGGACCAAATTGAAAAGAAAACGAAACATTTAGGGGGTTCGAAGGTAATTAAATCATGCGGCAACCCCAAAATGAAAATATTTTAGTGCGGAGAGACTGTCCGTGTAATTTACCCATAAAAATCTAATTGAATTAATTTTAGGGACTGAATTGTAATGAATTTAAAACTTACAGGGACTGGTTTTGTAAATTTCCCATGCAAAAGGGCTAAAAACATAATTTCCCCTTTTTAAAATTGCACGGGTCATCTGTCGGGTCGGCTATGCGGGTCAAGCTCGAAACGACATCGTTTTGGCCCTGATATCCGACGCCCAAAACGACGTCGTTTTGGATGATCTTTAAATATCATTTGAGGCCAAAAAATTCATTTGGTGCAATTCATTTTAAAAACAAATCAGAGAGCTCTCTGATATGCTCTCTCCTCACGGCTGGGGTTGGTCGCCGGCCTCCCTATGTCCGTCGCGGATCGCCAGTCACTGGCGATGGTAGTTGCCGCCTTCAGCGGCTGGAAAGGCGAAAGGTCGTGCCTTTTCAGCACTTTTCACCCTGCCGAGTTTGAATCTGAGACCAGATTTCTTCAAATCCTCACCCAAAAGCCTAGATCTACAAAGACAAAGCAAGGTATTTTCTTTTTCGATGTGATTTCTGATTTTATTTTGTATTTTTGTTTTGCGTTTGACCTTACTTTTTATTTTTTTATATTCGAACTCGCTTCTCATTACAAAATCAACATTTTTTCTAGATTTCGAAATCTCCCTTTTGTTTTTAGTATTTTTTTCAAATCGAAACTCCTCCCGTTTACATTGATTTCAAAGGGTTTGAATAACCTGAAATTTATAATAAAATATAACATGCAAATCTAAAATTTTCCTTTTAATTTGTGCAGGTTTAAGATGCGGCTTTAGGCGGTGGCCAGTGCGGCTTGGCGGTGGAGATCCATTGGTGTAATGCGTGGCAGCCACGGGGCAAGGGAAGAGCCGCTCGTACTGGCCACACACGGGGAGTTGGATGGTCATGGCCGGCGGCAGAGGATAAGAAGTGTAGTTAGGGTTTTTTTGTTTTCTTAAGGTTTAGGGGTAAATTGGGTATAGTTTGTTTTGGGTTGCCAGGTTTAATTAGATGGGTATTTGGGTTGGTAGTTTAATTGTGGTATGGGCCTGGTTCAGTAATTTGATTTGGGCTTGAGCCCGGTTAAAATAGGTTATTACAATATGATATACAAATAATATATACTAATATTTAAATTATATAATATAAGATGTATAAATATGTTACGATATTAAGAAAATGGGATAATGTAAGAAACACAAAATAAGGGGGCAAAATTGAAACTTAAAACTGCCTAAAATCAAAAGGAAAACAAAAGGAGGAGGATTGAAATAGGTATTAACCCATGATTGAAATGTAAACGGGAAAAAAATAGGAAGACCTGAGCGGCAATTTACCCATCGACCAAATTACGTAGATCCTTCCTCGAATCTGGGTCATTGTGCGGGTCTAGAGCGACCAAAACGACATCGTTTTGCAAATCATATATAAAAAAACGAGGTAAAATATGCTTGATAACCCTCATTTGTTTCATTCCCTTTTCAAAAAAAAAAACAAAAAGCTCTGAAATTTGAGGGGGGATGCTGAAACCCTAACTCCCATTCAACACTGTTCCTTGGCAGCACAACCTCACTGGCCGGCTTCCGACGCTCGAAGGCGTTCGTTCACGACGGCTAGGTAACTTTGAAAACCCTATTTTCTATTTAGAAATCTAAATATAAGGTTTGAAAATGAAAAACACGATTTTGGTTTTTCATATAAAAACTCTTCGATTTCGGTTTTGAAGGAAAAAGGGAGAAACCCTATTGCTATGCGAGAGTAAAAGAAGAAAGGATACCTCTGAAGAATGCTTTTTTTGTGTATTTTTTGATATTCCTAATCTCCCTCTTTTACACTGTGGTTACAAAAATGGATTTATAGTCGGATATCATATTACTTTAAAAATAAAGAAAAAAAACCTATTGGCCATTGCACTGATTATCTACCAATTTTGTTTTCATTTGTTTATACATGTGGTACGGCTATTGGAGGAGAAAACACCAAGGAGGCAACTAGTCCTTTATGACAACGACGCTGGTGTGGCACGAACGTAGAGCCGAGATGGCGTGGACGTGGAGCCAATATGGCAGTGACATGGCCGAAGGACACTAATGGTCTTGGGGCAATGGTGGAAGCTTCTGGAAAGGCAGTTGAAGAGTCACGCCTCTACTGCTAGGGTTTTTATAACCCTTGGCATCCCACCAACACTAGTTTAGGATGTGGGCTCATCGAGCTTTAGGGTTTAGTTGGGTCAAAGTATTGGGCTCAGTTTAATGGATGTAAAATGGGTAATGTTTTTGGGTTGAGGGAAATTTGGGTTGTATTTAGTGGATTGGGTTTGCGAAAGGGAAATTGGGTAAATTGTTTGTAATTTGGGTATTTGGATATTGGGTTTGGGTGTAACGGGTTTCAGAAGTGGGTCGGTTAATTTGGGTTGTAATAAAAGGAATAAACTATTTTTGGTTTTAATGGAATTTTTGGATTTTGAATTTAAATGATTTTTTTGGTTTTTTTTGTTTACTTGATTCGAATTGAAAAAGACCTAACGAAAATAGGTGATTACAGCTGCCCCTCTTTGTTCATTGTGTTGAAATGGCAAAAGAGCAAAGACCAAAAGATAACCTTTTTCATCCAGTCGAACTGGAGCACCCTTTCTGGCACAATTCTTCTTTCAAACTCTAACTAGTCCACCTCCCAAGTCTTGGAGAAATAAAAATCATCTGTTGACCCGCTATACCACTGTTGCGCGTAATAAGTGCTACGCAAATGTGCAAGTATACACGTCGCAAGTTATAGTATAAAAGATATCGTCTCCACAGGGATTGGTGCCACTTCAAGAATCTAGTCTCTTGCACTGTAAAAAGTAAAAACACAAGTAAAGGATTATCGAAGTTTAACTAATTACTAATCTAGAAAGCAATAAAATAAAATAAAAGATGAATTCAATTGAGAGAGATAGGCTAGGTTATCGTGAGTTGAGGTGTGATAGCCGATTGGATTGTCTTGGTAAAAGAGTGCATGGGCAACTTAGTTGCCGTGGCGACTTGCACAACGGGTTGCCTTGGCAACTAATTGATGGTTGCTTGGGCGACTAGTTGGGCAACTACTTGGGCGATCGGGCAGCAACTTCAAGGTTGGCGGAGCGTTCTTCAATGGTTTCTTCTTATCCCTAAGTCGAAACTCTAGCTACTTGTGCATGCCTTGATAATACATCCTGCGTGAATCAAGGGTGAACAACAACCAATCTTGCGCTCCTCTTAGCCGTTGAAATCCTTAACTTATTCCTAAGCCGGATTAATCTTCACCATCATTGGATTGCATAAAGATCATATTCATTCGTTTCTTGAATCTAACTCTCCCGATATTAGATAAATGGATGAAATCATGAGATCCTCTCCCAATTCACTGCATAAGCAATAATAGGAACCAAGAATGAATAAACCTTGAAATAGAAAAGTGCAAACTCTTATTACCTAAACAAAAACCAATAGTTTCTCACAACCACAAAACACAATAACCATAGCCAAGTAAATTTAGTTCATGGCTAGGTTCCAAAGAAACACAAGATAATTAATCCCTAGCATGAACCCAATCGAACAAAGATGAAGGAAGAGGCTTGTCGAAATCCTCCTTGCCCTTGATGCTTGTCGAAAATTCTCTCCTCTTGCCCTACTTGGACTTGCCGAAATTTCCCTCTTGCTCTCTCTTTGAATTGTCAAAAATCTCCTTGATATTTATAGGGCTAGGCCAAAGTCCTTCTTTGAGGAGGAGTTTGAGTTGGAATTAAATTATCTTTAAAGAATATAATTCTTTATTATAATTTTATTCCTATTAGAACTTCTCCTATCCACTTGGAATTTAATTCTTCTTTAATCTCTGCATGGCAATCAAATTCCTTTGGGCTTGGACCTTGCTCCATGTCATCTTGGGCTTGTAAAATCATGAATTTCGACATCCATATTGCTTTTGGTCTTTGTCGACAAATGCCATGGCAACTGGCTCAGCGTCTCCTTCATGCACTGCCACGGCAACTAGCTCGGCATATCCTTCATGCATTGCCACGCAACTAGCTCGGCATTGCTTTGGCAAGTGATCCTGCACATACACACAAAAACACACCAAAGCAGCATCTATTTCACAAAAATCACCAAGTTATGTAATCAAGCTCAACGATTGAAGGAAACATGGATTAATGCATGAATGGCTAACTATGCAACTAATATGAGCCTAAGTCTAACAATAATATGAGTAAAAAGGGTAAGAAAAATAGTACTTTTGAACACTTATCACACCCCAAACTCGAACTATTGCTTGTCCTCAAGCAATGCAAACTCATAATTACCTGCTAAGACTTCAAATTTTCACAAACTTAGCTTTGAACTTGATTTCAATTCTACGAACAGGGGCACAAAGTATGATTGGCTTTTATTTTTGTAAAACCGATGAATTACTCGGAATCAAACTATAATGCTTGTGAGTGTGTGCGGAGTTGTGTGCAAGTTGATTTTTCAGATTCTATGCAAACAATAGGTTTTCAAATTACTTCATTGGGTTCTTTTTAACATGTTTTAACTAGAGCCAATTTGGGCACCTCTAGTGTTTTATTTTTAGTTTTCTTAAGTTAATTTAATCGACTAGAGCGGTTTGGGCACCTCTAGTTAAAATTTTTTAACACATCCTAGAGCCAGTTTCGGGCACCTCTAGTGAATTTTTTTAGTACATGCTAGAGCCAATTTGGGCACCTCTAGCATTCATCCAATTTTTATTCTAATCCCCCAATTTGTTAATTATCAACCTAAGTTTACTAGAACTCCTTAAATCAATCAAACCACAACAGTGTTTCATCAAATTTAGCATCATAGTAAAATTCTAAGTTTTTCCATGGTTATCCTAGAATAAAAATTCTATCAATTAAGTGCATTGGTAAAGTCATCATTGAATATTCATCAAATCTAAGCAATTCTTGTTCCAATTAAAGGCATGGCAAGCAATTTATGTATCCTAAATGTAATGCTTAAGATTAATGTAACTAAACATGGTAATTACTAATAACAATCCCCCCCAAACTCGAGTGAGGCATTGTCCTCAATGCATGCATAAAAATAACGAAAAATAAATATAAAAATAAAATGCATACGAGGACTTACTCCGAGAGTTCGTCATCGTAGATGATTAGTTTCCTTCTAGTTGGCGTCTTGACTTTCTTGCTTGAACGTGATGGTTGTTTTCTTGTTGCCGGGACGTCTTGAGCTTTGGTTGCCGTGGCATCTTCATGGTTAGTTGCCGTGGCATCAGCTTGTGCAGGCACGATGTAGGTTGCCGCGGCATCTTCTTCATTGGTTGCCGTGGCAAGGATCTTGGCAGTAAATTTCCTTAGCATAGTAGTTGTGAGTCTTGTTGTGAAAAAGAAAATAAAGAAAACCTGAAAACTAAAGATAATGAAGAAAAATAAAATATCTCCTAAAAATAAAAATGAAAATAAAAAGAAAAAGAAAAAAGAAATCTTGAAAAGGAGAGCATGCTCATGCATCTCCTAAGTTGACCACTTCCTTGTTACGTTCCACATGGGCACCATTGTAGTGCTTCAATCTTTGTCCATTAACTTTGAATTCATGATTGTCAGAGATGGACTTGATTATTACGGCACCATGAGAGAATGGTTTGACGACTTTGAATGGTCCCGACCATCTTGATTTCAGCTTTCCGGGAAAAGTTTTAGCCGAGAATTGAATAGGAGAACTAGTTGCCTGGCGTGAATTGTCGTGGCAATAGTTTCTTGTCGTGCCATCGTTTTGTTTTCTCCTTGTAGATTTGTGCATTGTTATAGGCGAGTGCACGAAATTCTTCTATCTCATTGAGATCCATCAAGCGCTTTTGTCCGCACTTTCCCAATCCATATTCACGGTCTTGATTGCCCAAGACGCCTTGTGCTCGATTTCCACCGGTAGATGACATGTTTTACCATAGACAAGCCGGAAGGGGACATACCTAATGGTGTTTTGAATGCAGTGCGATATGCCCAAAGTCGTCATCTAGTCTTAATGACCAATCCTTCCTTGCGGGATTTACAACTTTCTCGAGTATTCCCTTCAACTCCCGGTTGGAAATTTCGCTGCCCGTTGGTTTGTGGGTGATATGCCGTGGCGATCTTGTGTGATATGCCAAGCGTTGCAACATCTTGGCAATTAGTCTGTTGTCAAAATGCTTGCCCCCCGTCGCTGATAATTGCTCTCGGCATCCCAAACCGTAAATATGTTTTTCTGCAGGAATCGTTGCACGGTCTTGGAATCGTCGTTGGGAACTGCAGCTGCCTCTACCCATTTAGACACATAGTCGACGGCGAGTAAGATGTAGAGGTTGCCGAATGAAGATGGGAAAGGTCCCATAAAATCGATCCCCATACATCGAGCAGTTCCACCTCGATGATGTTCGGAGTGGCATCTCATGTCGCCTAGAGATATTGCCCGTCTTCCGCAACGATCACATTGCTTGTAAAAGTCTTGGGCATCTTTGTACAATGTTGGCCAATACAACCCGGATTGCAAGACTTTGGCATGATACGAGTTCCTCCAAAATGTCCTCCATAGGGTGAAGAATGGCATTGCCGAGTACATTCTGTTGCTCTTCTTGAGGACACATCGACGTATAACCCGATCTGCACATTGTTTAAACAAAAGAGGCTCGTCCCAAAAGTAATGCTTAGCATTATGGCGGAACCGCTTCTTCCCTTGGTGAGTAATGCCATACGGAAAAATACCACAAACAAGGAAGTTAACTAAATCTGCGTGCAGGGTATTGCCGGGGCATTTCTTTGCCGTAGTGTCACGCTCCCAAAATTGCTGAGGCGTGCTCGTCAAAGACCGCTGCGGCGTCGAGAGTTGCCGAGGCGTCATGGGCTGTCGAGGTGTCAAGGGTTGCCGAGGCGATTAGAATTTGTTCATCCGGGAATGCATCGCATATCTCTAGATCCGCGTCCTCTTCCCTATTGCGTTCCAAACGTGATAAGTGATCGCCACTTGATTTTTTTGTTCCTTTTTTCGTCCTTAATTTCAATATCAAATTCTTGTAAAAGTAATATCCAACGAATCAAACGAGGTTTAGCATCCTTTTTAGCAAATAAGTATTTGATTGCGAATGGTCCGTATGAACAATTACCTTTGTACCAATTAAATAGGATCGGAACTTGTCAAATGCGAAAACTACTGACTAGTAACTCTTTCTCCGTTGTTGTGTAATTCACTTGAGCATCGTTAAGAGTTTTACTAGCGTAGTATATCACATGGAATGTCTTACCTGTGCGTTGGCCTAGGACTGCTCCTACCGTGAAATCACTTGCATCACACATGAGCTCAAAAGGTAGCGTCAACGGTGGAACAACAATGGGTCTTTGAGGCAAGCTTTTTCTTTAGGGTTTCAAATGCTTGAGTGCAAGAATCATCAAAATCGAAGACTTTATCCTGTTCAAGCAGATTACACAAAGGTTTAGTGATTTTAGAAAAGTTATGAATGAACCTCTGTAAAAAACCTGCATGTCCAGAAAACTTGAATTCTTTTAACCGAATTTGGTGGGGTAATCTCTCGATCACGTCCACCTTGGCTTTGTCTACTTCAATTCCCTTGGATGAAATCTTATGGCCGAGCACTATTCCTTCATCTACCATAAAGTGGCATTTCTCCCAATTGAGGACTAAATCCGTTTCTTCGCATCTTGCCAACACCCTCTCTAAATTGCCGAGACAGCCGTCGAAGTCATTACCAAAAACCGAAAAATCATCCATGAAGATCTCAAGGAAGTCTTCGACCATGTCCGAAAAGAGCGCCATCATGCATCTTTGGAAGGTTTGCGGGGCGTTACACAATCGAACGGCATCCTTCGGAAGGCATAAGTACCGTAGGGGCATGTGAAGGTTGTCTTTTCTTGATCTTTACGGTGCTATGGCAATCTGATTGTAACCTGAATAACCATCAAGAAAACAGTAAAAGGGTTTACCGCAAGACGGTCAAGCATTTGATCAATAAAGGGTAATGGGAAGTGATCTTTCCTAGTGGCTTTGTTTAGCTTTCGATAGTCCATACAAAACCTCCAACCGGTCACGATCTGGTTGGGATAAGTTCATTATTTTCATTACTCACCTTTGTTATACCTCCTTTTTTCGGCACACATTGTACGGACTTACCCGCGTACTATCGGAGATAGGGTATATAATGCCGGCGTCAAGCCACTTGATGATTTCTTTCATTACAACCCCTTTCATGGCATGATTCAGTCTCCTCCGGGCCTCAATTGAAGGTTTGTGATCATCTTCCAACAAGATCTTGTGCATGCACACCGCCGGGCTAATTCCCTTCAAGTCGGCAATTGTCCACCCTATTGCCTTTTATGTAGCTTCAACATGTTGATCAGCTTCTTTTTCTGCTCAGGCTGTAACTTAGAAGAAATAATTACAGGTAATGTATTATCGGTCCCTAAGTATACATATTTGGTTGCTCTCGGCAATTGTTTCAACTCAAGAATTGGTGGATTTTCGATAGAGGGTTTTTCGATCTTACCTTCCTTACGAGTAGTCCGGTGGTTCAAAGTATGTACCTGGTCGATTGACTAGCCAATTTGCCTCTTCTGGTTGTTCCTCATCGACCGGTTCTTCATACTCCTCAGGTTCCTCTTGATCGGCAATGTAGTTGCCGAGGCAACTAAATTCCTCATCGGTTAAACTCTGCCGTGGCATGAAGTAGTTGGCATTCTTGGATCATCTGCATGCCTTAGTGTTTGGAACACATTTAGTTTTACCTGCTGGTCATTCACCCTCATTGTGAGTTCTCCTTTTCAACATCAATCAAAGTTCTCCTGCCGCTAGGAATGGTCTTCCGAGAATGATAGGCGCATGCTCATCGCTTCACAATCTAAAACAATAAAGTCAGTGGGGAAAAATAAATTTATCAACTTTTACCAGTATGTCCTCGATTTTTCCCCTCGACGGATGCACATAGGATCTCATCGGCTATTTGTAGCATAAGCTGTTGTAGGTCTTGCCTTCCCGATTCCTAGTTTCGAAAACCGATTTAGGCATCAAGTTTATGCTAGCCCCTAGGTCGCATAGTGCTTTCCCGACATAGTGATTTCCAATAGAACAGGGTATTGTGAAACTTCGGGATCCTTCAACTTGGGCGGCATGCGATTGTGCAACATTGCCATGCATCCCTCTGTCGCGCAACTGTTTCAAACTCTCCTAGCCTTGTTCTCTTGGACACAATGTCTTTAAGAAACTTGGCATAGTTTGGCATTTGTTCAATTGCTTCCACCAATGGCAAGTTGATGTGGACTTGCTTTAAGATATCAAGAAACTTCTTGAATTGGTATTCTTGCTTTTGTCGCTTCAATCTTTGTGGGAATGGTGGTGGAAGTCGGATATCTTCTATCCTTTCATTGGTTTGAAACCTGATTGACGGCATTACAGGGACATCCGGAGTTGCCGATGCGTTACCAACCAGGGTTGCCGAGGGCGTGCTTATCGCAAAGTTGCCGAGGCGTCACCGGTTGCCGCAGCAATTCTCGGTTCAGCATCTGAGACTTTGCCGCTAGGTTCGTCTTGATCTTTTTGTGGAGTTTTGTTTGACGAGCGGGTTTGAACCTCTCTAAGTTGTTGGCCACTTCTGGTGGTGATTGCCTTACATTGCTCATGGCCAGTTCCTCTTGCGACTTCAGTATCGCTAGGTAAACCTCCTTGTGGTCTAGTGTTGATTTTGAGCAAACTGTCCGACTTGATTTTCCAATGATTTGATTGCCGCCTCTTGGTTTTGCAATCTCATCTCGGTCTGTTAATAAAAGCATCAGTTCTTTTTATGAAATTACTATTCTCAGCCATATAAGATTCAGTTTTCATCATAAAAGCATTTAGAGAATTTTCCAAAGAACTAGATGTTGTCGGTTGTTCTTCGCGGCATCCATTGCCGTGGCATATTTTTTTGGAATCCCGATGCTTGTGCATTCTCGATTGTTACGGTTTAGAGCATTGTTGGGATTACTCCATGAAAAATTCGGTGCTTCTTCCAAGCTGGATTGTATGTATTTGACATCATGTTGTTGCCCCGATTGTAATTCCCCACATAGAAGCTAGATTCGGATTCTGCATGCATTGGAAGAATTATGGTTATCACCACATAACTCACAAAAAGAATCCATTACCTTGACTTCATGTGTGTTGTTTGGTTTTTGCATGTTCTGGACCATCTTGGTTAAAGCGGCCAATTGTGCGAAATTGAATCGATGATCCTCGTTCATGTATTGTGGCTTTGGCGTCTAACTCCTCCTCTTCTAGTAGATGGGAATTGATAGTCATTCTTGGCCAGCCTGTTTAAAATTTGCATTGCTTCCTCCGCGACTTATCTAAGAGTATGCCGTTTGCCGAGGCATCTAGCATCATCCTTGTTGGTGTATTCACGGCGTTGTAAAACATTGTCACTTGAGTCCACATCGGGAATCCGTGTAGAGGACATTTGTGTAGAAGTTCTCTATATCGCTCCCAAGCCTCGTACATGGATTCATCATCTGCCTGCCGAAAAAGAAGTAATGTAAATTCTGAAGCTTATCGATTAAATTTGTAGGATTAAATCTAGCAAGGAAATCACGACAAAGATCAGTCCAAGATGCTATGGATCCGCAGAATGCTATTTAGCCATGCTTTCGCCCTATCCCTCGGTGAATAGGGAATAATCTTAATCGTAAGACATCGGGGTGACTCCGTGTATCTTGAGCGAGTTGCAAATCTCGAGGAAAGATTTCAGATGTTGTCGTGCATCTTGATTCTTTGAGCCGCCAAATTGACCTATTGTGTTGATCATATTAAACATTACCGGTTTCAACTCAAAGTGGTCGGCTTCAATTTGGTGCGACAACTCTGGGTTAAGTCCATCAAGATCTTCTTCAAGATAGTCTCGAATAGTTCATTTCGTGCAAGAATCACTCCTCCTCCTGCTCGAACATCTTGATTAATATTGCCGTCTTGATTTGCCATTGCTTCTCTTATCCTTCGTCTAAGTCCTTGTAAGGTTCGTTCGATTTACGGATCAAAGGGATATTACGGTGAAGTCGGTCTCATACTGGTCATATACCAATGCAAAACCAAAGTTTGTTAGCCCTTTGAATTTTAAACAAGAAAAATAAAAAGAATGTGCAAGAAAATAAAAACAAAGTCGCTATTGCCAATCCCCGACAACGGCAAAAAAAACTTGTTGCGCGTAATAAGTGCTACGCAAATGTGCAAGTATACACGTCGCAAGTTATAGTATAAAAGATATCGTCTCCACAGGATTGGTGCCACTTCAAGAATCTAGTCTCTTGCACTTTGTAAAAAGTAAAAACACAAGTAAAGGATTATCGAAGTTTAACTAATTACTAATCTAGAAAGCAATAAAATAAAATAAAAGATGAATTCAATTGAGAGAGATAGGCTAGGTTATCGTGAGTTGAGGTGTGATAGCCGATTGGATTGTCTTGGTAAAAGAGTGCATGGGCAACTTAGTTGCCGTGGCGACTTTACAACGGGTTGCCTTGGCAACTAATTGATGGTTGCTTGGGCGACTAGTTGGGCAACTACTTGGGCGGCGTGGGCAGCAACTTCAAGGTTGGCGGAGCGTTCTTCAATGGTTTCTTCTTATCCCTAAGTCGAAACTCTAGCTACTTGTGCATGCCTTGATAATACATCCCTGCGTGAATCAAGGGTGAACAACAACCAATCTTTGCGCTCCTCTTAGCCGTTGAAATCCTTAACTTATTCCTAAGCCGGATTAATCTTCACCATCATTGGATTGCATAAAGATCATATTCATTCGTTTCTTGAATCTAACTCTCCCGATATTAGATAAATGGATGAAATCATGAGATCCTCTCCCAATTCACTGCAAGCAATAATAGGAACCAAGAATGAATAAACCTTGAAATAGAAAAGTGCAAACTCTTATTACCTAAACAAAAACCAATAGTTTCTCACAACCACAAAACACAATAACCATAGCCAAGTAAATTTAGTTCATGGCTAGGTTCCAAAGAAACACAAGATAATTAATCCCTAGCATGAACCCAATCGAACAAAGATGAAGGAAGAGGCTTGTCGAAATCCTCCTTGCCCTTGATGCTTGTCGAAAATTCTCTCCTCTTGCCCTACTTGGACTTGCGAAATTTCCCTCTTGCTCTCTCTTTGAATTGTCGAAATCTCCTTGATATTTATAGGGCTAGGCCAAAGTCCTTCTTTGAGGAGGAGTTTGAGTTGGAATTAAATTATCTTTAAAGAATATAATTCTTTATTATAATTTTATTCCTATTAGAACTTCTCCTATCCACTTGGAATTTAATTCTTCTTTAATCTCTGCATGGCAATCAAATTCCTTTGGGCTTGGACCTTGCTCCATGTCATCTTGGGCTTGTAAAATCATGAATTTCGACATCCATATTGCTTTTGGTCTTTGTCGACAAATGCCATGGCAACTGGCTCAGCGTCTCCTTCATGCACTGCCCTGGCAACTAGCTCGGCATATCCTTCATGCATTGCCCTGGCAACTAGCTCGGCATTGCTTTGGCAAGTGATCCTGCACATACACACAAAAACACACCAAAGCAGCATCTATTTCCACAAAAATCACCAAGTTATGTAATCAAGCTCAACGATTGAAGGAAACATGGATTAATGCATGAATGGCTAACTATGCAACTAATATGAGCCTAAGTCTAACAATAATATGAGTAAAAAGGGTAAGAAAAATAGTACTTTTGAACACTTATCAACCACCGACTGAGAATTAGGATCTAATCAACTTATCTAATTTATCCTTTTTTTCGAAAAGATAGAATCTGCAAGAGTAAAAGAAAATTGTTTCAGATTGAGTATCCACTTGTTTTATTTGAAACTGTAAATTAAAAGGTTTAAGTAAAGAGATGTTTGAGTATGGGTTATCCACTATGCCCCGACAACGAGACAAGATTGAAAGATTGGATTGGATCAAGCAACAACTCCGACGAAGAGGCATGATCCGGTGATTAGATTGCGATCAAGCTACAACTCTGACGAAGAGGCATGATCTAAGAGTTAGGTTTGTGATCAAGCTACGACTCTGATGAAGATGCATGATCTGAAAAGTTAGTTGGTGGTGATCAATTTACGACTATGACGTAGAGGCATAATCTGAGGAGTTAGTTTGCGATCATGCTACAACTCAGACAAAGAGGCATGACCTAAGGAGTTAGGCGATCAAGCTAGGACTCTGATGAAGAGGCATGATCTGAAAAGTTAGTTGGTGGCGATCAAGCTACGACTTTGATGAAGGGGCATGATCTGAGAAGTTAGGTTGGTGATCAAGCTATGACTCTGACGAAGATTCATGATCTGAGGAGTTAGGTTGGAGATCAAGCTACGACTCTAACGAAGAGGCATGATTTGAGGAGTTAGGTTGGCGATCAAGCTATGACTTTGACAAAGAGGCATGATCTGAAGAGTTAGATTTTGATCTGGTACACCACTAACGATGAGCCAAGATCTAAAGATAGAGATTAATCTGCTACACCACTGAAGATGAGTCAAGATCTGAAGATGAAGATTTGATCAAGCTACAACTCTGACGAAGAGGCACGATCTAGAGTTTTTTTGCCACACCATTGAAGACGAGTCAGGTTCTAAAGAAAAAAATAGATGACCCACTAAACCACTAACGGAGAGTCGAGATCTAAAGAAGAAAAAGATGACCCGCTACACCACTGAAGGAGAGTCGAGACCTGAAGAAGAAAAAGATGATCCACTACACCACTAATAATAAGTCAGGATCTAAAGAAAGAGTCTGATCTGCTACACCACTGAAGATCAGACAAGGTCTAAAGAGAAGAGTCTGGTTCTCTACACCACTAATGGTGAGTCAAAATCAGAGAATAAATGTAACAGATTCGCTACACTACTGATGATGGGGCAAGACCTGAAAATATAAGTAAACAATAGTTAGTAATTGTTCATTCAGAGTTTGAGTTTTGGTTTGGCTTCTTTTGCTTTGAGGGTTTGCCATTTTGTGTTGGGTGTTGTTATCCTCCATCTTAAGGTTTCAACTTCTTTATTGGTCCGGCTCTCTTTCGTGGCTGAAGGCTTGCCAATTTGTTATTGTCCTTCATGATTGAGGCTTCTTATCCTGAGCCTGTTTGTTCTTTTTATGTATGAGTGAAGCAGATGTATTTAGCATGGATGCACCTAACTTGATGTGTAATGTATGCATTTACTGTGAATGCATGATGATGAGATGTATGGCATTCAATGTAGTTGGCCATGATTTTGACTTTCAAAGGGGATGCCCCATGACTTTCTGGCTATATTGGTGGTTCAGTCTTGTTTTTCCCAAGTCTTATCTTACAAACATGATAAATGATTTTTGTCATCTTGTATGCAGTGATGTCCCAACCATTTGTGGGTTTGACCATGTTCTTCTGAAATGTTATCTTTTTAGGTGGAGGTCAACTTGTGAGTGCTTTCTTTAGTCGAAGCATCAACCTGTGGGCACATTTGCTATTGGCCCCTATACTTTTGAACTTCTTTGTAAGTAATGTAGAGAAATCTTTTATTTCACTACAGAATCATAGAACACATGTTCTAATTTTAATGTGAGATTCTTATCAAGAAAAATAGGTTTTTCTTTCCAAATGGTGAATATATTAAGCTGTATTAAGTGCCTCAAATATCAAGTGCACGAGCAACACCGAAAATAGCTTACCGAGGATTGCCCCCAAGCAAATCTTGTTTCTAAGAGACCTCGAAAGCTGAATTAACGTTTGAAGATGTGAAGTGCATTTTAAGCTACTTTGGTGCTTGACCAACTTACCTTTGGCAGGTTTATTTTTATCTCATTTTTGTTAGGGGAATCTAATCATCACATTCATTTGGCTTGAAATAAATGATGGAGTAAACAACAAATTCTTGAGCTACTCGACATTGTCATGATTTTGAAAATATTACCATCACTCATGAAGCAAAGAATCTCGATTAGAATGAGTTTCAGTGGAGTACCCTAAAAATTCCACTCTTATCCAAAAATGCCTATTACCAGGTTTTGGAGTGCTTTTTGATTAATATTTTTTTGAAAAATGCCTATTACCAGGCTTCAAAAGTTAAATCATTTTGTTTTTATTTTGAAAATGCCTATTACCAGGCTTCAAACATCAAATTGCACCAATTTGTTATTATTTGTGGTCCTTAATGTCAAATGTGTGTTACATGTTCATAATCTCTGCAGCTTACGATTTTAACTAGACACAGGCTACTCAAAATCAACCTTCGGGTCAAAGTCAATTTCCCTTATACAATTGATATGCGGGGACTCAATAGACAAATATATTCACACAATAAAGAGAGTTAAAAACAAAATGCATCTTTTCATTAAAAATTAGAGTATGTGGACTTAGGCATTTACAAAAGATCACCACCGCCTTCAGGCTTAAGCCGGTAGAGTTTTATTTACATGCGTTAGCTTGAAAGAAGCAAAGAGAAACTTACTGAAGTTGTTTAGCTTGGCATCTAGACTAAAAAGCGAGAGTGAGTTTATTCCTCAAAGAATTTAATCTCTTTGTTGTCTATTAGGCCTTGAACAGTATCTTTGAACTTATGGCAATCTTGAATAGTGTGCCCTTTTTTGGCATGGAACTCACAGTACAGATCGATGTGCCCCTCGGGTATCATTATTCCTTGACCGATCAGACCTGCATCGAGTAGCTTCTTCTAAACCCAACTAAGAGGTGATTTGACTTTCAATACCTTAGACTTAACTATTCGGTTACTCTCCTCGAAGATTGCATTCACTCTACCAGTGTAATTTGGTAGGGGTTGGCAGTTGTAGCTGGCCCACCGAGGTTGTCAAAAGCTATAACCCTGAGCTTGATAAGCTTTTCCATGGCCTTCTTGAAGCCGATACAAGTTTCAATCGAGTGTCCCACTTGATCACCATGGCATACATATTTTACGCTATGATCATACCATTTTGGAAATAGAGGTTGTAATAGTGCTTGATAGAAGGTGCCACCACATGGACATCGAATAGTTGCTTGTATAGTTTATCGTACGAGATTGGTAACGGGGTAAACTCTATCTTCTCGGTGTTTCTTCTTTGACCAGAGTCTTGGCTCAAAGAACCCTGGGCACTTGGCGCAGCCTTGGGTTGTACAGCTGTCACAGGCTTCGAATAACTGACATTGTAAACACCCGAAGAATTTACTTCATGGTCTTTCTTTGCATACGATGTTTTCTTATAGGATGAACTACCTCCACTGTCAATTTTTCCATTCTTGACAGCATTTTTGATGAGCTCACCAGATAGCACAAGGTCGGCGAAATTGGTAGTCGCGTTTCCTATCAAGCGATCCAAGACTGGACCCTCCAATGTTTGGATAAATATGACCATTGTTTCTTTTTCACCGAGCGATGATTGAACTTGAGCCGCCACGTCTCTCCAACGTTGAGCATACTGTCTAAAGCCTTTATTTGACTTTTGTTTCATGTGTTGCATAGTCTAACAGTCTTGCACCATATCACTGACGTATCGGTACTATTCTAGGAAAGATTTGGCCAAGTCCTTCCATGACATTATCTGATGCCGGTTTAATTGATTATGATATCTTATGGTAGATCCCGAGAGATTATATTGGAAACAATAGATCAATAACTTATCATCTCTTCCGTATCCCATCATCCTTCGATAGAACATGGTAAGATGTGCATGGGGACAACTCGTTCCATCATACTTCTCAAATTTTGGGAGCTTGAACTTAGGAGGTAATACCAGATCCGAGATAAGGCTGAGTTTATAGGCATCAACTCCTATGAAGGTGTCAGTTACCTCTATCGCTTCCATCTTTTCTTCGAGTCGTTTGCATAGATCCTCGATCTCTTTAGAGGTTTCAATTTTAGGTTTCTCTATTTCAATCAATTGATCCATCTCTAAGACAAAATTTTTGGCTTGATTTCCCCTGGGCTTGACTTCTGATGCGGAGGGTAGATTCATAGGGAAAAGGGCACCGTCCAGATGAAGTGGTGATTTCCCTCGAGAAAGTATTACATGAGGGTCTGGTTGAACCTTAGCATGAGTAGGAGTAAAACCTGGCGGATATGTGGGACATTCGTTCCCATCAGTGGGATTGGGATCTGTCGTAGGATTTACAACAGATTCCTCTCTGGGCTTGGGAAGCTTAAATCCAAGCATTTGGGCTATTTGGCCTAGTGTATCTTGTTGAGATTTCTTGAACTATTCCACCATGTCTTGCCGAGCCTTAGCTAACTGTTCTTCCATCTTTCTATTCAATTCCATTTGCATGTCCCTTTGGGTTTGCTCAATTCGATCTAATTGGTCCTCGGTTCAACATTTTGGTTTTTTGTCAGGTTTCGTAGGGGTGCTGAAGCGACTGACTTTTTCTTTGATACAGAATCACTGTCATGGGACATCCCAAAAATTAGTCTCGATGTTTTCAAAACAAATGTATGTAAATGCGAGGTAACTTCCCTAAATGCAAAGATATTGATGCAAAAATGATTTTTTCAGACTTTTTTTTTAAAATTTAGCTTGTAGTTTAACCATTTTCTCAATTTTAAATTCAAACTATGTCGTCTAGAAGCAGCTAGTTTTGACCCTGAATTGATTTATAAAACTTATAATTGAGTTATTAAAATAAAAATTATAGCTCAGGGTAAAAACTATGTGTACTGCCTAGACCTTTTCTTGATCATAAAATTTCTACACGATTAGGGTTAAAGTATATTTAATTGTACCAAAGTTCAATGCTACTATTAGCATACTATACTTCTAAACTTATTCATCATAAAAGCACATATATTTAAGTTATAAACTTATACTTTAAACTGCTCAACTTTAAAAATGTTTCCATGCCCGCTAGATATCAAATTATGATAAAGATGTACCTACTGTATCTTATTGTAGTAACTTGATTTTTCCAAAAGAACAACTCATCCTTGTTAATTTACTTCAGAGAACCTACGTGTGAAATAAAACACACGCTAAGTATGAACTTAGTTAGGCATTTAACACATTTATCACAACATGAAGAGATGCAATGCAGTGTGTTATATAGAAGTGCATTACAATTTCTGTAAGATGGCAAGCATTTCACAACATAATAGTATCATGTATCATGACTATCTTAAAAATCATGTCATAATTGTTCTATATTCATCTGGTATTCACATGCATAATAATTTCTTTAACATAAACATGTTCTCAATATGATTCTTATCATCTATCAATTCTGTCATAGAATCATGATATCAATGATTCATGATCTTCTACTAGTCATGCTTTCATCACTTAATCATTTGCATATTATATTTTGTAGCGTGGTTATACTTTCATCATGCAATCGTTTGCATATCATTTCCTTTATCAAAGTCATACTTTCATCATGCAATCATTTGTATATCATTTCCTTTATCATAGTCATACTTTCATCATGCAATCATTTGCATATCATTTCCTTTATTTCCTTTATCATAGCATATCATTTCCTTTATACTTTCATCATGCAATCATTTGCATATCATTTTTTATCATAGTCATACTTTCATCATGCAATCATTTGCATATCATTTCTTTATCATAGTCCAAAGTATATTATATGAGACCAAGGTACGCAAGTCATCACGACACCTTAGTGTCTACGACGCCTTAGCGTCTGCATCGCCGAAGCGACTGAGATTAGTATGTACTCGAGGATGCCTTTTGCTCCTCATACTTGCACATTTTGTGCTATGTAACACCGTAGTGTTTGAACTGACTCCGTAGAGTCTAACTCGATCCCGAAGAGTCTACATTGATTATCTCGACCCCGAAGAGTCTATATTGTTTATCTCGACCCCGAAGAGTCTATATTGTTTATCTCGCATCGTAGTGCTATGACGCAGCTGCTAGGACTCTATGGCATGCCAACTATACCATGGACTCTCATAAATAAATACTTTTGCATTTCATTTCATTATCAATCAATCACCATTTATTCATGTAAACGAGTAATTCACATCCCATCTTTCATAATAATGTTTTATATGTACTTGTCATTACTGCATTATGCATCAATATAAATCATATAAATCGATATTAGGCAGTTCATACCCAAATTCTAAATCCGATTTATCTTAAATAAATCTTTATACTATATCAATGTATCACATATACCATTTAAAAATTCATGCCATTTGCATATCTTTGAGCAACATATATTTCATTAATAAACATAATTCATCATCATTTATGCAAACAATAGTTCGTACCTTGTACTCCATCAAGCTTGCCATACCGAGTCATGCATCATATATTTATTTTAAAAGTAATGCAATGTTATTTCTAAATTTGGGTTGACTTTTTACAAGTCTTCCCCTTTTTAATATAATACACATATAGAAATGCACTCACCTGGGTTATTTATTAGCATGCCTCACTAAATTCTACTCGATCTTTCCTTCATAGTACCTCGAATCTTCTTTTTATTCGGATTCGACTTCTTTAACCACATGAATATAAACAAACATTTGTTAGATTCACTTCTAATAATATTTCAATCAAGTTATTTAATCATTTAACATAAAATTTTCCATAATTTTTCTTCCTTCCTTATACTGTCCAAAAATTCATTTTGGTCCTTAATGACCATTTTGAACTTCCCATAATTCTTCCGAACTTACTGACTAACATTTAAATACAAAATATTTCAAATTCCATTTTTTGACAGCTTGCGCTACCTTCAAAGATTTACTTATACCGGGTAAAATACATACTGGATCTTAATTTCCTTTATACTGAAAAACTAGATTCGATAACGGTTCTAACGGTATAAGCCACATAAATTAATAAAATCTACAAAAATTATGAAAATTCTTCAAACTCCCGTCACAGAGCTGTCCTGACCAAAAACTTCTCTGTAAATTTTCTGACCTTCATTCGATTAAAAATTCATATCTTTTAACTCGGAACTCGAAATCAGATTCCGTTTGTTGAAGGCAAAACTAGACGAACAAATCTTTACATTGATATAAAATTCATCATCTAAACATTTTTGTAGACTTTATGGTGAATTTTTAAAGTCACTGTCAAAATCCAATCTTCTACATAGCTTTCCATAATAAACTTCTAATTTATACTAACTTCTTCTTATTTTTCTACTTGTCAATTTAATCACATCACTTGCTTCGAACCACCAATTCATCATCTTCTTCATCAAATAATTATTCAAAATAATTCCCTCAAATTTTCTTTCTTTGCCAAAATAGTCACTAAACTGCAAAGGTAAGGATTCAAACTTCTTAACTTTGCAATTTAGTCCTCAAATCAACATTACTACCTTAATTCTATTATTTTAACTAAAAATCAGATTTAATCCCAAACCAAGAATTCATTTACTATTTAGTCACTTGATTTTGACAAATTGTCAAAATGGTCACTAATTCGATTCAACATCGGTTTAGCATTCTAACATCAATTTCACATCTCCAACATCATTAATTACATAAATACAATCCAATTTTCATAAAATTCAGATTCGGTCACTTAACTTTAAAGCTTGTCGAATTGGTCCCTACATATTTAACTTAGGGTTTTGCTTCCAAACAACAAATCAACCTTACTAGATCATTAATCCAACATCATAAACCCTAAGTTAGACTTAAATCCATAAACCCTAATCTTCTCCATACAAACTAAAATATGTAGGGTTCAAATCCTAACTCAATAACATGATTTTAACATCATATAAGCTTGATTCCAACTTAAATTCAACCATGGAATCATAAAATTTCAAAAGCCTCAATTTTGTTCATAAACCCTAATCTTATTCTCATGTAAAATTTTCATCAATCAAGCATGTATTCCATGAATTAATTACATCAAAAGATAGAGCTTGAAGAGTATAACAACTTTACAGTTTGAAAAATTACTTGAAAATCGAGTTCCGGGGCTTGAATCGAGCTTAGAAAATTTTCTCCCCTTTTTCCCTTAATTTTAGAAAATGGAAAAGATGAAATCTTTTGGCCTTTAATTTAAAATTGCCACAAATATGCCACTGTATTATGTAAATATATTTTTAAATTCATTCAAATAGAGAAATTACAAAATTGCCCTTTTATCCGACGGTTGAGATTGATGTTATCATCAATTAAGGGCCAAGATTTAATCTTTAATTTTCTTCTTCCAAAAATAGCCCCTGTAACTTCAAATATTTCAAAATTGCCATCCCTGTCAAATGACTAACTTGCCCTCCAACTATTCTTTGTTTACTAGTTTGCCATTCTTGTAAAAATCCAACTAAGTCTAGTTGGAATCTAACCAACTACAATAAAATACTCATAAAATAGTATTTTATAATTTTTCCATAACTTTTGGAACTGTCTTTAAAATTCCAATTCGATCAGATGTACCGAGAATTACCAAATTTTTTTACCGGATACAATCCCTCTTGGAAATTTTATAACAATAACCATTACAAATATTATTGACTCATGATGAATCCTTTTCATCAGTAAAAAATACTAACATGGAACCTTCCCAGTAGGTCACCCATCCTTGTGCTACTCTGGTCTGAACACGCTTAACAATTTTTTGTTCGATCCAACTACGATTTTCAAATTTCTGAACTTTATCGTTTTACAGCCATTAATGTAAGCTTCGTACGAAAAATACGGGTAACACGGAAATGTCACTCTTGGGGTAAACTATTCATTTACGGGGACAAAATACATAACTTTAGAAAATTACATGTTGGTCCCTGAACTTTTCCAAAGTTTACACTTTAACCCTAAAATTTCAAAATTTACATTTTGGTCACTAGTTAAAAATTGAGACATTACAATTCCTCCCTCCTTTAAGAAAATTCGTCCTCAAATTTTCAACGTATATCCATTCAAAACAATTATGGATATTGTTCCCTCATTTTCTTTTCGGTTTCCCAAGTGGCTTTTCCACTTAATGATTTCTCTAAAGGACCTTAATCAAAGAAATTTTCATGTTTCTTAATTCTTTTACACCATATGCTAAGAATTTCATTGGTCCCTCTTCATAAGTCAAATTCGATTATAATCAAATCAATCAACCCTTCTGGCCTTTGGGTTATTTTGAATATTTCGGTACTGTAACTCGAATCAATTAAGAGAAGTTCGACACTTCCATTGGGGAATAGAAATAGGCTGAATCAATCCAGGAGGTACTTGATATTTGGCTTTTACTTGTTGGTATGTCAAGCATTTTGTCATAAATTCTGAAATTTCTCTTTTTCATTCCTAGTCACCAATATCAAAATTTTAAATTTTAATACATTTTGCTACGTCCAAAGTACATAGTTAATGGACTATGACGAACTTTAGTCAAAATCTCTTTATTCAAAACACCATCATCAGGAATGTAAACTTTGTAACACCCCTTTCCCGTATCCGTACACCGGGTACGAGTCGAAAATGTTACGACTTCTTTAATCCAAAAATCAGGGTAATTTAAAATTTTCAGAAAACTTCTCAATGGTCACCTATCCTAAAATTTCACTAGCCCAAGAACGCTTAACTTTATTTAAAACCGACTTAAATTATTTGTTCGAGTTCCAATCATAAATCAATTATCTTAGCATGCAACTCATCACTTAAGGTTATTCTTAACCTTAAATCTTTCCAGAAACGCCACTTATCTTGAAACCATAATGAACTTTAAAGGTCAATCACACTCAAATAGGTTTAGCAAGTATACATGCCACTATAATAATCAAACCTTAATTAGGATGTCATTACAGTAATTACCTATTGAGCTTTCCAATGTTGATGCAATGCTTTTCTCCCTCTCTTCTTGATTTACCTACGTGTGTAAAATAAAAACACGCTAAGAACGAACATAGTGAGGTAATAAATGAAGTTAATAACAATAATTTAAATTTTATTCAACTTTCACATTGCATTAGTAATTATTTAATATATGCCAATGTCATAAGATTTTCATACTTGCCCGGCTATCATAATATGCCGTATAAGCATAAATGCATCATGATCACTAGATAAGTATACCATCATACTAATCATGTATCAACATAATATAAACCGAATATAAATTTCTTACCGATATACTTGCCATTTGCCTCGAGTGTTCATATAAACAGATACCTGAATATACAATAACCTGTTTACTATTTATTATCCGTTTATTTATAGCCCAACTAAACCTTGAGGACCTTGGGTACGCGAGTCAAATATGCACCGAAGTGCTCCCGAATATGCACTGAAGTGCTCCCGATTTCTGCACATTTATAAGGATGTGCTAACCTTCTGATTTTCCGCACGTTTATAAGGTCGTGCTTACCATGCACTAAGTGTCCTTTACATACACTATAGTGCTATCTCGGTTTCCCGAATATGCAACATGCTGCTGGACTCTATGGCATGCCAACTATACCCTGTCCCTCAATGACTTATTTGGGCATAATTTCCGTATTTATTCCATCCATGGCAATGCATACCAATATAATTTATTATTGGCAGTTCATACCCGAAATAACATTTATAGAATAGAATCATATATAACTAGTGATCCATGCATTTATATTCAATCTTTGACATATTTATAATATGTCAATCATATGATCAATGACATAAATATCATGCCAATATATAAACCAGATAGACTTATCGCAAGTCTTCCCTATGATGTATAAAACATATATGTATCATGTTATGTATGCATTTCATTCACCTGGGCCATTTATTAGCATGCCTCACTAAATTCTACTCGATCTTTTCCTTTATAGAACCTCAAACCTTCTTTTATTCAGACTTGACTTCATTAATCACATGAATAAGATAAAAAAAATATTTGTTAGATTCAAATCTAACAATACCTTAAACATGCTGTCTAATATAATCATTCGAATATAAAATTTCCAAATATTTTTCCTTTCTTCCTTGTATTGTTCAAAAACTCATTATGGTCCCTAGTGACCAATTTGGACTTCCAAGCTTGCTAACTCACATTTAAATACAAAATGTTTCAAATTCCATTTTCTGACAGCTTGCCCTACCTTCAAAGGTTTGCTTATACTGGGCAGAATACATATCGGATCTTAATTTCCTTTATATTGGGAAAACTATATTTGATAACAGCTCTAATGGTATAAGCCATATAAATTAATAAAATCTAAAATAATTATGAAAATTCTTCAAACTCCCGTCACAGTATTGTCCTTACAGAATCTGCTCTATAAATTTTTTGACCTTCATTCGATTAAAAATTCATATCTTTTAACTCGGAACTCGAAATCAATTTTCGTTTGCTGGAAATGAAACTAGATGAACACATCTTTACAACGGTATAAAATTCATCATCTAACCATTTTTTTAGAATTTATGGTGAATTTTTGAATTCACTGCCAAACTTCAATATTCTTCATAGCTTTCCATAATAAACTTCTAATTTCTACTAACTTCTTCTTATTTTTCTACTTGTCAATTTAGTCCCATCACTTGCTTCAAACTACCAATTCATCATCTTCTTCATCAAATAATTATTCAAAATAATTCCCTCTAATTTTCTTTCTTTGCCCAAAATAGTCACTAAAATGCAAAGGTAAGAATTCAAACTTCTTAACTTTTCAGTTTAGTCCTCAAATCAACACTACTACCTTAATATTATTTTAAATGAAAATCAGATTTAGTCCCCATCCAATAATTCAATTCCTATTTGGTCACTTGATTTTGACAATTTGTCAAAATGGTCACTA
Source organism: Hibiscus mutabilis (assembly GCA_019671005.1). Classification (NCBI taxonomy): domain Eukaryota; kingdom Viridiplantae; phylum Streptophyta; class Magnoliopsida; order Malvales; family Malvaceae; genus Hibiscus; species Hibiscus mutabilis. The sequence goes on from CM033736.1 coordinate 35,498,430, forward strand.
ATTCGATTCAACATCGGTTTAGCATTTGAGCATCAATTTCACATCTCCAACATCATTAATTACATAAATACACTTCATGTTCATAAAATTCAGATTTGGTCCCTTAACTTTGAAGCTTGCCGAATTGGTCCCTATATATTTAACTTAGGGTTTTGCTTCCAAACAACAAATCAAGCTTACTAGATAATTAATCCAACATCACAAACCCTAAGTTAGACTTAAATCCATAAACCCTAATATTCTTCATAGAAACCAAAATATGTAGGGTTTAAATCCTAACTCAATAACATGATTTTAACATCATATAAGCTTGATTCCAACTTAAATTCAACCATGGAATCATAAAATCGCAAAAGCCCCAATTTTGTTCATAAACCCTAATTTCCTTCTCATGTAAAATTCTCATCAATCAAGTATGTATTCCATGAATTAAGTACATCAAAAGATACATCTTGAAGAGTAGAACAACTTTGTAGTTCGAAAGATTACCTGAAAATCGAGTTTCGAGGCTTGAATCGAGCTTGGAAAGTTTCTCCCCTTTTCCCTTAGTTTTCGAAAATGGAAGATGAAGAAAGCTTCATCTTTTTGGCCTTTTAATTTAACAACACCTTAAACATGTTTTCTAATATAATCATTCGAATACAAAATTTCCAAATATTTTTCCTTTCTTCCTTGTATTGTTCAAAAAGTCATTATGGTCCCTAGTGACCAATTTGAACTTCCAATAATTCTTCCGAGCTTGCTAACTCACATTTAAATACAAAATGTTTCAAATTCCATTTTCTGACAGCTTGCGCTACCTTCAAAGATTTGCTTATGCCAGGCAGAATACATACGGATCTTTAATTTCCTTTATACTGGAAAAACTAGATTCAATAATGGTTCTAATGGTATAAGCCATATAAATTAATAAAATCTATAAAAATTATAAAAATTCTTCAAACTCCCGTTACAGTACTGTCCTTACAGAATCTGCTCTATAAATTTTCTGACCTTTATTCGATTAAAAATTCATATCTTTTAACTTGGTACTCGAAATCAATTTTCGTTTGTTGGAAATGAAACTAGACGAACACATCTTTAAAATGGTATAGAATTCATCATCTAACCATTTTTTTAGAATTTATGGTGAATTTTCTAAGTCACTGCCAAACTTCAATCGTCTTCATAGCTTTCCATAATAAACTTCTAATTTCTACCAACTTCTTATTTTTCTACTTGTGAATTTAGTCCCATCACTTGCTCAAACTACCAATTCATCATCTTCTTCATCAAATAATTATTCAAAATAATCCCCTATAATTTTCTTTCTTTGCCCAAAATAGTCACTGAAATGCAAAGGTAAGAATTCAAACTTCTTAACTTTGCAATTTAGTCCTAAAATCAACACTACAACCTTAATTCTATTATTTTAACTGAAAATTAGATTTAATCCCCATCCAAGAATTCATTTCCTAGTTGGTCAGTTGATTTTGACAATTTGTCAAAATGTCACTAATTCGATTCAACATCGATTTAGCATTCTAACATCAATTTCACATGTCGAACATCATTAATTACATAAATACACTTCAAATTCATAAATTCAGATTTGGTCCCTTAACTTTGAAGCTTGCCGAATTGGTCCCTATATATTTAACTTAGGGTTTTGCTTCCAAACAACAAATCAAGCTTACTAGATCATTAATCCAACCTCACAAACCCTAAGTTAGACTTAAATCCATAAACCTTAATCTTCTCCATAGAAACCAAAATATGTAGGGTTTAAATCCTAACTCAATAACATGATTTTAACATCATATAAGCTTGATTCCAACTTAAATTCAACCATGGAATCGTAAAATCTCAGAAGCCCCAATTTTGTTCATAAACCCTAATTTCCTTCTTGTGTAAAATTCTCATCAATCAAGCATGTATTCCATGAATTAAGTACATCAAAAGATAGATCTTGAAGAGTAGAACAACTCTGCAGTTCGAAAGATTACCTAAAAATCGAGTTTCGGGGCTTGAATCGAGCTTGGAAAGTTTCTCCCTTTTCCCTTAGTTTTGAAAATGGAAGATGAAGAAAGCTTCATCTTTTGGCCTTTTAATTTTCCATCCCTTCAATTATGCCACTTGTATTTTATAAATGAATTTTAAATTCATTCAAATAGGGAAATTACAAAAGTGCCCTTTTATCCAACACTTGAGATTGATTTTATCATCAGTCAAGGGCCAAGATTTAAACTTCAAATTTCTTCTTCCAAAATAGCCCTTGTAACTTCAAATATTTCAAAATTACCATCCCTACAAAATGACCAATTTGCCCTCCACCTAATCTTTAGTTACTAGTTTGTTTCAACATTGTCATTCCATTAAAATCTAACTAAATTAGTTCCTCTTCAACCGGCCACCATTCCATAAATATCATTTTATGATTTTCCATGGATTATGGAACAGCCTCTAAAATTTTAATTCTATCCGATTTCCCGATATTCACAAAATACTTCTACCACGATTTTACCTTTACCGAGCTATCGGATCTATTCTGAAAATTCTATATTTCCATAATATTCCTCATATCATCATCCTTCATCCAATGACCTAAGTTTAATCTTGAATTAGTAGTTTACCAACTTTGCTCTTGTGATTTTCCAAAATTACGATCTTGCCATTTTCATCCAACGTCTCATATTTAGCATGGAAAATCAACTTAAATCCAAGGGCTCATATTCTTCCAACACAAAGAAAATATCTTAGACATCTAAAATGACAAATTCAACCTTGGCTTATCATCCTTCAAAATATCCTAGATATTCGATCCGATTATCTGAATATTCTTTAGAACTTTATCGTTTTATAGCCAATAATACAAACTCCGTACAAAAAATCCAGGTAACACGAAAACGTCATTCTTGGGGGTAAACTATTCATTTGCGGGGTTAAAATACACAACTTTTGAAAATTACACTTTGGTCCCTGAACTTTTCTAAAGTTTACACTTTAACCCCTAAACTTTCAAAATTTACATTCTGGTCACTAACCAAAATTTTGGGATATTACAATTCTCCCCTTAAGAAAATTCGTCCTCGAATTGTCAACACATGCTTAGTTCAAAAATTGAGGAAATTGTTTTCTCATATCTTTTTCTCTTTCCCAAATTGCTTTTTCGACTTCATGATTTCGCCAAAGAACTTTAACAAGCGAAATCATTTAATTTCTTAATCCTTTGACTCCTATGTTAATATCTTTACCGATTCTTCCTCATAAATCAAATTCAATTGAATCTTTATTCCTTCCGGGGTAATGATTTATAAAGGATCTGATCGACACTTCTTGAGCATCGATACATGGAATACATTATGAATCTTGCCCATTTCCGGAGATAAGACTAACTAATAAGCTACCAGACCAACCCTTTTCACAATCTTATATGACCCAAAGAAACTCGGACTTAGCTTCCCTTTTCGATCCAAACCATAACACCTTCTTCCAAGGTGAAACTTTTAAGGAATACTTTTATCCTTAACTTCATACAAATATCTTTTCTTTCAAGATTAGCAGATAATATCCACCATTCTAAAGCAATTCTAACTTACTTTGAACCATTCATACTTGATTCTCCACATCCTGAACTAAATCAAATCAGATTCAATCACCTCTTAGTTCTCTTTTCATCATCCTCGAAAATATAAATTACTCCTTTATAACATGAACATCCTTTAGACTTAACATCAAAATCTTTAAAATTTTCCTTTTCACCTTACTGAATTCTTTCCAGGCATATCTTATCTTTTATCTATAAATCTTTGATCCGATATGTCATAGTAGACTTGAGCTGAGGCTATGTAATCGATACACTATTTTCCTCCAAAAATAATTAAGCATTTAATACTTATAAGGCAAAAAGTGACTTTTGGCTAAATATATCAATTGTTGTTTTAGCCTTATTACATCACTACACATCCCAACCTATTATGAGACGTATTATTGAATAAGGTAGAATCCTTACTAGATTCATATTGCACTAATACTAGTGCTACTATCAAATATTCCTTTATTGGTAATAATATAATCGTAATTTAACCTTAGAGGAACATTACTGCTTCTTTAACTAACGTCACTGAAGCTTCCTCAAGTGATATTATCAAATCGTATAAAACCTTCATCTAATGACTCTTGCAACAAGATGTTTAGCTTTATCAATCTAGTAAGAGCCATTCTGTAGAGTATAATCAATATAGTTTCAATATTGGATTAAATCCAATCTTAAACTTAGTCTCTCGATTAAGCATCAAGCCTGACGGATCCTCTTGGGCAACCCATTTAAAACTCATAAACAATAAGAATACTCTCCTAGCTTACCCTTGATGCTCGGTATCCATAGCATAAGTTAAATCATTTTCATATTGATAACAAATTCCAATAAAAACTCTGCATACTCATACATGCCAATTACACTCACATGATTGGTTTTGTGGTTTTCTTGAATCTCCAACATTAATTATAAATGTTAGAGATTTCCTACTTTTCTTTATCCCGATCTCTTAACGGAACTATGTAATAAATTTAGCTTGAAATTTTTGCCAGAAATCCTTACCACTTTTTAAAAGTGATTATCTCGATTTACTATTCCTCTTTACGAGCTATGACCTCTATTTAGATATTTTCTCATTATGAAACCTTTCCATTGCATTCATCATAATTTTCTGCTTCATAGAATTTTTAAATTCATAGGGCAGTCAGTACTTCTTTGTACCTGACCTCTAACCCTCTATGAGCTGTCATAACAAGCTCTTCTTCTATCTACAGGAAGCAGTTTAGAAACAATTCAACTCAGGTTATTAAACTTGCACTCATAACCATAAATGATCCAATTGCCTTAATTAAGATGCAAGAAACTCCGTTGCATCTCTAGAATAAACTTTGTTACGGAACACTCAAAGAAACAACTTCTAGCTAACAGATTTTTGAGTATATATCGTAACATTACTTTATCAAATACAAATCTAATCCTTTCAGATGCGATACTACTTTATTTTTTTAGTCTCCTCTGATCATCAATAGAGAGTTCCTTTAACCTAACCTTTATATCCTTAAATCTTAGATTAACAATCATAGGATCTCCATTAATATCTTTCTGAAAGTCTAGTGTGCCAGAACTCTCAATTCTTTTGCAATTGGTGCCTAAGCAGGCTGATTCATGATCAAATCTAATGTTTGGAAGAAAACTCTTAAACCAGACATATACATCATGTTACCCTGGTGCCTCTGCACCATGCTAAGCTGAGGGTAGAATATTATCATTAACCTTATCATGCTCGTGAATCTCTTATTGATTCACTCGTTTAAACACCTGGCATAATTCTTTTACCCTCACACATTGGAATTTAACATTATTATCATAGTAAGCAATTACATCCATTCCAACAAGTAAAATCATCAGTAATTCTGACATCCTAGTGGCATGAATACACTTTTGACCTTTACCATACTTCGTTTAATCTCCAGAACCAGCTAAACCTGTAGCTCTGATACCAATAAATGTAACACCCCTTTCCCGTATCCGTACACCGGGTACGAGTCAAAAATGTTACGACTTCTTTAATCCAAAAATCAGGGTAATTTAAAATTTTCAGAAAACTTCTCAATGGTCACCCATCCTAAAATTTCACTAGCCCAAACACGCTTAACTTTATTTAAAACCGACTTAAATTATTTGTTCGAGTTCCAATCATAAATCAATTATCTTAGCATGCAACTCATCGCTTAAGGTTATTCTTAACATTGAATCTTTCCAGAAATGCCACTTATCTTGAAACCATAACGAACTTTAAAGGTCAATCACACTCAAATAGGTTTAGCAAGTATACATGCCACTATAATAATCAAACCTTAATTAGGTTGTCATTACTGTGATTGCCTGTTGAGCTTTCCAATGTTGATGCAATGCTTTTCTCCCTCTCTTCTTGATTTACCTACGTGTGTAAAATAAAACACACGCTAAGAATGAACTTAGTGAGGCAATAAATGAAGTTAATAACAATAATTTAAATTTTATTCAACTTCATAGCTACATTTATATAGCATGATAAATGCCAATGCATCAACTTTCATATTGCATTAGCAATTATTTACTATATGCCAATGTCACAAGATTTTCATACTTGCCTGGTTATCATAATATACCGTATATGCATAAATGCATCATGATCAATAGATAAGTATACCATCATACTAATCATGTATCAACATAATATAAATCGAATATAAATTTCTTACCGATTTACTTGTCATTTGCCCTGAGTGTTCATATAAACCGGATACCCAAATATACACTAACCTGTTTACTATTTATTATCCCTTTATTTATAGCCCAACTAAACCTTGAGGACCCTGGGTACTCAGTCAAATATGCACCGAAGTGCTCCCGAATATGCACCGAAGTTCTCCTGATTTTTGCACCGAAGTTCTCCCGATTTCTGCACCGAAGTTCTCCTGATTTCTGCATATTTATAAGGCTTTGATAACCTCCCGATTTTCCGCACGTTTATAAGGTCGTGCTTACCATGCACTAAGTGTCATTTACGTACACTATAGTGCTATCCTGGTTTCCCGAATATGCAGCGTGCTGCTGGACTCTATGGTATGCCAACTATACCCTATCCCTCAATGACTTATTTGGGCATAATTTTAGTATTTATTCCATCCATGGCAATGTATATCCATATAATTTATTATTGGCAGTTCATACCCGAAATAACATTCATAGAATAACATCATATATAACTAGTGATCCATGCATTTATATTCAATATTTGACATATTTAAAATATGTCAATCATATGATCAATGACATAAATATCATGCCAATATATAAACCAGGTAGACTTATCGCAAGTCTTCCCAATGATGTATAAAACATATATGTATCATGTTATGTATGCATTGCACTCACATGAGCCATTTATTAGCATGCCTCACTAAACTTTACTCGATTCTTTCCTTTATAGAACCTCGAACCTTCTTTTATTCGGACTTGACTTCATTAATCACATGAATAAGATAAAAAAAATATTTGTTAGATTCAAATCTAACAACACCTTAAACATGTTTTCTAATATAATCATTCGAATACAAAATTTCCAAATATTTTTCCTTTCTTCCTTGTATTGTTCAAAAAGTCATTATGGTCCCTAGTGACCAATTTGAACTTCCAATAATTCTTCCGAGCTTGCTAACTCACATTTAAATACAAAATGTTTCAAATTCCATTTTCTGACAGCTTGCGCTACCTTCAAAGATTTGCTTATGCCAGGCAGAATACATACCAGATCTTAATTTCCTTTATACTGGAAAAACTAGATTCAATAATGGTTCTAATGGTATAAGCCATATAAATTAATAAAATCTATAAAAATTATAAAAATTCTTCAAACTCCCGTTACAGTACTGTCCTTACAGAATCTGCTCTATAAATTTTCTGACCTTCATTCGATTAAAAATTCATATCTTTTAACTTGGTACTCGAAATCAATTTTCGTTTGTTGGAAATGAAACTAGACGAACACATCTTTAAAATGGTATAGAATTCATCATCTAACCATTTTTTTAGAATTTATGGTGAATTTTCTAAGTCACTGCCAAACTTCAATCGTCTTCATAGCTTTCCATAATAAACTTCTAATTTCTACCAACTTCTTATTTTTCTACTTGTGAATTTAGTCCCATCACTTGCTCAAACTACCAATTCATCATCTTCTTCATCAAATAATTATTCAAAATAATCCCCTATAATTTTCTTTCTTTGCCCAAAATAGTCACTGAAATGCAAAGGTAAGAATTCAAACTTCTTAACTTTGCAATTTAGTCCTAAAATCAACACTACAACCTTAATTCTATTATTTTAACTGAAAATTAGATTTAATCCCCATCCAAGAATTCATTTCCTAGTTGGTCAGTTGATTTTGACAATTTGTCAAAATGTCACTAATTCGATTCAACATCGATTTAGCATTCTAACATCAATTTCACATGTCGAACATCATTAATTACATAAATACACTTCAAATTCATAAATTCAGATTTGGTCCCTTAACTTTGAAGCTTGCCGAATTGGTCCCTATATATTTAACTTAGGGTTTTGCTTCCAAACAACAAATCAAGCTTACTAGATCATTAATCCAACCTCACAAACCCTAAGTTAGACTTAAATCCATAAACCTTAATCTTCTCCATAGAAACCAAAATATGTAGGGTTTAAATCCTAACTCAATAACATGATTTTAACATCATATAAGCTTGATTCCAACTTAAATTCAACCATGGAATCGTAAAATCTCAGAAGCCCCAATTTTGTTCATAAACCCTAATTTCCTTCTTGTGTAAAATTCTCATCAATCAAGCATGTATTCCATGAATTAAGTACATCAAAAGATAGATCTTGAAGAGTAGAACAACTCTGCAGTTCGAAAGATTACCTAAAAATCGAGTTTCGGGGCTTGAATCGAGCTTGGAAAGTTTCTCCCCTTTTCCCTTAGTTTTCGAAAATGGAAGATGAAGAAAGCTTCATCTTTTTGGCCTTTTAATTTTCCATCCCTTCAATTATGCCACTTGTATTTTATAAATGAATTTTAAATTCATTCAAATAGGGAAATTACAAAAGTGCCCTTTTATCCAACACTTGAGATTGATTTTATCATCAGTCAAGGGCCAAGATTTAAACTTCAAATTTCTTCTTCCAAAATAGCCCTTGTAACTTCAAATATTTCAAAATTACCATCCCTACAAAATGACCAATTTGCCCTCCACCTAATCTTTAGTTACTAGTTTGTTTCAACATTGTCATTCCATTAAAATCTAACTAAATTAGTTCCTCTTCAACCGGCCACCATTCCATAAATATCATTTTATGATTTTCCATGGATTATGGAACAACCTCTAAAATTTTAATTCTATCCGATTTCCCGATATTCACAAAATACTTCTACCACGATTTTACCTTTACCGAGCTATCGGATCTATTCTGAAAATTCTATATTTCCATAATATTCCTCATATCATCATCCTTCATCCAATGACCTAAGTTTAATCTTGAATTAGTAGTTTACCAACTTTGCTCTTGTGATTTTCCAAAATTACGATCTTGCCATTTTTCATCCAACGGCTCATATTTAGCATGGAAAATCAACTTAAATCCAAGGGCTCATATTCTTCCAACACAAAGAAAATATCTTAGACATCTAAAATGACAAATTCAACCTTGGCTTATCATCCTTCAAAATATCCTAGATATTCGATCCGATTATCTGAATATTCTTTAGAACTTTATCGTTTTATAGCCAATAATACAAACTCCGTACAAAAAATCCAGGTAACAAGAAAACGTCATTCTTGGAGGTAAACTATTCATTTACGGGGTTAAAATACACAACTTTTGAAAATTACATTTTGGTCCTTGAACTTTTCCAAAGTTTACACTTTAACCCCTAAACGTTTAAAATTTACATTTTGGTCAGTAACCAAAATTTTGGGATATTACAAACTTTCCTTCAATAATATAAGCAACTATTTGACTTAATTTCATAGTCCTTTGTTTCTCTTGATTCAACTTACTTCCTTCTTTCAAAACATTCTTCATCCAAAAATTGTAAATCTTTTATTCGATCCAACAAAGCTAGTTTTAGCTAAAAATTCTAATGATAATGAACCATCTTGTCTCAATGACAATTGTACATTCATTGTGTACAAAAAAGAAAATATCTTCTAATTAAAGGCATCAGTTACTACTTTAGTCTTCCTGAAGTAATCGTCTATTTTATCCAGTTAATTCCCAAGAAACTTCGGACTTCAGAGACATTTTTCGGTACCACCCATTCGAGAATAGCCTGTACTTTCTTGGAATTAACTTTTATTCCCTCTGTCGATACTACATATCCAAGAAAAGTTACTTTTGATAACCAAAATTCACAATTTAGAAAACTTTGGATAAAGTTGTTTATCCTTTAGTGTTTGTAATACCATTAAAATATGGTAATCATGTTTAGCTTCTGTCTTTGAATATACCAGAACATCGTCTATGAAGACTATTACAAATTGGCCTAAACAGGGTTGGAATACCCTATTCATCAGATCCATGAATGCTACAGGGCATTTGTAAGTCCAATTGGCATTACCAGAAACTCGTAATGTCCATAACGAGTTTTGAATGTTGTCTTTGGTATATCCTCTTCCTTAAGAATCTTTCTTTGTACTACTATCTTAGTACCATTATATATATACGAGTTCGTCGAATCCGTATCAATTAAAGTAAATACAGACTCTCTATCTCCATAGCCTTTGCTTTATTTACAGCATTCTGGTAAACCAATAACTCATACCTAACAACAACTCTTTAGGCCTCGGGTGAAACCCCTTGATTAAACATTCTCATAGGGACTTTTTAGTCGATAATAAATCAGCTATATACCGACTTAATCTATTAAAATCCAGTTCGTTCTCGTAAACAGTACGAGTACCTTGTTTCAAACTTAGAAACTGCCGCAACATCTCTTTCTGTTAACTAGTCGCCAATATACTTGGTTTAAACACTTCTTAAAAGAATTTCCACATCACTTCCTCAACAAGTGCTAACTCTGTAGTATTAGACCACCAAATACGAGCATGTTTCCCTTAACAAAGTTTCTTCAAACTCCTTAGCATCTATGCAGTTTAACTTCTCTAACATGACTTTGACATCTTTATTCCATAAGTTGGTGGCTATCAGACCACTTTCTCCATTAAATTCAGGAGTTCCTAACTTCTTAAGCTTCTTAACAGTTGTCGTTTTTACTGGTGTAGGTGCTGGAGCTGATATGGACGTTAAGGGTTAATTTTTTTTTAAACCATAACCTCTAAGGCTTGTACTAAGGCTCCATATTCTTATACTGGAGCTCCTTACTGCGTAGGTGGTTCAGCTGGAGTAGGAGTTAGAGGTGAAATATTTTGTACCTCATTACTTTCACTTTGGACCTCCTCTTGGTCCCCATGATCAATTGTCTGACGTGATTCAGCAGTATTCAACATTATCTATTACTACTATAACCTATTCATGTAATATCCGAATTTTTGCTTAGTGACTAAAATGTAATTTTTGAAAGTTTAGGGGTTAAAGTGTAAACTTTGGAAAAGTTCAGGGGCCAAAGTGTAATTTTCAAAAGTTATGTAAGTTAACCCCGTAAATGAACAGTTCACCCCAAGAGTGGTATTTATGTGTTACTAGATTTTTATATGAGGTTTATATTATTCGAATTTGGATCGAATAAAATTGTTAAGCATGCTCAGGCCAGAGTAGCCCAAGGATGGGTGACCTAAAGGGAAGATCCCATACCCAATATTTTGACTGATAAAAAGGATTCAGTTTGAGTTAGTAGTATTCGTAATGGATTGTTAAGGTAAGATTTCTAAGAGGAAATGTATCCGGTAAAAATTCTTGGTAATTATCCGTATATCAGATCGAATTAAAATTTTAAAGACAATTGTAATTACTCATTTTTATCTGGTTTGTAAACATTATGTAATTATTAATATATATTATTATTTCATGTATACGTATATTATATTGTGTTTATTATGTACGTATGATTAATATGTACGTAAAATATGTGTGTGATATGTATGAGTGCATGTATATCATATATACTATGTATGTCTACGTATTAATAATTATTATGATATATGTGTCGTACGTATGTTTGCATGTCATGTATGCTTTGCATTATTTGTATGTATATGTTAATGTATATACTTATATTAATTATGCATGAGAACAAATATACATGTATGTGTTTGTATAATGTACTTGAATGTAGGTGATAGATGTTGGATATTTGAATGTATGTGTATGCCCGTATATGTATGTGTGCGTGTATTATTATTATTACCAGTATTGTTGTTATTATTATTATTGTTAGTATTATTATTATTATTATTGGTGTTGGGCTAGAATAAAATAAAATTCAAAAAAAAAATATTTAAATCCAAATAATTAACAGTCCAGTCCAATATATTACAAGCCCAAGTAATTACATGGCCCATTTCCGGCCAGACCCAATTAAACCCTAAAATTATCTAACCCTAATTGTCACCCTCTTTGTGCGCAGCCAATTAAGAGCCGTTGGATCTAATCCAGATCAAACGGCCATGATCGAGCAAGGACGTCCCTCCAGCTGGCCACGTTGATGCACGTGTGAGCCGTTCGGCTACCCACGCGCGCGTGCCCTGCACGCGTGAGCTTTTCGGTTTCCCAGATGCCACGTGGCATCATCTTCCGCAATCCCACCCATTCCAAGATCACATCCGAGCCGTCCTTTCTTCAGGCAATCTCAGTCGTTGGATCAAATTTGATCCAACGGCCAAGATTAATTCTAGCTGATTGCAACCTTTCACATCCACCAGCTCCCTTACGTGGCTGCTATGCCGTTGTCTCCGTATGCTCGCGCCTCACCGGGTCACCAAAATGGACATGCAAGATCAGAAGAGTACAAGTCAGACAGAAAATCATTTTACTTTTTGTTTAATCTGGTAAGCAAAGCAAAAAATAAAAAAAGAAAAAGAGGCAGACTATATATCACATGTAAGGAACCCTTTTGTACTCAGTCTCCATATTAGAAATAAGAACAAAAAAATTCAGTGGTAATTTTCTTCTCTCTATTCTTGCATGCCTTTAGAATACGAAAATAATAAAAAATACAAGAAAGGGGTCAAGAGTTTACCCTCGCCGTGGTCGCCATCCGGTGATAAGCCTCGCGGTTCTTTCGAGCAATGCACGGTGAATCGGACGGTGGTGGTTTTTTAAAAGGGGGTTTATTTTTTTGAAAATATAGTTTTGGTTTTCCTAGATCTAAGGCCAAAGGGTGTTTTTTTTCTAAAATCCAGAGCTGGATTTGGTTTCTAAATTGGAAAATGCTTCATTTTCGGGCTTAGGGGACGGTGGCCGGAGTGGCTAGCCACCACATTTTTTTGGAAAATGGTTGAGTATCGGAGATTTGGGGTTTTAAAATGTAGAGAATTTGGGAGTGATATTAAGGTGTTTTAAAAAAATGTTAAAAGGTCAAAAATTTGGCTTTTGGGTGTGATTTATAGGGTTTAGATTTTTAAAAATGGTACAATCACGCAATAAGGACCTTCTTCCTTTTCAATTTTTCAGTTTGAGTCTGCCCCTTAGTCTAATTACAGATATAGTCCCTCTTTTTTTCAAAGCTTTTCAATTTGGTCCCAAAGTTAGACCGAATCTGCTTTTTAATGGCGAAATTACCAACTTAATTCCCTGTGTTTTGGATTTTCACTTCGAGCTTGCCCCTTGGTTTTATTATGTTTTCGGTCCTTGCAACTTCATTTTGGTTTATAATTTGGTCCCCAAATGTCTGTTTTTTATTTATTTAATTTCTAAGCATTCTGTTTTTATTTTATTTTATTTTATTTCATCCCCTTGGTGATTTTAATAATTATGTTTTTTTTGTTTTTATTGGTATGTTTGCTTTTCCCTTTTATATTTCATGTTTTTTATATATGTTTTCCTTGTATTTCATGTATATTTATGTTTTTATAATATATATTAGTTTGTGATATCATGCTTTTGTGTTTTAATTTGTTTGTTCGTCGTATATATATGCATATTTTAGGTGTTAGGCTTTAGTTTATTTGTATATAGTAAGTTTTTGTATGCTAGTATAAATTTTCATGTCCTCTTTGTTTCTTAGGTTACATGTTAGTGTGGAAATTTGTTAATATTGTTATGCTGTGTTTATATTATGCATGTAAATTGTGTCATATGTTAAGTATCTAGCATTAGTTTTTATTCTAGCATGTTGATTTGATTGGTTAGTTTAGCATTATATTTTATCTATGTCATGCATATGTTGCATTGTGGTTTTTTATATATTTTAACATGTATATATGTGATTAATTAATTCTTGAAGTATGTTTTTTCCTTTTTCACACGTTTTTGTTTATGCTTTATTTTTATTATTGTGATATGTTATGTTATTCATATTCAAGTTTTTTTATTATGTTTTCTAATACCATGTCAATGTGAATATATGTTGGATGATGTTTGCTAGGATTGCAAACAGGTGTATTAATTGTCAATGCGGCTCTCTTTTATTCGAGCGTAAACATGGCCAGTATCAAACGCAGTGATGACGGTCTATCGGTTTACTCTCGAATAACGGGGCCCTTAAAATTTACTCGCACTTATAACCAAATTTTAATTTAATCGTCATTGTAATCCGAAAAGTTTAATATTAATAAAGCGGTAATTATCAAAGTACTGATTTTGGGCGGTGTGGGGGTGCTAATCCTTCCCCATCCGTAACTGACTCCCGAACCCAACAGTTTTTAAAATCTCTGGTTTTATGGTGTCCGGCCTACCTTAGTGGCCGGTGACGACTCCATTTTTAAAATAAAATACGAATTTTCTAAAACCCCACGGAAGACATATTTTTAATACCTGAAAGACCCCCAAACACCCTTAAAACCCCACTTTTTAGCGAAAACACCTGTAGAAAAAAGGATATCGCTACAGATGGTGACTCTGCTGGGGACATTTTTTTGTTTTTCAAAAGCAAAAGAGAGTCAAGCTTTTTAAATAATTACCGCGTTATTAATATCAGAAGTTTCAGATTAAAGTGACTATTAAATTAACATTCGGTTGTATTTGCGCATTTATTTTAACGCATTTAAAATTTGGCATATAAACCCGTCCTTTTTAAGTGGGGGGAAATGCTAGTGCTTTTGTGAGGATATCGTTCCTCCGTATGGGCTTAGCAAAGTACTTCGGGGCTTGAGTACCTTATGCTTTCGTGAGGATATCGTTCCTTCGTATGGGAATAAGCGAATGGGTCCCCCTAAATTGAACCCGGTTGGAAGGAGCCTATAATGGGTGATGATTGGGGGCCTTGCTACCCTTACTAGGGGACATCAAGGACAATTCGGGTACCTCCTAGCACTAACACTGCATGTAGAGAACATAAAACGACCCACCCTTTAGAGCCATGCGGATAACCTAGGTGTTTTAGACAGGATGTAAATAGGGTTGTTATATTTGTTTATCTTATTTAACTTGTCCTTTCATTTAGGTATTTATTTATTTTATCTGGTACTGACTTGTTTCCTTTTTTCTTTTGCTTTTTCCATATATCATTGCATCTGCATTACATAAAGGTACTGGATCAAGTGGTTTGCCCGATCAAAAAATCTTTCATCATGGAAAAAAGATATCTTAAGAAGGACGACCTCCACTCAGCTATCAGACATTGGTCAGAAGTCAATCAGAGGACCCAAGGTAATAGTTTGCCGAGTGAGCTCATAGTGCAAGGGTATACTTATGCAAGCCTCCAATAGAATGACCTATGAGATCTTACAAGGATTTGGGAAGGATGGGATCGACGACTACAAGACTTATTCTTTGATAATTATGGCGACATAACACAGTTGGTGTAAGTCTGAGTTAACCAGCCCTTACTCCGAGCCATCTTCCTGTTCTGGAATCCTACTTTTTGCTGCTTCACTTTCAACGGGCAAGATATGATGCCTACGGTACGGTCATGCTTAATCAGAAGAATGTCCAAAAAGATTGGATCTGTGTGAAGCCGCCAAGGAACCAGAATTACTCTTGGAAGCTCAAAACTTTTGCCGGGATGAGTGACGATTGGGTTAATGGCCTGATTCATAATCTAAGAGATATCCTAGCCTTTGCATGGGAGAACATTCGAGACATCATACCCGCACACCCAGATGAGGGGAACAAAATGGACCTATTCGCCTTAGGGATATATGGTTTGGTCATCTTTCTAAGGGTTCCTGGAAACATCGATGTAGCCATCCTAGATTTATTTGAGCGTATGAAATGGATGGCGAATCCCATACATGCAATCTTAACGAAAACTTTTATTTCTTTGAGTGCAAGTCAGAATCATGAAGATGGACGTTTCAGAGGGTGTGCATAATTACTACAGGTTTGGATCCAGAGCCATATGTAGAAGACACCAACGAGCGTTTTGCAGGGAATATCATTCCGAGACTTTTCGCCTTTGCGAGAATACTTACCGAAAGAGTGCCGAGAGGACTTGAATAGGAAGAAATGGTTCTCGATCTTTAAGAACATTCAAGATGAAGACATAGTGTGCTGAGTTCCTTGGCTTGGCAAGGTTAGTTACTTCTTGTACAGCTACGACGATTATGACTGGCTAATGATGTTAGGGCTATATAGTGGAATTGCTTGTGCTCCGCTTTTGGTGTCTCGACAATTCGGATCGCGACAATTTGTTCCCGTCACTGCCGATTTAAGTCGAAGTGAGTTTCCTTTCAAGGGCGGGTTCAGGGTGAAAGTTCAGACCATCATGAGAGCTTGGGATCACTGTTATTGGATAAGGGTAGAAGGAGATACCGAGAGCATGTTCACTCTGGATTACGATCTTTGGAGGTGCCTGAGGATTAACGACAAGATTCCAGAACCTGACCAAAGACCAACCATGTCACTCGAGGAGCATATGAGGATAGTACAGTCCGAGGCTGACATTTTGCGAAATGAACTCGAGGAGGTTAAGAAGAAGATGGAGGATTTACAGACTCAGCATGTGAGCGAGCTCTACAAGGCAAGTTTGGATGTCGACGAACGAGATGGGACCATTAGGCAATTGAAGAAGTTGAATGCAGATCTGAGTGAGAAGAATGCTCTTTATCAGAAAGATACTCTCTAGCTTCAAGCAAAAGTGCAGAATGCCAGCCGAAGCCAATTCCTAGCCGTGGAGAAGGAAAGAATGAACGGTATGCGTTTAGTTGAAGAAGAACGAGAAAAAGGCAAGCAAGCAGTCGAGAAGGAGTTAGAAAGATGCAAGTTAGCCATCGAGAATGAAAGATGATCTTTTAAAGACGCCATTAACCAAGAGAAAGAAAGATCTAGGCAAGAGATCGACAAAGGTAAGCAAGGAATTAGCAAAAGAGAGAACACTGCCGTTTGGAAAACGAAATCTAAGGGGAGCATGAAAGGCTACTAGAGATGCAAAAATTGTAGAACGAAACTGTTCAAGGCCTAAATCAGAGCCAAGATCAGAATGCCTAATTAGAAAGGAGACTGACAGAGTTGGAGCAGTCCTTTCAGACCTATCGTCGGAGGAATGGCTTCATAGAACTACAAGAAAGGGAGCGTGAAATTTGTATGTTACGAGCCCACATTGAGTCACTCGAGGCAACCGTTCAGGACTATAGGGGGAGAATTAGGGTATTCAAAGAAGCTGTAGTAGGTGGGGACAATTATTGGCGGCGAAGACTTCGTGATGCCTCCCAGATGATTCAAGATAGAGACCAGTATTACATGACCCTGATGGTGGAGATACAACAAGTTGCGGGACATGTGAATGATTTAGCTGCAGAAGCCGAAGCTCTTCGACCTTTCATAACCTCGGACATGAAAGAAGCGCCTAGGTTCATCAAGCTTCTCAGGGCTATCGAGAAGTTAGGAGCTAGAGCTAAGGCTTATGTGTAGAACTCTACTTTAATATTTTGTAATCTGGACCCTTTAATTCCCATGAAAGTAGTTCAAAAGGGTGATTACCAGCAGAATCAGTACCTTTATTTGCATACATTCTTGCATTGCATCATGGCATTTACATCATTATACATGCATTCATCTTTCTTTGCAAAAATATTAATAGTGTAAGTATTGTGGCAGTTAAACTAAAAGATAAGCCGCAACCATTCAACATCCATACTTTACTCGGTTCCAAAGCAAACAAATAGAGGATAGAATAGTTAATTTGGAAAAAGGGTAGAAGGATTTGGAAGCATGCTTTGAAGAAGCTAGACAGAACCTCAGCGAGCGGATCGCTCAATCACAAGCTGCGATAGTATCCGACTTAACCGCATTGTTGGAAAAAAGCTATGGGAAAAAGAAGGTTAAAGACGAGATCGCTTAGGAGCCAGAAGGTACCGCATCTCACAGCAAGGTTCAACCAAAGACGCCAAGTCCGACAAGAAGAGTATACACTGACCCTGTCAGGATATCTGCTAGTCTTCAGGCAGGGGCATCTGAAAGCCAACTCGTGGATACAGAGGCATTCTACGAAAAAGAGGTGCCAGATCTGAATATGGTCGAGAAAATTAAAACGGGAGTGGAAAAGAAGTGGGAGGAAATGTTTCACCTAATGGAATAAAAATTTAGAGCACTGCAAGCCACAGATGAACCCGGGAATAAGGCTAGTGATCTGAGCCTGGTATCTGACCTTGTTTTACCACCAAAATTCAAAACTCCAAAATTTGGCAAGTATGATGGAACTTCATGCCCTTCCGTGCATGTGACTGATAATTGTTCAAAAGTACTAATTTTCTTACCCTTTTTACTCATATTATTGTTAGACTTAGGCTCATATTAGTTGCATAATTAGCTATTCATTCATTAATCCATGTTTCCTTCCATCGTTGAGCTTGATTACATAACTTGGTAGTTTTTGTGGAAAAGATGATGCTTTGGTGTGCTTTGTGTGTGTATGTGCATGATCACTTGCCAAAGAAATGTCGAGCTAGTTGCCAGGGCAATGCATGAAGGATATGCCGAGCTAGTTGCCAGGGCAATGCATGAAGGAGACGCCGAGCCAGTTGCCATGGCAATTGTCGACAAAGAGAAAATGCAATAGGGATGTCGAAATTAATGACTATACAAGCCCAAGATGACGTGGAGCAAAGCCAAAACCCAAAGGAATTTGATTTCCATTCAGAGATTAAAGAAGAATTAAATTCCAAGAAGATAGAAGAAGTTCTAGTAGGAATACAATTATAATAAAGAATTATATTCTTTAAAGATAATTTAATTCCAACTCAAACTCCTCCTCAAAGAAGGACTTTGGCCTAGCCCTATAAATAGCAAGGAGATTTCGACAAGAGAATAGAGGGAGCATTAGGAAAAATTTTGACAAGTCCAAGGGAGAAAGCAAGGGGAATTTTTGACAAGCATCTAGGGCAAGGGATTTTCGACAAGCTTCATCTTTTCTTCCTTGTTCGATTGGGTTCATGCTAGGGATTGTTTATCTTGTGTTTCTTTGGAACCTAGCCATGAACTAAATCTACTTGGCTATGGTTATTGTGTTTTGTGGTTGTGAGAAACTATTGGTTTTTGTTTAGGTAATAAGAGTTTGCACTTTTCTATTTCAAGGTTTATTCATTCTTGGTTCTTATTCTTGTTCGCGAGTGAATTGGGAGAGGATCTCGTGATTTCATCTATTTAACTAATATCGGGAGAGTTAGATTCAAGAACGAATGAATATGATCTTTATTCAATCTATTGATGGTGAAGATTAATCCGGCTTAGGAATAAGTTAAGGATTTCAACGGCTAAGAGGAGCGCAAGATTGGTTGTTGTTCACCCTTGATTCACGCAGGGATGTATTATCAAGGCATGCACAAGTAGCTAGAGTTTCGACTTAGGGATAAGAAGAAACCATTGAAGAACGCTCTGCCGAACCTTGAAGGTTGCTGCCCAGAAGCCCAAGTAGTTGCCCAACTAGTCGCCCTGGAAACCATCGATTAGTTGCCAAGGCAACCCCGTTGTGCAAGTTGCCCGTGCACTCTTTTTCCAAAACGATCCAATCGGTTATCACACCTCAACTCACGATAACCTGGCCTATCTCTCTCTCATTTGAATTCATCTTTTCTTTTACTTTATTGCTTTCTAGATTAGTCATTAGTTAAACTCCTATAATCCTTTACTTGTGTTTTTACTTTTTACAGTGCAAGAGACTAGATTCTTGAAGTAGCACCAATCCCTGTGGAGACGATATCTTTTATACTATAACTTGCGACGTGTATACTTGCACATTTGCGTAGCACTTATTACGCGCAACAAGTTTTTGGCGCCGTTGCCGGGGATTGGCAATAGCGACTTTGTTTTTATTTTCTTGCACTTTGTCTTTATTTTTCTTGTTTAAAATTCAAAGGGCTAACAAACTTTGGTTTTGCATTGGTATATGACCAGGGCGAGACCGACTTCACCAGAATATCCCTTTGATCTAGAAATCGAACAAACCTTACAAAGACTTAGACGAAGGATAAGAGAAGCAATGGCAAATCAAGACGGCAATACGAATCAAGATGTTCGAGCAGGAGGAGGAGTGATTCTTGCACGAAACAGAACTATTCGAGACTATCTTGAAGAAGATCTTGATGGACTTAACCTAGGAGTTGTCACACCTGAAATTGAAGCCGACCACTTTGAGTTGAAACCGGTAATGTTTAATATGATCAACACAATAGGTCAATTTGGCGGCTCAAAGAATCGAAGATGCACGACAACATCTGAAATCTTTCCTCGAGATTTGCAACTCGTTCAAGATACACGGAGTCACCCCCGATGTCTTACGATTAAGATTATTCCCCTATTCACTGAGGGATAGGCGAAAGCATGGTTGAATAGCATTCCTGTCGGATCCATAGCATCTTGGACTGATCTTTGTCGTGATTTCCTTGCTAGATTTAATCCTACAAATTTAATCGATAAGCTTCGTAACGACATTACTTCTTTTCGGCAGCGGATGATGAATCCATGTACGAGGCTTGGGAGCGATCTGAGAGAACTTCTACACAAATGCCCCTACACACAGTTCTGGTGTGGACTCAAGTAACCATGTTTTACAACGCCGTGAATACACCAACAAGGATGATGCTAGATGCCTCGGCAAATGGCATACTCTTAGATAAGTCGCCGGAGGAAGCGATGCAAATTTTAAACAGGCTGGCCAAGAATGATTATCAATTCCCATCTACTAGAAGAGGAGGAGTTAGACGCCAAGGCACAATACATTAACTAGGATCATCAGATTCAATTTCGGCACAATTGACCACTTTAACCAAGATGGTCCAGAACATGCAAAAACCAAACAACACACATGAAGTCAAGGTAATTGATTCTTTTTGTGAGTTATGTGGTGATAACCATAATTCTTCTGAATGTATGCAGAATCCGGAATCCAGCTTCTATGTGGGGAATTACAATCGGAACAACAATGTGATGTCCAATACATACAATCCAGCTTGGAAGAAGCACCCGAATTTTTCATGGAGTAATCCCAACAATGCTCTAAACTAGAACAATCAGAATGCACAAGCATCGGGATTACAGCAAAATATGCCACGGCAACAGATGCCGCAGCAACAACCGACGACATCTTGTTCTTTGGAAAATTCTCTAAATGCTTTTATGATGAAAACTGAATCTTATATGGCTGAGAATAGTAATTTCATAAAAAGAACTGATGCTTTTATTAACAGGACCGAGATGAGATTGCAAAACCAAGAGGCGGCAATCAAATCATTGGAAAATCAAGTCGGACAGTTTGCTCAAAATCTGAATACTAGACCACAAGGAGGTTTACCTAGCGATACTGAAGTCGCAAGAGGAACTGACCATGAGCAATGTAAGGCAATCACCACCAGAAGTGGCCAACAACTTAGAGAGGTTCAAACCCGCTCGTCAAACAAAACTCCACAAAAAGATCAGGTCGAACCTAGCGGCAAAGCCTCAGATGCTGAACCAGGAATTGCCGCGGCAACCGGTAATAAGCATGCCTCGGCAACCGACGATGCCTCGGCAACTTGCGATAAGCACGCCTCGGCAACCCCAGTTGATACCGCCTCGGCAACTCCAGATGTCCCGGTAATGCCGTCAATTAGGTTTCAAACCAATGAAAGGATCGAAGATATCCGACTTCCACCACCATTCCCACAAAGGTTGAAGCGACAAAAGCAAGAATACCAATTCAAGAAGTTTCTTGATATCCTAAAGCCAGTCCACATCAACTTGACACTGGTGGAAGCAATTGAACAAATGCCAAACTATGCCAAGTTTCCTAAAGACATTGTGTCCAAGAGAACAAGGCTAGGAGAGTTTGAAACAGTTGCCGCAACAGAGGGATGCATGGCAATGTTGGACAATCATATGCCACCTAAGTTGAAGGATCCCGGAAGTTTCACAATACCCTGTTCCATTGGAAATCACTATGTCGGGAAAGCACTATACGACCTTGGGGCAAGCATAAACTTGATGCCTAAATCGGTTTTCCAGAAACTAGGAATCGGGAAGGCAAGACCTACAACAGTTATGCTACAGCTAGCCGACAGATCCTATGTGCATCCAAAGGGAAAAATTGAGGACATACTGGTAAAAGTTGATAAATTTATTTTTCCCGCTGACTTTATTGTTTTGGATTGTGAAGCGGATGAGCATGCACCTATCATTCTCGGGAGACCATTCCTAGTAACAGGGAGAACCTTGATCGACGTTGAAAAGGGAGAACTCACAATGAGGGTGAATGACCAGTAGGTCAAACTAAATGTGTTCCAAACACTAAGGCATGCCGATGATCCAGAAGAATGCCAACTACTTCATGCCACGACAGAGTTTAACTTCGATGAGGAATTTAGTTACCTCGGCAACTACATTGCCGATCAAGAGGAACCTGAGGAGTATGAAGAACCGATCGATGAGGAACAATAAGAAGAGGCAAATTGGCTAGTCAACTGACCAGGTACATACTTTGAACCACTGGATTACTCAGGTAAGGAAGGTAAACTCGAAAAACCCTCTATCGAACAACCACCGATTCTTGAGTTGAAACAATTGCCAGAGCAAATAAAATATGTATACTTAGGGACCAATAATACATTGCCTGCAATTATTTCTTCTAAGTTACAGCCTGAGCAGGAAAAGAAGCTGATCAAGATGTTGAAGCTACACAAAAAGGCAATAGGGTGGACAATTGCCGACTTGAAGGGAATTAGCCCGGCGGTGTGCATGCACAAGATCTTGTTGGAAGATGATCACAAACCTTCAATTGAGGCCAGAGGAGACTGAATCATGCCATGAAAGGGGTTGTAATGAAAGAAATCATCAAGTGGCTTGACGCCGGCATTATATACCCTATCTCCAATAGTACGTGGGTAAGTCCGGTACAATGTGTACCGAAAAAGGGTGGTATAACGGTGGTAAGTAATGAAAACAATGAACTTATTCCAACCAGGACTGTGACCGGTTGGAGGGTTTGTATGGATTATCGAAAGCTAAACAAAGCCACTAGGAAAGATCACTTCCATTACCCTTTATTGATCAAATGCTTGACCGTCTTGCAGGTAAACCCTTTTATTATTTTCTTGATGGTTATTCAGGTTACAATCAGATTGCCATAGCACCAGAAGATCAAGAAAAGACAACCTTCACATGCCCATACGGTACTTATGCCTTCCGAAGGATGCCGTTCGGATTGTGTAACGCCCCGGCAACCTTCCAAAGTTGCATGATGGCACTCTTTTCAGACATGGTCGAAGACTTCCTTGAGATCTTCATGGATGATTTTTCGGTTTTTGGTAATGACTTCGACGACTGTCTTGGCAATTTAGAGAGGGTGTTAGCAAGATGCGAAGAAACGAATTTAGTCCTCAATTGGGAGAAATGCCACTTTATGGTAGATGAAGGAATAGTGCTCGGCCACAAGATTTCATCCAAGGGAATTGAAGTAGACAAAGCCAAGGTGGACGTGATCGAGAGATTACCCCCACCAAGTTCGGTTAAAGGAATTCGAAGTTTTCTCAGACATGCAGGTTTTTACAGGAGGTTCATTCATAATTTTTCTAAAATCACTAAACCCTTGTGTAATCTGCTTGAACAGGATAAAGTCTTCGATTTTGATGATTCTTGCACCCAAGCATTCAAAACCCTAAAGAAAAAGCTTGCCTCGGCACCCATTGTCGTTCCACCAGATTGGACGCTACCTTTTGAGCTCATGTGTGATGCAAGTGATTTCGCCATAGGAGCAGTCCTAGGCCAACGCACAGGTAAGACCTTCCATGTGATATACTACGCTAGTAAAACTCTTAATAGTGCTCAAGTGAATTACACAACAACGGAGAAAGAGTTACTAGCTGTAGTTTTCGTATTTGACAAGTTTCGATCCTATTTAATTGGTACAAAGGTAATTGTTCATACGGACCATTCGGCAATCAAATACTTATTTGCTAAAAAGGATGCTAAACCTCGTTTGATTCGTTGGATATTACTTTTACAAGAATTTGATATTGAAATTAAGGACAGGAAAGGAACAGAAAATCAAGTGGCCGATCACTTATCACGTTTGCAACGCAATAAGGAGGAGGACGCGGATCTAGAGATATGCGATGCATTCCCGGATGAACAACTTTTAGTTGCCTCGACAACCATGGATGCACACGCTTCGGCAACTCTCAACGCCGCAGCAGTCTTTGACGCACACGCCTCGGCAATCTTGGGAGCAGTCGCCATGGCGGCACATGCCTCGGCAATACCCTGGTACGCGGATTTAGTTAATTTCCTTGTTTGTGGTATTTTTCCTTATGGCATTACTCACCAAGGGAAGAAGCGGTTCCGCCATGATGCTAAGCATTACTTTTGGGACGAGCCTCTTTTGTTTAAACAATGTGCAGATCAGGTTATACGCCTATGTGTCCCTGAAGAAGAGCAACAGAATGTACTCCGGCAATGCCATTCTTCACCCTATGGAGGACATTTTGGAGGAACTCGTGCCACGGCGAAAGTCTTGGAATCCGGTTTGTATTGCCAACATTGTACAAAGATGCCCAAGACTTTTACAAGCAATGTGATCGTTGCCAGAGGACGGGCAATATCTCTAGACGACATGAAATGCCGCTCCAGAACATCATCAAGGTGGAATTGTTCGATGTATGGGGGATCGACTTTATGGGACCTTTTCCATCTTCGTTCGATAACCTTTACATTCTACTTGTCGTCGACTACGTGTCTAAATGGGTTGAGGCAGCTGCAGTTCCCAACAACGATTCCAAGACCGTGCAATGATTCTTGCAGAAAAACATATTTACATGGTTTGGGATACTGAGAGCAATTATCAGCGATGAAGGCAAGCATTTTGACAACAGACTAATTGCCAAGATGTTGCAACGCTTCGGCATATCACACAAGATCGCCACGGCATATCACCCACAAACCAACGGGCAAGCAGAAATTTCAAACCGGGAGTTGAAGGGAATACTCGAGAAAGTCGTAAATCCCTCAAGGAAAGATTGGTCATTAAGACTAGATGACGCACTTTGGGCATATCGCACTGCATTCAAAACACCCTTAAGTATGTCCCTATTCCGACTTGTCTATGGTAAAACATGTCATCTATCGGTGGAAATCAAGCACAAGGCGTATTGGGCAACCAAGACCGTGAATATGGATTGGGAAAGTGCCGGACAAAAGCGTTTGATGGATCTCAACGAGATAGAAGAATTCCGTGCACTCGCCTATAACAATGCACGAATCTACAAGGAGAAAACAAAGCGATGGCATGACAAGAAACTATTGCCACGGCAATTCACGCCAGGGCAACTAGTTCTCCTATTCAATTCTCGGCTAAAACTTTTCCCGGGAAAGCTGAAATCAAGATGGTCGGGACCATTTGAAGTCGTCAAACCATTCTCCCATGGCGCCGTGATAATCAAGTCCATCTCTGACAACCATGAATTCAAAGTTAATGGACAAAGATTGAAGCACTACAATGGTGCCCATGTGGAACGTAACAAGGAAGTGGTCAACTTAGGAGATGCATGAGCATGCTCTCCCTTTTGATATTTTTATTTTTATTTTTATTTATTTATTTTTATTTTTATTTTTTCGATTAATTAGTTATTATTATATTTTTGTCAATTTTTTTATTTTCTTTATTTTTCTTCCTTTTCGATTATTAGTAGTTTTTAGGATAGATTTTATTTATTATTTAAGTTTAAGAATCCTATTACACATCTTTATTTATTTTCTCTTTTAGTTTATATTTAATTTTAATCCTTATTTGATTTGTCTTTGAATTGTAGGAAAAGAAGTTCAAGATAAAGAAGGAATTCTAAACCAAGTAGGAAAACATCTTCAACAAGGAAACTAATGGGCTAAATCTAAGGCTTATATAAAGCCTCCAATTCATCCTAACCAAAACCCCCTTGTCGGCAACTTCTACCAAACCCTAACCCTTTTTTCGTTTTCCCCTAATCCCACCCACCTATCTTTTCTATAAAACCCATCACCCTTAACCTATTCCTACTTTATATCTTGCAACTTTTTAGTTTCTTTTCTTTTCTTTTCTTTATTTTTACTCACAACCAAGATCATCCATGACATCCAAGATTAAACTTTTAGTTCATCCAAGTTCATCCAAAGAACCAAGATACAAGAAGTTTGCTACACCGGTAGTTCAAGAAAGATTTCAATGCAAGTTTGAAAGCCGGAAGATTCATGAAGAACAAGGCTTTGAATACTCCAACTCTCATCAAGATTTCGGCCTTGAACCATTCATCTTCAAGAGGATTGCACATCAAAAGTGGCAAATCTTTTGCCATCAACCGAACCGGTAACATCTCATGGGTAAGAGAATTCTATGCTCACTCACCTAACCCGAATAATCCTTATGTTTTTGTTCGTGACAAGGCCATACTTATAAGTCCCGAAAGCATCAACACCTTTTACGGACTTTACATTGAGAAGGACGAGCATCAAGCCTTCGTTGACCAAATCAATCCCAAGCAACTCGACAAGGTGCTTCAAGAACTCACTCAACCGGGAACGCATTGGAACGACGGTAAATACAAGGGCACGGTAAATCGCCTTCGGCTTAAACCCGAGGCAAAACTATGGAATAAGTTTGTTAAAACTTCTTTAATGCCCTCCACACACAATACTACCATTGATATACCACGTCTTTTGCTCATACATTCTATTTTGCATAATCGCATCATTAACATTGGAAAAATTATTTGTGATGAGATTTTTGTATGCAGCTCAAAAGATAAGGGTTCTCTTTTTTCCCTTGCTTAATTTTTAATCTTTGCAAGGAGATGCATGTCCCGAGTGAGTCCACCGATGAAAAGGCCCTACCCAAGTCTGGTTGGAATCAAGCACTAATCCGAAAGTTAATGGGAGAGGCACCGGGAGATTCTTCAAGGCCTCCAATTGCCACGGCAACTCCTGCCGCCGCGGCAATCCCTAATGCCCAAGCACCTAACGCCAGGGCAACTCGGCCATTAATCCCGGGACACATTGAAGCACTTTTGCACCCATTGGCAAGCCGCCTAAGGCAAATTGAAGATCGGCAACTAATGTTCATGCGGTACATGAAGGAGCACAACAATGCCATCACCCAAGTCATCCTAGAAAAGTACCCAAACAATCGCGTGCCGTTCCCAATCTTTCCCGCCGAGATCCTTGCCTCGGCAACCAATGAAGCAGTCGTCACGGCAACCAAGAAAGCTGACGCCACGGCAACCAAAGCTAAAGACATCCCAGCAACCACTGCAAAAGCCAAAGGTAAAGCACCTATGCCCGAATCAACTCCTACGGAATCATTTTCTGATTTTTCAGATTCAGACGAGTCTTCCATTGAACCAATAAAGACCGCACCAATTGAATCCTCCAAGCGAAAAGCCATTGACATTGATGAAGAGGACGATGAGGACAACCCCGTACGAGGATCGATTCCACCACTGGCAACAAGAAAACAACCATCGCGTTCAAGCAAGAGAATCAAGACACCAACTAGAAGGAAACTAATCATCTACGATGACGAACTCTCGGAGTAAGTCCTCGTATGAATTTTTATTTTTATTTTTTGTTATTTTTATGCATGCATTGAGGACAATGCCTCACTCGAGTTTGGGGGGGATTGTTATTAGTAGTTACCATGTTTAGTTACATTCATCTTAAGTATTACATTTAGGATACATAAATTGCTTGCCATGCCTTTAATTGGAATAAGAATTGCTTAGATTTGATGAATATTCGATGATGACTTTGCCAATGCACTTAATTGATAGAATTTTTATTCTAGGATAACCATGGAAAAACTTAGAATTTTACTATGATGCTAAATTTGATGAAACACTGTTGTGGTTTGATTGATTTAAGGAATTCTAGTAAACTTAGGTTGATAATTAACAAATTGGGGGATTAGAATAAAAACTGAATGAATGCTAGAGGTACCCGAAATTGGCTCTAGCATGTGCTAAAAAAATTGATCACTAGAGGTGCCCGAAACTGGCTCTAGGATGTGTTAAAAAAAAATTTAACTAGAGGTGCCCGAAACCGGCTCTAGTCGATTAAATTAAGAAAACTAAAAACAAAACACTAGAGGTGCCCAACACTGGCTCTAGTTAAAACATGTTAAAAAGAACCCAATGAAGTAATTTGAAAACCTCTTGTTTGCATAGAATCCGAAAAATCAACTTGCACACAACTTCGCACACACTCACAAGCATTATAGTTTGATTCCGAGTAACTCCTAAGTTTTCTGAAAAATAAAAAGCCAATCATACTTTGTGCCCCGGTTCAGAGAATTGAAATCAAGTTCAAAGCTAAGTTTGTGAAAATTGAAGTCTTAAGCGGTAATTATGAGTTTGCATTGCTTGAGGACAAGCAATAGTTCGAGTTTGGGGGTGTGATAAGTGTTCAAAAATACTAATTTTCTTACCCTTTTTACTCATATTATTGTTAGACTTAGGCACATATTAGTTGCATAATTAGCTATTCATGCATTAACCCATGTTTCCTTCCATCGTTGAGCTTGATTACATAACTTTGTAGTTTTTGTGGAAAAGATGTTGCTTTGGTGTGCTTTGTGTGTGTATGTGCAGGATCACTTGCCAAAGCAATGCTGAGCTAGTTGCCAGGGCAATGCATGAAGGATATGCCGAGCTAGTTGCCAGGGCAATGAATGAAGGAGACGCCGAGCCAGTTGCCATGGCAATTGTCGACAAAGAGAAAATGCAATAGAGATGTCGAAATTAATGACTATACAAGCCCAAGATGATGTGGAGCAAAGCCCAAACCCAAAGGAATTTGATTTCCATGCAGAGATTAAAGAAGAATTAAATTCCAAGAAGATAGGTGAAGTTCTAGTAGGAATACAATTATAATAAAGAATTATATTCTTTAAAGATAATTTAATTCCAACTCAAACTCCTCCTCAAAGAAGGACTTTGGCCTAGCCCTATAAATAGCAAGGAGATTTCGACAAGAGAATAGAGGGAGCATTAGGAAAAATTTCGACAAGTCCAAGGGAGAAAGCAAGGGGAATTTTCGATAAGCATCTAGGGCAAGGGATTTTCGACAAGCTTCATCTTTTCTTCCTTGTTCGATTGGGTTCATGCTAGGGATTGTTTATCTTGTATTTCTTCGGAACCTAGCCATGAACTAAATCTACTTGGCTATGGTTATTGTGTTTTGTGGTTGTGAGAAACTATTGGTTTTTGTTTAGGTAATAAGAGTTTGCACTTTTCTATTTCAAGGTTTATTCATTCTTGGTTCTTATTCTTGTTTGCAAGTGAATTGGGAGGGGATCTCGTGATTTCATCTATTTATCTAATATCGGGAGAGTTAGATTCAAGAAACGAATGACTATGATCTTTATTCAATCTATTGATGGTGAAGATTAATCCGGCTTAGGAATAAGTTAAGGATTTCAACGGCTAAGAGGAGCGCAAGATTGGTTGTTGTTCACCCTTGATTCACGCAGGGATGTATTATCAAGGCATGCACGAGTAGCTAGAGTTTCGACTTAGGGATAAGAAGAAACCATTGAAGAACGCTCTGCTGAACCTTGAAGGTTGCTGCCTAGAAACCCAAGTAGTTGCCCAACTAGTCGCCCAGGCAACCATCGATTAGTTGCCAAGGCAACCCCGTTGTGCAAGTTGCCACGGCAACTGAGTTGCCCGTGCACTCTTTTACCAAAACGATCCAATCGGCTATCACACCTTAACTCACAATAACCTGGCCTATCTCTCTCTCATTTGAATTCATCTTTTCTTTTACTTTATTGCTTTCTAGATTAGTCATTAGTTAAACTCATATAATCCTTTACTTGTGTTTTTACTTTTTACAGTGCAAGAGACTAGATTCTTGAAGTAGCACCAATCCCTGTGGAGACGATATCTTTTATACTATAACTTGCGACATGTATACTTGCACATTTGCGTAGCACTTATTACGCGCAACAGTGACCATGTATTGCCGAAAGATGGCAGCCTTCATCAAGAATGAAAAGCTTTTAATCCATTGTTTCCAGGATAGTCTGACCGGAGCAGCACTCTGGTGGTACACCCAGTTAAGCCGGGTAAACATCAAGACCTAGAAGGACCTCTCGAAGGCGTTCATTGAGCAGTACAAACATGTGACAGATATGACCCCTAGCAGGATCATGTTGGAAAACATGGGACATAAGTCTAACGAGAGTCTAAGACAATACGCCCAGAGGTGGCCACTCAGATCCAGCCACCAATTCCTAAGTACGAGATTACGCCCCTATTCATGAATGCTTTAAAGGGGACGCTATTCGATTGCCTTATCAATAATACAACTCAGAGCTTTGCTGATTTGATCAGGACTGAGGAATCTCTCGAATTGGCAATTAAGAGTGGCAAGATTGACAGTGGGGATAGCTCCCAAAAGTACAACAAGAAGAGAGAGAATGAGGTAAATACTACAAGTACTTAAAATGCCCCAAAGAACTTTACGGTCTCTCAGCCGCAAGCATCAATAGGAAAGGCTCAGAAACCAAACCAAAGAGAAGGAAGAGCTCCAAGAAAGGAACAAGAGAAAGCATCCTTTACTCTGTTGCCAATTTCTTACTCCGAGCTTTATTCTCAGTTGTACAAAGCTGATTTGGTCTGCCCATACTATGTTACTCCGTTTAAACATCTGTTTACGTCATGGTATGATCCCAATGCACATTGCGATTATCATGGCGGTGCCCCCGGTCACTCCACAGAAAATTGTCTCGTATTCAAGAAACTTGTGTAGAGCCTGATCAATTTTGGGGTGTTAAAGTTTGAGGAAACAAACATGGCTGCCAACCCGTTGCCTAATCATGGGAACCACGGAGTGAACATTATCGAAGAGTACTCTGCTAAGAAGGCCAAGGGAGACATGTTAGAAATTAAGTCTCCCTTACGGTGGGTGTTCCAACAATTATGCATGGCCCGTTTGATTGACAGAGGCATGATAGTGGTGCAGAAGGGATGTAGAGCTTATTGCGTATTCCACTAGGATGGGGGGCATGACATCCAACAGTGTGAAGAATTCAGGAGATTGATTCAACAGCTGATGGACAGTAAGAAGATAGAGTTGTTTGAGGAGGTTGCAGAAAGAAAAGGGTTAGATGTATGCGCGTCAGATGGCCCCAACATTAAGTATGGAATAGACATACCCTTTGTAATCTCCTCCAGATCAGAGGAAGCAAGTTCGTCTCAAACAAAAGCTGTAAAAGTAGCCCCTAAAATCATCATCTCAGCACCAGCCCCGTTTCCATTCAAAGGCATGCGGTGGACCCCTTGGAATTATGCCGCCAACGTGACCATACCAGAGAAATCGAAACCTCGTGAAGAGAATGAGCAAATGGTAGAAGAGGAGCCAACACAGAAAGATGAATAGACGAAGAAAGAATAAATTGTCAACGAAGTAGGCCACTTCATGAGAAGCGGCAGGTGCTACTCTTCGGAAGCTTTAAAATCTGCTGAAGCTACTAAAGATAAGGGAGAAGGTACATCAACTGGTCTTACGAAGATATTTGGCGAGGAGCCCCCTCCGAAGTTTAATGAGCCTATAACTGAGGCTCAGGCATAGGAATTTTTGAAGTTCTTAAGGCATAGAGAATACAACGTAGTAGAACAGCTGCGAAAGCAACCAGCAAGGATTACGGTGTTGGATTTGCTTTTGAGTTCGAAATAGCACCGGGAGGCATTGTTAAAAGTGTTGAACCAAACGTTTGTACCTGGTGACATTTTTGCATCTAAGTTGGACAGAATAATGGGGCATATCACCGCATACAACCACATCGCATTCAGCGATGACGAGATCCCAGAAGGAGGTATGGGGTCCACCAAAGCTCTAAACATCACTACCCACTGCAAAGGGTATGTGTTGCGGGAGTACTAATTGATAATGGGTCAGCATTAAACGTGCTACGACTGGTGACTCTGCAAAACCTAACGGTAGATGACTCCCATATGAAGCCCTATCATAATTCTGTGAGAGCCTTTGACGGTACTCAAAGGGGAGTACTTGGAAAAATTGAAGTACATTTGCTGATTGGGCCGACAGAGTATATAATTGATTTCGTGGTGATGGACATAAAGTCAACCTACAGCTGCTTATTGGGAACACCGTGGATTCACTTGGCGGGAGCTGTCCCCTCATCACTCCATCAAATATTGAAATTTGTGATCGAAGGCAAGTTGGTCATTGTAGAGGTTGAGCAAGAAATCATCGCCTCGGTAACGTCGGATGCCCCTTACATCCAGAACGATGAAGATGCTGTGGAATGTTCTTTCTGAGCATTGGAACTTGCAAATGCTACATTTGTTGTGGAAGGTAGTCGGATCCCCTGCCCCAGGTTATCCAACTGCACCAAGATGATCGTTTCTGAAACTTTGGGCCGAGGAGCCAAAACAGGAAGGGGGCTAAGAAGGAGATTGCAAGGAAGCCTACGACCCAGAAGTGTCATCACCAAGAAGGATCACTTTGGGCTTGGCTACAAACTGAGTATTCAACAAAGGAGAGAGGAATATAGAAAGAGAGAAGAACAAATGAGGGCTAGGCTCAAAGGATAAGATATTCTATGGAGACCGATGTCTTTTCCTCATGTAAAAGATATTTTTGTCTTTGGAGGAATTGGCCATACAGAACAGAAATTACAGGAAGCTATTTGAGAAAATGACATACTTAATGAGAATAAGATGTTCAGTGAATCGCTTGAAGGGATGTCCATCAACATGATAGCTGAAGATGACGATGGCAGCAACATGTTGACCAGCATCTGCCCTTGCCGTCCCGGGGAAACTCTCAATAACTGGAGCTACATTGATCTACCTGTAGTCTTTAGGGACAGATCAGAGTAATGCTCTGAACCAACCCTTTTGTTTTTGCCCATGGGTAATGGGGATCTTTTGTATGGGGCATATATGTTAACTTTTTGTTTGCAATGAAAGAATGTCTTCCTCGTATTCTCAAATGGCAAACATTTCATTTACTTCATTCATTCATTCATTCATTTCTTACTCATATTCATTCACTTCATTTAAAATCATTCTATTCCCAATACACTCGTTCTCATTTCATGTAGGGTCCCCATAATTAACTGTATGAATAATTCTGAATCCAATCCCGAGGTAGATTTTAAGCGCCCCGAGATCTTGGCAGAACTTGAAGAGAAGGACAATTAGGCAGAATACGAGGTTCTTGAGGAGTCGGTAAGGATGATGGCCAACGAAGAAAGGCAAATCATGCCCCACCAAGAAGAAAAAGAAATTGTAAACTTGGGAACCGATGAGGAGAGAAAATAAGTGAAAATCAGGACCGCATCTTTCTCAGAAACCAGGTGTGAACTGATAGCCCTACTCTAAGAGTTCAAGGACGTCTTTTCTTGGACTTATCAAGATATGTCGGGGTTGAATACAGACATAGTGATGCACAAGCTGCCAACAAGGCCAGAATGCAAACCAATCCGGCAAAAGCTCAGAAGAATGAGGAGTGACATGTTGTTAAAGATCATAGAAGAGGTAAAAAAGTAGTTTGATGCTGGCTTTCTGGAAGTGGCCAAATACCCTGAATGGGTTGCAAACATCATACCGGTGCCAAAGAAGGATAAGAAGGTCCGCATGTGTATAGATTACAGGGATCCCAATCGAGCAAGCCCTAAAGACAATTTCCCTTTGCCACATATTGACACGTTGGTTGACAATATCGCGGGACACTCATGGTTCTCATTCATGGATGGTTTCTCAGGATACAATCAGATAAAGATGGACCCAGAGGACATGGAGAAGACTACATTTGTAACCATGTGGGACACATTTTGCTACAAGGTGATGCCTTTCGGACTCAAGAACACAGGGGCAACTTATCAAAGAGCAATGGTGACTCTTTTCCACGATATAATGGACAAGGAGATAGAAGTATACGTGGATGATATGATCACTAAGTCCGGAATCGAGGACGAGCACCTTCGAAACCTGAGAAAGCTATTTCAGAGACTACGAAAATACCAACTGAAGCTCACCCAGCTAAATGCACCTTCGCAGTCACAACTAGAAAACTCTTGGGGTTTGTAGTGAGTAGAAATGGGATTGAGATTGATCCAGAAAAAGTGAAGGCTATCCAGGACCTCCCACCGCCTCATACTCAGAAAGAAGTTCGAGGTTTCCTGGGAAGGTTAAACTACATCTCCCGTTTCATCTCTCAATTAACAGATAAGTGCGACCCTGTCTTCAGACTACTTAGGAAGAATAACCCAGGGGTCTGGGATGAAGAATGTCAGGAAGCTCTAGAGAAGATTAAAAAGTACTTGACAAATGCTCCGATTTTAGTCGCACCGGTACCAAACAAGCCTTTGATCCTTTACCTGACAGTTTTTGAAAACTCGATGGGTTACATGTTGGGGCAACATGATGAATCTGGGAATAAGGAAAGAGCCATCTACTACCTAAGTAAGAAGTTCACTGATTGCGAAGCACGGTACCGCCAATTCATAAGCTATGTTGTGCTTTGGTTTGGACTACCAAAAGGCTTAGGCAGTACAATTATACCATACCACCTGGTTGATAACCAAATTGGACCCCTTGAAGTTTCTAATGGACGCACCGGCACAAACGGGGAGGATGGCCCACTAGAAGATGTTGTTATCCGAGTTCAACATTGTATATGTGAGCCAAAAAACTGTGAAAGGAAGTGCTATAGTGGATTTCTTAGCTAGTCGTGCTTCAGATGATTATGAATTGTTGAACTTCAATTTCCCAGATGAGGACTTGATGTGCATTACAACTGGGAAATACGGTGTTTTAGATAACGGCTCGTGGAAGTTTTACTTTGATGGAACCTCCAATGCCCTTGGCCATGGAATATGAGCCGTGCTAATTTCTCCAGAAGATGTCTACTATCCCTTCACTAGCAGACTAAAATTATTTTGCACAAACAACATAGCTGAATACGAAGCATGTGCCATGGGACTGAATGCAGCCATTGAAAGAAAGATCAAAGAACTTCGAGTATTCAAAAATCCGTCCTTAGTGATCTATTAGTTACGAGGAGAATGGGAAACTAGGGATCTGAAGCTAGTCAAATACTACGAGTTGATCCAAGAGCTCATCAAAGAATTTGAAAAGGTTAGTTTCACCTACCTTTCTAGAGAAGACAACCAGATGGCAGACGCCTTGGCAACCCTGGCCTCTATGTTCAAAGCAAATACAAAAGCAGAAATGAAGCCAATTAAGATGCAGACTTTTGAAAGGTCAGCTCATTGTTATAATGTGCAAGAGGAAATAGATGGCAACCCTTGGTATTACAATATCTTGCAATATATCAAGTTTCAAACGTATCCCGAAGGAGCAAACGAAAATGACCGAAAAACACTAAAAAATAAGGCAACACGATATGTTTTGGACGGGGAGATCCTGTGCAAAAGAGGCCAAGATCAAGTGTTGTTGAGATGTGTAGATGCTCGGGAGGCAAAAGAAATTCTGGCAGAAGTGCATGATGGTTTGTGTGGAACACACGCTAATGGTCTGTCAGTAGCCCGAAAAATCATGAGATGTGGCTATTTCTAGTCGACTATGGAGGGAGATTGTATTGATTACGTCAGGAAATGTCATAAGTGCCAAATATATGCTGACAAGATCCATGCTCCTCCTTTACCATTACATACCATGAACTCGCCTTGGCCGTTCGCAGCATGGGGCATGGATGTCATTGGGCAGATTCATCCGAAGGCTTCCAATGGCCACTGTTTTATTTTGGTTGCCATTGATTACTTCACTAAATGAGGTGAAAACCCACAAAGGGCACCATAAAAAAGGGAGAGCTCAAGGCGAAAACCTGAAAAAGGGCTTCTTGAAGAAAATGAAGGATCTGAGTTGAAAACATGTTAAGGGTGACTCAGATGAATTTTGAGATTGGGCCTCCGGCAAGTAGAATTACCCTCACGAGTACCAGAAGAAGGAGCTCCGGGCAAAGATTCTATTTCGGTTGACGGGATCAAGCATCATTCATATAGTGGATATTTGGGGTTTTGCATTTCATGTTCTACTTTCCTTTTTCCCCTTTTCCTCATGTTTGCCATGACTTTTCTAAAACTGTTCCAGGTCCTTAATGTTAACAAAATCATATTTCCGTGCTTTCCCTTTCTTGTCTTTTCATCGTTTTCATAAGCATCATGCAAATAGGTTAACATAGATGTTGCGCGTAATAAGTGCTCCACAATTGTGCAAGTGTACACATTGCAAGTTATAGTATGAATGATATCGTCTCCACAGGGATTAGTGCCACTTCAAGAATCTAATCTCTTGTACTATAAAAAGTACTATTTTTCTTACCTTTTTACTCATATTATTGTTAGACTTAGGCTCATATTAGTTGCATAATTAGCTATTCATGCATTAATCCATGTTTCCTTCAATCGTTGAGCTTGATTACATAACTTGGTAGTTTTTGTGGAAAAGATGCTGCTTTGGTGTGCTTTGTGTATGTATGTGCAGGATCACTTGCCAAAGCAATGCCGAGCTTGTTGCCAGGGCAATGCATGAAAGAGACCCCGAGCTAGTTGCCAGGGCAATGCATGAAGGAGACACCGAGCTAGTTGCCATGGCAATTGTCGACAAGAGTAAAGGTGATATGGTAGTCGAAATTGATGACTAGACAAGCCCAAGATGACGTGGAGCAAAGCCCAAACCCAAAGGAATTTGATTGCCATGCAGAGATTAAAGAAGAATTAAATTCCAAGAAGATAGGAGAAGTTCTAGTAGGAATACAATTATAATAAAGAATTATATTCTTTAAAGATAATTTAATTCCAACTTAAACTCCTCCTCAAAGAAGGACTTTGGCCTAGCCCTATAAATAGCAAGGAGATTTCGACAATCCAAGGAGAGAGCAATAGGGAAATTTTGACAAGTCCAAGTAGGGCAAGAGGAGAGAATTTTCGACAAGCATCAAGGGCAAGGAGGATTTCGAAAAGCCTCCTCCTTCATCCTTTTCTTTCTTGTTCGATTGGGTTCATGCTAGGGATTGTTTATCTTGTGTTTCTTTGGAACCTAGCCATGAACTAAATCTATTTGGCTATGGTTATTGTGTTTTGTGGTTGTGAGAAACTATTGGTTTTTGTTTAGGTAATAAGAATTTGCACTTTTCTATTTCAAGGTTTATTCATTCTTGGTTCTTATTCTTGTTTGCGAGTGAATTGGGAGAGGATCTCGTGATTTCATATATTTATCTAATATCGGGAGAGTTAGATTCAAGAAACGAATGAATATGATCTTTATTCAATCTATTGATGGTGAAGATTAATCCGGCTTAGGAATAAGTTAAGGATTTCAACGGCTAAGAGGAGCGCAAGATTGGTTGTTGTTCACCCTTGATTCACGCAGGGATGTATTATCAAGGCATGCACAAGTAGCTAGAGTTTCAACTTAGGGATAAGAAGAAACCATTGAAGAACGCTCTGTCGAACCTTGAAGGTTGCTGTCCAGACGCCCAAGTAGTTGCCCAACTAGTTGCCCAGACAACCATCGATTAGTTGCCAAGGCAACCCCGTTGTGCAAGTTGCCACGTCAACTGAATTGCCCATGCACTCTTTTACCAAGACAATCCAATCGGCTATCACACCTCAACTCACGATAACCTGGCCTATCTCTCTCTCATTTGAATTCATCTTTTCTTTTACTTTATTGCTTTCTAGATTAGTCATTAGTTAAACTCCTATAATCCTTTACTTGTGTTTTTACTTTTTACAGTGCAAGAGACTAGATTCTTGAAGTAGCACCAATCCTTGTGGAGACGATATCTTTTATACTATAACTTGCGACGTGTATACTTGCACATTTGCGTAGCACTTATTACGCGCAACAAGTTTTTTTGGCGCCGTTGCGGGATTGGCAATAGCGACTTTGTTTTTATTTTCTTGCACTTTCTTTTTATTTTTCTTGTTTAAAATTCAAAGGGCTAACAAACTCTGGTTTTGCATTGGTATATGACTGGGCGAGACCGACTTCACGTAATATCCCTTTGATCCGTAAATCGAACGAACCTTACAAAGACTTAGACGAAGGATAAGAGAAGCAATGGCAAATCAAGACGGCAATATGAATCAAGATGTTCGAGCAGGAGGAGGAGTGACTCTTGCACGAAACAGAACTATTCGAGACTATCTTGAAGAAGATCTTGATAGACTTAACCCAGGAGTTGTCGCACCTGAAATTGAAGCCGACCACTTTGAGTTGAAACCGATAATGTTTAATATGATCAACACAATTGGTCAATTTGGCGGCTCAGCAACTGAAGATGCACGGCAACATCTGAAATCTTTCCTCGAGATTTACAACTCGTTCAAGATACACGGAGTCACCCCCGATGTCCTACGATTAAGATTATTCCACTATTCACTGAGGGATAGGGCGAAAGCATGGTTGAATAGCATTCTTGCCGGATCCATAGCATCTTG
Source organism: Hibiscus mutabilis (assembly GCA_019671005.1). NCBI lineage: Eukaryota > Viridiplantae > Streptophyta > Magnoliopsida > Malvales > Malvaceae > Hibiscus > Hibiscus mutabilis. The sequence continues at coordinate 35,536,952 of CM033736.1, forward strand.
GACTGATCTTTGTCGTGATTTCCTTGCTAGATTTAATCCTACAAATTTGACTAATAAGCTTCATAACGACATTACTACTTTTCGGCAGGCAGATGATGAATCCATGTACGAGGCTTGGGAGCGATATAGAGAACTTCTACATAAATGCCCCCTACACGGATTCCCGGTGTGGACTCAAGTAACAATGTTTTACAAAGCCGTGAATACACCAACAAGGATGATGCTAGATGCCTCGGCAAACGGCATACTCCTAGATAAGTCGCCGAAAGAAGCAATGCAAATTTTAAACAGGCTGGCCAAGAATGATTATCAATTCCCATCTACTAGAAGAGGAGGAGTTAGACGCCAAGCCACAATACATGAACTAGGATCATCAGATTCAATTTCGGCACAATTGGCCACTTTAACCAAGATGGTCCAGAACATGCAAAAACCAAACAACACACATGAAGTCAAGGTAATGGATTCTTTTTGTGAGTTATGTGGTGATAACCATAATTCTTCTGAATGTATGAAGAATTCGGAATCCAGCTTCTATATGGGGAATTACAATCGGAGCAATAACGCGATGTCCAATACATACAATCCAGCTTGGAGGAAGCACCCAAATTTTTCATGGAGTAATCCCAACAATGCTCTAAACCAGAACAATCAGAATGCACAAGCATCAGGATTCTAGCAGAATATGCCACGGCAACAGATGCCGCAGCAACAACCGACAACATCTAGTTCTTTGGAAAATTCTCTAAATGCTTTTATGATAAAAACTGAATCTTATATGGCTGAGAATAGTAATTTAATAAAAAGAACTAATGTTTTTATTAACAGGACAGGGATGAGATTGCAAAACCAAGAGGCGGCAATCAAATCATTGGAAAATCAAGTCAGACAGTTTGCTCAAAATCTGAATACTAGACCGCAAGGAGGTTTACCTAGCGATACTGAAGTCATAAGAGGAACTGGCCATGAGCAATGTAAGGCGATCACCACTAGAAGTGGCCAACAACTTTGAGAGGTTCAAACCCGCTCGTCAAACAAAACTTCACAAAAAGATCAAGATGAACCTAGCGGCAAAGTCTCAGATGCTGAACCAGGAATTGCCGGGGCAACCGGCAATAAGCATGCCTCGGCAACCGACGATAAAGACGCCTCGGCAACTTGTGAAAAGCATGCCTCGGCAACCCCAGTTGATAACGCCTCGGCAACTCCAGTTGTCCCGGCAATGCCGTCAATCAGGTTCCAAACCAATGAAAGGATCGAAGATATCCGACTTCCACCACCATTCCCACAAAGGTTGAAGCGACAAAAGCAAGAATATCAATTCAAGAAGTTTCTTGATATCCTATAGCAAGTCCACATCAACTTGCCATTGGTGGAAGAAATTGAAAAAATGCCAAACTATGCCAAGTTTCTTAAAGACATTGTGTCCAAGAGAACAAGGCTAGGAGAGTTTGAAACAGTTGCCGCAACAGAGGGATGCATGGCAATGTTGAACAATCGTATGCCACCCAAGTTGAAGGATCCCGAAAGTTTCACAATACCCTATTCCATTGGAAATCACTATGTCGGGAAAGCATTATGCGACCATGGGGCTAGCATAAACTTGATGCCTAAATCGGTTTTCCAGAAACTAGGAATCGGGAAGGCAAGACCTACAATAGTTATGCTACAGCTAGCCGACAGATCCTATGTGCATCCAGAGGGAAAAATCGATGACATACTGGTAAAAGTTGATAAATTTATTTTTCCCGCTGACTTTATTGTTTTGGATTGTGAAGCAGATGAGCATGCACCTATCATTCTCGGGAGACCATTCCTAGCAACAGGGAGAACCTTGATCGACGTTGAAAAGGGAGAACTCACAATGAGGGTGAATGACCAGTAGGTCAAACTAAATGTGTTCCAAACACTAAGGCATGCCGATGATCCAGAAGAATGCCAACTACTTCATGCCACGGTAGAGTTTAACTTCGATGAGGAATTTAGTTGCCTCGGCAACTACATTATCGATCAAGAGGAACCTGAGGAATATGAAGAACCGGTCGATAAGAAACAACAAGAAGAGGCAAATTGGCTAGTCAACCGACCAGGTTCATACTTTGAACCACTGGATTACTCAGGTAAGGAAGGTAAACTCAAAAAACTCTCTATTGAACAACCACCGATTCTTGAGTTGAAACAATTGCCAGAGCAACTAAAATATGCATACTTAGGAACCGATAATACATTGCCTGTAATTATTTCTTCTAAGTTACAGCCTGAGCAGGAAAAGAAGCTGATCAAGATGTTGAAGCTACACAAAAAGGCAATAGGGTGGACAATTGCCGACTTGAAGGGAATTAACCCGGCAGTGTGCATGAACAAGATATTGTTGGAAGATGATCACAAACCTTCAATTGAGGCCTAGAGGAGACTGAATCATGCATTGAAAGGGGTTGTAATGAAAGAAATCATCAAGTGGCTTGACGCTGGCATTATATACCCTATCTCCGATAGTACGTGGGTAAGTCCGGTACAATGTGTACCGAAAAGGGAGGTATAACAGTGGTAAGTAATGAAAATAATGAACTTATCCCAACCAGGACTGTGACCGGTTGGAGGGTTTGTATGGACTATCGAAAGCTAAACAAAGCCACTAGGAAAGATCACTTCCCATTACCCTTTATTGATCAAATGCTTGACCGTCTTGCAGGTAAACCCTTTTATTGTTTTCTTGATGGTTATTCAGGTTACAATCAGATTGCCATAGCACCAAAAGATCAAGAAAAGACAACCTTCACATGCCCATACGGTACTTATGCCTTCCGAAGGATGCCGTTCGGATTGTGTAACGCCCTGGCAACCTTCTAAAGATGCATGATGGCACTCTTTTCAGACATGGTCGAAGACTTCCTTGAGATCTTCATGGATGATTTTTCGGTTTTTGGTAATGACTTCGACGGCTGTCTCGGCAATTTAGAGAGGGTGTTGGCAAGATGCGAAGAAACGGATTTAGTCCTCAATTGGGAGAAATGCCATTTTATGGTAGATGAAGGAATAGTGCTCGGCCACAAAATTTCATCCAAGGGAATTGAAGTAGACAAAGCCAAGGTGGACTTGATCGAGAGATTACCCCCACCAAGTTCCGTTAAAGGAATTCGAAGTTTTCTCGGACATGCAGGCTTTTACGGGAGGTTCATTTATAATTTTTCTAAAATCACTAAACCCTTGTGTAATCTGCTTGAACAGGATAAAGTCTTCGATTTTGATGATTCTTGCACCCCAAGCATTCGAAACCCTGAAGAAAAAGCTTGCCTCGGCACCCATTGTCGTTCCACCAGATTGGACGCTACCTTTTGAGCTCATGTGTGATGCAAGTGATTTCGCGGTAGGAGCAGTCCTAGGCCAACGCACAGGTAAGACCTTCCATGTGATATACTACGCTAGTAAAACTCTTAATGGTGCTCAAGTGAATTACACAACAACTGAGAAAGAGTTACTAGCTGTAGCTTTCGCATTTGGCAAGTTCCGATCCTATTTAATTGGTACAAAGGTAATTGTTCATATGGACCATTCGGTAATCAAATACTTATTTGCTAAAAAGGATGCTAAACCTCGTTTGATTCGTTGGATATTACTTTTACAAGAATTTGATATTGAAATTAAGGACAAGAAAGGAACAGAAAATCAAGTGGCCGATCACTTATCACGTTTGGAACGCAATAGGGAGGAGGACGCGGATCTAGAGATATGCGATGCATTCCCGGATGAACAACTTTTAGTTGCCTCGGCAACCATTGATGCACACGCCTCAGCAACTCTCGACGCCGCAACAGCCTTTGACGCGCATGCCTCGGCAATTTTGGGAGCAGTCACCACGGCAGCACATGCCTCGGCAATACCCTGGTACGCGGATTTAGTTAATTTCCTTGTTTGTGGTATTTTACCTTATGGCATTACTCACCAAGGGAAGAAGCGGTTCCGCCATGATGCTAAGCATTACTTTTGGGACGAGCCTCTTTTGTTTAAACAATGTGCATATCAGGTTATACGCCGATGTGTCCCTGAAGAAGAGCAACAGAATGTACTCCGGCAATGCCATTCTTCACCCTATGGATGACATTTTGGAGGAACTCGTACCGCGGCCAAAGTTTTGCAATCCGGTTTGTATTGGCCAACATTGTACAAAGATGCCCAAGACTTTTACAAGCAATGTGATCGTTGCCAAAGGACGGGCAATATCTCCAGACGACATGAGATGCCACTCCAGAACATCATCGAGGTGGAATTATTCGATGTGTGGGGGATCGATTTTATGGGACCTTTCCCATCTTCATTCGGCAACCTCTACATCTTACTTGCCGTCGACTACGTGTCTAAATGGGTTGAGGCAGCTGTAGTTCCCAATAGCGATTCCAAGACCGTGCAACGATTCTTGAAAAAAAACATATTTACACGGTTTGGGATGCCAAGAGCAATTATCTGTGACGAAGGCAAGCATTTTGACAACAGACTAATTGCCAAGATGTTGCAACGCTTCGGCATATCACACAAGATCGCCACGGCATATCACCCACAAACCAACGGGCAAGCAGAAATTTCCAACCGGGAGTTGAAGGGAATACTCGAGAAAGTTGTAAATCCCTCTAGGAAGGATTGGTCATTAAGACTAGATGATGCACTTTGTGCATATCGCACTGCATTCAAAACACCCTTAGGTATGTCCCCCTTCCGACTTGTCTATGGTAAAACATGCCATCTACCGGTGGAAATCGAACACAAGGCATATTGGGCAATCAAGACCGTGAATATGGATTGGGAAAGTGCCGGACAAAAGCGTTTGATGGACCTCAATGAGATAGAAGAATTTCGTGCACTCGCCTATAACAATGCACGAATCTACAAGGAGAAAACAAAGCGATGGCACGACAAGAAACTATTGTCACGGCAATTCATGCCAGGGCAACTAGTTCTCCTATTCAATTCTCGGCTAAAACTTTTCCCGGGAAAGCTGAAATCAAGATGGTCGGGACCATTCGAAGTCATCAAATCATTCCCCCATGGTGTCGTGATAATCAAGTCCATCTCTGACAACCATGAATTCAAAGTTAATGGACAAAGATTGAAGCACTACAATGGTGCCCATGTGGAACGTAACAAGGAAGTGGTCAACTTAGGAGATGCATGAGCATGCTCTCCCTTTTGATATTTTATTTTTATTTTTATTTTTATTTTTATTTTTCGATTAATTAGTTATTTTATATATTTTTTTTATTTTTTTAGTTTTTTCCCGATTATTAGTAGTTTTTAGGATAGATTTTTTTATTTAAGTTTAAGAATCCTATTACACATCTTTATTTATTTTCTCTATTAGTTTATCTTTAATTTTAATCCTTATTTGATTTGTCTTTGAATTGTAGGAAAAGAAGTTCAAGATAAAGAAGGAATTCTATACCAAGTAGGAAAACATCTTCAACAAGGAAACTAATGGGCTGAATCTAAGGCTTATATAAAGCCTCCAATTCATCCTAACCAAAACCCCTTGTCGACAACTTCTACCAAACCCTAAACCTTTTTCATTTTCCCCTAATCCCACCCACCTATCTTTTCTACAAAACCCATCACCCTTAACCTATTCCTACTTTCTATCTTGCAACTTTTTAGTTTCTTTTCTTTTATTTTCTTTGTTTTTACTCACAACCAAGATCATCCATGGCATCCAAGATTAAACTTTTAGTTCATCCAAGTTCCTCCAAAGAACCAAGATACAAGAAGTTTGCTACACCGGTGGTTTAAGAAAGATTTCAATCCAAGTTTGAAAGCCGGAAGATTCATGAAGAACAAGGCTTTGAATACTCCAACTTTCATCAAGATTTCGGCCTTGAACCATTCATCTTCAAGAGGATTGCACATCAAAAGTGGCAAATCTTTTGCCATCAACCGGAACCGGGTAACATCTCATGGGTAAGAGAATTCTATGCTCACTCACCTAACCCGGATAATCCTTATGTTTTTGTTCGTGACAAGGCCATACTTTTAAGTCCCGAAAGCATCAACACCTTTTACGGACTTTACATTGAGAAGGACGAGCATCAAGCCTTCGTTGACCAAATCAATCCCAAGCAACTCGGCAAGGTGCTTCAAGAACTCACTCAACTGGGAACTCATTGGAACGACGGTAAATACAAGGGCACGGTAAATCACCTTCGGCTTAAACCCGAGGCAAAACTATGGAATAAGTTTGTTAAAACTTCTTTAATGCCCACCACACACAATACTACCGTTGATATACCACGTCTTTTGCTCATACATTCCATGTTGCATAATCGCATCATTAACATTGGAAAAATTATTTGTGATGAGATTTTTGTATGCAGTTCAAAAGATAAGGGTTCTCTTTTCTTCCCTTGCTTAATTTTTAATCTTTGCAAGGAGATGCATGTCCCGAGTGAGTCCACCGATGAAAAGGCCCTACCCAAGTCTGGTTGGAATCAAGCACTAATCCGAAAGCTAATGGGAGAGGCACTGGGAGATTCTTCAAGGCCTCCAATTGCCACGGCAACTCCTGCCGCCTCGGCAATCCCTAATGCCCAAGCACCTAACGACAGGGCAACTCAGCCATTAACCCCGAGACACTTTGAAGCACTTTTGCACCCATTGGCAAGCCACCTAAGGCAAATTGAAGACCGGCAACTAATGTTCATGCGGTACATGAAGGAGCACAACAATGCCATCACCCAAGTCATCCTAGAAAAGTACCCAGACAATCGCGTGCCGTTCCCAATCTTTCCCGCCGAGATCCTTGCCCTGGCAACCAACGAAGCAGTCGCCGCGGCAACCTACATCGTGCACGCACAAGATGATGCCACGGCAACCAAAGCTAAAGACATCCCGGCAACCATTGCAAAAGCCAAAGGTAACGCACCTATGCCCGAATCAACTCCTACGGAATCATTTTCTGATTTTTCAGATTCGGACGAGTCCTCCATTAAACCAATAAAGACCGCACCAATTGAATCCTCCAAGCGAAAAGCCATTGACATTGATGAAGAGGATGATGAGGACAACCCCGTACGAGGATCAATTCCACCACCGGCAACAAGAAAACAACCATCGCGTTCAAGCAAGAGAATCAAGACACCGACTAGAAGGAAACTAATCATCTACGATGATGAACTCTCGGAGTAAGTCCTCGTATGCATTTTATTTTTATTTTTCGTTATTTTTATGCATGCATTGAGGACAATGCCTCACTCGAGTTTGGGGGGGATTGTTATTAGTAGTTACCATGTTTAGTTACATTCACTTAAGTATTACATTTAGGATACATAAATTGCTTGCCATGCCTTTAATTGCAACAAGAATTGCTTAGATTTGATGAATATTCGATGATGACTTTGCCAATGCACTTAATTGATAGAATTTTTATTCTAGGATAACCATGGAAAAACTTCGAATTTTACTATGATGCTAAATTTGATGAAACATTGTTGTGGTTTGATTGATTTAAGGAATTCTAGTGAACTTAGGTTGATAATTAACAAATTGGGGATTAGAATAAAATTGGATGAATGCTAGAGGTGCCCGAAATTGGCTCTAGCATGTGCTAAAAAAATTGATCACTAGAGGTGCCCAAACTGGCTCTAGGATGTGTTAAAAAAATTTAACTAGAGGTGCCCAAACCGGCTCTAGTCGATTAAATTAACTTAATAAAACTAAAAACAAAACACTAGAGGTGCCCAAAAATGGCTCTAGTTAAAACATGTTAAAAAGAACCCAATGAAGTAATTTGAAAACCTATTGTTTGCATAGAATCCGAAAAATCAACTTGCACACAACTCCGCACACACTCACAAGCATTATAGTTTGATTCTCGAGTAATTTCTAAGTTTTTCGAAAAATAAAAAGCCAATCATACTTTGTGCCCCTGTTCGTAGAATTGAAATCAAGTTCAAAGCTAAGTTTGTGAAAATTGAAGTCTTGGCAGTGTAATTTGAGTTTGCATTGCTTGAGGACAATCAATAGTTCGAGTTTGGGGTGTGATAAGTGTTCAAAAGTACTATTTTTCTTACCCTTTTTACTCATATTATTGTTAGACTTAGGCTCATATTAGTTGCATAATTAGCTATTCATGCATTAATCCATGTTTCCTTCAATCGTTGAGCTTGATTACATAACTTGGTAGTTTTTGTGGAAAAGATGCTGCTTTGGTGTGCTTTGTGTGTGTATGTGCAGGATCACTTGTCAAAGCAATGCCGAGCTAGTTGCCAGGGCAATGCATGAAGGAGACGCCGAGCTAGTTTCCAGGGCAATGCATGAAGGAGACGCCGAGCCAGTTTCCATGGCAATTGTCGACAAGAGTAAAGGTGATATGGTAGTCGAAATTGATGACTAGACAAGCCCAAGATGACGTGGAGCAAAGCCCAAACCCAAAGGAATTTGATTGCCATGCAGAGATTAAAGAAGAATTAAATTCCAAGAAGATAGGAGAAGTTCTAGTAGGAATACAAATATTATAAAGAATTATATTCTTTAAAGATAATTTAATTCCAACTTAAACTCCTTCTCAAAGAAGGACTTTGGCCTAGCCCTATAAATAGCAAGGAGATTTCGACAATCCAAGGAGAGAGCAATAGGGAAATTTCGACAAGTACAAGTAGGGCAAGAGGAGAGAATTTTCGACAAGCATCAAGGGCAAGGAGGATTTCGACAAGCCTCCTCCTTCATCCTTTTCTTTCTTGTTCGATTGGGTTCATGCTAGGGATCGTTTATCTTGTGTTTCTTTGGAACCTAGCCATGAACTAAATCTATTTGGATATGGTTATTGTGTTTTGTGGTTGTGAGAAACTATTGGTTTTTGTTTAGGTAATAAGAGTTTGCACTTTTCTATTTCAAGTTTTATTCATTCTTGGTTCTTATTCTTGTTTGCGGGTGAATTGGGAGAGGATCTCGTGATTTCATCTATTTATCTAATATCGGGAGAGTTAGATTCAAGAAACGAATGAATATGATCTTTATTCAATCTATTGATGGTGAAGATTAATCCGACTTAGGAATAAGTTAAGGATTTCAACGGCTAAGAGGAGCGCAAGATTGGTTATTGTTCACCCTTGATTCACGCAGGGATGTATTATCAAGGCATGCACAAGTAGCTAGAGTTTCGACTTAGGGATAAGAAGAAACCATTGAAGAACGCTCTGCCGAACCTTGAAGGTTGCTGCCCAGACGCCCAAGTAATTGCCCAACTAGTTGCCCAGGCAACCATCGATTAGTTGCCAAGGCAACCCCGTTGTGCAAGTTGCCACGACAACTGAGTTGCCCATGCACTCTTTTACCAAGACAATCCAATCGGATATAACACCTCAACTCACGATAACCTGGCCTATCTCTCTCTCATTTGAATTCATCTTTTCTTTTACTTTATTGCTTTCTAGATTAGTCATTAGTTAAACTCCTATAATCCTTTACTTGTGTTTTTACTTTTTACAGTGCAAGAGACTAGATTCTTGAAGTAGCACCAATCCTTGTGGAGACGATATCTTTTATACAATAACTTGCGATGTGTATACTTGCACATTTGCGTAGCACTTATTACGCGCAACAACGGGATCAAGAATCATTCATACAGTGGATATTTGGCGTTTTGCATTTCATGTTCTTCTTTCCTTTTTCCCCTTTTCCTCATGTTTGCCATGACTTTTCTAAAACTGTTCCAGGTCCTTATGTTAATAAAATCATATTTCCGTGCTTTCCCTTTCTTGTCTTTTCATCGTTTTCATAAGCATCATGCAAATAGGTTAACATAGATGTTGCGCGTAATAAGTGCTCTGCAATTGTGCAAGTGTACACATTGCAAGTTATAGTATGAAAGATATCGTCTCCACAGGGATTAGTGCCACTTCAAGAATCTAATCTCTTGTACTATAAAATGTAAAAGAACACAAGTAGAAGATTGTAGGAGTTTAAGTAACAACTAAACTAGAAAGCTAATAAGTAAAAGAAGATGTAATCAAATGAAAGAGAATAGGCCAGGTTATCGTGAGTTGAGGAGTGATAGCCGATTGGATCGTCTTGGTAAAAGAGTGCAAGGGCAACTCAGTTGCGGTGGCAACTTGCGCAGCGGAGTTGCCTTGGCAACTAATCGACGGTTGCCTGGGCAACTAGCTGGGCAACTAGTTGGATGGCTGGGCAGCAACTTCAAGATTCGGCGGAGCGTTCTTCAATGGTTTCTTCTTATCCCTAAGTCGAAATTCTAGCTATTTGTGCATGCCTTGATAATACATCCCTACGTGAATCAAGGGTGAACAACAACCAATCTTGCGCTCCTTTTAGCCGTTGAAATCCTTAACTTATTCCTAAGCCAGATTAATATTCACCATCAATAGATTGAATAAAGACCATACTCATTCGTTTCTTGAATCTAACTCTCCCGATATTAGATAAATAGATGAAGTTACGAGATCCTCTCCCAATTCACTCGCAAACAAGAAGAAAAACCAAGAATGAGTAAACCTTGAATTGGAAGTGCAAACTCTTATTACCTAAACAAAATCCAATTGTTTCTCACAACCTCAAAACACAATAACCTTAGCCAAATAGATTTAGTTCATGGCTAGGTTCCAAAGAAACACAAAACAAAGAATTCCTAACATAAACCTAATTGAACAAGAAAGAAAAATATGAAGAATGGTTGAAGCCTTTGTCGAAATCTCTCCCTCCTTGCTCTTGTCTTGAATTAGATTGAGGAGTGATTTTTGATAATATGATCAAATTAGCTTGAATTGGTGATCGGGGACCAAATTGAAATTTTTTGGAAATTCAAGGATCAATTTGGCAAATTAGTAAAAATTAGGGATAGTCTTGACTTTATAGAAAATTGATAGAATTAAATATTTAAGCATATTATGAAAGTTGAAGGACAGAAATGTCAAGAAAGGAAAACATGAGGGACCAAATTTGAAATGAAAGGTTGATTAGGGACTAAATTGAATAAAGTTGGAAGTTAAAGGAAAACGTATAAGGATATTAGAATTAAATGAAAGGTTTAATTGTACATTAATTTAATGTACAAAAGCAATTTAGTGACTAAAGTGTCACTTTATAAAGTTGAAGGACTAAAAAGGAAATAGTCCAAAATAAATAATTAATTATGGAATTGTTCAAAAATGGGTTTGAACAATTGTTAAATGTTCAAAATGGTCACTAAAGACCCAAGGAACATTTCGGCAATAATGTAAAATATTGGGGAAATTTTTGGAAAAATTTTATATTCGAATAGTTATGCTTAAGAATCAAGTTAGCAATGTTAGATTTAAATCGAATGCGAGAATGGTAATGTATATGTTCGATTGGTCTTATACAATTTTAAAAGAGATCGAAAGAGAACTAGTGATAAAAAGAAAGATAAGAACTTCGAGTAAGCTTAGTGAGGCATACTATTCATGGCCCAGGTGAATGCATTTACATGTTTTAAAATGCAAATAGGAAGACTTGCGAGTAGTCGACCTTAAATTTAAGATAATATTGTATTTCTATATAATGGCATTTTATTTCTATATAATACGTGCTAGAATGCTTTGCTCGACATGGCAAGATTGATGAAATACCAGGTACGAATGATTGTTTGCATAAATGATGATGCATTATACATACATGAGATATGGAAAATGATATGATTTAAATGAAACAAATTAAAATGGAACAAGATACACCTAAAAATAGTATTATCTTATATATATGTTGAGCTATTGCATGTTGTAATAAAGGTAGATTACATGGAATATGAAGTAAGAGTTATTTTCTGAGAAATGATGATGATCTATGTCTGCCATGACTAATTATGATGAAACATGAAATATGAAATGTTTATCTATAGGATTGATTATGATGATTGATTGATGATAAACTTAATGCCCAAGTATTGAGTATAAGAGTCCATGGTATAGTTGGCATGCCATAGAGTCCTTAGCAGTCGTACCCTCATGTTCAAGTTATGAAAAAGATATTGTACAAAATGATTGTGTCACATGCACCCTGGGGATCTACGCCCACTGTGCCTGACTGCACTGTCAAGGTGCCGTACCCTGGGGATCTACGCCCACTGTGCCTGAGCGCACTGTCGAGGTGCTTCATGTTATGGGGAGCAAAGAGCGTTCCCGAGTACGTACTCATCTTCACGTTCACGTTTGGCACTACGGTGTCATTTCAAGATGACTAGCTGTTGCACGTAATAAGTGCTACGCAATTGTGCAAGTGTACACGTCGCAAGTTATAGTATAAAAGATATCGTCTCCACAGGGATTGGTGCCACTTCAAGAATCTAATCTATTGCACTGTAAAAAGTAAAAGAACACAAGTAGAAGATTGTAGGAGTTTAACTAACAACTAAACTAGAAAGTAAATAAGTAAAAGAATATGTAATCAAATGAGAGAGAATAGGCCAGGTTATCGTGAGTTGAGGAGTGATAGCCGATTGGATCGTCTTGGTAAAAGAGTGCAAGGGCAACTCAGTTGCCGTGGCAACTTGCGCAGTGGGGTTGCCTTGGCAACTAATCGACGGTTGCCTGGGCAACTACTTGGGCTGCTGGGCAGCAACTTCAAGGTTCGGCGGAGCATTCTTCAATGGTTTCTTCTTATCCCTAAGTCGAAACTCTAGCTAATTATGCATGCCTTAACAATACATCCCTGCGTGAATCAAGGGTGAACAACAATCAATCTTGCGCTCCTCTTAGCCGTTGAAATCCTTAACTTATTCCTAAGTTGGATTAATCTTCACCATCAATAGATTGAATAAAGACCATACTCATTCGTTTCTTGAATCTAACTCTCCCGATATTAGATAAATAGATGAAGTTACGAGATCCTCTCCCAATTCACTCGCAAACAAGAAGAAAAACCAAGAATGAGTAAACCTTGAATTGAAAGTGCAAACTCTTATTACCTAAACAAAATCCAATTATTTCTCACAACCACAAAACACAATAACCTTAGCCAAATAGATTTAGTTCATGGCTAGGTTCCAAAGAAACACAAGACAAAGAATTCCTAACATAAACCTAATTGAACAAGAAAGAAAAAGATGAATAATGGTTGAAGCCTTTGTTGAAATCTCTCCCTCCTTGCTCTTGTCGAAATTTCTCCCCTCTCTCCCTCTGGAGTTGACGGCTTGGTCCTCAATTTATAGGGCTAGGTCAAAGTCTTTTTTGAGGAGGAAGTTAAGTTGGAATTAAATATCTTTAAAGAATATAATTCTTTATTATATTTAAATTCCTTCTAGAACTTCTCCTATCTTCTTGGGATTTAATTTCTCTTTAACCTCTTCATGGAAGTCAAACTCCTTTGGGATTTAACTTTTCTCCACGCCATCTTGGGCTTATCTAGTCATCAATTTCGACTACCATATCATCTTATCCCTTATCGAAAATTACCCTGGCAACTAGCTCGGCATCTCCTTCATGCATTGCCTTGGCAACTAGCTCGGTATCTCCTTCATGCATTGCCCTGGCAACTGGTTTCAGCCTTGCTTTGGCAAGTGATTCTGCACACACACAAAAACACACCAAAGCAGTAGCTTTTTCCACAAAATTAAGCAAAATATGAAATCAAGCTTGTCCACCAAGGAAACAATGCAAACATGCATGAATGGCTAATACTGCAACTAATATGAGCCTAAGTCCAGCAATAATATGAATAAAAATGGTGAATAAAGTAGTACTTTTAGACACTTAACACACCCCCAAACTCGAACTATTGCTTGTCCTCAAGCAATGCAAACTAATAATTACCCGTCAAGACTTCAATTTTAACAAACTTAGCTTTGAACTTGATTTCAATTCTCAGAACCGTGGCACAAAGTATGATTGGCTTTTCATTTTTCGGAAAACATAGGAGTTACTCGGAATCAAACTATAATGCTTGTGAGTGTGTGCGGAGTTGTGTGCAAGTTGATTTTTCAGATTCTATGCAAACAAGAGGTTTTCAAATTACTTCCTTGGGTTCTTTTAACATGTTTTAACTAGAGCCGGTTTCGGGCACCTCTAGTGTTTTGTTTTTAGTTTTCTTAAGTTAATTAATTTATTCGACTAGAGCCGGTTTCGGGTACCTCCAGCGATCAATTTTTACCACATACTAGAGCCAATTTCAGGCACCTCTAGCGATCAATTTTTTAGCACATTCTAGAGCCAATTTCGGGCACTTCTAGCATTCATCCAATTTTTATTCTAATCTCCCAATTTTTTAACTATCAACCTAAGTTCGCTAGAATTCCTTAAATCAATCAAGCCACACAGTGTTTCATCAAGTTTAGCATCATAGTACGATTCTAAGTGTTTCCATGTTTATCCTAGAATAAAAAGTTCTATCAATTAAGTATATTGGCAAAGTCATCATCGGATATTCATCAAATCTAGGCAATTCTTATTCCAACTAAAGGCATGGCAAGCAATTTATGTATCCTAAATGCAATACTTAAGATGAATGCAACTAAACATGGTAACTAACTAATAACAATCCCCCCAAACTCGAGTGAGGCATTGTCCTCAATGCATACAACAAAGAAAAATAAAAATAAAGAAAAGTAAAATGCAAATGAGGACTTACTCTGAGAGTTCGTCATTGTGGATGATTAGTTTCCTTTTGGTCGGTGTCTTGATTCTTTTGCTTGAATGCGGTGGTTGCTTCCTTGTTGCCGATGGTGGAATCGATCCTCATACGGGGTTGTCCTCATCGTCCTCTTCATCAATGTCATTGGCTTTTCGCTTGGGCTTGGAGGATTCAATTGGTGTGATCTTTGTTGGTGCATTGGAGGACTCGCCCGAATCTGAAAAATCAGACAATGATTCAATATGAGTTGATTCGGGCATAGGTGCTTTACCTTTTGCTTTTGCAGTGGTTGCCGGGGCATCTTTAGCTTTAGTTGTTGCACCATCATCAGTGTTGGTTGCCATGGCAACTGCTTGGGTAGGCGCAGTGTAGGTTGCCGCGACATCATCTGTTGCGGTTGCTGTGACAAGGATTTCGGCAGGAAAGATGGGGATTATGTGACAATAATTTTTCCAATGTTAATGATGCAATTATGCAAGATAGAATGTATGAGCAAAAGATGAGGTGTATCAACAGTGGTATTGTGTGTTGTGGGCATTAAAGAAGTTTTAACAAACTTATTCCATAATTTTGCCTCGGGTTTAAGCCGAAAGTGATTTACCGTGCCCTTGTTTTTATCATCGTTCCAATAAGTTCCCGGTAGAGTGAGTTCTTGAAGCACCTTGTCGAGTTGCTTGGGCGTGAGTTGATTAACAAAGGCTTGATGCTCGTCTTTCTCAATGTAGAGCCCGTAAAAGGTGTTGATGTTTTTGGGGCTTATGAGTATAGCCTTGTCACGAACAAAAACATAAGGATTATCCGGGTTAGGTGAGTGAGCATAGAATTCTCTTACCCATGAGATGTTACCCGGTTCCGATTGATGGCAAAAGATTTGCCACTTTTGATGTGCAATCCTTTCGAAGATGAATGGTTCAAGGCCGAAATCTTGATGAGAGTTGGAGTATTCAAAGCTTTGTTCTTCGCAAATCTTTCGGCTTTAAAACTTGGAGTGAAATCTTCCTTGAACCACCGGTGTAGCAAACTTCTTGTATCTTGGTTCTTTGGAGGAACTTGGATGAACCAAAAATTCGATTTTGGATGCCATGGATGATCTTGGTTGTGAGTTTGGTAGAAACAAAGAAAATAAAGCAAAAGAAACTAAAGAGTTGCAAGGTGAAAATTAGGAATAGGTTTCTTGGAAGTTAAGGGTGATGGGTTAAATAGAAAATATAGGTAGTAAATATGGTGGGTGTGAGTAATTTTGGAAGAAAGAAAACAAGGGTTTAGATTGGGGAAAGGTGACGGCTAGGGGGTTTAGGGATGTGAAGGTTTTGGCCGGTTATGTAGGGTTTATTTAGGGTAAATTGGAGGCTTAATATAAGCCTTAGATTCAGCCCATTAATTTCCTTGTTGAAGAAGTTTCCTTCTTGAATCAAAATTCCTCTTTATCTTGAACTCTTTTCCTACAATTCAAAAACAAATAAAATAAGGATTAAAATTAAAGATAAACTAATAAAAGAAAATAAATAAAGATGTGCAAAGAAATTCTTAAACTTAAAATTTTAAAAACAAATAGATAAATATGAAAGAAAGATGTAGTTTTAATCTTAAAGAAAATAAATAAATCTATCCTAAAAAGAAAAATAACCGAAAATAAAAATAAAAAAATTAAATAGTTCAAAAGAAAATAAAAATAAAAAGAAAATATCGAAAGGAGAGCATGCTCATGCATCTCCTAAGGTAACCACTTCTTTGTTACGTTCCACATGGGCACCGTTGTAGTGCTTCAATCTTTGTCCGTTAACTTTGAATTCATGTTCGTTAGTGATGGACTTGATTATCATGGCACCATGGGAGAACGGTTTGACAACTTCGAATGGTCTCGACCATCTTGATTTCAATTTTCTCGGGAAAAGTTTCAGCCGAGAATTTAATAAGAGAACTAGTTGCCCTGGCATGAATTACCGTGGCAATAGTTTCTTGTCATGCCATTGCTTTGTTTTCTCCTTGTAGATTCGTGCATTGTTGTAGGCGAGTGCACGAAATTCTTCTATCTCGTTGAGGTCCAACAAACGCTTTTGCCCGACACTTTCCGAATCCATATTCACGGTCTTGATTGCCCAATATGCCTTGTATTCGATTTCCACTTGTAGATGGCATGTTTTGCCATAGACAAGTCAGAAGGGAGACATACCTAAGGGTGTTTTGAATGAAGTGCGATATGCCCAAAATGCATCATCTAGTCTTACTGACCAATCCTTCCTAGAGGGATTTACAACTTTCTCGAGTATACCCTTCAATTCCCGGTTGGAAATTTCTGCTTGCTCATTGGTTTGTGGGTGATATGTCGTGGCAATCTTGTGAGATACACCAAAGCGTTGTAACATCTTGGCGATGAGTTTGTTGTCGAAGTGCTTGCCTTCATCACTGATAATTGCTCTCGGCATCCCAAACCGTGTAAATATGTTTTTCTGCAAGAATCATTGCACGGTCTTAGAATCGTTGGTGGGAACTGGAGCTGCCTCAACCTATTTAGACAAGTAGTCGACCGCAAGTAGAATGTAGAGGTTGCCGAATGAAGATGGGAAAGGTCCCATAAAATTAATCCCTCATACATAGAACAATTACACCTCGATGATGTTTTGGAGCGGCATCTCATGTTGTCTAGAGATATTGCCTGTCCTCTGGCAACGATCACATTGCTTGTAAAACTCTTGGGCATCTTTTTACAGTGTTGGCCAATACAAATTGGATTGCAAAACTTTGGCCGCGGTACGTGTTCCTCCAAAATATCCTCCATAGGGTGAAGAATGGCATTGCCGGAGCACATTCTGCTGCTCCTCTTCAGGGACACATCGGCTTATAACCTGATCTGCACATTGTTTAAACAAAATAGGCTCGTCCCAAAAGTAATGCTTAGCATCATGGCGGAACCGCTTCTTCCCTTGGTGAGTAAGGCCATAAGGTAAAATACCACAAACAAGGAAATTAACTAAATCCGTGTACCAGGGGTATTGTCGAGGCATGTGTTGCCGTGGCAACTGCTTCCATGGTTTCCAAGGGGTGCGCATCTAGAATTGCCACGACATGCGCATCAAGGGTTGTCGAGGCATACGCGTCAAGGGTTGTCGAGCCATACGCGTCTGGGGTTGCCGTTTGCACATCAGCGGTTACCGAGGCATACGCATCTGGAGTTGCCGAGACGTGCGCGTCAAGAGTTGCCGAGGCGTGTGCGTCAAGGGTTGCCGAGGCATGTGCATCCATGGTTGCCGAGGAAACTAACAGTTGCTCATCCGGGAATGCATCGCATATCTCTAAATCTGCGTCCTCCTCCCTATTGTGTTTTAAGCGTGATAAGTGATCGGCCACTTGATTTTTTGTTCCTTTCCTGTCCTTAATTTCAATGTCAAACTCTTGTAAAAGTAATATCCAACGAATCAAACGAGGTTTGGCATCCATTTTAGCAAATAGATACTTAATTGCCGAATGGTCCATATGGACAATTAACTTTGTACCAATCAAATAGGATCGGAACTTGTCAAATGCGAAAACTATGTCTAGTAACTCTTTCTCCGTTGTTGTGTAATTCACTTGAACACTATTAAGAGTTTTATTAGCATAGTATATCACATGAAAGGTCTTACATGTGTGTTGGCCTAGGACTGCTCCTATCGCGAAATCACTTACATCACACATGAACTCAAAAGGTGGCGTCCAATCTGGTAGAATGACAATGGGTGCTGAGGTAAGCTTTTCCTTTAGGGTTTCGAATGCTTGGGCGCAAGAATCATCAAAATTGAAGACTTTATCCTGTTCAAGCAAATTGCACAAGGGTTTAGTAATTTTAGAAAAATTATGAATGAACCTCCTGTAAAAACCTGCATGTCCAAGAAAGCTTCGGATTCCTTTAACCAAACTTGGTGGGGGTAATCTCTTGATCACGTCCACCTTGGCTTTGTCTACTTCAATTCCCTTGGATGGCACTTCTCCCAATTAAGGACTAAATCGGTTTCTTCACATCTTGCCAGCACCTTCTCTAAATTGCCAAGACAATTGTCTAAGTCATTACCAAAAACGGAAAAATCATCCATGAAGATCTCAAGGAAGTCTTCGTCCATGTCTGAAAAGAGTGCCATCATGCATCTTTGGAAGGTTGCCGGGGTATTACACAATCTGAACGACATCCTTCGAAAAGCATAAGTACCGTATAGGCATGTGAAGGTTGTCTTTTCTTGATCTTCTGGTGCAATGGCAATTTGATTGTAACCTGAATAACCATCAAGAAAACGATAAAAGGGTTTACCTGCAAGACGGTCAAGCATTTGATCAATAAAGGTTAATGGGAAGTGATCTTTCCTAGTGGCTTTATTTAGCTTTCGATAATCCATACAAACCCTCCAACCGGTCACAGTCCTGGTTGGAATGAGTTCATTGTTTTCATTACTTACCACCGTTATACCTCCCTTTTTTGGTGCACATTGTACCGGACTTACCCATGTACTATTAGGGATAGGGTATATGATGCTGGCGTCAAGCCACTTGATGATTTCTTTCATTACAACCCCTTTCATAGCATGATTAAATCTCCTCTGGGCCTCAATCGAACGTTTGTGATCATCTTCCAACAAAATCTTGTGCATACACACTGCCGGGCTAATTCCCTTCAAGTCGGCAATTGTCCACCCTATTGTCTTCTTGTGTAGCATCAACATTTTGATCAGCTTCTTTTCCTACTCAGGCTATAACTTAGAGGAAATAATTATAGGCAATATATTATCGGTTCCCAAGTAAGAATATTTTAGTTGCCCTGGCAACTGTTTCAACTCAAGAATCAGTGGTTGTTCAATGGAGGGCTTTTCGAGTTTACCTTCCTTACCTGAGTAATCCAGTGGTTCAAAGTATGTACCTGGTCGATTGACTAACCAATTTGCCTCTTCTTGTTGTTCCTCATCAATCGGTTCTTCATACTCCTCAGGTTCCTCTTGATTGGCAATGTAGTTGCCGAGGCAACTAAATTCCTCGTCGAAGTCAAACTCTGCCGTGGCATGAGGAAGTTGGCATTCTTCCGGATCATCGGCATGCCATAGTGTTTGGAACACATTTAGTTTAACTTGCTGGTCATTCACCCTCATTGTGAGTTCTCCCTTTTCAACATCGATCAAGGTTCTCCCTGCCGCTAGGAAGGGTCTCTCAAGAATGATAGGTGCATGTTCATCTGCTTCATAATCCAAAACAATAAAATCAGCGGGAAAAATAAATTTATCAACTTTTACCAGTATGTCTTTGATTTCCCCTCTGGATGCAAATAGGATCTGTCGGCTAGCTGTAGCATAATTGTTGTAGGTCTTGCCTTCCCGATTCCTAGTTTCTGGAAAACCGATTTAGGCATCAAGTTTATGCTTGCTCCAAGGTCACATAATGCTTTCCTGACATAGTGGTTTTCGATGGAACAAGGTATTATGAAACTTTCGGGATCCTTCAACTTGGGTGGCATGCGATTGTGCAACATGGCCATACATCCCTCTGTTGCGGCAACTGTTTCAAACTCTCATAGCCTTGTTCTCTTGGACACAATGTCTTTAAGAAACTTGGCATAGTTCGGCATTTGTTCAATTGCTTCAACCAATGGCAAGTTGATGTGGACTTGCTTAAGGATATCAAGAAACTTCTTGAATTGATATTCTTACTTTTGTCGCTTCAACCTTTATGGTGGTGGAAGTCGGATATCTTCGATCCTTTTATTGGTCTGGAACTTGATTGACGACATTGCTAAGGCAACTGGAGTTGTCGAGGCATTTTCAACTGGGGTTGTCGTGGCATGACTATCATTGGTTGCCGCGGCATCCTTATTGCCGGTTGCCGAGGCATGCTTATTGCTGGTTGCCGTGGAAATTCCTGGTTCAGCATCTGAGGCTTTGCCGCTGAGTTCGTCTTGATCTTTTTGTGGAGTTTTGTTTGATGAGCGAGCTTGAGCCTCTTTAAGTTGTTGGCCACTTCTAGTGGTGATCGCCTTACACTGCTCATGGTCTGTTCCTCTTGTGACTTCAGTATCGCTAGGTAAACCTCCTTGCGGTCTAGTATTCAGGTTTTGAGCAAATTGTCCGACTTGATTTTCCAATGATTTGATTGTCGCCTCTTGGTTTTGCAATCTCATATCGGTCCTGTTAATAAAAGCAACAGTTCTTTTTATAAAGTTACCATTCTCAGCCGTATAAGATTCAGTTTTCAACATAAAAGCATTAAGAGAATTTTCCAAAGAACTAGATGTTATCGGTTGTTGCTGCGGCAACTGTTGCCATGGCATATTCTGCTGGAATCCCGATGCTTATTAGTCAAATTTGTAGGATTAAATTGAGCAAGAAAATCATGACAAAGATCGGTCCAAGATCCGATTGATCCGGCAGGAATACTATTCAACCATGCTTTCACCCTATCCCTCAGTGAATAGGGGAATAATCTTAGTCGTAAGACATCGGGGGTGACTCCTTGTATTTTGAATGAATTGCAAATCTCGAGGAAAGATTTAAGATGTTGTGTCGCATCTTCGCTTGTCGAGCCGCCAAATTGACCAATTGTGTTGATCATATTGAACATCACCAGTTTCAACTCAAAGTGGTCGGCTTCAATTTCAGGTGTGACAACTCATGGATTGAGTCCTTCAAGATCTTCTTCAAGATAGTCTTGAATAGATCTGTTTTGTGCAAGAATCAGTCCTCCTCCTGCTGGAACATCCTGATTCATATTGCCGTCTTGATTAGCCATTGCTACTCTTAACCTTCGTCTAAGTCTTTGCAAGGTTTGTTCGATTTATGGATCAAAGGGATATTCTGGTGTAATCGGTCTCGCCCTGGTCATATACCAATGCAACAACAAAGATTGTTAACCCTTTGAATCTTAAACAAGAAAAATAAAAAGTGCAAGAAAATAAAAACAAAGTTGCTAACGCCAATCCCAGCAACAACACCAAAAACTTGTTGCGCGTAATAAGTGCTCCGCAAGTGTACAAATCGCAAGTTATAGTATAAGAGATATCGTCTCCACAGGGATTGGTGCCACTTCAAGAATCTAATCTCTTGCACTGTAAAAAGTAAAAGAACACAAGTAGAAGATTGTAGGAGTTTAACTAACAACTAAACTAGAAAGCTAATAAGTAAAAGAAGATGCAATCAAATGAAAGATAATAGGCCAGGTTATCGTGAGTTGAGGAGTGATAGTCGATTGGATCGTCTTGGTAAAAGAGTGCAAGGGCAACTCAGTTGCCATGGCAACTTGCGCAGCGGGGTTACCTGGGCAACTAGTTGGGCGGCTGGGCAGCAACTTCAAGGTTCGGTGGAACATTCTTCAATGGTTTCTTATCCCTAAGTCAAAACTCTAGCTATTTGTGCATGCCTTGATAATACATCCCTACGTGAATCAAGGGTGAAAACAACAAATCTTGCACTCCTCTTAGCCGTTGAAATCCTTAACTTATTCCTAAGCCAGATTAATCTTCACCATCAATAGATTGAATAAAGACCATACTCATTCGTTTCTTGAATCTAACTCTCCCGATATTAGAT
Source organism: Hibiscus mutabilis (assembly GCA_019671005.1). Lineage (NCBI taxonomy): Eukaryota > Viridiplantae > Streptophyta > Magnoliopsida > Malvales > Malvaceae > Hibiscus > Hibiscus mutabilis. The sequence goes on from CM033736.1 coordinate 35,559,070, forward strand.
AAATAGATGAAGTTACGAGATTCTCTCCCAATTCACTCGCAAACAAGAAGAAAAACCAAGACTGAGTAAACCTTGAATTGAAAGTGCAAACTTTTATTACCTAAACAAAATCCAATTGTTTCTCACAACCACAAAACACAATAACCTTAGCCAAATAGATTTAGTTATATTTAAATTCCTTCTAGAACTTCTCCTATCTTCTTGGGATTTAATTTCTCTTTAACCTCTTCATGGAAGTCAAACTCCTTTGGGATTTAACTTTTCTCCACGTCATCTTGGGCTTATCTAGTCATCAATTTCGACTACCATATCATCTTATCCCTTATCGAAAATTACCCTGGCAACTAGCTCGGCATCTCCTTCATGCATTGCCTTGGCAACTAGCTTGATCTCCTTCATGCATTGCCCCGCAATCGAGTTTCAGCCTTGCTTTGGCAAGTGATTCGCACAACACACAAAAACACACCAAAGCAAGAGCTTTTTCCACAAAATTAAGCAAAATATGAAATCAAGCTTGTCCACCAAGGAAACAATGCAAACATGCATGAATGGCTAATAATGCAACTAATATGAGCCTAAGTCCAAGAATAATATGGATAAAAATGGTGAATAAAGTAGTACTTTTAGACACTTAACACACCCCCAAACTCGAACTATTGCTTGTCCTCAAGCAATGCAAACTAATAATTACCCGTCAAGACTTCAATTTTAACAAACTTAGCTTTGAACTTAATTTCAATTCTCGTAACTGTGGCACAAAGTATGATTGGCTTTTCATTTTTCGGAAAACATAGGAGTTACTCTGAATCAAACTATAATGCTTGTGAAAAAATGGAGTTGTGTGCAAGTTGATTTTTCAGATTCTATGCAAACAAGAGGTTTTCAAATTACTTCCTTGGGTTCTTTTTAACATGTTTTAACTAGAGCCGGTTTCGGGCACCTCTAGTGTTTTGTTTTTAGTTTTCTTGTTAATTAATTTATTCGACTAGAGCCGTTTACTGCACCTCTAGCAATCAATTTTTAGCACATATTAGAGCCAATTTTGGGCACCTCTAGCATTCATTCAATTTTTATTCTAATCCCCCAACTTTTTAACTATCAACCTAAGTTCGCTAGAATTCCTTAAATCAATCAAGCCACACAGTGTTTCATCAAGTTTAGCATCATAGTACGATTCTAATTGTTTCCATGCTTATCCTAGAATAAAAAGTTCTATCAATTAAGTACATTGGCAAAGTCATCATTGGATATTCATCAAATCTAGGCAATTCTTGTTCCAACTAAAGGCATGGCAAGCAATTTATGTATCCTAAATGCTATAATTAAGATGAATGCAACTAAACATGGTAACTAACTAATAACAATCCCCCCCAAACTCAAGTGAGGCATTGTCCTCAATGCATGCACAAAGAAAAATAAAAATAAAGAAAAGTAAAATGCAAACGAGGACTTACTTGTGAAAAGATGCTGCTTTGGTGTGTTTTTGTGTGTGTATATGTAGGATCACTTGCCAAAGCAATGCCGAGCTAGTTGCTGTGGCAATGCATGAAAGATATGCCGAGCTAGTTGCTGTGGCAATGCATGAAGGAGACGCTGAGCCAGCTTGCCATGGCAATTGTCGACAAAGAGAAAATGCAATAGGGATGTCGAAATTAATGACTTTACAAGCCCAAGATGACATGGAGCAAGGCCCAAGCCCAAAGGAATTTGATTGCCATGCAGAGATTAAAGAAGAATTAAATTCCAAGAAGATAGAGAAGTTCTAATAGGAATAAAATTATAATAAAGAATTATATTCTTTAAAGATAATTTAATTCCAACTCAAACTCCTCCTCAAAGAAGGACTTTGGCCTAGCCCTATAAATAGCAAGGAGATTTCGACAACTCCATAGAGAGAGCAAGAGAGGAAATTTTGACAAGTCCCAAGAGGAGAAGAGAGAGAATTTTCGACAAGCATCTAGGCAAGGGATTTTCACAAGCCTTCCTTCTTCATCTTTTTCTTCCTTGTTCGATTGGGTTCATGCTAGGATTGTTTATCTTGTGTTTTTTGGAACCCAGCCATGAACTAAATCTACTTGGCTATGGTTATTGTGTTTTGTGGTTGTGAGAAACTATTGGTTTTTGTTTAGGTAATAAGAGTTTGCACTTTTCTATTTCAAGGTTTATTCATTCTTGGTTCTTATTATTGTTTATGAAAGTGAATTGGGAGAGGATCTCGTGATTTCATCTATTTATCTAATATCGGGAGAGTTAGATTCAAGAAACGAATGAATATGATCTTTATTCAATCTTTGATGGTGAAGATTAATCCCGCTTAGGAATAAGTTAAGGATTTCAACGGCTAAGAGGAGCGCAAGATTGGTTGTTGTTCACCCTTGATTCACGCAGGATGTATTATCAAGGCATGCACAAGTAGCTAGAGTTTCGACTTAGGATAAGAAGAAACCATTGAAGAACGCCCGCCGAACCTTGAAGGTTGCTGCCCAGACGCCCAAGTAGTTGCCCAACTAGTTGCCCAGCAACCATCGATTAGTTGCCAAGGCAACCCCACAGTAAGTTGCCACGGCAACCGAGTTGCCCATGCACTTTTTACCAAAACGATCCAATCGGCTATCACACCTCAACTCACGATAACCTCGCCTATCTCTCTCTCATTTGAATTCATCTTTTTCTTTTACTTTATTGCTTTCTAGATTAGTTATTAGTTAAACTCCTATAATCCTTTATTTGTGTTTTTTTTTACAAAGGCAAGAGACTAGATTCTTGAAGTAGCACCAATCCTCGTGGAGACGATATCTTTATACTATAACTTCATGACGTGTATACTTGCACATTTATGTAGCACTTATTACACGCAACAAGTTTTTGGCGCGCGCTGTCGGGATTGGCAATAGCAACTTTGTTTTTATTTTCTTGCACTTTTTTTTTATTTTTCTTGTTTAAAATTCAAAGGGCTAACAAACTTTGGTTTTGCATTGGTATATGACCTGTATGAGACCGACTTCACTGTAATATCCCTTTGATCCGTAAATCGAACGAACCTTACAAAGACTTAGACGAAGGATAAGAGAAGCAATGGCAAATCAAGATGGCAATATGAATCAAGATGTTCGAGCAGAGGAGGAGTGATTCTTGCACTAAAATGTAACTATTCGAGACTATCTTGAAGAAGATCTTGATGGACTTAACCTGTGAGTTGTCGCGACCTGAAATTGAAGCCCACCACTTTGAGTTGAAACCGTAATGTTTAATATGATCAACACAATAGGTCAATTTGGCGGCTCAAAGAATCAAGATGCACGACAACATCTGAAATCTTTCCTCGAGATTTGCAACTTGTTCAAGATACATGGAGTCACCCCGATGTCTTACGATTAAGATTATTCCCTATTCACCGAGGGATAGGGCGAAAGCATGGTTGAATAGCATTCCCGCCGGATCCATAGCATCTTGACTGATCTTTGTCGTGATTTCCTTGCTAGATTTAATCCTACAAATTTGACGATAAGCTTCAGAACGACATTATTTCTTTTTTTCAGCAGTGTAGATGATGAATCCATGTACGAGGCTTGGGAGCGATATAGAGAACTTCTACACAAATGCCCCTACACGGATTCCCGTGTGGACTCAAGTAACAATGTTTTACAACGCCGTGAATACACCAACAAGGATGATGCTAGATGCCTCGGCAAACGGCATACCCTAGATAAGTCACCGGAGGAAGCAATGCAAATTTTAAATAGGCTGGCCAAGAATGATTATCAATTCCCATCTACTAGAAGAGGAGGAGTTAGACGCCAAGCCACAATACATGAACTAGGATCATCGATTCAATTTCGCACAATTGGCCACTTTAACCAAGATGGTCCGTAACATGCAAAACCAAACAACACACATGAAGTCAAGGTAATGGATTCTTTTTTGTGAGTTATGTGGTGATAACCATAATTTTTCTCAATGTATGCGTAATCCGAATCCAAAGCTTCTATGTGGGGAATTACAATTGAGCAACAATGTGATGTCCAATACATACAATCCAGCTTGAAGAAGAAGCACCAAATTTTTCATGGAGTAATCCCAACAATGCTCTAAACTGTAACAATCGTAATGCACAAGCATCGGATTCCAAGAGAATATGCCACGGCAATGATGCCGCAAAGAACAACCGACAACATCTAGTTTTTGAAAATTTTCTAAATGCTTTTATGATGAAAATCAATCTTATATGGCTGAGAATAGTAATTTTATAAAAAGAACTGATGCTTTTTTATTAACAGACCGAGATGAGATTGCAAAACCAAGAGGCGGCAATCAAATCATTGGAAAATCAAGTCGGATAGTTTGCTCAAAAAATCAATACTAGACCACAAGGAGGTTTACCTAGCGATATCAAGTCGCAAGAGGAATCGCCATGAGCAATGTAAGGCAATCACCACTAGAAGTGGCCAACAACTTAGAGAGGTTCAAACCCGCCATCAAACAAAACTCCACAAAAAGATCAAGACGAACCTAGCGGCAAAGCCTCGATGTTGAACCAGAATTGCCGCGCAAACCGCAATAAGCATGCCTCTCAAAAACCGACGATAAAGACGCTCGGCAACAATGATAAGCATGTCTCGCAACCCCAGCTTGATAATGCTCGGCAAACCTGCATGTCCCGCAATGCCGCCAATCAGGTTTCAAACCAATGAAAGGATCAAGATATCCGACTTCCACCACCATTCCCACAAAGGTTGAAGCGATAAAAAGCAAGAATACCAATTCAAGAAGTTTCTTGATATCCTAAAGCAAGTCCACATCAACTTGCCATTGGTGGAAGCAATTGAACAAATGCCAAACTATGCCAAGTTTCTTAAAGACATTGTGTCCAAGAGAACAAGGCTAGAGAGTTGAAAAACAGCTTGCCGCAACAGAGGGATGCATGGCAATGTTGCACAATCGATGCCACCTAAGTTGAAGGATCCCGAAAGTTTCACAATACCTGCTCCATTGGAAATCACTATGTCGGGAAAGCATTATGCGACCTTGGGGCTAGCATAAACTTGATGCCTAAATCGGTTTTCCAAAAACTAGAATCGGGAAGGCAAGACCTACAAACAGTTATGCTGCAAAGCTAGCCGACAGATCCTATGTGCATCCAGAGGAAAAATCGAAGACATACGGGTAAAAGTTGATAAATTTATTTTCCCCACGACTTTATTGTTTTTTGATTGTGAAGTAGATGAGCATGCACCCATCATTCTCTGGAGACCATTCCTAGCAACAGGAGAACCTTGATTGATGTTGAAAAGGAGAACTCACAATGAGGGTGAATGACCAGCAAGTTAAACTAAATGTGTTCCAAACACTAAGGCATGCCGATGATCCGTAAGAATGCCAACTACTTCATGCCACTACAGAGTTTAACTTGATGAGGAATTTAGTTGCCTCGGCAACTACATTGCCGATCAAGAGGAACATGAGGAGTATGAAGAACCGGTCGATGAGGAACAACAAGAAGAGGCAAATTGGCTAGTCAACCGACCAGGTACATACTTTGAACCACCGGATTACTCTGTAAGGAAGGTAAGCTCAAAAAACCTCTATTGAACAACCACCAATTCTTGAGTTGAAACAATTGCCAGAGCAACTAAAATATGTATACTTAGGGACCGATAATACATTGCCTCGTAATTATTTCTTCTAAGTTACAGCCCCGAGCAGAGAAAAGAAGCTGATCAAGATGTTGAAGCTACACAAAAAGGCAATAGGGTGGACAATTGCCGACTTGAAGGGAATTAGCCCTACAGTGTGCATGCACAAGATTTTGTTGGAAGATGATCACAAACCTTCAATTGAGGCCCAGAGGAGACTGAATCATGCCATGAAAGGGGTTGTAATGAAAGAAATCATCAAGTGGCTTGACGCCGCATTATATACCCTATCTCCGATAGTACGGTGGTAAGTCCGCACAATGTGTACAAAAAAAGGGAGGTATAACAAGGTGGTAAGCAATGAAAATAATGAACTTATCCCAACCAGACTGTGACCGTTGAGGGTTTGTATGGACTATCAAAGCTAAACAAAGCCACTAGGAAAGATCACTTCCCATTACCCTTTATTGATCAAATGCTTGACCGCTTTGGTGTAAAACCTTTTATTGTTTTCTTTGATGGTTATTCGTGTTACAATCAGATTGTTATAGCACCGTAAGATCAAGAAAAGACAACCTTCACATGCCCATATACGATATTTATGCTTCTTCCAAGGATGCCGCTCGATTGTGTAACGCCCCGCAACCTTCCAAAGATGCATGATGGCACTCTTTAGACATGGTCAAGACTTCCTTGAGATCTTCATGGATGATTTTTTCGTTTTTGGTAATGACTTCGACGGCTGTCTCAAAGCAATTTAGAGAGGGTGTTAGCAAGATGAAGAAACGGATTTAGTCCTCAATTGGGAGAAATGCCATTTTATGGTAGATGAAGGAATAGTGCTCGCCACAAGATTTCATCCAAGGGAATTGAAGTAGACAAAGCCAAGGTGGACGGATCGAGAGATTACCCCACCAAGTTTTTAAAGGAATTCAAGTTTTTGACATGTGTGTTTTTACATGAGGTTCATTCATAATTTTTCTAAAATCACTAAACCCTTGTGTAATCTGCTTGAACAGATAAAGTCTTCGATTTTGATGATTCTTGCACCCAAGCATTCAAAACCCTAAAGAAAAGCTTGCCTCGCACCCATTGTCGCTCCACCAGATTGACGCTACCTTTGAGCCATGTGTGATGCAAGTGATTTCGCGGTAGGAGCAGTCCTAGGCCAACGCACAGTGTAAGACCTTCCATGTGATATACTACGCTAGTAAAACTCTTAATGGTGCTCAAGTGAATTACACAACAACGGAGAAAGAGTTACTAGCTGTAGTTTTCGTGATTTGACAAGTTCCGATCCTATTTAATTGGTACAAAGGTAATTGTTCATACGGACCATTCGGCAATCAAATACTTATTTGCTAAAAAGGATGCTAAACCTCGTTTGATTCGTTGGATATTACTTTTACAAGAATTTGATATTGAAATTAAGGATGTGAAAGGAACAGAAAATCAAGTGGCCGATCACTTATCACGTTTGGAACGCAATAAGGAGGAGGACGCGATCTAGAGATATGCGATGCATTCCCGGATGAACAAATTTTAGTTGCCTCGGCAACCCGCAACCCTTGACGCCTCGGCAACCCTTGACGCCGGCAACCATGGATGCACACGCCGGCAACTCGACGCCGCGCAGCAGCCTTTGACGCGCACGCCCGGGCAATTTTGGGAGCAAGCCGCCACGACAAAGACATGCCTCGGCAATACCCCGTACGCTGGATTTAGTTAATTTCTTGTTTGTGGTATTTTTCCTTATGGCATTACTCACCAAGGGAAGAAACGGTTCCGCCATGATGCTAAGCATTACTTTTGGGACGAGCCTCTTTTGTTTAAACAATGTGCAGATCAGGTTATACGCCGATGTGTCCTCAAGAAGAGCAATGTAATGTACCCGCAATGCCATTCTTCACCCTATGGAGGACATTTTGAGGAACTCGCATCACGCCAAAGTTTTGCAATCCGGTTTGTATTGGCCAACATTGTACAAAGATGCCCAAGACTTTTACAAGCAATGTGATCGCTGCCGAGAGGACGGGCAATATTCTAGACGACATGAGATGCCACCCGTAACATCATCGAGGTGGAATTGTTCGATGTATGGGGATCGATTTTATGGGACCTTTCCCATCTTCATTCGCAACCTCTACATCTTACTTGCCGCCGACTATTTGTCTAAATGGGTAGAGGCAGCCGCAGTTCCCAACAACGATTCCAAGACTGCAAAGATTCTTGCGTAAAAACATATTTACACGGTTTGGGATGCCGAGAGCAATTATCGCGATTTAAGGCAAGCATTTTGACAACAGACTAATTGCCAAGATGTTGCAACGCTTCGCATATCACACAAGATCGCCACGGCATATCACCCACAAACCAACGGGCAAGGTAAATTTCCAACCGGGAGTTGAAGGGAATACTGAGAAAGTTGTAAATCCTCAAGGAAGGATTGGTCATTAAGACTAGATGACGACTTTGGGCATATCGCATCGCATTCAAAACACCCTTAGGTATGTCCCCTTCCGACTTGTCTATGGTAAAACATGTCATCTACCGTGGAAATCGAGCACAAGGCGACATCGGGCAATCAAGACCGTGAATATGGATTGGGAAAGTGCCGACAAAAAAGCGCTTGATGGATCTCAATGAGATAGAAGAATTTCGTGCACTCACCTATAACAATGCACGAATCTACAAGGAGAAAACAAAACGATGGCACGACAAGAAACTATTGCCACGGCAATTCACGCCAGGGCAACTAGTTCTCCTATTCAATTCTCGGCTAAAACTTTTCCCGGGAAAGCTGAAATCAAGATGGTTGGGACCATTTGAAGTCGTCAAACCATTCTCCCATGGTGCTGTGATAATCAAGTCCATCTCTGACAACCATGAATTCAAAGTTAACGGACAAAGATTGAAGCACTACAATGGTGCCCATGTGGAACGTAACAAGGAAGTGGTCAATTTAGGAGATGCATGAGCATGCTCTCCCTTTTGATATTTTTATTTTTATTTTTATTTTTTTATTTTTGTTTTTTTTATTATTTAATTATTTTTTTTCTTTTTCCGATTTTTTTTTATTTTATTATTTTTCCGATTATTAGTAGTTTTAGGATACATTTTTATTCAAGTTTAAGAATCCTATTACACATCTTTATTTGTTTTCTTTATTAGTTTATTTTTAATTTTAATCCTTATTTGATTTGTTTTTGAATTGTAGGAAAAGAAGTTCAAGAGAAAGAAGGAATTCTAAACCAAGTAGGAAAACATCTTCAATAAGGAAACTAATGGGCTGAATCTAAGGCTTATATAAAGCCTCCAATTCATCCTAACAAAAAACCCCTTGTCGACAACTCCTACAAAACCCTAACCCTTTTTTTCATTTTTTTTTTTCAATCCCACCCACCTATCTTTTCTATAAAACCATCATCACCTATCTTAAGTTTCTTTTTCTTTTCTTTTTTTTTATTCCAAGATCATACATGGAATCCAAGATTAAACTTTTAGTTCATCCAAGTTCCTCCAAAGAACCAAGATACAAGAAGTTTGCTACACCGTAGTTCAAGAAAGATTTCAATCCAAGTTTGAAAGCCGGAAGATTCATGAAGAACAAGGCTTTGAATACTCCAACTCATCAAGATTTCAGCCTTGAACCATTCATCTTCAAGAGGATTGCACATCAAAAGTGGCAAATCTTTTGCCATCAACCGAACCGGTAACATCTCATGGGTAAGAGAATTCTATGCTCACTCACCTAACCCGGATAATCCTTATGTTTTTGTTCGTGACAAGGCCATACTTATAAGTCCCAAAGCATCAACACCTTTTACGGACTTTACATTGAGAAGGACGAGCATCAAGCCTTCGTTGACCAAATTAATCCCAAGCAACTCGACAAGGTGCTTCAAGAACTCACTCAACCGGAAGGTGTTCAAGAACTTAGGCAAAACTATGGAATAAGTTTGTTAAAACCTTTTAATGTGAACTCATTTGAACGACTTTTGCTCATACATTCTATTTTGCATAATCGCATCATTAACAAAAGATATTTGTGATGAGATTTTTGTTATCTTTTCTTCCCTTGCTTAATTTCTAATCTTTGCAAGGAGATGCATGTCCCGAGTGAGTCCACCGATGAAAAGGCCCTACCCAAGTCTGGTTGGAATCAAGCACTAATCCGAAAGCTAATGGGAGAGGCACCGGGAGATTCTTCAAGACCTCCAATTGCCACAGCAACTCCTGCCGCCACGGCAATCCCTAATGCCCAAGTACCTAACGCCAGGGCAACTCGGCCATTAATCCCGGGACACTTTGAAGCACTTTTGCAACCATTGGCAAGCCGCCTAAGGCAAATTGAAGATCGGCAACTAATGTTCATGCGGTACATGAAGGAGCACAACAATGCCATCACACAAGTCATCCTAGAAAAGTACCCGGACAATCGCGTGTCGTTCCCAATCTTTCCCGCCGAGATCCTTGCCCCGACAACCAATAAAGCAGTCGCCACGGCAACCAAGGAAGCAGACGCCACGGCAACCAACCCTGAAGATGCCACGGCAACCAAAGCTAAAGACATCCCGGCAACCAATTCAAAAGCCAAAGGTAAAGCACCTATGCCCGAATCAACTCCTACGGAATCATTTTCTGATTTTTCAGATTCGGACGAGTCCTCCATTGAACCAATAAAGACCGCACCAATTGAATCCTCCAAGCGAAAAGCCATTGACATTGATGAAGAGGATGATGAGGACAACCCCGTACGAGGATCAATTCCACCACCGGCAACAACAACCATCGCGTTCAAGCAAGATAATCAAGACACTGACTAGAAGGAAACTAATAATCTACGATGACGAACTCTCGGAGTAAGTCCTCGTATGCATTTTTATTTTTATTTTTATTTTTATTTTTTTCGGTATTTTTATGCATGCATTGAGGACAATGCCTCACTCGAGTTTGGGGGGGATTGTTATTAGTAGTTACCATGTTTAGTTACATTCATCTTAAGTATTACATTTAGGATACATAAATTGCTTGCCATGCCTTTAATTGGAACAAGAATTGCTTAGATTTGATGAATATTAGATGATGACTTTGCCAATGCACTTAATTGATAGAATTTTTATTCTAGGATAACCATGGAAAAACTTAGAATTTTACTATGATGCTAAATTTGATGAAACACTGTTGTGGTTTGATTGATTTAAGGAGTTCTAGTAAACTTATGTTGATAATTAACAATTTTGATTACATAACTTGGTAGTTTTTTGGAAAAAGATGCTGCTTTGGTGTGTTTTTGTGTGTATGTGTAGGATCACTTGCCAAAGCAATGTCGAGCTAGTTGCTGTGGCAATGCATGAAGGATATGCTGAGCTAGTTGTTGTGGCAATGCATGAAGGAGACGCTGAGCAATGGAATTTGCTTATGGCAATTGTCGACAAAGAGAAAATGCAATAGGGATGTCAAAATTAATGACTTTACAAGCCTAAGATGACATGGAGCAAAGCCCAAACCCAAAGGAATTTGTGTTTTTTGAACCTAGCCATGAACTAAATCTATGTTTTGTGGTTGTGAGAAACTAGAGATTAAAGAAGAATTAAAGTTTTCAAGAAACAAGAAGATAGAGAAGATTTCTTAGGAATAAGTTAAGGATTTCAACGGCTAAGAGGAGCTTAAGATTGGTTGTTGTTCACCCTTGATTCACGCAGGATGATAAGATGAAACCATTGAAGAAAGATGAAACCATTGAAGAACGCTCTGCCGAGCCTTGAAGATTGCTTCCCAGACGCCCAAGTAGTTGCCCAACTAGTTGCCCAGGCAACCATCGATTAGTTGCCAAGGCAACCTCGTTGTGCAAGTTGCCATGTCAACTGAGTTGCCCGTGCACTCTTTTACCAAAACGATCCAATCGGCTATCACACCTCAACTCACGATAACCTGGCCTATCTCTCTCTCATTTGAATTCATCTTTTCTTTTACTTTATTGCTTTCTAGATTAGTCATTAGTTAAACTCCTATAATCCTTTATTTGTGTTTTTACTTTTTACAGTGCAAGAGACTAGATTCTTGAAGTAGCACCAATCCCTGTGGAGACGATATCTTTTATACTATAACTTGCGACGTGTATACTTGCACAATTGTGTAGCACTTATTACGCGCAACAGTCAGTGTCTTGATTCTTTTGCTTGAACGCGGTGGTTGCTTCCTTGTTGCCGATGGTGGAATCGATCATCGTACGGGGTTGTCCTCATCTTCCTCTTCATCAATGTCATTGGCTTTTTCCTTGGGCTTGGAGGATTCGATTGGTGCGGTCTTTGTTGGTGCAGTGGAAGACTCGTCCAAATTTAAAAAATCAGACAATGATTCAGTACGAGTTGATTCAGGCATAGGTGCTTTACCTTTAGCTTTTGTAGTGGTTGCCGGGGCGTCTTTATATTTGGTTGCCGCGGTATCTTTAGTGTTGGTTTCCGTGGCAACTGCTTGGGCAGATGCAATGTAGGTTGCCGCAGCATCATCTGTTGCGGTTGTCGTGGCAACTGCTTCATTGGTTGTCGTGGCAAGGATTTCGGCAAGAAAGATGGGGAATGGCACGCGGTTGTCCGGGTACTTTTCCATGATGACTTGGGTGATGGAATTTTTGTGCTCCTTCATGTACTACATGAACATTAGTTGTCGGTCTTCAATTTGCGCAAGGCGGTTCTCCAACGGTTGTAAAGGTGCTTCAAGTTGTCCCGGGGTTGCTGGCCAAGTTGCCCAGGCATCAGTTGCTTGGGCATTAAGGGTTGCCGAGGCGGCAGGAGTTGCCGCGGCAACTGAAGGCGTTGGGGATTTTACTGGTGCCTCTCCCATTAGCTTTCAAATTTGTGCTCAATTCTAACCGAACTTTGGTAGGGCCTTTTCATCAGTGGACTCACTTGGGACATGCATCTCCTTGCAAAGATTGGAAATTAAGCAAGGGAAGAAAAGAGAACCCTTGTCTTTTGTCCTACATACAAAAATCTCATCACAAATAATTTTTCCAATGTTAATAATGCGATTATGCAAGATAGAATGTATGAGCAAAAGACGAGGTGTATCAATGGTGGTATTGTGTGTTGTGGGCATTAAAGAAGTTTAAACAAACTTATTCCATAATTTTGCATCGGGTTTAAGCGAAGGCAATTTACCGTGCCCTTGAAGCACCTTGTCGAGTTGCTTGGGCATGAGTTGATCAACAAAGGCTTGATGCTCGTCCTTCTCAATGTAGAGCCTGTAAAAGGTGATGATGTTTTCGGGGCTTATGAGTATAGCCTTGTCACGAACAAAAACATAAGGATTATCCGGGTTAGGTGAGTGAGCATAGAATTCTCTTACCCATGATATGTTACCCGGTTCCGATTGATGATGTGCAATCCTTTCGAAGATAAATGGTTCAAGGCCAAAATCTTGATGAGAGTTAGAGTATTCAAAGCCTTGTTCTTCGCAAATCTTCTAGCTTTCAAACTTGGAGTGAAATCTTTCTTGAACCACCGGTGTGGCAAACTTCTTGTATCTTGGTTCTTTGGAGGAACTTGGATGAACCAAAAATTCGATTTTGGATGCCATGGATGATCTTGGTTGTGAGTTTGGTAAAAACAAAGAAAAGAAAGCAAAAGAAACTAAAGAGTTGCAAGATCAAAAGTAGGAATAGGTTTCTTGGAAGTTAAGGGTGATTGGTTAAATAGAAAAGATATGTAGTAAATATGGTGGGTGGGATTAATTGGAAAGAAAGAAAACAAGGGTTTTGATTGGGGGAAGGTGACGGCTAGGGGATTTGGGGAAGGGGAAGTGTTTGGCCTTTTATGTAGGGTTTATTTATTGTAAATTGGAGGCTTAATATAAGCCTTACATTTAGCCCATTAATTTCCTTGTTGAGGAAGTTTCATTCTTGAATCAAATTCCTCTTTATCTTGAACTCTTTTCCTACAATTCAAAAACAAATAAAATAAGGATTAAAATTAAATATAAACTAATAAAAGAAAATAAATAAAGATGTGCAAAGAAATTCTTAAACTTAAAATTTTAAAAACAATTAGATAAATATGAAAGAAAGATGTAGTTTTAATCTTAAAGAAAATAAATAAATCTATCCTAAAAAGAAAAAAACTGAAATTAAATAATAATAAAAAATAGTTTTAAAAAAATAAAAATAAAATATCGAAAGGAGAGCATGCTCATGCATCTCCTAAGGTGACCACTTCTTTGTTACGTTCCACATGGGCACCGTTGTAGTGCTTCAATCTTTGTCCGTTGACTTTGAATTCATGTTCGCCAGTGATGGACTTGATTATCACAGCACCATGGGAGAATGGTTTGACAACTTCGAATGGTCCCGACAATCTTGATTTCAGCTTTCCCGGGAAAATTTTTAGCCGAGAATTGAATAAGAGAACTAGTTGTCCTGGCATGAATTGTCGTGACAATAGTTGCTTGTCATGCCATTGCTTTGTTTTCTCCTTGTAGATTCGTGCATTGTTATAGGCGAGTGCACAGAATTCTTCTATCTCGTTGAGGCCCAACAAATGCTTTTGTCCGGCACTTTCCCAATCCATATTCAAGGTCTTGATTGCCCAATATGCCTTGTGTTCGATTTCCACTGGTAGATGGCATGTTTTGCCATAGACAAGTCGGAAGGGAGACATGCCTAAGGGTGTTTTGAATGCAGTGCGATATGCCCAAAGTGCGTCATCTAGTCTTAATGACCAATCCTTCCGAGAGGGATTTACAACTTTCTCGAGTATACCCATCAATTCCCGGTTGGAAATTTCTACTTGCCCATTGGTTTGTGGGTGTTATGCCGTGGAAATTTTGTGTGACACGCCGAAGCGTTGCAACATCTTGGCAATAAGTCTGCTGTCAAAGTGCTTGCCTTCATCACTGATAATTGCTCTCGACATCTCAAACCATGTAAATATATTTTTCTGCAAGAATCGTTGCACAGTCTTGGAATCGTTGGTGGGAACTGCAGCTGCCTCATCCCATTTAGACACGTAGTCAACGGCAAGTAGAAGTAGAGGCTGCCGAATGAAGATAGGAAAGGTCCCATAAAATCGATCCCCCATACATCAAACAATTCCACCTCGATGATGTTTTGGAGTGGCATCTCATGTCGTCTAGAGGTATTGCCCGTCCTCTGGCAACAATCACATTGCTTGTAAAACTTTTGAGCATCTTTGTACAGTGTTGGCCAATACAAATCGGATTGCAAAACTTTGGCCGCGGTACGTGTTCGTCCAAAATGTCCTCGTTAGGGTGAAGAATGGCATTTTCGGAGTACATTTTGTTGCTCCTCTTCAGGGACACATCGGCGTATAACCTGATCTGCACACTGTTTAAACAAAAGAGGCTCGTCCAAAAAGTAATGCTTAGCATCATGGCGGAACTGCTTCTTCCCTTGGTGAGCAAGGCCGTAAGGTAAAATACCACAAACAAGGAAACTAACTAAATCTGCGTACCAGGTATTACCGAGGCATGTGTTACCGTGGCAACTGCTTCCATGGTTGCCAAGGCGTGCGCGTCTAGAGTTGTCGCGGCATGCACGTCAAGGGTTGCCGAGGGATGCGCGTCAAGGGTTGCTGAGGCATACGCATCTGGGGTTGCCAAGGCATGCACATCAGTGGTTGCCGAGGCATACGCATCCGGAGTTGCCGAGGCGTGCGGGTCAAGGGTTGCCGAGGCATGTGCGTCAAGGGTTACCGAGGCATGCGCATCCATGGTTGCTGAGGCAACTAACAGTTGCTCATATGGGAATGCATCGCATATCTCTAAATCCGTGTCCTCCTCCCTATTGCGTTCTAAGCATGATAAGTGATTGGCCACTTGATTTTCTGTTCCTTTCCTGTCCTTAATTTCAATGTCAAACTCTTATAAAAGCAATATCCAATGAATCAAACGAGGTTTGGCATCCTTTTTAGAAAATAGATACTTAATTGTTGAATGGTCTGTATGGACAATTACCTTTGTACCAATAAAATAGGATCAGAACTTGTCAAATGCGAAAACTACAGCTAGTAACTCTTTCTCTGTTGTTGTGTAATTCACTTGAGCACTATTAAGAGTTTTACTAGTGTAGTATATCACATGAAAGGTCTTACCTGTGCGTTGGCCTAGGACTGCTTCTACCGCGAAATCACTTGCATCACACATGAGCTCAAAAGGTAGCGTCCAATCTGGTGGAACAACAATGGGTGCCGAGGCAAGCTTTTCATTTAGGGTTTTGAATGCTTGGGCGCAAGAATCATCAAAATTGAAGACTTTATCATGTTCAAGCAAATTGCACAAGGGTTTAGTAATTTTAGAAAAATTATGAATGAACCTCATGTAAAAACCTGTATGTCCAAGGAAGCTTCGGATTCCTTTAACCGAACTTGGTGGGGGTAATCTCTCGATCACGTCCATCTTGGCTTTGTCTACTTCAATTCCCTTGGATGAAATCTTGTGGCCGAGCACTATTCCTTCATCTACCATAAAATGGCACTTCTCCCAATTAAGGACTAAATCGGCTTCTTCACATCTTGCCAACACATTCTCTAAATTGCCGAGGCAACTGTCAAAGTCATTACCAAAAACAGAAAATTCATCCATGAAGATCTTAAGGAAGTCTTCGACCATGTCTGAAAAGAGTGACATCATGCATCTTTGGAAGGTTACCGGGGCATTACACAATCCGAACGGCATCCTTCGGAAAGTATAAGTACCGTATGGGCATGTGAAGGTTACCTTTTCTTGATCTTCTGGTGCTATGGCAATTTGATTGTAACCTGAATAACCATCAAGAAAACAATAAAAGGGTTTACCTGCAAGACGGTCAAGCATTTGATCAATAAAGGGTAATAGGAAGTGATCTTTCCTAGTGGCTTTGTTTAGGTTTCGATAATCCATACAAACCCTCCAACTGGTCACAGTCCTAGTTGGAATGAGTTCATTGTTTTCATTACTTACCACCGTTATACCTCCTCTTTTTGGTACACATTGTACCGGACTTACCCATGTACTATTAGGGATAGGGTATATGATGCTGGCGTCAAGCCACTTGATGATTTCTTTCATTACAACCTCTTTCATGGCATGATTCAGTCTCCTCTGTGCCCCAATCGAAGGTTTGTGATCATCTTCCAACAACATCTTGTGCATGCATACTTCCAGGCTAATTCCCTTCAAGTCGGCAATTGTCCACCCTATTGCCTTCTTGTGTAGCATCAACATTTTGATCAGCTTCTTTTCCTGCTCAGGCTATAACTTAAAGGAAATAATTACATCGGTTCCCAAGTAAGCATATTTTAGTTGCCCTGGCAACTGTTTCAACTCAAGAATCGGTGGTTGTTCAAAGGAGGGCTTTTCGAGTTTACCTTCCTTACCTGAGTAATCCAGTGGTTCAAAGTATGTACCTGGTTGATTGACTAAGCAATTTGCCTCTTCTTGTTGTTCCTCATCGATCGATTCTTCATACTCCTCAGGTTCCTCTTGATCGGCAATGTAGTTGTCAAGGCAACTAAATTTCTCGTCGAAGTTAAACTCTGCTGTGGCATGAAGAAGTTGGCATTCTTCCAGATCATCAGCATGCCTTAGTGTTTGGAACACATTTAGTTTAACTTGCTGGTCATTCACCCTCATTGTGAGTTCTCCCTTTTCAACATCGATCAATGTTCTCCCTGTTGCTAGGAAGGGTCTCCCGAGAATGATAGGTGCATGTTCATCTGCTTCACAATCCAAAACAATAAAATCATGGGGAAAAATTAATTTATCAACTTTTACCAGTATGTCTTCGATTTTTCCCTCTGGATGCACATAGGATCTGTCGGCTAGCTGTAGCATAACTGTTGTAGGTCTTGCCTTCCCGATTCCTAGTTTCTAGAAAACCGATTTAGGCATTAAGTTTATGCTTGCTCCAAGGTCACATAATGCTTTCCCGACATAATGGTTTCTGATGGAACAAGGTATTGTGAAACTTCCGGGATCCTTCAACTTGGGTGGCATGTGATTGTGCAACATGGCCATGCATCCCTCTATTGCGACAACTGTTTCAAACTCTTCTAGCCTTGTTCTCTTGGACACAATGTCTTTAAGAAACTTGGCATAGTTCGGCATTTGTTCAATTGCTTCAACCAATGGCAAGTTGATGTGTACTTGCTTTAGGATATCAAGAAACTTCTTGAATTGATATTCTTGCTTTAGTCGCTTCAACCTTTGTGGGAATGATGGTGGAAGTCAGATATCTTCGATCCTTTCATTGGTCTGGAACCTGATTGACGGCATTGCCGAGGCATTGTCAACTAGGGTTTCCGTGGCGTGCCTATCGTTGGTTGCCGCGGCATCCTTATCGCCGGTTGCCAAGGCATGCTTATCGCTGGTTGCCGCGGCAATTCCTGGTTTAGCATCTGAGGCTTTGCCGCTGAGTTCGTCTTGTTCTTTTTGTGGAGTTTTGTTTGATGAGCGATCTTGAGCCTCTTTAAGTTGTTGGCCACTTCTAGTGGTGATCGCCTTACATTGCTCATGGTCAGTTCCTCTTGCGACTTCAGTATCGCTAGGTAAGCCTCCTTGCGGTCTAGTATTCAGGTTTTGAGCAAATTGTCCGACTTGATTTTCCAATGATTTAATTGCCGCCTCTTGGTTTTCCAATCTCATCTCTGTCATGTTAATAAAAGCATCAGTTCTTTCTATGAAGTTACTATTCTAAGCCATATAAGATTCAGTTTTCAACATAAAAGCATTGAGAGAGTTTTCCAAAGAACTAGATGTTGTCGGTTGTTGCTACGGCAACTGTTGCCGTGGCATATTCTGCTGGAATCCCGATGCTTGTGCATTCTGATTGTTCTGGTTTAGAGCATTGTTGGGATTACTCCATGAAAAATTTGGGTGCTTCTTCCAAGCTGGATCATATGTATTGGACATCACATTGTTTTTCCGGTTGTAATTCCCCACATAAAAGCTGGATTCCGGATTCTGCATACATTTAGAAGAATCATGGTTACCACCACATAACTCACAAAAGGAATCCATTACCTTGACCTCCTATTTGTTGTTTAGTTTCTGCATGTTCTGGACCATCTTGGTTAGAGCGACCAATTGTGCCGAAATTGAGTCTGATGATCCCAGTTCATGTATTGTGGCTTGGCATCTAACTACTCCTCTTCTAGCAGAGGGGAATTGATAATCATTCTTGGCAAGCCTGTTTAGAATTTCCATTACTTCCTCCGGCGACTTATCTAGGAGTATATCGTTTGCCGAGGCATCTAGCATCATCCTTGTTGGTGTATTCACAGCGTTGTAAAACATTGTTACTTGTGTCCACACTGGGAATCCATGTCGGGGGCATTTGTATAGAAGTTCTCTATATCGCTCCCAAGCCTCGTACATGAATTCATCATCTGCTTGCCGAAAAGAAGTAATTTCGTTACAAAGCTTATCAGTCAAATTTGTAGGATTAAATCGAGCAAGGAAATCATGACAACTAAGATCCTATTGATCCGGCAGGAATACTATTCAACCATGCTTTCGCCCTATCCCTCAGTGAATAGGGGAATAATCTTAGTCGTAAAACATCAGGGGTGACTCCTTGTATTTTGAATGAATTGCATATCTCGAGGAAAGATTTAAGATGTTGTCGTGCATCTTCAGTTGCTGAGCCGCCAAATTGACCAATTGTGTTAATCATATAGAACATCACCGGTTTCAACTCAAAGTGATCGGCTTCAATTTCAGGTGTAACAACTCCTGGATTAAGTCCTTCAAGATCTTCTTAAAGATAGTCTCAAATAGTTCTGTTTCGTGCAAGAATCACTCCTCCTGCTGGAACATCCTGATTCATATTGTCGTCTTGATTAGCCATTGCTACTCTTAACCTTCATCTGAGTCTTTGCAAGGTTCGTTCGATTTTTGGATCAAAGGGATATTCTGGTGTTATCGGTCTTGCCCTGGTCATATACCAATGCAAAACCAAAGTTTGTTAGCCCTTTGAATCTTAAACAAGAAAAAAAAAGTGCAAGAAAATAAAAACAAAGTTGCTATTGCCAATCCCTGGCAACGGCGCCAAAAACTTGTTGAGCGTAATAAGTGCTACGCAATTGTGCAAGTGTACACGTCGCAAGTTATAGTATAAAAGATATTGTCTCCACAGGGATTGGTGCCACTTCAAGAATCTAATCTCTTGCACTGTAAAAAGTAAAAGCACACAAATAGAAGATTGTAGGAGTTTAACTAACAACAAAACTAGAAAGTAAATAAGTAAAAGAAGATGTAATCAAACGAGAGAGAATAGGCCAGGTTATCGTGAGTTGAGGAGTGATAGCCGATCGGATTGTCTTGGTAAAAGAGTGCAAGGGCAACTCAGTTGCCGTGGCAACTTGCACAACGGGGTTGCCTTGGCAACTAATCGACGGTTGCCTGGGCAACTACTTGGGTGACTATGCAGCAACTTCAAGGTTCGGCGGAGCGTTCTTCAATGGTTTCTTCTTATCCCTAAGTCGAAACTCTAGCTAATTGTGCATGCCTTGACATTACATCCCTGCGTGAATCAAGGGTGAACAACAATCAATCTTGCACTCCTCTTAGCCGTTGAAATCCTTAACTTATTCCTAAGCCGGATTAATCTTCACCATCAATAGATTGAATAAAGACCATACTCATTCGTTTCTTGAATCTAACTCTCCCGATATTAGATAAATAGATGAAGTTATAAGATCCTATCCCAATTCACTCGCAAACAAGAAGAAAAACCAAGAATGAGTAAACCTTGAATTGAAAGTGCAAACTCTTATTACCTAAACAAAATCCAATTGTTTCTCACAACCACAAAACACAATAACCTTAGCCAAATAGATTTAGTTCATGGCTAGGTTCCAAAGAAACACAAGACAAAGAATTCCTAACATAAACCTAATTGAACAAGAAAGAAAAATATGAAGAATGGTTGAAGCCTTTGTCGAAATCTCTCCCTCCTTGCTCTCGTCAAAATTTCTCCCCTCTCTCCCTCTGGAGTTGACAGCTTGGTCCTCAATTTATAGGGCTAGGTCAAAGTCTTTTTTGAGGAGGAAGTTAAGTTGGAATTAAATATCTTTAAAGAATATAATTCTTTATTATATTTAAATTCCTTCTAGAACTTCTCCTATCTTCTTGGGATTTAATTTCTCTTTAACCTCTTCATGGAAATCAAACTCCTTTGGGATTTAACTTTGCTCCATGTCATCTTGGGCTTATCTAGTCATCAATTTCGACTACCATATCATCTTATCCCTTATCAAAAATTGCCCTGGCAACTAGCTCGGCATCTCCTTCATGCATTGCCTTGGCAACTAGCTCGGCATCTCTTTCATGCATTGCCCTGGAAACTGGTTCCAGCCTTGCTGTGGTAAGTGATTCTGCACACACACAAAAACACACCAAAGCATTATCTTTTTCCACAAAATTAAGCACAATATTAAATCAAGCTTGTCCACCAAGGAAACAATGCAAACATGCATGAATGGCTAATACTGCAACTAATATGAGCCTAAGTATAGCAATAATATGAATAAAAAGGGTGAATAAAATAGTACTTTTAGACACTTAACACTCGCGTACCTCGATCTCATATAGCATACTTTGGGCAATGATAAAGGAATCATGTCACGTAAATGAACCATGTCATGTAAATGAATCATGCTACGTATATGAATCATGTTATGAATATGAACCATGTTATGTTTATGAAATATATCAAGTATATGAATCATGCCACATATTCGAATCATGACATATATATGATTTATGCCAAGTATATGAATCATGCAAGTACATGAATTATGCCAAGTATACGAAGTATGTCACGCATATAAGAAATATGCTATGCATATGTATCATGCCATATATACAAATTATGTTACGTATATGAATTATGTTATGTACATATATTATGTTATGTACATTAATTAAGTCTTGTATATGAAAGAAATCACGTATATGAATAATGCCACGTATGTAAATCATGTCATGCAAATGAAATATGCCACATATATAAGAATCATATTACATAAATGGATCATGCCATGAATATGAATCGCATTACACATATAAACCATGTCATGTATATAAATCATGTTAAGCATGAAAATCATGTCATGTATGTGAATCATGTTGCTTATGTGAATTATACCATGTATGTGAATTATGTTATTTATACAAAATATACCATGTATATGACTGATTTTATGATGATAGAGCATTGGAATCATGAGCAAGTAAGAAACTTATGAAATGTACATGAAAATCTAGAGACTATGGAAACCTTGATAGTACTATCCTATCTTAGGTAGAGAACTTGATATATGATATCATAAAATAAGTATTACTTTACTCTATATTTGTTAAATAAGATTATTGCCTCACTAAGTTCATACTTAGCGTGTGTTATTTCACACGTAGGTTCTTCCACGTAAAAGGGCATGAAGGAGCTATTAATTGGAAAGTCAAGTTACATCAGTAAGCACGGTATGAGCATCTTAAATTATGGTTGATATCTAGTGGGCATGTACTCGTATGTATGTGGGTTTAAAAGATGCAAATGTTTTATGAACTTAAGTTATAATGTGTTTACATATTAATTACTTTGGGCAATGATAAAGGAATCATGTCACGTAAATGAACCATGTCATGTAAATGAACCATGTCATGTAAATGAATCATGCTACGTATATGAATCATGTTATGAATATGAACCATGTTATGTT
This sequence comes from Hibiscus mutabilis, assembly GCA_019671005.1. Taxonomy (NCBI): domain Eukaryota; kingdom Viridiplantae; phylum Streptophyta; class Magnoliopsida; order Malvales; family Malvaceae; genus Hibiscus; species Hibiscus mutabilis. The sequence goes on from CM033736.1 coordinate 35,581,421, forward strand.
TATGAAATATATCAAGTATATGAATCATGCCACATATTCGAATCATGACATATATATGATTTATGCCAAGTATATGAATCATGCAAGTACATGAATTATGCCAAGTATACGAAGTATGTCACGCATATAAGAAATATGCTATGCATATGTATCATGCCATATATACAAATTATGTTACGTATATGAATTATGTTATGTACATATATTATGTTATGTACATTAATTAAGTCTTGTATATGAAAGAAATCACGTATATGAATAATGCCACGTATGTAAATCATGTCATGCAAATGAAATATGCCACATATATAAGAATCATATTACATAAATGTATCATGCCATGAATATGAATCGCATTACACATATAAACCATGTCATGTATATAAATCATGTTAAGCATGAAAATCATGTCATGTATGTGAATCATGTTGCTTATGTGAATTATACCATGTATGTGAATTATGTTATTTATACAAAATATACCATGTATATGACTGATTTTATGATGATAGAGCATTGGAATCATGAGCAAGTAAGAAACTTATGAAATGTACATGAAAATCTAGAGACTATGGAAACCTTGATAGTACTATCCTATCTTAGGTAGAGAACTTGATATATGATATCATAAAATAAGTATTACTTTACTCTATATTTGTTAAATAAGATTATTGCCTCACTAAGTTCATACTTAGCGTGTGTTATTTCAGACGTAGGTTCTTCCACGTAAAAGGGCATGAAGGAGCTATTAATTGGAAAGTCAAGTTACATCAGTAAGAACGGTATGTACATCTTAAATTATGGTTGATATCTAGTGGGCATGTACTCGTATGTATGTGGGTTTAAAAGATGCAAATGTTTTATGAACTTAAGTTATAATGTTTTTACATATTAATTACGAGTGTAGGGACTCAGAATATGATTTTACTACAAATGATTAAGATTTATGACATAGTTAAATCTAGTTTAACCATAATCACGTAGAAATTTTAAAATCAAGAAATGGTCTAGGCAGGGTACATAGTTTTCTCCCTGAATTATATTTTTATTTCAATAACATATTTATAAATTTTCTAAAACAATTCAAGGTCAAAACTAACTGCTATAGACTGATGTAGTTTTCAATTTAAAACCGAGGAAGGGTTAAACAACAAGACAAAGTTTGGTATATAAAAAAATTCTTCAAGTCAAGTTTTCTTAATAACTCAGTAACATCTTTAGTGTATATTCGGTCTACGAATTTACGTTAAAGGGTGTTACAATTCATATTAATGAGGAGCATAATCAAGTTACACAGATAGTACATCAGTAACATGACATCCTAGGGGCATGTACTTAATAACAAATCATCACACTTGGTTTAGCTTCCAGAATTGGCTAAACATTTGCTTTGATACCAATAAATGCAACACCCTCAATGTATATCCGATATTCAAATACACGTTTAAGATGTTACTAACTGGTTTACACTGATATTCAGACTTGTAAATTTTTTTAAATTTAGCTTGTAGTTTGACCCTTTTCTCAATTTTAAATTAAAACTATGTCGTCTAGAAGCAACTAGTTTTGACCCTGAGTTGATTTAAAAAACTTATAATTGAGTTATTAAAATAAAATTTATAGCTCAGGATAAAAACTATGTGTACTGCCTAGACCTTTTCTTGATCATAAAATTTCTACACGATTAGGGTTAAACTATATTTAATTGTACCATAGTTCAATGCTACTATTAGCAAACTATACTTCTAAACTTATTCATCATAAAAGAACATATATTTAAGTTATAAACTTATACTTTAAACTGGTCAACATTAAAAATGTTTACATGCCCGCTAGATATCAAATTATGATAAAGAAGTATTTACTGTATCTTATTGTAGTAACTTGATTTTTCCAAAAGAACAGCTCATCCTTGTTAATTTACTTCAGAGAACCTACGTGTGAAATAAAACACACTCTAAGTACGAACTTAGTGAGGTATTTAACACATTTATCATAACATGAAAAGATGCAATGCAGTGTGTTATATAGAAGTGCATTACAATTTTTGTAAGATGGAAAACATTTCACAACATAATAGTATCATGTATCATGACTATCTTAAATATCATGTCATCATTGTTCTATGTTCATCTGGTATTCACATGCATAATAATTTCTTTAACATAAACATGTTCTCAATATGATTCTTATCATCTATCAATTCTGTCATAGAAACATGATATCAATGATTCATGATCTTCTGGTAGTCATGCTTTCATCACTTAATCATTTGCATATTATATTCTGTAACATGGTCATACTTTCATCATCCAGTCGTTTGCATATCATTTCCTTTTATCATAGTCATACTTTCATCAAACAATCATTTGCATATCATTTCCTTTATCATAGTCATACTTTCATCATGAAATCATTTGCATATCATTTCCTTTATCATAGTCTTACTTTCATCATGCAATCATTTGTATATCATTTCCTTTATTATAGTCATACTTTCATCATGCAATCATTTGCATATCATTTCCTTTATCATAGTCATATTTTCATCATGCAATCATTTGCATATCATTTCCTTTATCATAGCCCAAAGTATATTATATGAGACCAAGGTACGCGAGTCATCACGACACCGTAGTGTCTACGTTCCTTTATCATAGTCTTACTTTCATCATGCAATCATTTGTATATCATTTCCTTTATTATAGTCATACTTTCATCATGCAATCATTTGCATATCATTTCCTTTATCATAGTCATACTTTCATCATGCAATCATTTGCATATCATAGCCCAAAGTATATTATATGAGACCAAGGTACGTGAGTCATCACTTCATCGTAGTGTCTGCGACGCCTTAGCGTCTGCATCGCCGAAGCGACTGAGATGAGTACGTACTCAAGGAATCCCTTTGCTCCTCATACTCGCACATTTTGTGCTATGTAACACCGTAGTGTTTGAACTGACTCCGTAGAGTCTAACTAGACCCTGAAGAGTCTACATTGTCTATCTCGACCCCGAAGAGTCTACATTGTTTATCTCGACCCCGAAGAGTCTACATTGATTATCTCGACCCTGAAGAGTCTACATTGTTTATCTCGACCCCGAAGAGTCTACATTGTTTATCTCGCACCGTAGTGCTATGACGTAGCTGCTAGAACTCTATGGCATGTCAACTATACCATGGACTCTCATAAATAAATACTTGGGCATTTCATTATCAATCAATCACCATTCATTCATGTAAACGAGTAATTCACATCCTATCTTTCATAATAATCTTTCATATGTACTTGTCATTACTACATTATGCATCAATATAAATCATATAAGTCGATATTAGGCAGTTCATACCCAAATTCTAAAATCCGGTTAATCTTAAATAAATCTTTATGCCATATCAATGTATCACATATACCATTTAATAATTCATTCCATTTGCATATCTTTGAGCAATATATATTTCATTAATAAACATAATTCATCATCATTTATGCAAACAATAGTTCGTACCATGTACTCCATCAAGCTTGCCATACTGAGTCATGCATCAGATCATTTATTTTAAAAGTAATGCAATGTTATTTCTAAATTTGGGTTGACTTTTTACAAGTCTTCCCCTTTTTAATATAATACACATATAGAAATGCACTCACTTGGGCTATTTATTAGCATGCCTCACTAAATTCTACTCGATCCTTTCCTTCATAGTACCTCAAATCTTCTTTTGATTCAGATATGACTTCTTTAACCTCATGAATATAAACAAACATTTGTTAGATTCGCTTCTAACAATATTTCAATCAAGCTATTTAATCATTTAACATAAAAATTTCCATAATTTTCCTTCCTTCCTTGTACTATCCAAAAATTCATTTTGGTCCTTAATGACCATTTTGAACTTCCCATAATTCTTCTGAGCTTACTGACTAACATTTAAATACAAAATATTTCAAATTCCATTTTCTGACAGCTTGCGCTACCTTCAAAGATTTCCTTATACTGGGCAAAATACATACTGGATCTTAATTTCCTTTATATTGAATAAACTATATTCGATAATGGTTCTAACGGTATAAGCCACATAAATTAATAAAATCTGCAAAAATTATGAAAATTCTTCAAACTCCCGTCACAGAGCTGTCCTGACCAAAAACTGCTTTGTAAATTTTCTGACCTTCATTCGATTAAAAATTCATATCTTTTAACTCGGAGCTCAAAATCAGTTTCCGTTTGTTGGAGGCGAAACTAGACGAACAAATATTTACATCTATATAAAATTCATCATCTAAACATTTTTTAGAATTTATGGTGAATTTTCAAAGTCACTGTCAAAGTCTAATCTTCTACATAGCTTTCCATAATAAACTCCTAATTTATACTAACTTCTTCTTATTTTTCTACTTGTCAATATAGTCCCATCACTTGCTTCAAACCACCAATTCATCATCTTCTTCATCAAATAATTATTCAAAATAATTCCCTCAAATTTTCTTTCTTTGCCAAAATAGTCACTAAAATGCAAAGGTAAGGATTCAAACTTCTTAACTTTGCAATTTACTCCTCAAATCAACATTACTATCTTAATTCTATTATTTTAACTAAAAATTAGATTTAATCCCCATCCAAGAATTCATTTCCTCTTTAGTCACTTGATTTTGGCAAATTGTCAAAATGGTAACTAATTCGATTCAACATCGGTTTAGCATTCTAACATCAATTTCACATCTCCAACATCATTAATTACATAAATACACTCTAATTTTCATAAAATTCAGATTCGGTCCCTTAACTTTAAAGCTTGTCAAATTGTTCCCTACATATTTAACTTAGGGTTTTGCTTCCAAACAACAAATCAAGCTTACTAGATCATTAATCCAACATCATAAACCCTAAGTTAGACTTAAATCCATAAACCTTAATCTTCTCCATAGAAACCAAAATATGTAGGGTTCAAATCCTAACTCAATAACATGATTTTAACATCATATAAGCTTGATTCCAACTTAAATTCAACCATGGAATCATAAAATTTCAAAAGCCTCAATTTTGTTCATAAACCCTAATCTCCTTCTCATGTAAAATTTTCATCAATCAAGCATGTATTCCATGAATTAATTACATCAAAAGATAGAGCTTGAAGAGTAGAACAACTTTACAATTTGAAAAATTACCTAAAAATCGAGTTTCGTGGCTTGAATCGAGCTTAGAAAACTTTCTCCCCTTTTTCCCTTAATTTTCGAAAATGGAAAAGATGAAGAAGGCTTCATCTTTTGGCCTTTAATTTAAAATTGCCACAAATATGCCACTTGTATTATGTAAATATATTTTTAAATTCATTCAAATAGGGAAATTACAAAATTGCCCTTTTATCCAACGGTTGAGATTGATTTTATCACCAATCAAGGGCCAATATTTAATCTTTAATTTTCTTCTTCCAAAAATATCCCTTGTAACTTCAAATATTTCAAAATTACCATCCCTTCCAAATGACTAACTTGCCCTTCAACTATTCTTTATTTACTAGTTTGCCATTATTGTAAAAATCCAACTAAGTCTAGCTGGAATTCAACCAACTACAATAAAATACTCATAAAATAGTATTTTATAAATTTACCATAACTTTTGGAACTGTCTTTAAAATTCTAATTCAGTCTGATATACCGATAATTACCAGAAATTTTTATCGGATACAATCCCACTTGGAAATTTTATAACAATAATCATTACAAATATTATTGACTCATGCTGAAACCTTTTTATCAGTCAAAAATACTAACATGGAACCTTCCCAGTAGATCACCCATCCTTGTGCTACTCTGGTCTGAGCACGCTTAACAACTTTTTATTCGATCCAACTACGATTTCCAAATTTCTGAACTTTATCGTTTTATAGCCATTAATATAAGTTTCGTACGAAAAATTCGGGTAACACGGAAATGTCATTCTTGGGGGTAAACTATTCATTTACGGTGGCAAAATACATAACTTTAAAAAATTACACTTTGGTCCCTGAACTTTTCCAAAGTTTACACTTTAACCCCTAAACTTTCAAATTTTACATTTTGATCACTAGTCAAAAATTGGGACATTACAGAGTATATTAGTAACAAGTATACAAATAAATCAATAAAGAATAAGAACTAAATAAAATACACACCAAAGCGGCCTAATAGCATGAATTCTAGTCTGCTATGCTTATCCGCATGGCTCTAAAGGGGTGGGCTTCCTAGATTCTTACACATGTGGTTTGGGTTCTAGAGAGGGGTACTCGAACCTATCCTATTATCTACTAAGATAACAAGAACCTCGATTCTGACCCATGACAGGCTTGAGAATCGGATTCAGTTCAAGGGAAAAGCACGACCTAGTGACGTGGAGGGCTACTTACGTGTCAAAACGCGTGGATTCTGGAAGTGAATTACCAACCTGTGAAGGGCTGCTCAGGTGGGTATGTGGCGTTTCACTCCCACTTAAGGGATAGAGCTCGGGTATAGAGCTTGATGATCATGATGCAACACATGTCGATGATTCCTTAAAAATTAAATGAGCAATTAATGCAAAAACACCAATTATCAAAGCTCGCTGAATTAAAATGTGTCTTCGAGAAAGAACAAATTAATTAAAATCAATTTGAATTTCAAAATTTCTATCGATAAAAGCAACACATTTTTTTTGCTTTAACTCTAAAAAATTGGTCCCCTGCTATAGCGACTCCCTTTTTTTGAAAATTGCTTGGAAAATAATTGATGTTTTTTTCGTCTTTTTTTGTTTTTGTTGAAAAATTTTGAAAATTTTGGTGAATTGGACTTTTTGGGATTTTGTTTTAAAAAACTTGTTTTTTGTTTTCAAAATGAAGGGTTGGAGTCGCCACCGGCCACTTTGGTAGGCCAGACACCTTTAAAACCAGATATTCTTTTGAAAATGGGTTCGGGAGTTGGTTACGTGTGGGGAAGGATTAGCACCCCCGTCACGCCCAGAAATTGGTACCAAATTATACGTTGCTTTTAATCGATGGAAATTATTGAAATTTAAATTAGATTTAATTAACTGTTCCTAATCGAATATATGCTTTAATTGAAAGGCCTTTAACAATTTGGTGGGTTTGAATTAATTATCCATTTAATTAATAAGGGCGACTGTACTTCGGACCGTAGATTAAATCGACATCGAATAAGCCCGACTGTCGTGTTAATTTACGGTTTGAATCAAGTACACCGCCTTTATGCATGATGCAAACACTTACAAATGATGTTATGACTTGTCAAGATTTTAATTCAAATTAAGGTTTACCTTCGGACAGTAAGGATTAATTTGAATATTTGGTCAACATCTATTAAGTCAAGAATGTTACGACACTAATATCGGAATTAATAAATACCTCATTTTTAGGATATAAATTAATTAATTAACAGAGTGAATATGCAATTAAATTTAGGGTTAAACGAATGTTAGAGAATGCAGGTCACAAAAAGTAAGAAACTAAGACAAGAAAGTAAATACGAAAAATAAAAGATCGAACAAAATAAATAAATGTAAAAATTAAAATGTTTGAGAAAAGGACCAGATCGAGCAGAAGATAAAGTGCATAAAATAAATACGGAAATTAAATGCGGTAATTAAAATTGCAGAAAATAAATGCGAGAAAATAAATACTACACTAAACGGGCCGTAATAATATGAGTCATACCTCATTGCGGGTCATCATAAGGCCGAAGGTGAATCGTGATATCCAACAATTAACATAATAACATATGTAAGCAATAATAATAAACATATAATATAAAAATATAATACGTAACTATATGTTATAATAATATATATAATATGATATAAGATAAATAATATATATAATATATAAATATAACATAATATATATAATATACAAATAATATAGAATAATATTTAAACTATATAATATAAGATGTATATATATGTTACGATATTAAGAAAAGGGAATAATGTAAGAAACACAAAATAAGGGGGCAAAATTTAAAAAAAGAAACTTAAAAACGCCTAAAATAAAAAAAAAACAAAAAGAGGGGGAATGAAAAGGGTATTAACCCACGGCTGAAAAGCAAAAAGGAAGAAAATGAGAGGACCTGAGCGGATCTTTCCCCAGATTCGGGTCATCGTGCGGGTCGAGAGCGGCCAAAATGATAGCATTTTACAAATCATATATATATATATAAGAGGCAAAAAATGTCTGATAATCCTCAATTGTTTCATTCTCTTTTTTCAAAAAGAAAAAAATAAAAAGCTCTAAAATTTGAGGGGGTGCTAAAACCCTAACTCCCTTTCAGCACCGTTCTTTAGTGGCGCAACATCATCGGCCGACTTTCGACGCTCGAAGGCGTTCGTTCACGACGGCTAGGTAACCTTGAAAACCTTCATTTTCTCGATTTAGAAATTTAGATTTAGGGTTTGAAAACAAAAAACACGATTTTGGTTTTTCAAATAAAAAACTCTTCGATTTCAGTTTTGAAGGAAAAATAAAGAAACCCTATTGCCCTGCAAGAGTAAAAGAAAAAGGATACCTTTGAAGAATGCTCTTTTTGTGTGTGTTTTGATATTGCTAATCTCCCACCTTTTACATTGTGGTTACAAAAATGGCTTTAGAGCCAGATATCATATTACATGAAAAACAAAGAAAAATAACTATTAGCCAGTGCATTGATTCTCTGCCAATTTTGTTTTCATTTGTTTGAGCATGTGGTACGGCTGTTGGAGGAAAAAACGCCAAGGAGGGGACTAGTCGTTTATGGCAACGACTGCTGGTGTGGCGCGAACATAGAGCCGAGATGGCATGGACGTGGAGCTGATGTGGCCGGTGACATGGCCAAGGGATGCCAATGGTCTCAGGGCGATGGTGGAAGCTTCTAGAAAGGCAACTGAAGGGTCGCGCCTGTAATATCCCAAATTTTGGCCAGTGACCAAAATGTAATTTTTGAAAGTTTTGAGGTTAAAGTATAAACTTTAGAAAAGTTTGAGGATTAAAATGTAAATTTCCCCAACAAGTAATTTTAATCAGTGTAAGATTGAATCAGATCGAAATAAGTACCTTGATATCGGTTTTAAGAATTAAGATGCAATAAAAGGTACTGAATTTGGATCGAATAAAATTGTTAAGTGTGTTCAAGCCAGGGAAATGTTAGGATAGGTGACGACCTCCGGGAAGGTCCCATAAAAGTGTTTCTGATCGATATTTTGGACTCAGTAAGAGTAGAGAAAATTCTTCTGGATTATCGATAAAGGATTTCTAAAAGAAGTTTTATTCTATGGAAATTTTCGATAATTATTGGAATAGTATACTGAGTTAGGAAAATTCAGTCTAAGTCCTTGGGAAAGGAAATTTTTATGAGATGGTAGTGTGGATTTCCCGAATATGGAAATATAGAATTTTCGAAATAACTCTGATAGCTCGGTAAAGGTAAAATCGCAATCGAGATATTTTATGAATATCGAAATATCGGATCGAACTAAAATTTCAGAGGTTGTTCCATAATCCATGGAAAAGTCATAAATTAATATTTATGGAATAATGACCGGTTGGGAATGAACTATATTAGTTGGATTGTAATGGAATGACATTTTTGAAACAAGCTAGTAAATAAAAACTAGTTGGAGGGCAAATTGGTCATTTTACCCCAATGGCATTTTTGAAATATTTAAAAAGTTACAGGGACAATTTTGGAAGAAGAAAATGGAAGATTAAATCTTGTCCCTTGATTAATGATAAGATCAATCTCAACCGTTGGATTAAAAGGGCATTTTAGTAATTTCACTATCTAAATGAATTAAAGTTCATTTATTCAAGACAAGTGGCCAAATTGAATGAAAAACAAAAGATTAAGACCATTATTCATCCTAAAAATTCGAAATATGAGGGGGAGAAAGAAAGAAAAAAGGAGAAAAAATTTCCAAGTTCGATTCAAGCCCTAAAACTCGATTTTCAGGTAATCTTTTCAACTACAAAGTTGTTCTACTCTTCAAGCTCTATCTTTTGATGTCAATAATTCATGGAATACATTCTTTATTGATGTGAATTTTGATGAGAAAGGAATTAGGGTTTATGGACTAAATTGGGGGTTTTGAGATTTTATGATTCCATGTTAAAATTTAAGTTGAAATTAAGTTGTTATGATGATAAAATCATGTTTTTGAGTTGAGATTTAAACCCTACATATTTTAGTTTGTATGAAGATGATTAGGGTTTATGGATTCAAGTTTGAATTAGGGTTTGTGATGTTGGATAAATGATCTAGTAAGCTTGAATTTGTTATTTTGAAGCAAAATCCTAAATTAAGGGTATAGGGACCATTTCGGAAATTCTAAAAGTTAGAGTACTAATCTGAAATTTTATGATTTTGCAGTGTATTTATGTTATTATTGATGTTGGAGATGTGAAATTGAAGTTAGAATGCAAAACTGATGTTAAATCGAGTTAGTGACCATTTTGACAAATTGTCAAAGTTAAGTGACCAATTCGGAAATGAGGTTTTAGAGAAGGATTAAATCTGATTTTTAGTTGAAATAATAGAATTCAAGTGGCAATGTTAATTTGAGGACTAAATTGCAAAGTTAAGAAGTTTGAATCCTCATCTTTGCATTTTAGTGACTAATTTGGAAAGAAGGAAAAATTAGGGGGGATCAATGTTGAATAATTATTTGATGAAAAAGGGTGATAAGTTGATGGTTTGAATCAAGTGTTGGGACCAAATTGACAAATAGCAAAGTAAGGAGAAATTAGTATAAAGTTTGAAGTTATTTATGGAGTTGTGTAGGAAAACTGGATTTGGCAGTAAGTTTAAAAATTCACCACAAATTCTACAAAAATGGTTAGAAGGTGAATTTTATATCGATGTAAAGATTTGTTCGTCTAATTTCGCCTCCAACAAACAGAAACTAATTTTGAGTTCCGAGTAAAAAGATATGAATTTTTAAGTGGTGAAAGGTCAGAAAACAGTATGGCAGTCTGTTCCGAAATCAGCATTGGAAATTGACTTTGAAATTCGCCATAAATCGTACAAGTTGAATTTGGGATATTAATTTATATGGTTGAAAAGCTTATTAAATCTATTTTCTTTCAGAACAAACGGAATCAAATTCTGAGTTGTAGATTATTTTATAGAAATGTTTCTTTGAAGGTAGTGCAATCTACCAAAAAATGAGAATTAATACATTTTGTATCTAAGGTTAATTAGTAAGCTTGAAAAGGGTTAATGGGAGTTCTAAATGGTTATTAAGGACCAAAATAAGTTTTGGACAGTATAAGGAAGGAAAGAGGAAATTTTTATATTTTGAATGATTAGATTTGATAGCATGTTTGAAAATTTTTTAGATTTGAATCTAACAAATGTTGTTTATATTCATGTGATTAATGAAGTTTGGATACGAATCAAAGAGGATACTATTACAATGCCCAGGTGAGTGCATTTCTAAATGTTTGCATTACATTGAAAATGGCATTGCATTTCTTTATAATACATTATATGATACAATGCTCGACATGGCAAGCTTGATGGAATACCAGGTACGAATTATTGTTTGCATAAATGATGATGCATTATGCATACATGAAATATGGATAATGACAAGATTAAAATGAAACAAGATACACCCTGGGGATCCAAGCCCATAGTGCAAAATGCACTAACGAGGTGTTTAATGTAAGGAGCAAACAGCATCCTTATATGAGGAGCAAAGAGTGTCCTCTCGAGTACGTACTCTACAAGGCACTATGGTGTAGATAGGCTACGGGGTTTCCATGGGCCTCTAGCCAGACACGATGATAATAATAACAAGATGTTATATGGTACATGATACAGATGTACATGATTTCATGATACATGAAAAATAAGTTACATGTTACATGACATAGAAATACATGACATACATGATAGAAATGTTATTGATATATGATAGACATGTTACATGATAAATGATAGAATACATGATATGCAAATGATTGCATAATGAAAACATGACCATGAAAGAATACATGACATATGTACATTGTGATATACTTGCCATGTTATAGAGAAAATGAAATGCATTTATATATATAACATATTGTATTACATTATTTTAGGATTTTAAAATAAATAAGTTTAACTGCCTAACTAAGTTCGTACTTAGCGTGTGTCTTATGTCACACGTAGGTTTCCAGGAAATCTTCTATCGAGGAGGAGCAGAAACTTGGGAAAAATCAGGTTACTACAATAAGTTTAGTAAGTACGTCTTTATCATAATTTGATAGACTAGTGGGCAAGTAAGTATTTTAAAATTGAATTGTCTACAGCATAAGTTTACAACGTAATTATATGCTTTTATGGATGGATAAGTTTAGAAATACAAATTGTTAACAATAGCTAAATTTTTGGTATGGTTAAGATGTTGTTTAGCCCTAATCGCGTAAAAATTTTAAAATCAAGAAGGGTCTAGGCAACTTACATAGTTTTCACCCTGAATTATATTTTTATTTCAATAATTCAATTATAAATTTTGTAAACCAATTCAGGGTCAAAACTAGCTGCAACTAAACGACATAGTTTTAAATTTAAAACCGAGAAAGGGTTAAACTACAAATTAAATTTTGGTATAAAAAATTTAAGTCAAGATTTCTTCCAATGATTTCGTAACATCTTTAATATATATTTGGTTTACGAGTAGACGTTAAGGGTGTTACATTTATTGGTATCAGAGCTACATGTTTAGCCGATTCTAGAGGATAAACCAAGTTTAATATGATTTGATGTTAAATACATGCCCCTAGGATGTCATGTTACTGACGTACTGTTGTGTAACTTGATTATGCTCCTCAATAACATGAATAAGTTATAGTAGAAATAAGTAATGTTAAGTATTGTTGAACTGTGTTAGACATCTGATAATTGAGACCAAAAGGAGGTCCAAAGTAGAAGTAATGAAATACAGAATGTTCCATCTCTGGCTCTTACCTTAGTAGAGCCACTTGTATAGCAGAGAACTCTAGAACAAAAATATGAAACCTTAGTATGAACTTTAAAGGTTGTGGTTAGTAGAATTAAGACCCTTGTGCCTGCACCAGCCTGGTATCTGCACCAGTAAGAATGTCGATTGTTAAGGAGCTTGAAAGTTAGGAGCTCCTGAATTTAATGGAAAAAGTAGTCCGATAATTGCCAATTTGTGGCATAAAGATGTTAAAGTCATGCTATAGAGGAATTAAACTGCATATATACTAAGAAGTTAGAAGAAACTGTATCCTGTTAAGGGAACATGTTCGTATTTAGTGGTCTAATGCCACAGAGTTAGTACCTTTTAAGGAAGTGATGTGATTTTTAGTAATCCATTCGGACATAGTGAATGGGTGACTAGAATATATACGAAATGTCCATTAGTAATTCAGTGGATTAAGTTCCCAGTGAATTTAATGGAACTTCCATTTCAAGAATTTGAAGTTATTTTTGAAATGAATTGGCAATCTACATATGATGCAGAAGTGATGTGTAAAAAAAAGGTGAGTGCTTCAAGAACCTGATGGTTCTGAAGTAAATGTGAAAGAAAGAACTAACTGTTTAGAGTCAGTGATTTCTACGAAAACATCTCAGAGGTTGTTAAGTAAATGGATATAAGACGTGTTAAATTTATGTGATGATTATACAGATGTTACCCAAGAAGATTAAAGATATCCCCGATTGTGGGAAATTTTCAAATATGTTTTCAGATGACTTATTAGGATTACCTCCGAATAGAGAGGTACAATTTAGGATTGTGTCCATCTTAGAATTGAACCGGTATCGATAGCACCACATAGGATGGTGTCAATTGAGCTAAGAAAGTTGAAAGCTCAATTGCAAGAACTGCTAGACTGGGATTACACTTGATCGAGTGTATCACCATGGGGTACTCCGGTATTATTTTTACAGAAGAAATAGGGTTCTCTACAATTATGTATAGATTACCGGTAGTTGAATAAAGTAACTATTAAGAACAAGTATCAAGTACTAAGGATTGAAGATCTATTTGATCATCTTAAAGGTCCAACAGTGTTCTCAAAGATAGATCTTCGATCGGGTTATTGTCAACTCAAGGTCAAAGAAGAAGATGTATCAAAGACAACATTCAGTGCTCGTTATGGACATTACGAATTTTTGTAATGCCATTTGGACATGTAAATGCCCCTGCTGTATTCATGGAGTTGATGAATAAGGTATTCCAATACTACTTAGACCAGTTTGTAGTAGTAGTCTTCATGGACAATATTCTGGTATACTTAAAGATAGAAGCTGAGCATGATTATCATTTTTGAGTGATACTATAAACATTAAGAGATAAGCAGTTTTATGTAAGGTTTTCTAAATATGAATTTTGGTTATCAGAAGTAATTTTCCTTAGACATGTAGTATTGGCTGAAGGAATAAAAGTTGAATTCCAATGGAGTACAATCTATTCTTGAATAGGAGGCACCAAAAAATGCCTCTAAAGTTCGGAGTTTCTTGAAAATTAGATGGATATTATAAATGCTTTGTGTAGAATTTATCTATTATTATTCTACTACTTACTCAACTATCATAAAAAGGTATTCCATTGGAATGGTAAGAAGTGTCCTAGTTACACTGATCACAAAGGTATTATAAAGGTATCATCTTGGAAATCTAAAGTGTAATTAAAATAAGTTGGTTATCTGTGCACAAGGTAGAAGTGATTATAAGAAGAAATGTTTAAATTTTTTAAAAGAAATTAGTTCCTTAATGAAGTCAAAGGAAGTGTGTTTAGTTGAGGATTGTTTCGACTAATAGAAATTTCCCTAGAAGTGTTTATAGACAAGAATAAGAGTATCGGGTCACAAGGATTATAAAGATACTCGTAACAGTAATAATGAAATGAAGTATGAACTTATTCCGATTTCTATTTTGATTGAGCTATTGGTGTAGTAAGGAGCTTAAGTACAAGAACAAGAAGTACCTACGAGGTTGTAACCTTCAGCATCTGTATATTATAAAACATTGGTTGTTTAAATGTTTAAATTGTTGGGAGCCTTAAATGTCAGAGCAAAAGAGAAGTTATGATTGTTTATTTGAAGATGAAGGATGATAAAACTCCTATAGAAGAAGTAATATTGATACAGAGGAAGTAGTTTGGAAAACTTCCTAGAAAGGTGTTAGAAATTGGAGAACAATCGATGTGGTTAAAAGCTTTCGGTTGACACCATCCACTCACTTTTAGGTTGTGGGTTCAATTACACATCATGAGCAAATTTCCCCTCTCTTCCCCCGATGTAAGAATTGTTCAAAAAAATAAGCATTAATCCAATAGTTAAAAATAAATATTGATTTTATTATTGAATCAAACATAATAAAACAATACAAATAGATTCGAAATTGAAATAGAAAATAAGAGTAAAAACTAGAATTATTTATTTGTATCCGGACAAAAATTCGGAGAAAGATTCGTTGAGACCTGTGAAAACGCAGTTTCCTTAAGACATATTTGTATGCTTGACCGCTTTTATAGTGCTTGAGAAGGTTTTGTAATCACCTATTTTCGTCTGATCTTTTTCAATTCGAATCAAGTAAACAAAAAAATCCAAAAAATATATTAAATTCAAAATCTAAAAATTCCATTAAAACCAAAAACAGTCCATTCCTTTTATTACAACCCAAATTAACCGACCCACTTCCCAAATCCGTTACACCCAAACCCAATATCCAAATACCCAAATACAAACCCTTTACCCAATTCTCCTTTCACAAACCCGATCCACTAAACATAACCCAAATGTCCCTCAACCCAAAAACATTACCCATTTTACATCCATTAAATTGAGCCCAATACTTTGACCCAACTAAACCCTAAAGCCCGATGAGCCCGCATCCTAAACTAGTGTTGGCGGAATGCCAAGGGTTGTAAAAACCTTAGCAGTAGCGGCGCTGTAACACCCTTAACGTATACTCATAGAGCGAATATACATTAAAGATGTTACGGAATCATTGGAAGAAATCTTGACTTAAATTTTTTTATACCAAAATTTAATTTGTAGTTTAACCCTTTCTCGGTTTTAAATTTAAAACTATGTCGTTTAGTTGCAGCTAGTTTTGACCCTGAATTGGTTTACAAAATTTATAATTGAATTATTGAAATAAAAATATAATTCAAGGTGAAAACTATGTAAGCTGCCTAGACCCTTCTTGATTTTAAAATTTTTACGCGATTAGGGCTAAACAACATCTTAACCATACCAAAAATTTTGCTATCGTTAACAATTTGTATTTCTAAACTTATCCATCCATAAAAGCATATAATTACGTTGTAAACTTATGCTGTAGACAATTCAATTTTAAAATACTTGCATGCCCACTAGTCTATCAAATTATGATAAAGACGTACTTACTAAACTTATTGTAGTAACTTGATTTTTCCCAAGTTTCTGCTCCTCCTCGATAGAAGATTTCCTGGAAACCTACGTGTGACATAAGACACACGCTAAGTATGAACTTAGTGAGGTAGATAAACTTATTTATTTTAAAATCCTAAAATAATGTAATATAATATGTCATATATATAAATGCATTTCGCTTTCTCTATAACATGGCAAGTATATCACAATGTACATATGTCATGTATTCTTTCATGGTCATGTTTTCATTATGCAATCATTTGCATATCATGTATTCTATCATGTATCATGTAACATGTCTATCATAAATCAATAACATTTCTATCATGTATGTCATGTATTTCTCTGTCATGTAACATGTAACTTCTTTTTCATGTATCATGAAATCATGTACACTTGTATCATGTATCATGTAACATCTTGTTATTATTATCATCTGTCTGGCTAGAGGCCCATGGAAACCTCGTAGCCTATCTGCACCGTAGTGCCTTGTAGAGTACGTACTAGAGAGGACGCTCTTTGCTCCTCATATAAGGACGCTCTTTGCTCCTTATATTAAACACCTCGTTAGTGCATTTTACACTATGGGCTTGGATTCCCAGGGTGTATCTTGTTTCATTTTAATCTTGTCATTATCCATATTTCATGTATGCATAATGCATCATCATTTATGCAAACAATAATTCGTACCTGGTATTCCATCAAGCTTGCCATGTCGAGCATTGTATCATATCATGCATTATAAAGAAATGCAATGCCATTTTCAATGTAATGCAATCATTTAGAAATGCACTCACCTGTGCCATGTAATAGTATGCCTCACTAAATTCTACTCGATCCTTTCCTTTATAGTATCTAGAATCCTCTTTGATTAGTATCCAAACTTCATTAATCACATGAATATAAACAACATTTGTTAGATTCAAATCTAAAATCTTTTCAAACATGCTATCAAATCTAATCATTCAAAATATACAAATTTCCTTTTTCCTTCCTTATACTGTCCAAAACTTATTTTGGTCCTTAATAACCATTTAGAACTTCCATTAACCCTTTTCAAGCTTACTAATTAACCTTAGATACAAAATGTATCAATTCTCATTTTTTGGTAGATTGCACTACCTTCAAAGAAATATTTCTATAAAATAATCTACAACTCAGAATTTGATTCCGTTTGTTCTAAAACAAAATAGATTCAATAAGCTTTTCAACCATATTAATTAATAGCCCAAATTCAACTTGTACGATTTATGGCGAATTTTCAAAGTCAATTTCCAATGCTGATTTCGGAACAAACTGCCATATTGTTTTCTGACCTTTCACCACTTAAAAATTCATATCTTTTTACTCGGAACTCGAAATTAGTTTCCGTTTGTTGGAGGCAAAACTAGACGAACAAATATTTACATCGATATAAAATTCACCTTCTAACCATTTTTGTAGAATTTATGGTGAATTTTTAAACTTACTGCCAAATCCACTTTTCCTACACAACTTCCATAAATAACTTCAAACTTTATACTAATTTCTCCTTACTTTTCTATTTGTCAATTTGGTCCCAAAACTTGATTCAAACCATCAACTTATCACCCTTTTTCGTTAAATAATTATTCAACATTGATCCCCCCTAATTTTTCCTTCTTTCCAAATTAGTCACTAAAATGCAAAGATGAGGATTCAAACTTCTTAACTTTGCAATTTAGTCCTCAAATTAACATTACCGCTTGAATTCTATTATTTCAACTAAAAAACAGATTTAATCCTTCTCTAAAACCTCATTTCCAAATTGGTCACTTAACTTTGACAATTTGTCAAAATGGTCACTAACTCGATTTAACATCGGTTTTGCATTCTAACTTCAATTTCACATATCCAAAATCAATAATAACATAAATACACTTCAAAATCATAAAAATTCAGATTATTCCTCTAACTTTTAGAATTTCCGAAATGGTCCCTATACCTTTAATTTAGGATTTTGCTTCCAAATAACAAACTCAAGCTTACTAGACCAGTTATCCAACATCACAAACCCTAATTCAAACTTGAATCCATAAACCCTAATCATCTTCATACAAACTAAAATATGTAGGGTTTAAATCTCAACTCAAAAACATGATTTATCATCATAACAACTTAATTTCAACTTAAATTTTAACATAGAATCATAAAATCTCAAAACCCCCAATTTAGTCCATAAACCCTAATTCCTTTCTCATCAAAATTCACATCAATCAAGCATGTATTCCATGAATTATTGACATCAAAAGATAGAGCTTGAAGAGTAGAACAACTTTGTAGTTGAAAAGATTACCTAAAAATCGAGTTTCGGGGCTTGAATCGAACTTGGAAATTTTTTCTCCTTTTTTCTTTCTTTCTCCCCCTCATATTTCAAAAATTTTAGGATGAATAATGGTCTTAATCTTTTGTTTTTCATCCAATTTGGTCACTTGTCTTGAATAAATGAATTTTAAATTCATTTAGATAGTGAAATTACTAAAATGCCCTTTTAATCCAACGGTTGAGATTGATCTTATTATTAAATCAAGGGACAAGATTTAATCTTCCATTTTCTTAGTCAAAAATTGTCCCTGTAACTTTTTAAATATTTCAAAAATGCCATTGGGGTAAAATGACCAATTTGCCCTCCAACTAGTTTTTATTTACTAGCTTGTTTCAAAAATGCCATTCCATTACAATCCAACTAAAATAGTTCATTCCCAACCGGTCATTATTCCATAAATATTAATTTATGACTTTTCCATGGATTATGGAATAGCCTCTGAAATTTCAGTTCGATCCGATATTCAGATATTCGTAAAATATCTCTACTGCGATTTTACCTTTACCGAGCTATCAGAGTTATTTCGAAAATTCTATATTTCCATATTCGGGAAATCCACACTACCATCTCATAAAAATTTCCTTTCCCAAGGACTTAGACTGAATTTTCCTAACTCAGTCTACTATTCCAATAATTATCGAAAATTTCCATAGAATAAAACTTCTTTTAGAAATCCTTTATCGATAATCCAGACGAATTTTCTCTACTCTTACTGAGTCCAAAATATCGATCAGAAACACTTTTATGGGACCTTCCCGGAGGTCGTCACCTATCCTAACATTTCCCTAGCTTGAACACACTTAACAATTTTATTCGATCCAAATTCAGTACCTTTTACTGCATCTTAATTCTTAAAACCGATATCAAGGTACTTATTTCGATCTGATTCAATCTTACACTGATTAAAATTACTTATTGGGGAAATTTACATTTTAATCCTCAAACTTTTCTAAAGTTTATACTTTAACCTCAAAACTTTCAAAAATTACATTTTGGTCACTGGCCAAAATTTGGGATATTACAGGCGCGACCCTTTAGTTGCCTTTCTAGAAGCTTCCACCATCGCCCTGAGACCATTGGCATCCCTCGGCCATGTCACCGGCCACATCAGCTCCACATCCATGCCATCTCGGCTCTATGTTCGCGCCACACCAACAGTCGTTGCCACAAAGGACTGGTCCCCTCCTTGGGGTTTTTTCCTCCAACTGCCGTACCACATGCACAAACAAATGAAAACAAAATTGGCAGAGAATCAGTGCACTGGCCAATTTGGTCACTTGTCTTGAATAAATGAATTTTAAATTCATTTAGATAGTGAAATTACTAAAATGCCCTTTTAATCCAATGGTTGAGATTGATCTTATCATTAATCAAGGGACAAGGTTTAATCTTCCATTTTCTTCTTCCAAAATTTTCCTTGTAACTTTTTAAATATTTCAAAAATGCCACTAGGGCAAAATGACCAATTTGCCTTCCAACTAGTTTTTTATTTACTAGCTTGGTTCAAAAATGTCATTCCATTACAATCCAACTAAAATAGTTCATTCCCAACCGATCATTATTCCATAAATATTAATTTATGACTTTTCCATGGATTATGGAACAGCCTCTGAAATTTCATTTCGATCCGATATTAAGATATTCATAAAATATCTCTACTGCGATTTTACCTTTACCGGGCTATCAGAGTTATTCTGAAAATTCTATATTTCCATATTCGGGAAATCCACACTACCATCTCATAAAAATTTCCTTTCCCAAGGACTTAGACTGAATTTTCCTAACTTAGTCTACTATTCCAATAATTATCGAAAATTTCCATAGAATAAAATTTCTCTTAGAAATCCTTTATCGATAATCCATACGAATTTTTTCTACTCTTATCGAGTCCAAAATATCGATCATAAACACTTTTATGGGACCTTCTCGAAGGTCATCCATCATAACATTTCCCTAGCTTGAGCACGCTTAACAATTTTATTCGATCCAAATTCAGTACCTTTTACTGCATCTTAATTCTTAAAACCGATATCAAGGTACTTATTTCGATCTGATTCAATCTTATACTGATTAAAATTACTTATTGGGGAAATTTACACTTTAATCCTCAAACTTTCCAAAGTTTATACTTTAACCCCAAAACTTTCAAAAAATACATTTTGGTCACTGACCAAAATTTGGGATATTACAATTCTCCCCCTCTTAAGAAAATTCATCCTCGAATTTTCAATGTTTGCCCGTTCCAAACAATTTCAGATATTGCTCATGCATTCTCCTTTCAATTTCCCATGTGACTTCTTCCATTTTATGATTTCTCCAAAATACTTTAACTAGTGGAATTTTCTTGTTCCTTAACTTTTTGACTTTATATGCCAAAATTTTCACTGATCGTTACTCATATATGGGAGTAACGCCAGTTGATAAACCACTAGTTCAACTCCTTTTAGAATCCCGTATGGTCCAATAATTCTAGGACTAAGCTTTCCTTTTTGAATAAAATGTAACAACTTCTTCTAAGGTGAAACCTTTAAAAAAATACTTTGTCCTCAACTTCGTACTTAACATCCTTCTCTTCTTGTCTGCACAAGCCTTTTTGTTGATCTGCGGCAGCCTTGAGATTATATTAAATAATTATTACTTTATCCTCTATTTCACGTGTTAAATCAACCCTTCCAACTTTTGGGTTATACCCAACATTTCGATCATGTAGCTCAAACCAATATTTCTACTAACTCCTTCATGTATCAAATCTAATTACATCTCAATTTATTCAGGATTGATGACATGTAAATAATTTAGCCAATGCCCCCAAAACATAAGTACATATACTATAGATTTTTGCTCACTTCTAGAGATAAGACCCATTGATATACTCTTGGTCCAACTCTTTCACGATTCCTTGAGGTATAACAGTTCTGAAACCAAGTTTTTCCCTTTTTGACCTATACAAATCATCCTTCCTCGAATTGATACTTTTCTTCCTTTTCTCTTCTTTTAGCTTTAATTGATAACATCTTGTCCAAAGATCAACTTTCTCTTTACATCTTACTTCTACATTTCATATAGAGAGCCAATTTATCTTAAAATTGGCTTTAAAATTCTCAGATTACTGGCTTTAGTTTCAACTTTAATAACAAATAGTTCTTGAAATTTCTTATAATTCTTGTGCTATGCTTCAAATCATTTATTAACAGTCATACTATAATTCTTCAAATAAAATTATTCCTTGTCATACCGGCTTAACCCACTGATCTCACACTTTTTCTCATAAACAATGTGAGTACTTTATCAAAGCTCAGAAATCAGTGAAATCATTTCCTTATGAACTAATCACACTTTATCAATGCTTATTTCTAACCGGTCTTAAAACTAATTCGGGTTTGTTGTTTATAAATGCGGTAAATTTGAATAAATTTGATATCCATACTTTAACTCAAAGTGGATTTGAACAAGTATGAAATATGTTAATACCATACATAAGCTTAATTGATCACATGAACACTTTTATATATACTAGTGTAAAATTAAAATAATATACAAACTTATTTTTTTTATCTTAATCCTCCTAATTTTTTTTATTCAAAATAAGATATATGTGGGACTTTCTTTCTATATCAGTTTTAATTTTAAATATTAAGAATTAACTTTTTAATTGAAATTAAATCTAAAAAATCCAGCACAAATCAACTCGAGTACTCAACCTGGTGGCTCTTGTTCTGGGTTTTGAATAAGCTTTGCACCACGTGGTTAAATCACAGACAGAAAAAGGTTATACCTTATCCTTCTTTTACATGTAACCTCTGATTTTTGTTATGATCAAATGAAACTATTTACTAATACATATTATACACAATCAAATTGAAATTCAATATTGTATATATTTTACAATAAGGTTCTCAAGTAAAATAACAAACATTATTACATGGAAACATAAAATGTTCACATAAAGTATTCTCATTTTTTGACATATGACAACGTAAACATGATAAATTTATTTATTAAACCATAAATATATTATAGCATTTGATCATGAATATACCGATAAAGAACATTACCTTAGTTTTAGTGGATTATTCTTAATTTAAAAGTTCAAATTTTAGTCATCTATCTTCACTTATCTAAACGATCCAAAAAAATGTAAAATTTTTAAGTTTCATACAGTGCAAGTGAATTTTCCACGTGTATATATATTTATGTAGAACAAAAAATCTTCTGCCTCTTTCTATGCCCCAGACACTAAAAAATTAAATTCTAAACCCTAATCCTATATCCTAAATTCTAAATCCTAAATCAAAAAATTAAACCTTACCCCAAATTCCCTAAACCCTAATCCTAAACTATAATAGAAAAAGGACATAAAATTTCTATTCATTTATATATGGTTAGGATCAACTCAAACAATGCAAAACTTCAAACATTTTTTTTATAATTTAGATGAGCTAAAATATATGACCTCTTCATTGGACAATTTGGATGAATGCAAAGGGATTACCTTTTCATTTTGGATAATTTGGATGACCTCTATTTTCACTTTAGACGGTTTTTTTTTTTTGACAATTTGAATAATTACTATAAAAATATGATGTATAATAAAAATGTGATTAAATGGACTAAAAATGGCAGGCAAAGACAAAAAATACGAGTTTAGTAGCCCAAATGCAATTTTAGAGGCTTAAAATAGTGATCAAGCCCAATTATAGAAATATTTCAGAAATATTCCTCTTGCCAATCTGTGAATTGGATATGAAAAGGTTGAAGTAATGATGAATGAGAAAAATTTGAAGTGGTAGGAGGGGGAAGATGCAAATATGAGAATCATGATGCAAGTGATTTGGTTTGTGGTCTTTAATTGAATGGACAGCGTAAAGAGTGTCAACTAGCACCTTGTTCTATTAAGAAATGCAAAGTTTTTATTGTTGCCTAGAACTAGTTCAATTATTATAACACCCTCTTCTCTGAATCTGTAAGTTGCTTTTGCTGATATTCTACTTAATGTTCTTCGTTTTTCAATCAGTCTTTACCTTAAATTCTCAGAACTAATGGAAAGATTCATTCAAGGAAAAACTTAAAAGGCAAAATCAAACTGTCAACCTAAATGAACCCCTTTTATAACCATGAATGCAGCAAAAGAATGCCCCATTTCAAACAATTGCAAGTCATTTATGCTGCTCAATTGTCCTGAGAGGTTCATTTCTAGAATAATATTACTTCAAATGACCAAGCCATGCCACCCATGCCAGCCCCGGTTTAAATAGGCACATAACCCAAATAAATCAACTAATTAGCATACTAATCTTACACTCGTTCAACATGAAAATATCTCCTTACAAGCAACATGAGCGACATCTGAGTTGCTACATAAATCACAAATTAGGCATAAAGTTCGATCTTGGAACTCATAATATAATTCCCAAGAATTTAACTGGTACATAACAAAATAGGCTCATAATTCAGTTTGCATCTTCAACTTCATAGACCTCTAGAATACCTGATCCGGATTAGTCAACCAATGCGTCGGATACCGGTGGTTATACCGAAAAAGAAGTTACTTTTCAGGGATCATTAAATAACAAACAAATGCATATTGAATGGGAGACTCATATAAATAAACTCAAGAAAAAAAATTAAAACTCACATGGTCATTCACAGCCCGATGCGGACCACAAAAAAAGGAAAACTACAGGTAGAGGAATTTTTCTTTGCAGATCTTGTCATAGACTCCGGTGCTCTGCATCCTACATAAATTTCTCCAACTTATTAATTAACAACTGTGATACATCGAAAGATAACTGTGTAATTTGTACATGGAATCAGAAAACAAAAGTTCATGTCTCAATCTAACAACTCAAGCATCAAGCAAGCAAGTCATCCCAATCATCCAAAAACAGCAGTTTAAACTCTAGCCTTAAATGGCTAAAACACTTTTCATCATTAAAATAGCATCAAAGGCATTATCTTCAATCTGTAGGTGATGAAGAAAATCCCGAAATGACACTCTAATACTAGTAATAAGGTGCATTGCTATGCTGAGTTTTGTTGTATGTTCATGCTTGATGCTACAGCCGCATCAACATTCCTACGCATTTATAGTCATGAATTAATAGAACTCTGTGCCTAGAGCGCCAAGGAACTAAACGAAACATCAGACAAAGAAAAGATCCATTGCCAGTTTGCAGTGCACTCATTTTATACAAAAGCAAATGCACAAGTATTCCATATCAGAAATAAATGAAGGGTTTGTTACTTTAAGCTTTCACTTCCTTGGCTGCAATTTTTTAAATTTACAAAGCATATGCTAAATTAGGATTATTTTATAGTACCTGGAAATTTGCTCTCCTTTCGAACATTGTAGAGAGAAACAAAGCATGGAGTATAAGCAATTGCATCGAAATTTGACGAATCTTGAAGAATTTAGTTCCTCGAATATGTTTCCTCTTCTGGTTGTAACAAACTATAGCCTGATTATTAATTAGAACATGAATATTTCTCCATTACTTAAAACAACCAATGGTTCATAAGAATCTGAGCCGTATCCCTTTGGGTACATATCTTGAATAATAAACTGTTTGGTCCAAGACTCCTTTACACCATATTCCTTCATAACCCAAATGTCAAATTGCTTGAAATCCGGAAAGTGAATTATAAACAGACAACCTCCTAGCACTCCACTGGTTGTAAACTCCGCATTGAAATCATCTAATTCTAGAAAATAATCGGGCGGTGGAATTGTCCTAAAGCGCTCAGTATCAAAGTTAAAATAATGTATGAACTCACCACCACTAGGAAGATAACTCCGCCAGTGAAGAGCTCCATTCAAGAAGGCATCGAAAGGTAAAGTAATAGAGAGATCAGGTGCCTTTCCTATGCTTCTCCATGTACCAGTCCCAATGGTGTACATTTCAGCCATTTTTTTAGTCGATTCAACTGTAGGATAATAATAGCTTTGCAAAAGTTTGTATTGATTTACTAACAGCTGAATAACCAAGTCCCCAACACCTAGCTCTTTGCCTATCTTTATAAGGCGGTTGAATAGTGATAAATTCACCCAAAATTGCGTTACAGACATAGAAGGGGTCATCTTTATTGGGTCCAACTAAACAAAACAAACCATTGCAAGCACACTGATCAGAAATATCCCAAGTGGGTACATTAGATATGGGCGTAAAGTTGAGTTTCGAGACCTGGAAACTTTCACCATTGGCATAAACGTGAGATGACTGGAGTTTCTTTCGAGTTTTTTTTTGGCATGGCTTGGTGTTGATTAAAATGCAAAGGGGTGATATTGAGAGGTGGAGCCATGCAAATTCAGCATCAGAAATGAAACAGATGAATCTCTTGCAAACACACCTGCAATGGAGAAGGCCATTGATGGGAAGCCGTGAGAGAATGTCCAAAATTAGAGGGTGGGGGAGTTGAAAGAGTCTGCAAATGTTTGGTGTTGGTTCATGTTTGCTGCTCGATAGTTCCATTGTAGCTTTCTTCTCGTCCCCTCTTTTCTGACACTTATTTTGTTTATATTTTGACTTGAAATGGATTTGAACTCTAATAAAAGCTTAAGACTGGGATTAACTAAAGACTTTTTTTAGTTTTAATGGTAAATGTTCCATCTTTTCAAATGTGAACCCCTAAAACTTTGGCTTAAAGACAAATGTAGGGCCCTTAGGTCCTGTATTAACCAAAGTAGGACCCCGAATCTTATATTTTACTGACTAGCACCATTACAGTGAACTCGCTGCACGTGCACGGTGAGTTCTAAAAAAATTATATATTTATTCAAACTCGTCGTAGACACACGACGAGTTCCAATTATTATTATTATTTTTGTACAATATCCGATTTAAATCTTAATCACTGGATTAACTTAATCTTAAACCTACGGCGAGTTTCAACTGAGTTAACGGTCGTAACGTCTTAATATAACACCGTTTGGGCAAATATCGTAAATTTGTAGTTGCCTTTAAAACCTTGACTTCTTCACTTTATTTTTTACGATATCGAGGTTCATAACTTTCGGAATAGTGGAATTCCACCTCTTCGTCCACTATCACTCTAAACTATCTCAGTCCTACTTTCTCATACATCAGGGGAGTTCACTTTTTCTCCTTTTAATTTCTTTGTGAGCAATCAATTGATATACATTGAGGACAATATAGAGTTTAGGTGTGGGGGAGATATTTCACACATGATTTCATTTTATAGATTGATTTCATTTAAGTTTGTGAAAAATATTCAAGTTTTTTTTGCTTTTTTTTTTTGAAAATTGTGTTTTTGTGCTTGAATTTTGGTGTGCTTCAATACGTATATGCTGATTTTTGTTTTAAAACCTTGAGTCTTTGTTTATTATCTTGGAATACCTTGTAAGTTTTGGATACATTTTGGTTTGAGTTCTAATGCATGAAAGAGATGAGCATGATTAGTGTTTTCTAAAAATTGATTGAAGATGTCTCATTAATTTATTAGTTCAAAAGTGCACAAAACTTGATGCAAATTACACACTTTAGTGAGATTTTGAGCCTAAGAGCAATTCATTATATCTTGCTCATTTTTCTTTTGTTGAGTGTCGATCTTAATGTATTTATTCTAGAATTTGCTTGTGAATGCATTTTGAGACCACATTTTTGGATTGATGCTTTAAGGTGATAAGAGAAATTAGGTTTAACCCATTTCTTAGACTTTCAAAATTCTACCCATATGTTTTTTCCTTAGCCAATTTGAGTATATTTCCCCTTTTTTTGTTTTACCTCATTTTATCCCAAAACCTTTTTGTTTGATGTCCCTTCTTTTTGCTACCCTCGTCAAGACAAAAGAAAAATATTGTTCCAAAAAACAAAACAAAAAAAAGGAAATTATGAAAAAAGAGAAATTGAAGTTTGTTCCTTGAAGTAAGATATTTGAGACATGAAAATGAATTTCAAGAAGTTGACAGTATGTTAGATGCTATTATGTGGAATTGATATCATTATTAACTCTTGTCTTGATTTTTAAACCTTCATTTTTTACCTTTTACCATACCCTTACCTAAGCCCCATTGCAGCCCTTCTAAAGACCCTTTGATTTTTGCATCAATTCATATGCAGTGGTAGAGACTTAATTTATTTGTAAGCTTATGGTAACATTGTACTATGTTTTGATCTTCAGAGTTAAATGCATCATAAACACTTTGAGAGTATTGAGTGAAACCATGTGAGGGTGTTAAGTCTTGTTGCATTTGATGTTGGATTGATGAGATGTTTGATTTTTGTTGCAAAATTTATCCTATGAATGCTCATTCTCTTAATTGTCATTATGATTCAAATCCTTGATGTGTGCCTAACTTTATTGGTATTTTAGGATATTAAACGAGATGAAATGAGGTAGATGGGAGAGTTGGTATTTGGAACAGAGGTATGCTCGAGGACAAGCATGAATCAGGTGAAGGTAATTTGATAGGTTATAATTATATACACTTTGTTGTGATTAATTCCTTCATATTCTAATTATATTTTGAGCATAATTATGGAAATTCTGTTTGTTTTGATATAGGAGGTGAAATGTGGATGCAATGGTAAAAATCAGCTCAAAAGCATATTGTTAGGTCCCTATACGAAAATTAAGTATTTTGGAAGAAAGTAAAACTAGGCAGAAGCTCATCTTCGATAAGGCGTGACCATACCTTGCGACTGATGCGAGGTTGGTGCTGACGTGAAGATCCGGACTTTTAGAGCCAAACCCGTGATGAAGCCAACTTTTATGATTATTTTCATTATTTTAGAAGTATTATACCAAGAATCAATCTCTTTTATTAATTAGGATTTTATTTATTTAGATTTCTCTTTATCATATCTTTTCTTATTGGATTAAAACTCAATTAAAGAAGTATCTTTTTAAGGTTAAGGTTTAGCTCTCTATATAAAGATCCCTAAACCCTTTAGAAAGGAATCAATCTTTCGGCGACTCTTCTCTTGTATTCTTATTCTACCATGTGTGGTAAAGCTTTTATTTTTGATTCAAGGGTGAAGCGATTCCGCTGTAATTTTGTGAGGCTTGTCCTAAACTAGTATTTCTCCTTTAATCCAAGTAATCTCTATTTCTTGTTCTTATTTCATGAATGTTTGATATTGATTAAATTGACGCCTTAATTTGATATTGAATTTTTCTATTGCTAATACAAGTAGCAAGGGGTAAGTCTCATGATTTGTGTTCGTTGAGTTGCACATCACGCATAATAGTCCCTAAGAAAAATATAGATACAAGATTTATTTGATTGATTTTGTTTTAGTCATTCTCATGAATCTTAATGCTATCATTGATTTTATTTAATGGTAAGTTTTGGTTTGAATGCTTGTTGTGGTGTTCCCCAAGTAGACTAATTTCTTGGATATGATAAATTTATCTTTATGTCTATGATCAAAGTTATGGTTGGATGAAAATCACACCTTTAGATTGGAAGTTCGGTAAGATTGATCTTCGTTATTTTTATTTTCAGATTTTAATTATTTTATTTAATTTTAGTTTGATACACCAACCCCTCAATTTTACTTTTATTGTTTTAACATTGAGATTCTAATTTCAACTTTCTTGAGATTCGACCTGATCTCACTATTACTAGAAGTTAGATTAGTAAAATCAATTTTTATTTTGTAGGACTTCAACAACCCTTTCAAAAAGCAAGCAGAGGATTTGAATGCAAATACAGGCGCATGTTTCACTTCGATAGAACAAGTTGTACCTTCATATCCACCAAGCATGCAACAATGGAAACAGTTTTGGGCTTTGCCCCAAGGACTGTTAATCCAGGAGCAAATGCTTATTAGGCTAGTGGGGCCTCCCCTTCAAATGCCAATAATCAGATTATTATCCTATGGAAAATGAGACACAACACGTAACACCCTTAATGTATACTCGTAAATCGAATATACATTAAAGATGTTACGGAGTCGTTTAAAGAAATCTTGACTTATAATTTATTTGTACAAGTATTTACAAATTTTAGTTTGTAAATCTAACCCTTTCTCGTTTTTCTTGAAAACACAACATATGTGCAGTTAGCTAGTTTCAACCCTAAACTAATTATTTTAAAATATGTTTGGCAATTATTAAAAACAATAGATCAATTTAGGGTGAAAACTAGATTCGCTATCTAGGCCCTTTCTTGACTTTAAAATCTTTACGCGATTACCGATTATTCTTATTAGCAAAGTAATTATCCTTTCTACCTTAGCTTTATTCTGTTACAATGCTAATGCCTTATTTTGCTTTATCCATATACGATTCATCATCAAAACTGATTACTTATCTATCATTTAGTCTAATTTAATGCATCATACTCTACTAGCAATTAAATAATTACATGCCCACTAGAGATTATCATAAGCTAGAATACTTACGATTCATCAGCATGCTCGACTCCTCTTCAAAACCTCCATCTTAATCTACGTGTGAAACAAACACACGCTAAGTACGAACTTAGTGAGGCAAAACTTATAAATCAAAGTAAAGCAATTCAATTTTAATAAAAATTTCATAATAAATAAAATACTGAATATAACATATAAGAATTTAAAATCGTATAGAATGACTTATCGAAGTCGTTCCTCTGTCATGTAACCTGTAAAAATCAACATCTCATATATTCATATATATATATATACAATACAGGTTATATCAATACGATCCATTGTACTTTCAATTTCAATATAGCCCAATGTACTATGGATGAGAATACATGGTATGCGAGTCAATGATGAGAATGCACATGTGCCCGACAACAAATATTTAGTTGTGCCATTAATAAAACAATGTATCGATGTATTGATATCAATGTATCAATACCAATGTATCAATGTCAGTGTAACACTGTAAACACTACCGTAACTTAACGGTATCAATAATAATAATAGGTCATTGTTGTAGAACACAACTCACTATATCACTACAGTAACTTAACAACAGTATTAACCAATAGGTCATAGCCGTAGAACACAGCTCGCTGTCTCATTACTGTACTTGACAGTAATATCATATTAATATACTCAACCTCTTTGGTATGCCAATATACCAAGACTCTAAATAATTATACAACGGGCTTTCAAATAATTTACTACTATGAACATTTTATTCATTTTCGATAATATCAATGGATCAAGATAATCACTTCAATATGTACAAATATGCATTGGGCAATTCATACCCGAAAATCATTCATAGAGCATTTCAAAATCATTTAATAAAATTCAAATCATTTTCTTTTAATAATCGAGAATGACTTATCACAAGTCTTTCTCATTTCATAAATAGAATAAGTAGAATGCACTCACCTGGGCCATGTAATAGTATGCCTCACTAAATTCTACTCAATCTTTTCCTTTATAGTATCTTGAATCCTCTTTGATTCGTGTTCGGCTTCATTAACCACATAATATAAATACCATTTGTTAGATTCAAATCTAACAGTATTCTAAAACTCAGAATTCGATTCCGTTTGTTCTGAAAGAAACTAGATTCAATAAGCTTTTCACCCATATAAATTAATAGCCCAAATTCAACTTGTACGATTTATGGAGAATTTTCAAAGTCAATTTCCAGTGCTGATTTCGGAACAGACTGCCATACTATTTTCTGACCTTTCACCACTTAAAAATTCATATCTTTTTACTCGGAACTCGAAATCAGTTTTCGTTTGTTGGAGGCGAAACTAGACAAACAAATATTTACATCAGTATAAAATTCACCATCTAACCATTTTTGTAGAATTTATTGTGAATTCTCAAACTTACTGCCAAATCTAGTTTTCCTACACAACTTCCATAAATAACTTCAAACTTTATACTAATTTCTCCTTACTTTGCTATTTGTCAATTTAGTCCCATTATTTACTTTAAATCATCAACTTATCACCTTCTTCATCAAATAATTATTCACAATAGTTTCCCTTAATTTTCCTTCTTAACCGAAATAGCCACTAAAATGCAAAGATAAGGATTCTAGCTTCTTAACTTTGCAATTTAGTCCTCAAATCAACATTACTATCTTAATTCCATCATTATAACTAAAAATCAGATTTAATTCTTCTCTAAAACCTCATTTCTGAATTGGTCACTTAACTTTGACAATTTGTCAAAATGGTCACTAATTCGATTTAACATCGGTTTTGCATTCTAACTTCAATTTCATATCTTCAACATCCCTAATAACATAAATACACACCAATTCCATAAAAATAAGATTTAGTCCTTCAACTTTTAAACTTGCTAAATTGGTCCCTAAACATTTAAATTAGGGTTTTGCTTCCAAACAACAAATCATGCTTACTAGATCATTTATCCAACATCACAAACCCTAAATCAAACTTGAATCCATAAAAACTAATCATCTTCATAATAATCAAAACATGTAGAGTTTAAATCCCAACTCAATAACACGATTTTAACATCACAAAAGCTTGATTTCAACATGGAATCATAAAATCTCAAAACCCCCAATTGAGTCCATAAACCCTATTTTCTTCTCATACAAAATTATCATCAAACAAACATGTTTTCCAAAAATTATTTACACCAAAAGATAGAGCTTGTTGAGTAGAACAACTTTGTAGTTCGAAATATTACCTGAAAATCGAGTTTCGGGGCTTGAATCGAACTTGGAAAAATTTTATTCATTTTTCTTTTTTTTCTCCCCCTCATATTTCGAATTTTGAAGATGAAGAATGGTCTTCGTCTTTTTATTTTCATCCAATTTGGCCACTTGTCTTGTATAAATGAATTTTAAATTCATTTAAATAGTGAAATTACTAAAATGCCTTTTTCATCGAATGACCAAGATTTAATCTCATCAAAACTCAATGGCCAAGATCAAATCCATGTGTAATTGGCCTTTCAAAATTGCCATCCATGGCAAATGTCCAATTTGCCCTCCAACTAGTCTTTATTTACAACAAGTCTTGAAAATTGCCATTTCATTAAAATTGAACCAAACTGGTTCCAATCCAACCGACCATGTCCCAAAATATCTTATATTTTTATTTATGGCATTTATTCGATCAAAATATTCGAATTTCACTCAATACGATTTCCAAATTTTATTCCTACGAACTTTAAAGCTTTATAACCATTATTATAAGCTTCGTACGAAAAATCCGGGTAACACGAAAGTGTCACTCTTGGGGGTGAACTATTCATTTACGGGGTTAACTTACATAAATTTTGGAAATTACACTTTGGTCCCTAAACTTTCCCAAAGTTTATACTTTGGCCACAAAACTTTCAAAAATTTCATTTTGGTCACTAAACTTCAATTCCCATTTCAATTTTCCTCAGATTTTTACAAACTTTGAAAGTACCCAATACAACTCACTATCTATCACATGATACTTTTAAACCTTAAAAATTTCCTTTCATAAAGACTTAGACTGAATTTTCTTAACTCAATCTATTATTCCGATAATTATTGAAAATCTTCATAACATAAGATTTCTCGTAGAAATCCTTTATTTGAAATACATACGAATATTTTCTACTTTTACTGAGTCCAAAATATCGATCAGAAACACTTTTATGGGACCTTCCCAAAGGTCACCCATCTTTGTATTTCCTTTGCCTAAACACGCTTAACAATTTCATTCGATCCAAATTTGATACCTTTTTCTGCATCTTAATTCTTAAAACTGATATCAATGTACTTATTTTGATCCGATTCACTCTTCTACTGAATAAAATTACTTGTTGGGTAAATTTACACTTTAGTCCCTAAACTTTTCCAAGGTTTATACATTAACCCCTAAACTTTCGAAATTTACAATTTAGTCACTAGCCAAAATTTGAGATATTACACAACAAATGTTGAAAAGCAAGATGGAACAATTGGAAAAGAATTTTCAGTACTTGCAGAGATCTCAATAGGTAAATCTTTCTCAAGATGTTAAGAGGTATAAAAATGAGCCATTGGCTAAAAGTGTCTTGCAGTATCACGTTTCCACTTCTTTTAAATTCCCTAAGCTAATGTACGATGGAAAAGGCGATCCTCAAGATCACTTATCTCATTTTCTAAATCATATGAATTTATTTAGGGGCATCATACCAAGTCAAATGTAGAGCATTTTCTATAACTTTGAAGGATACTGCTCATGCTTGGTACCTTCAGTTGCCACAACATTCTATTCAAAATTTTAACCAGTTGACAGAGTTGCTCATCAGTCATTTTTTGGCTAATAAAATCTTAAAGAAATCCTTAATGTACTTGATGACTTTGTACTAAAGGCCCGATGAACTGCTGAGGGATTTCGTGAAAAGATTCAATGTGGTGACAATGCAAACCAAATACATAACGAATGAGTTTTCAGTAAGGGTTTTTATCAATGGAACTGCTCATTAGCACCTGAAGTATAATTTGTTGGAAAGACTACCAACCACTTTGTTTGCACTTTATGAAAAAGTTCAACCTTATGCAGAGAATGAAGAGGCGAACATATTGAGAGCCCAAGCCAGAGTTTGTAAGATTTTCAGACCAATGTCTGCACTTCTAAGCGGAGAAGACATCTACTTCAAGATAGGGCTGAGAGAGCAAGATTCGTGGGTTATCAACAAGGTGAGAACCAGTACAAAGGGGGAAACAGTATTCATAATCTGGTAATTATAAACAATCGCGCAATCAAAAGAGCTGGCAAGATGGCAGACCTAGAAAGAGACCTTAATATGGATTTCAAACTGCCATCAGTTGACAAATTCGTCTTCGTAGATTTTAAATCAAATATAGCATATGAGGATCTTAAGGCCTCCACTACCTATGAAACTGAGTGAGCCGAGAGAGCAGTCTGACAAAAGGTGTGAGTTATATAAGGAGCAAGGTTATTATACTGATGATTGTACTCACTTGAAAAATGCCATAGGGTCTACCGTTAAAAAAGGCCAGTTAGAGAGATTCATAGTTTCTTCTCATGGTAGTCATTAGAATCAAGGAATGAATGACTAAGGGCGCGTCAGGGTCAAGGTCTCAAGCCAGAGATAGAAATAAGCAAATTTCCAAAGGCACCATCCATGTGATAATCGACATAAATGAGGAATGGTTGTAGTCAAATTCTAAAAAAACGTCTACATGCACAATGTGATGTCAATGTCCGCAAGTTCAACAAAAAAATTGAGATATAGAGAGCCATGTAAGGTATCCTTTTCAGAAAAGGCGGAAGACATGACTTGATACTGTGGTTAATTATCCTATAGTTGTGACTGTGATGATAACATGATTTAAAGTAAGAAGAATATTGTTAGTCACTAAGAATGCAGTGGAGGTATTGAGTTAGAGTGCATTTAACATATGAGAATATCAGAATCAGAGTTAAAACCTCAGAGTCCTGTTTATGGATTCAGCAACCAACCCATTGAGGTTAAAGGCTCTATTCATTTGTTAGTCATCATGGGTGACGAAGGTAATAAGGTCACTTAAATGGCTACTTTTTTAGTAATGGGTTGTTCGTTCGCATATAATGCTATTATAGGTAGGTTATTGATGAGGAGGACAAGAATGGCCACGAACACATACTTTTGCAAGTTAAGTTCACCATGCCAACGGGGGAAGGGTATAAACAAGCATATTAGATTGCATCAAGGCAATGTTATATTCTTTCTCTCTAGCTGGCTTAGGAGCAACACGACTATATGTATAAAGGAAAAGAAGTAGGTTAGCAAATGGTTGATCTAATAGTAGATTTGTTGAATAAGGCAATTATGAGCTTGGAAAGTCTTGATGTAAGCGAAGAGAATAAGTCTGGTAAAGTATTGAGATATATCCTAGATATGGCTCAAAGTTGACAAAGATAGTGTCTAGTTTGGAGAAGCAACAAAGAAGAAAGTTTATTAGATTGTTAAAGGACAACACAAATGTGTTTGCATGGTTTACAGTGAATGTGTAAGACATTGATCCTAGAGTAATCAAGCAATTATTGAAGGTGGTCCTGAAGCTTAGACAGGTAAGGAAGAAAAGGAGAAGATTCTCTAAAGAGAAAGGACAAACCATAAGGCAAGAAACACAAAAGTTATTCGCATCAGGCTTTATTGAAGTGGTTAAATATCCATAGTGGTTGTCAAATATAGTAATGATGAAGAAGCCAAATGGGAAATGGCGGATGTGCATAGATTTCACCAACTTAAACAATGCTTATTCGAAAGATAGCTTCTCTCTTCCATCAATTGACATATTGGTAGATGCTTTTGCATGGCATAAATTCATGAGTTTTATGGATGCTTTTTCAGGCTACAATAAGATCACGATGGCATTTGAGGACAGAGAAAAAACAACTTTTGTTACAAAGGATGGTCTTTTTTGCTACAAGGTAATATCTTTTGGATGAAGAATGTAGGAGCAACATACTAGAGGTCGGTAAACAAAATCTTTCGCAATTAGATAGGAAAGAATATGGAGGTTTATGTCGATGATATGTTGGCCAAAAGTCCTTCCTTCGAGTAACATTTGGTGGATTTGTAGGAAATTGTTGATGTTTTGAGGTTTTATGGAATGAGGCTAAATCCGGAGAAATGTGCATTTAGAGTTGGAGCAGATAAATTCTTGGGATTCTTTATTTTGGAGAGAGGAATTGAGGCGAACCTAGAGAAAATAAAAGCTATATTGAATCTAGCCGCACCTGCGAACACAAAGGAGATTCAAAAGTTGAATAGAAGTGTGGTTGCACTGAGCATATTTGTTTCAAGGTTAGCAGACAAATGTCTCCCATTTTTAAAGCCCTTAAGGGACCTTGCAATTGGACAGAGGACTGCCAAAAAGCTTTTTGAGTAGTTGAAGGAACATTTACAAGTCCGGCTTTGTTAACTACACCATCTGTATGAGAGATTTTGTATATATACTTGGTGGTAACCGATGTGTAACCCCCTCGACACGACCTAGACGCCCGACCAACCGAGTGAGCTACATTAGGTTTGTCGAAGCAAACCAGAGAAAGATTACGAAAAGTCAGTCCATTTTTTTCTTTTATTTTGTCTAGATGCAAATTATTAGTCTTACATGTTCATACTAGCAGCGGGTGAATTTTCAGAGCAAACAAACACAGGAAAACCACCAATTTCATAACATGCGTTTCAGGGACTAAATTGCAAAACTGATAATCTTAAAGACCAAAATTGAAATTAAAGTTACCAATCCTCAATTAATCCATTTTCAAGCTCACATGACAAATTTCAAGTCAAAATGATCTTCTATTCTTATACAATTACATTTACAAAATCTAGGGACCAGAAAGGAAGAACCAGAAACCTTCAAGATTCCAAAATAACCATCTTAACGGTAGCTGTACAGGTACGATTTCAAGTGTTTCGATATGCCTTTATGATTCCAAAGACTCGGATTCCAGTAGCTAAAACCCGTACCGAAACGCTTGATCGCGTATCTAAACGCCTGGCAAAAATGCTTATGACCGTATCGAAACACTTGCTCGAGTACTGAAATGCTATGCCTAAAAAGGCTTATCCGTATCGAAACACCTACTTGCGTATCGAAATGCTATGCCTGAAATGGCCTAGCCGTACCGGTACGGGGTCACCTGTTTCGATACGCCTGGACCTGTAATGCCCCAAAATGTTGTTTAAACACACTTTAACGGAAACCAAACCACTTATACATGCTTCAACCACTTACACAACATTACCAAAATAAATTTCCCACCAAAGCAACATAGAAACATTAACCAAACATGGCTTTTATACAAACTTGATGATCTATAGGCATGCTTCCTAAAGCACACCACCAAACATACCAAGTTGCTCAAATAACTAATTACCAGCATAAACACCATACCAACATCACTTTACTACCATATTCAACAAGTTAAGCTCATCAAAGCATGTCATCCAAGCAAAACAATCTAGGTAACCTCATACATCAACCATGGGTAATGATGCACAACAAGTTTAACAACATCAATCAAACTCCGAAATCACAGCATTTAATAGAATTACAAATCCCAAAGTCCATGGCGAACAAATTGCCTTATTAACCAAAACACAAACCGAGTTCATACTCAAAATTGCTTTGCCTCTTGGATCACTACATTTTGCCTTTGCTGTCCTAAGCCTTTAATGCTCTGCATAATTAGGAAAAAGAAAGCGTAAGCACACTTGCTTAGTGAGGATGCTCTTAAAACAATGATGCATTAAAACCCTTGAAAACCAATACTTGGTTTCAATACATGCTTACGACCTAAGCGAGTTCCAATGGTTCCAAATCAAAACATGCATATCGACCATATGCAAAACAGTAAATACCAATGCTTAAACCCCCAAAGTATTTTATACAAACCCATACTTGAATTCCAAAGCATTAAATACAAAACCATGCTTAAGTCCCAAAGCAATAAAAATATATTTAACCATAGAATTCTCATATATTGGCAATTATAGTGACCCCGGATAGTTGACCACTATCCTTCATTAGCCGACCGCTAATCTTTAGTTAACCTACCATTAACTTTACACATCAGATACACGGATCTCCCTTAATGACTAACCATCATCAAGACTACCCCATGCCGACCGCATGACTTTACAACCTTCCTAACTGCAAGCTTTACATCAACAAGGGAAACCGACTGCTCAACTCAAGTGATAACAACATAGTCTGAATAGCCGACCGCTATACCTCAAGGACTCTTAACCACGATCAATTTTTAAACATATTATAGTGCACTTTATCCTATGGCATGCTAACTAGATCCGAATGTTCTCTCACCTTGGCACATAGTAAATATATCATTTACAAAACCATTTACTCACTGTTTTACAATGCATTACACAAAATCCCTACATATGCAAATCATATTGCCATAGCAACGTCACATTCCCGACAGGAATAAAAACCAATGCTCACTAGCATTTAACATACTTTTCAAACACTACATATGTACTTTAAATCATGCATTTACAGTAAGTAAAACAAACCACGTTTACGACCAAAACATGAATCACACATGCTCATATCCGAATCGATATTAAAGAGCCAAAGAAGGGAAACTTACTTCCAAGCTTAGGTAAGTGTTTCAAACTTAACCTAAACCTCCAAACCCACTTTCAAACCTTTGAAATAATTTTAAGACCGTTTCCACTCACCGATTTTAATTCGCCTCGCTTGCTACCGTGAAACAAGCTCCTGGCAAGCCACAAACCACCTCAAGATGCTACGCCTTGATTATCCCCTGTTTTGGCCACACAAAACTAGAGGAAACATGCATTAAAATGCATCTAACTCTGTTTCAAACCAAAAATCCCGTAGCTCTCAAGATGCCCACTCAAAACTCATCCAAAATTTATCGAAATCAACCTCAAACACTTTTCAATCTTAACCCAGCCATATTATAACGATTCAATACATCAAACTTCATCAACTAACATCTAAAAACCCTTTTACAACATCCTTTTACTTCCAGCAATAGATAAGCTCCAAAATCAATCCTTAACACTGGAAAAATAGATCCAATTCGAAAATAACAAGATTCTATCAATTTACCCTCAATTAAGCAAAATTCCATAATTAATCAATTAAAACCCATTAGAAAACATATATAGAGAGTCAAGAACTTGGGAATTTCAGTAAAGAACCTTTCATTAGAGGATAAGAATGAAACTTACCTGCAATGAGTGAGTTTCCCCTTAATTGGATGTTTTCCTCTTGAAAAACAATGAGATTTAATAAGATTTTTGTGAAAACAAGTTAAAGAATCATTTAGAAAATCAAAGGATTAAGAAACAAGATCATTACCTTGAATCTCTGATAGGAAAAAGAGTATTTGGCTGAGAGTATTTTGAGAGAAAATATGAGAGAAAGAAAGTTACGTCAAATTATGATTTGGAAAAATAACTACCTTTTTATCTAAATCCTTATTAATTCCTTTAATTAAAACTCTTTTAAAAATAATCCTAATTAAGAGAAAACTTAGATTAGAACAAATGGTAAAATAGCTCCTTAAATATTCAAAGTTGCGACTCTTTACAAAACAATCACCTTTTAAAAATAGTTTTCAAAAATTGCATTTTGGTCACTAGCCAAAATGTCACCCTTCCAAAGCCTATTTCCCAAAATTGCTTTCACCAATATTTTTAATATATTAAAATAGGATTTTTAAATATTTTTCTATATTTTTATCTTTCAAAAAAATATCTACTCCCGAATTTGACTCGAATCTTTAACCCGATCCACTGAACCGTCTCACTAGCCTTAAACCGCTAGGCTCAAAACTGGGGCGTTACAACTCTCCCCCTCTTAAGAAATTTCGTCCCCAAAATTTACCTGGAGGAAAAAGATGCAAAAATTGCTCCAACATATCCGCCTTGCTTTTCTAAGTGGCTTCCTTGACACTTCGATGTTGCCACAAAACTTTAACCAGTTCTATCGTCTTACCACGTAGAACCTTGCTATTTGAATAAAGGATTTCCACCGGCTCCTCATCAAAGGATAAATCTGGTCTCAACTCAATATTCTCCACCGGCATAACATGTGAAGGATCCGACCGATACCTCTATAGCATAGATACATGGAACACATTATGTATTTTCTCAGGCTCGAGAGGCAACCTCAACCGATAAGCCACAGGACCAACATGCTCCACGATCTCATACGATCTAATAAACCTCATACTAAGCTTACCCTTACGTCCGAACCGCATCACCTTCTTCCACAGTGACACTTTTAAGAACACATGATCTTCCATCGCGTATTCAATTTCCTTATGCTTTAAATCCGCGTATGATTTCTTTTGATCCGCAGCCACCTTCAAGCGTTCACACACAAGCCTAACTTTCTCACCCGTGTCTTTCAACACATGTGGCAAGGAGACATGCTTTTCCCCTATCTCAGCCCAACACAAGGGCCTACGACACATCCGGCCATACAATACCTCATATGGTGCCATCTAAATACTCGCTTGATAGCTGTTATTATAAGCAAATTCAACCAATGGTAAATGCTTCTCCCAGGTTCCTTGGAACTCAATAATACAACACCTCGGTATATCCTCCAAGACCTGGATAACACGCTCAGACTGCCCATCCGTCTGAGGATAATACGCGGTACTAAAACTCAACCTCGAACCCAAAACCTGATGTAAACATCTCTAAAACCTTGTTGTGAACCTCGGATCTCTATCTGAAATAATAGACTTAGGTACCCCGTGCAAATGCATAATCTCAGATATATACAAATCCGCTAGCTTATCCAAGGTGTACATCGTATGCACTAGCAAAAAATGCGCACAGTTTGTAAATCAATCAACGATCACCCAAATGGAATCCTTTTTAGCCGGTGTCAACGACAACCCTGTCAAAAAATTCATGGTGATTCTCTCCCATTTCTATTCTGGAATTTTCAACGGTTGCAACAACCCAAATGGAAACTGATGTTCAGCCTTAACCCGCTGACACACCATACACTTGGACACAAACTCTACCACATCCTTTTTTAAACCAACCCAATAGTACATTTCCTTCAAATCACGATACATCTTGGTACTACCCGGATTCATAGCAAAAGGAATAGAATGTTCTTCCACCAAAATAGTGTGCCTGAGCTTTCTGCACCACTATTCGGCCCTTAAAGCACAAAACACCATCATCATCAAAATGGAAATCTGTCAAATTTCCATCAGCTATGTCCTTAACATGAGGAACCAAATAATCATCAAATGATTGCTTAGCCTTAATAATATGTGACAACGTAAGCTTAACCTGTAATTCAGCCAACAACCCACCTTCCCGTGTCACACTCAACTTTGCGAACATCGCCCTAAGCTCAACCGCTGCCTTACGACTCAACGTATCCGCAACAACGTTGGCCTTTTCAGGATAATACTCAATTATCAAGTCATAGTCCTTAAGCAACTCCAACCACCTTTGTTACCTAGGGTTCAAATCCTTTTGAGACATCAAATATTTTAAACAATTATGATCCGTGAAAACCACACACTTCTCACCATAAAAGTAGTGTCGCCAAATCTTCAAGGCAAACACCACAGCTGCAAGCTCAAAATCATGAATTGGATAATTGCACTCATAAACCTTCAACTGCCTCGACGCATAGGCCACAACCTTTCCATCATGCATCAGTACACAACCCAAGCCAACATACGATACATCACTATAAACCACAAACTCCTTCCCAGATTCCGGTTGAATTAACACATGGGCATGTGTCAAAACCTCCTTCAAGTTCTCAAAACTCTGCTGCTGCTTTTCTGTCCACACGGAAGGAACACTCTTCTGCAACAATTTTGTCAACGGATCTGCGATACTAGAAAACCCTTCCACAAAACGACAATAATAACCAGCCAACCTAAGAAAACTATACATTTTCGATACGGTTTTTGGTTGTTTCCAATTGAGAATAGCCTCAATTTTCTGTGGATCAACATGAATACCCTCCACGGATACCACGTGTCCAAGAAACATCACCTCCTTGAGACAAAACTCTCACTTGCTCAACTTAGAATACAACTAATTATCCTTCAAAACTTGTAGCATAATCCGCAAATGTTGATCATGCTCCTCCTCGGTACGAGCATACACGAGTATATCATTGATGAAAATCACCACAAGCCGATCAAGATACTCATGTAACACCCTATTCATCATGTCCATAAAAGCCGCCAGAGCATTTTTCAAACCAAACGGCATCACCAAAAACTCATAATGCCCATACCTCGTACGAAATGTTGTCTTATGCACATCCACATCCTTTACCTTCAACTGGTAACACCCCGACCTTAAATCAATCTTCAAAAATGCCGATGCCCCGTGAAACAGATCAAACAAGTCATCAATCTGCGGTAACGAATATTTGTTCTTCACTGTCAACTTATTCAACTGGCGATAATCAATGCACATATGCATCGATCCATCCTTCTTCTTCACAAAAACAATCGGAGCACCCCAAGGAGAAACACTTGGTCGAATGAACCCATGATCTAATAACTCATGGATCTGAGACTTTAACTCTTTCAACTCCTTCGGTGCCAATAGACACCAGAGTTGTACCTTCATATGTCTCGATGTAACGCCCCAGTTTTGGGCCTAGCAGTTTTGAGGGTTATTAGACGGTCTAGTGGACCAGGTTAGAGATTCGAGTCAGATTCAGGGTCGTACATTTTTTGGTAAGATAAAAATATGGAAAATGACTAAAAATCATATTTTAATATATGGTTAATATTGGTGAAAACAATTTTGGAAAATGGGTTTTGGAAATGTGACAGTTTGGTTAGTGACCAAAATACAATTTTTGAAAACTATTTTTAAAGTGACTAAAATGAAAAGGGTCAAATTCCAAGAATCCTTAAGGAGCTATTTTACCAAGATTTTGCTGGTGATTTCTCCCTTTAATTAAATCATTTTAACATGTGTTTTAAAGGTTGATTAAAAGAGAATTGGTTATTAAAGTTAGTTATTTGCTTTTAAAGAAAATTCACGTAACTTTTTCCTAAACTTTTTCTCTCAACTTCTTTTCTGTCAAACACTCAGAATTTCATCAAAATACAGAGGTGATGGATTCTTTCTACTCAGATTATTGATTTAAACTTGATTCTTTAGCTTTGTTTTACAAAATCTCATTGAAATCTTATGTTTTTGTAGCTTTAAACAAGTCAATTGAGGGAGAAATAAAACAATAGGGGTAAGGTCCATAATCTCCTCTATTGAATGGTTCTTCATTGATATTCCCAAGTGTTTGATCCTTGATTTATGGTTTACAATCTGATTTGATGTTTTTATATTGAATTAATCGATTTAATTGGTAAAATTGATGAAATAGAGAAAGATTCGAATTGAATCCAATTTCTAGTGTTATGGATTGAGTTTAAACATATTTTGGATATATAATAATGTTTATAAGGGGATTTTGTCAATGGAATCCCGAAACTCTTGAATCTATAATTGTTTATGTTGCTAGAAGTGTGTTTTTGTGGTGTTGATGTGGCTGTTTAATTGCTGGAAGTGTTTGGATGTGTTAATCCTATTTTTGAGTGATAATTGATGATTGTGGAAGTGTTATATTGTTAGGTTGTGGCTGGGTTGTTTTTGGAAAGGATTATGTGATGATTTCGGTCGTTGTTGTTGGGTATTTTTTAGAGGATTGTGGAAGTTCGTGAGGATTTGTTGCTGCAGTGTTTTGGATGCATTGAGATGTATTAATCCTCTGTTGTAATGTGGTTAAAACATGGGAGGTTGATCCGAAAGTGATAGGTGAAGTTTTGGAGGCTTCGGATGTTTGATTTCGCATTGGCAAATCAAGGTTTCTCTTATCGGTGAGTGAGAACGTGGATTCCAACTTTGGAATGTTTTAAAGGTGGTTTGTGGGAGTTTAAACTTAGCTTGATATGCTGGTTTAAACTCAGAAGTAATTAAAAGTGGTTTTTCTCTCTCGGTCGTGCTAATGTGAAATGGTTCTAATGCACTTGTTTTGATTTACATTGAGCCTACTGTTTAAGCATATTTTTAAGTATTTCAGATACTATTTTTAAGCATGAATTGCTGAAGGATGCACATGGTAAGTGATCCTTGTAAGTATATGGTTTGTACTTGTGGTTAAAACATGGTATGTTGCATTGGAAAATGGTTTGGTTTAATGCTTGATGAAAACAGTAAGGTAAATGGTTAATTATATTGGCAAGTGATGTGGTTTTAAAACTGTTATCGGATATAGTTGGCCGACCATAGGATTGATAGTGCACTATAATAAGTCGCCTTGGATGTTGAGGGGTTTACATCCGTGTACCGAAAACTCCATCCGAGTACCCTAACGGTAGAGGGGTATTACAGTACCGTATACTCCCGTTAGTGGATTAAGCATCTAACCGAGGTAAGGGGTTGGTGTCTCCGTGGGTTGAAAGTGTACCTGGTTGTTAGGTACCGCAATTGTGATTGTATCGCTATTTCCGATTGAGATGGCTTGAAGTGTTGAGTAAACACTTGTTAAATCTGTGCATCCGATGAACTCTTTTGGTAGTGAACTTTGTTAATGATCACTTGTGAGCCAATATAATTGTTATTGTATCATTGAAAGTTTTTATGTTGTATCATGTGATTTATATATGTTTACTCTTTAAGCTTTGCATATGGTTGTTATGCAAGAGAAGGCTTAAATTGAGGTTTAGCAATGAGATTTGTTGTTGGTTTATGATACATGTTGCATATGGTCTATTATGCTGG
Source organism: Hibiscus mutabilis (assembly GCA_019671005.1). Taxonomy (NCBI): domain Eukaryota; kingdom Viridiplantae; phylum Streptophyta; class Magnoliopsida; order Malvales; family Malvaceae; genus Hibiscus; species Hibiscus mutabilis. The sequence goes on from CM033736.1 coordinate 35,626,308, forward strand.
TTTTGAAAGTGTTAAAGTGCATAGTTTTAAAGGCATGATGTTTTATACGTTGATAAACATAGTTTGAGATGGGATTTTCAATGTGTTGATGGAAAATGGTTTAAATGCATTGATGGTGTGCTATTTTTAGCACTCCTCACTAAGCCTAGTGTGCTTACGCTCTCTTCGTCTATCAATGCAGAGAACTAAAGGTTTGGGAGGCAGCGAGAAGCAAAGGATCTCAAAAAGGCTTGATAACCAAAGTATGTTTGGAACTAGACTATAAATAATAAGGGCAATGGGGTTTCCTTTGTTGTTTTGGGAGATATTTGCTAAACTCCCTGGTTGAGCAAGTTTGTTTGGCTGCTCTGATATTGTAAAAGGCCATTTTGGTTTGTTTTTGGTGATGGTTTGAAGTTTCATACTATGTTTGAATAGTTTTCTAGTAAGCATGCCTCTAGTTTACCATTTGATGCAAGATGCCATGAATTGTTGTTGAACCTGAGTTGTTGTGTTGTGGTTTGATCCTTGAATATGTGGGATGTATGTTAGGAGCATGCTAGGGTGTTTTGCTATGATCAAAAGCATGTTAAACCAGTGAAAATGGACATTATAGGTCCAGGCATACTGGTACAGCTGTCCTTGTATCGGTACGGGTAAGCCAATCTAGGCTTAGCGTATCGGTACATGGGCAAGTGTTTCAGTACGGGTCAAGGCAAAATTTGCCAGCGTTTCGGTATGGTGTGAGGTGTTTCGATACTGACTAAAGGTTTTGCATAGGGCATTTCGATACGCGGAGGCGTATTAGAACGGAAAATGGCTACTGGAATTCTAGGGTTTAAAATGGTAAAGGCGTATCGAAACACCCTTGACCGTGCCCATATGTGGGTAGTTATTCCAATTATTTTGGTATATTCTGAAGTTCTGTTTTCTTACGTTTTGGTCCCTAAGTTTTGTGAATGCAATTGTGTTAGCTTGGATGATCGTTTTAATCTGAAATTTGACATGTTGGCATGAAACCTGACTAATTGAGGATTGGTAACCTAAATTTTGGTAATGGACCCTAAATTTGTCAAGTTTTGCAATTTAGTCCCTAGATAGTGTGTTATGCATATTAAGGTTTCTCCTTGATCCGTTTCCTCTATTATTTCACCTGCTGCAAGTATGTTCATATAGGATAATAATTGTGCATCTAGTCAAGATAAAAAAATGGATGACTTTTCGTAACTTTTCTCCGGTTTGCTTCGGCAAACCTAATATAGCTCTGTTGGTTCGGTTGGGAGTCTAGTTCGGGTCGAGGGGGTTATATTTGTTGGTATCAGAGCTAGGTTACGAAAGTTTGAGATGTTGTTGCTTGATTGTATATCATTGTTGTTATACACGGTGATTAAATATGCAAGTTGATATAGATGTTGGTATAACTGTTGTGATAATATAGAGCGTTGTAGTTGTTGTTCGCTATGTATGGTGATTGCGATATGTATGTTGATTGCTTTTTGCCATGTTGAGGAAAATACGGGAAACCATTGCCTTATTAATATAGTCTGAATGTTTTGAATTGAGATGAAAGTCTTGGATCCTTGCTTGAAGCTGGCCTAATTGTGATGTTTTGAAATGCTTATCATGCCTTAAATATATTGTTAGCACGATGGGACTGAGGAGAGAGTTACAATCTGGTATGATTGCTGCTACCACTGGGCAGGAGACTGAGGAGAATGTTATACCTCCTGGAGGGTTACCACCACCCTCACCTAATCCACCTGAGGTAGTAGAGCAAGTACCACATGCGCCGGCTGGGCCAGGGATAGGTGATATGGCACCGTTAATTTAGGCCATGACCGATGCTTTTCAGGCAGCAGTTGCGGGTGTTCATGTTCCGGCACCACCAGTAGTTGGGCAGGGTTTACCGCTAGAGCGTCTTCATAGTTTGGGCGGATTTAAGTTTTGAGGCTTGTCGCTTGAGGCTTCTGAGGGATGGCTGGTCAATACTAAGAGGATATTGGGCCAGATGGGCTGTTATGATGCCCGTAAGCTGGGTTGTGTTGTGTCCCTGTTGTAGGGTGATGCGTATACATGGTGGACTACCACGATATCTGGTATAGAGACCGAGGATGTAACCTGGGAGTTCTTTTGTGGTGCTTTCTAGAAGAAAAACCTGGAGTCTAATATCAGGACGATAGGAAATGTGAGTTCATGGATTTGGTATAGGGAAATAGGTCTGTGGCTAAGTACGAGGTGCAGTTTGTGAGATTGAGCCAGTATGCACTTGAGTTAGTTCCCGAAGAGCGTACGCGATGTGACCAATTCTGCTACGGGCTCGTGCAGGAGGTTAAGACATATATGCTTGCTGCTGATTAAAAAGATTTTGATGTGTTGGTTTCGTGAGCTAAGGATGTTGAAAAGAATCTGGGTTTGGCTTCTGGGTCTCGGGGTTTTAGCTCTGGTAAAAGAGCGGCTGATTCCAGTGGTAGCGGTGGTCAGGCCAAGAGACACCATGATCATAGGTTTCACCCGGAGTCGAGGCATGGCGGAGGTGTTACTGGACGTGAAATCCAAGGGCAGGGTCCCAAGGTAGAGCACCATTTAACACCTATTCGGTTTATGGATCTCGAGATCATTTGAGGTGAGATTACCCTCGTTTGGCCAGGGAAGGTCAGGCATATGTGCCTATTGTGGCAAATGCTTGTTGGAGTTGTGGGTCTGGCGACCATCTGAGACGTGATTGTCCTTTGTTGGCTGGAGGTGGGCAGGGTGTTGCACCTGTTGTAGTTTCGCAAAGAGGTTGTGGCTGTGGTCGTGGACCGTTTCAACGTAGAGATGGCGGGCAGAAGACTGTGGCTCATACCGTAGCTATCCAGCCCGAGGGAGGTAGAATGGCTATGGTGTATGCGCACCGAGAGGGTCGCAATGACACTAATGTGATTACAGGTGCTTTTACCTTATAGTCTTTGCCGTTGTATTCATTGGTTAATTCTGGTTCTATTCATTCATACATCTTGAGTGAGCCTACACAGTTGCTTGATATATCTGTTGAAATTCTTAATGTGGGTGTTAGAGTGACTAGTTCTCTTGGGGAGATGGTCGTGGTTAAGAGGTTATATCGTAGGTGTCCACTGATGGTTCATGGACATGTGTTTGACGTGGACTTGATGGAGTTTCCATTCCATGGTTTTGATGTGATCTTGGGTATGGATTGGTTGACCAAGCATAGGGATGTGGTAGATTTTGAGACCAAATGGATATCCTTGAGGTTATCGGATGATTTCGAGGTGGTGGTTGTTAGTGAGAATGCTAAGTTCTTGTCTAATGCTATTTTGGCTTTGGAAGCAAGTCAAATATTGGATTCTGGATGTCAGGCTTTCTTGGCCTACATTATGAATCCTATTTCAAAGGAGTTGAGGGTGCAGGATATTCGCACCGCATGTGAGTTTCTGAGTGTTTTTTCAGAAGAGTTACCGAAGTTGCCACCAGATCGTGAGGTTGAGTTTGACATCGAGGTATTTGCGGATACGACACCAGTGTCTATTGCTCTGTATTGCATGGCCCCGGAGGAGTTAAAAGAATTAAAGACACAACTACAAGAGTTGCTTGACTGAGGTTTTATTAGACCCAGTATTTCACTGTGGGGAGCACCAGTGTTGTTTGTAAAGAAGAATGATGGTATGTTGCGGATGTGTATAGACTATCAGCAACTGAACAAGTTGACAATAAAGAACAAGTATCCCTTGCCGCAGATTGATGATATGTTTGATTAGTTCAGGGGTGCCTCGATGTTTTCTAAGATAGATTTGAGGTCTGAGTACTATTAGTTGAAGGTGAAGGATGTGGATGTGCCCAAGACAGCTTTTTGTACGAGGTACGGGCATTACGAGTTTTTGGTGATGCCGTTTGGTTTGACCAATGCACCGGTTGCTTTTATAGACATGATGAATCGTGTGTTCCATGAGTTTTTAGACCAGTTTGTGGTTGTGTTTATCGACGATATCCTTGTGTACTCTCGTACTGAGAGGATCATGATAGACATTTGCGGGTCGTGCTTCAAACGTTGTTGGCTAATCAATTGTATGTCAAGTTAAGCAAATGTGAGTTTTGGCTTAGGGAGGTTGTTTTCCTTGGGCATGTTGTGTCGGCCGAAGGAATTCGTGTTGATCCGCACAAGGTTGATGCTGTGATGAGTTGGAAGGTGCCTAGATCTATGATAGAAGTTCAGAGTTTCCTTGGGTTGGCTGGTTATTACTGTAGGTTCGTGGAAGGGTTCTCTAGTTTGGCGGCTCCTTTAACCAAGTTGTTGCAGAAGAATGTTCGGTTTGAGTGGACGGAAGATAGACCGCGAGCCTTCAAAAGATTGACAGAAGCTTTGACGCGAGCTCCAGTCTTGGTTCAACCTGAATCGGGAAAGAGTTCATTGTTTATAGTGATGCGTCATATGTTGGGCTTGGTTGTGTGTTGATGCAAGGAGGTAAGGTAGTTGCATATGCATCTAGGCAGTTGAAGGTGCATGAACATAATTACTCTACTCATGATCTTGAGCTTGCCGCAGTTGTGTTTGCTTTGAAAATTTGGAGGCGTTACCTTTATGACGAGAAATGTGTGGTTTATACGGATCATAAAAGTCTGAAGTATTTGATGTCCCAGAAGGAGTTGAATCTTAGGCAACAAAGGTGGTTAGAGTTGCTTAAAGATTATGATCTAACCATTGAGTATCATCCAGGCAAAGCTAACGTTGTAGCAGATGCTTTGAGAAGGAAGGCTACTGTGGAGTTGAGAGCTATGTTCGCCCAGTTGAGTGTGACGTGTGACGGAGGGTTGCTAGCTGAGTTGCAGGTGAAACCGTCCTTGTCGCAGTTGATTAAAGAGAGGAAACCGCATGATGAGAGTTTGGTTTCGCATATGAAGGATATCATGGATGGGAACCCTACGGATTTCCATTTTGATGATGATTGGGTGTTGTGTTTTAAGGGTCGAATTGTGGTGCCTGAAGATGATGAGTTGAGGCGTACCATTTTAACCGAAGTACATGCAAGTCCTTTTGCTATGCATCCCGGTAGTACTAAGATGTATCGTGGGTTGAAGGAAGAGTACTATTAGGTTGGGCTGAAGAAAGATGTGGCTGATTTTGTTTCTCGATGCATGGTATGTCAGCGGGTGAAAGCTGAGCATCAGTTTCCATCCAGGTTGTTGCAACCGTTGAGGATATCAACATGGAAGTAAGAAAGAATCACCATAGATTTTGTGCCTGGGATGTCGTTGACGCCGACCAAAAGGGATTCCATTTGGATGATTGTTGATCGGTTTACGAAGTGTGCGCATTTTGTGCCAGTGCATACTACGTATACCTTGGACAAGTTGAAAAAGAATAGAATCTCTGGATATCAAGTGCAAGAGTGTCTCAGATTCAACCTTTCGGTGATTATTTTAAGCATAGCTTGCATCTATGAAGACTTGGAATGTTGTGGCGATTTGAAATTGAAAAATCCCCTTGATATGACTCGGTTCATCCTCATGATTACCGCGTTGCTACAGAAGACTACTCCTTCTCAATTCTTATTTTTTGCTCCGCCCTAAAAAAATAGGCTTGCTTAACCGTTAGAGTGCAAAAATATGATTCTAAGAATGTCATTATAGGCATAAGTGGGCGCTTTGGTTGTTGTGTTATTATTATAATAATAATTATTATAACCCTATCTTCAAAGATCCATCTCTAACTCTAGGGTCTTGAACATGTGGAGCAAAACTTCTTTATTAGATTTGTCAATCCCATGGTTTCATCAGAGTGATCCGAGATTTATTTATTTCATAATTCATTTCATTTCTTTTTTTTCTTTTTTTTTCTTTCTTTCTTCCTCTTTTTTTATAAGTATTTCTAGCCACTAATTACAATCCATTAAGGCACAAAAGACTACGCTTAGAATTTCAATTTCAAGCAACTCATTCGGTTGAAATTTGGAGCTTTTCATCATTGAACATCATCAAAGGAGTAGTAGCCTTGCTTTGCTGACCAGAGTCTGTTAGGGGAATCACACTTCATCGTTATCACAACATTCAACCGATCTTAGAATCAATGTCACATCTTGCAATTGATATCCGGTGAACTAAAAAGGCAAGAAGGGATATACATATACTGCTTTCAAGACCATTGTATGTTAAGCAATAAGCAACTTTCATTAGAATGAAAATTTACAAACATGCCCTATACAAAATGATATTTGCTTTTTCTGGGCAAAAATAGCAAAGTTGATTCGATGCATTACTTCAAAAGGAACATTCGAAATGAAAGGAATCAACAAACAAGCCCCTAAATTGGGAAATTAGCATCTCCCCAAAATTTATTTCAACCATATTCTTCTCAAAATTTTAGCAAACCGACCTTAATCAAACCTTAGACCTTGTTCTTTAAGGCTCCACAATTCTCTATCGTATGTCCCGTACTTCTTACATGGTAGTTACATACGGTATTAACATCGTATCCCTTGAGGTAGGGGGCTCTTTTGGCTTGGACTAGACTGGGGTCAACAATTTTTTCTCCACAAGGGTGGGAAACAACTCGGTGTAGGTCATAGGAATCAACTGAAATTCCTTTTTGGGCTTTACAGACCACGAGGACTGATTACGGGGATGACCTTGAGGCTGGTTGGTTGAGCGAGGACCCACCATATGAACATGAGAATATTTTTCCTTCTGTGGAGCTGTGCTGTAGGGATCATTTATCTTCCCATTTCTAATGGCGTCTTCGATGCGCTCTCTAGTCATGACCAATTCTGCGAAGCTGGCAGCTGGGTGGCCTATCAAGCGATCATACAATACTCCATTCAGAGTATCCACAAACATAGGAGTGGTTTCTCTTTCCTAAATCGGGGGTTGAACCTGAGCTACCATGTCTCACCATCGTTGAGCATATTGGCGGAAACTCTTGTTAGGCCTCTGTTCCAAACTTTGTAGTAGGAATCGGCTCAGAATCATATATGTTACATGCTTGTATTGGTCCACAAAAGCCTTTGAGAGGTTTTTCCATGACTTAATATCAACTCGACGGAGTTGAGTGTACCAATGAATTGCTGATCCTGTCAAACTTTCCTGAAAAAAATGGATGAGTAACTTATCGTTCTTGATGAAGACCATCATTTTTCGATAATACATGGTAATATGTGCCAAGGGGCAAGTGATCTCATCGTACTTCTCGAAGTCGGGTGTTTTGAATTTTGGTGGGAGAACCAAATCTTCCACGAGGCTCAAATCGACGGCCTAATTTCCTTGGTCATTCCTCCTTTTTATGGTTTCAAGTCTTTTTTCCAAGGAACGAAATTTTTCCTCGCTTTGCTTTTCTGGCTCAACTTTAATCTTCTCTATTTTATCTATCATGTTTAGGTTAGGCACCTCATTTTCACGGTTTGCCCCTAAATCAACGTGCTGACTTGTGGATACCTCCACCGGGTGGGATGCAGATACCCCAGTGGTGTCAATGTAATTTCTCCCTTCAGCATTCATCGCTTTTGTGTGAGTCGTATCCCCTTCTTGCCCTTTGGTTGGGACACCAGAGACATCTTCCTTATTGTCTCATTTTTCAAGTAAAGCGGTTTTCTTGGCCATAATCACAGCCTGTGATTGCTCAATCATATCAATAATACTCCGCTCAGCTCTATCCAAACGGGTCTCGAGTTCCTCTGTCCTTGCTCTAGATCAAACACTCTACCTTCCATTACTTCAATTTGTAAATAAATACCGTACTGACATAGAATGATTATAGTCCGAAGTCAATCTTTCTGACATAAAATTTCCCCAATTAATTTCATGATTTTATCAATGAATGCATGATAGGTGTCATAAGAATGCACAAATTAACAAATAAATACGATAAAGAATGCAGATGCGTGTGATGCTAAAATATGAATGCAATACGGTATTGATTCCTAAAGTGATCCCCATAGAACATATTTCATTAAGACCAAAAGGTTTCGTTACATCAGACATTGGATATTTACAAATATCGATGAGCCCTAACCCCTAGCTTTTTGACTTCCTCCAGTAAGCTAGTTAGCTCTCCTTCGCGGTCCAATGCCGGATCCAAATTTTGACTTAACGATATTGCTGCATCGGCCAAATCTGCTACCTGCTAGGCCACCTTATGCGCTTGGGTCATGGCTATCATCACGTCTTTATTATTTTCTTGCATTTCTTGCTCGACCTTTCGCAACTTGAAAGTTACCTCATTGACACTTTTGTAACCAACCTGTTTGTAAGCTTCGGCACGGATCTCGCTTGTATGCAAAGAAGTCATAAGCTTATCTGTTTGTTCTTTGAGCGTTGCATTTTCTGTTTAAAAAGTTTGAGATTCATTCTCACTTTGCTGCAGACTTGATTTTAGGATCTCGTTCATATATATACTAGTTTCCAATTCATTCTTAGGGTTGTCACGTTGGATCTCGACTTCTCTCAACACTTGCGACAACAGTCGGGCTCTATTTTCACCGGCCCTGCCTCTCTGCTTCCACTGCCCCAAATCATTCTTCTGTTGTAGAATTCTGTTATTTTCTTCAAAAGTGTTACCTAGACCAACATTTCGTAATATGCCTTGAAGCTTCTGGTGTTCATCTTGTAGACTCTTCAATTTCTTGCTCAAATCATCTCTCTCATGTCTGAGCTGGTTATAATCGAATGAATACCCCTCTTCTGGGATGCCCCTATCTTCCGACTATAAATTTGACTTAGTTTCATTCAACCCTTGCACTGGGTCTTGGCTCTGGATCATCTTTGCCCATTGAGAAATTGTTGGCTCACTGTAGAATCGGGGTTGTCCATCTTCAAAACTCAACAGTCCCTTATCGACAAGATCTTTAACTCTGTTCTTCAAAGCCCCACAATTCTCTGTAGTGTGCCCCAAACTTCCTAAGTGATAATCGCACCTGGTTCAGTTGTTATAACCTTTCGGGCAAGGTGGTTCCTTCAGAACAGACTGAATTGGAGTAATAACGTTCTTCTCAATAAGCATCGAGAGTAGCTTGGTGTATTTTATGGGCCTCGAGATGCGCTTCTTCACATTACTGGTTTTTTATGGATTTATCTCTATCTTATGGGAGCTTGGTTCGGATGTACCTCCCACTGGTTTGTCGATGCGAATCACGAAAGGGTTTGTCTTATCGTATTTAACGATATTATTTAGCTTGGGAGTGAGATTTTGACCATCGATACCTTCATTTTGATTCTTGATCGACTTTTCTTTTGGCTCTACGGACCCCTTTGCCTTTAGCCATAGCACTCATCAGATTCATCATCTCGGCCATTTGCTTCTTCAATTCTTGGACTTCATCTCGCCTGCTACTAGCATCAGTATCGTCTACCATGTTTGACCAAGAGTCTTTAGATGATTCCTCTTTAATTTCCTCAGATCTAGCTTTATGACCTAACCCCAAATTTGTATCCTTTGCTATCTGATCAGACAACCCTTTGTCCATTGTGAATGATTTCTAATTTTTGGGCAACCACTTGCGAATCAATGCCCTACGACTGTATGAGGATGCAAAAAATGCAAAAAGAAAACAAGACACAACAAGAAATGAGTTAGTTTCGAATAAAAATATGTAAACAAAGAAATAGTATAGAAAACATCGAATATAACAACTCTATTTAAAAAGCTAAAACACCTAAGGTGTCCACATGGCTCTAATGGAGTAGGTTTTCTATATTCTCTATAGCAGTTTTGGTACTAAAGATACCCGAATTGTCCTTGATGTCCCCTACTAAGGGTAGCAAGGACCCCGGTCATCACTCATTATAGGCTTCTCTCAACCGGGTTCAATTCAGGGGGACCCATTCCTCTATGCCCCTACGGGGAAATGATATTCCCACGAAAACATAAAATAGTAGAGCCCCGAAGGTACTTGCTAGGCCTATATGGGGGAACAATATCCCCTCGAAAGCAATAGCATTTTCCCCTCACTTAGACGGCCAGGTTTATATGTCAAATTTTAAATGCGTTAAAATAAATTCGCATCTATAAACAAACATTAATTTAACCGTCACTTTAACCCGCAATTTCTGATATTATTAATGTGGTAAAATTTTTGCTTAACTCCTTTTTGTTTTTAAGAAAACAAAATCAGTCCCCAGTGGAGTCGCCATGCTGTAGCGACTATTTTTTTCTAAGCGTCGAAGGTCGCCGCTACGAAAATAATAAACTATAAATATATATTAAAAGGGAGTCCCTCTTTTATTTGAAAATTTATTTAAAAGGGGAATTTGTAAAAAATTGTTATTTTTGGAAAACGTGGAGTCGCCACCGGACACTTGGATAAGGTAGACCGGACACCTGAAATAAAAACCAGAGATTCCTTTAGAAAAATTGGGTTCGGGAGTTGATTACGGATGAGAAAGGATTAGCACCCCTACACCGTCCAAAAAAATTGGTACTAAATTATTACCAATTTATTAATATCAAATTTTACGGGTTAAAGTAACGGTCCAATTAAGATTTGGTTACATGTGCGAGTAAATTTTAAGGGCTCCGGTGTTCGAGGGATAAACGAAAACTACCACCTACGTCTTAGACTGGTAGCCAAGTTTACCGTCGAAAAGGGAGCACCGCATTAGCAATTAAATATATCGAATATGCGATTTGATAAGACAAGGTAAAAAGCAAGATAAATGCATGAAATTAAATATTATTATGAACAAAAATAAAAAAGATGTAATTAAAATAAAATACAACAAAGTTAAAATAATACGTATATTAATATAGATAACATATAACATGGAACCGAAATAATAAATCATTTATATATGTATAAAATATTTACCATAATAAATATTTATATAAAAAACACTAATGTAATATACATATTAGTCATATAAAACTAATATATATTATAATACATATATAAATGTACGTTAGACAAAATACTTTACTAAAACAATTTTAAATAACAAACATTTATGTATAATATAAGTTACATAAAGATACCATATATATATTCCTATATATATACGAAAATACAAAAGTAACACAAGATAATATATATACATACCTTAAATATATATATATTCGAACATACATAAACATGTGACTACAAATAAATTAAATAAAACAAAAGGAAGTACATATATCGAATATATAACAACCGTACGAACAAAAGCATAAAAACTAAATAATGTCAAACATATAACGAACATTTAAACATAAATAGCATAAAGGTTTGGGATTTAACAGAAATAAAGAGAAGGGACCAGTAATATAATTTTACCATAAAAAGAGTGAAAATTAGAAGAAAAGGAGGGCCTAATTGAAAAACTGTAAAAGAAAAGGGACTAAACTACAATTTATCCTTCTACAACAATTAAAAACTTGATGATGAAATTAAAAAAGTCTCGAACTTAGGGGGACCAGTTGAGAAAATATACCATGCGGCAGAGCAATTTTGAAAATACAAAAAGGACGGAGGGACCTCTATAGTGATTTCCCCCTTTAAAACTGATTTAGTTGAATTCGGGGACGAGGTTGAAAGTTTTAGAAACTTAGGAGGACTTAGTATGCAATATTACCATGCGAAAACCCTAATTTTGTAATTATCCTGAGGCAGAAGGATTAAACGGTGATTTACCCATTTTTAAAAACAAAAACACCTATAAAAAGGCTATATCAGATACACTTAATCCCTTTAGCCACTTTGAAAATTCTTTTAGGATTAAAAACCTCTCCCCTTCATCATTTTTCGTACCGAAACCCCAAAAACCAGAAACCTTTCGGCCGACGTTATCTCTAGAAGCCGGCGATGGTCCGGCTATTTTGGCCACCACCCAAAAGCCCCAGCCACCGCTAATCGGTGCCGGGAAGACAAAAAGCCCCCCTTTTTTAAAGATTTAAACCCGGTCCCTTCTTATTTTCAAAAAAACAAGATTAAAATCTCATTTTTCATGAAAACCGAAACTGATGTTTGAAAACAAAGAGCCCTCTTTTCAGTATTTTTTAAACACAAACTCCCCCACCGATTCACCTCCTATAGGCTTATCATCGGAGCAAGGAAGTCCGAACGGCAAAAGGGACACTTCCCCTCTTTTCTCTGTTTTTTTCTTTTGTTTTTTTGTTTGTTTCGAATGCATGTAAAAAAATAGAAAAGATGGTACCTTTGAAGGCCTATTGTTTTTTTATTTGAATCCAAATTTGATTAATTACAATGGCTGGGATCTTATCCCTATATATCCTCTTTTTTGATTTTATGTTTGTTTACAAAGATAAGCAACCATCTTTGTTTAGACTGTTGAAGACTGGATTTGACCATGTATCTTGTGATTTTGCATGTCCGGTTTGGTGAGAGCCAGTGAGGGGCGTACGGCGGCCCTTGGCGGAGCAGACACGTGGCTTGGTTGGTGGAGAGCAATCGGCCAGATTCATTCTTGGCCGTTAGATCAGATCTGATCCAACGGCTAGGATTACTTGAAGATCGAACGACTTAGATAGTTTTTGGAGAGCTGGCGTGGTTGCACGAGATGGTTACACGTAGCTCGGGATACAGACGGTCTCACGCGTATGCGGATGGTCCTCGCGTGCATCATACGCGGCAGATGAAGGGGTGTTCTGGCTTGATTATGGCCGTTGGATCTGGATATGATCCAACGGCTCTCCTTGGGCTGCTACAAAAAAATTGTATATTAGGGTTATAAATTGGGGTTTTTAGTACTGGGCTTGGCCGGTTGGGCTTGTAATAATTTTAAATTTGGGATTGAATTGTAATAATGGACTGGGCACTTAATATAAATATGGGTTTTAATTTATAATTATTTGATATGTTTATAAAAATACATTATAATTAATATTAAATAATAAAACTAATAATAATAATAATAAAGCACATATATTAATATGTATCCTAAATTCCTAACCCTAACCCTAAAAAGCTAAACCCTAAACCTTAAACCCTATACACTAAATTCTAAACGCTAACCTTAAATTCTAAACCCTACATCCTAAACCCATAAACCTTAAACCCTAAACTAAAACCCTAACCCCTAAAACTAAAAGGCACATGTAAACTAAAGTTTACACGGCCTGTGTATCAAAGTTTTTTCCTATTAATACACATATACTTAAAAACTCATATATTTAAGTAATACACACATGCACATACACATACTACATGCAAGCTTAAATACATATGTACTTATATTCAATATTACATACACTACACACATATCACACATAAACATATATAAACATACATACTCATACATATATATAATAATTAACTATAATAAATATTACTATAATATTTACAACCCAGACAAAAATAAGTGATTACACATACGAGGCTTTGTATGGTAGAAGATGTCGTACGCTATTTTGTCGGGCGGAGGCATGAGAGAAATATGTTTCTGTGCCGGATATGGTGAAGGATACTAATGAGAAAGTAAAGCTTATTAGTGATCGTTTGAAGGCAGCTTCGGATTAGCAAAAGTCCTATGCTGATTTGAAGCAAAGAGAAATTGAGTATGCGGTTGGCGATCGCGTGTTTCTGAAGGTTTCACCTTGGAAAAAGGTGATGAGCTTTGGACGGAAGGGCAAGTTGAGCCCTAGGTTTACTGAGCTGTATGAGGTGTTGGAGCGTCGGTCCAGTTACGTATAGGTTGAGGCTGCCAGCTGAGTTGGAAAAGATATATGATGTTTTCCATGTGTCGATGCTTCAGAAGTATAGGTCGGATCCCCCGCATGTTATGCATGTTGAGGAGATTGAGTTGAATCCAGATTTGACTATGATGAGGAACCAGTGATGATTCTAGATTCGAGTAGCAAAGTTCTCCACGGAAAGACCAGAGAGTTGGTAAAGGTGTTGTGGCGGCATCGCGGTGTAGAGGAAGCTACCTGGGAAAGCAAAAATGATATGTTGAAGCAGTTCCCTCATCTTTTTCCGCCAGGTAAATTTCGAGGACAAAATTTCTTAAGAGGGGGAGAGTTGTAATGCCCTGAAAATGGGCCTAGATGTAGATCGGGTCGATGGTTCAAGAGAACCGGTTTATGCAATTCGAATAGTTTCAAGAAAATAAATTTATAGAAGTAATTTTGGGGTAAAATAAAATTTTGGAAAATGCTTTAAATTACTTAATTAATATTTTAAGTAATTTGGTGAAGTCAATTTGAGGTAATTAAATCTGATTTTAAAACATTTTGGTCTAGTGACTAAATTGAAAGTTTTCAAAACTAATTTGGTGACTAAATCGTAAAAGGATCAAACTTAGAATCTTTTAGGAGCTATTTGTCCAATCGTTTCAACGTATTTCTCTTTTAATTTAGGCTATTTTAAAGTAAATTTTAAATGATTTTATAATTAAATAATGGTGGATTTATTAAAAAGGATTTTAATTGTCAAAAACACTTTCTCACGTAAGTACTTTATCCTAACCTTTTCTCTCAACTTTCTCAGCATCCAAACTAAGATATCTACTTCAAAATCTCTAGGAATCAATCTCCATTGATTTCCTTTTTGATTCCTTATTGATTTCATCAAATTCCTTTGCAAAATCTCTTTGTATTTCATCAAAGCTTGGCCAATTAAGGGAGAAATCAGCAATTAGAGGTGATTTTCGTTTTTCTCCTCTTATTAAAGGTTCTTTAATGAAATTCCCCAGTTCTTGATCCTTTGTTGTTGATTTATATTATGGAATTATGATCTAAACAATGATTTGATAGTTAAATTGAGTTTTCTTGGAAAATTGTTAAAAACTGAATTGGATCTGTTTTGGTGATGGATTTAATTGATTTATATCCCAATTTGGATGTGTTTTAATGTTGAAAGGTTTGATTAACAATGGGATCCCGAAACTATATGGATTGCTAGTTTCTAGGTTGTTTATAGTTGGTTTTTGGTGTGATCTGGTTGATGTGGTGTTGCTGTGGAGATATAAGGATGTGATTAGGTTGTTTTTGGATGTTAATTGATGTTGTTAATGTGTTAGAATTGTTAGATGTTGGTTAGGCTTTGTTTGAGTTGGGTTTGGTGGTGTTATTGATAGATTTAGGAATGTGTTTGATGGATTCTTGGGAAGTGAGGTTGTGTTTGTTGGTTGCTGGAGGTGTGTGATACACAGTTGTGTTTTAATCCTTTGTTTTGATTGGGTAAAGCAGGGGAGCTGAATCTTTTACCTTTTGAGGAAAGCACGGGAGTTGCGGAGGCTTGATTCGCATATCGGCAAGCAAGTGTTGGATTGTTGGTGAGTGGAAGAGTGTTTACTGCTGTTAAAAGGTTTGAAAAGGAGTTTTGGGAGTTTAGATAAAGTTTGATACACTTATTTAAGCTCAAAAGTAAGTATCGGTTGAGCTTTCTCTTGATTTCAGCTTTTGCAAAATAAAATCTCATGCACATGTTTATGGCTTTTATTACTCACTGTATTATGCATGTTTTAAAAATGGAAGATGTTTTAAATGATCATTGACGATTACTTTTGAGAATGGCATATAATTTATGCAAGTATATTTGAGAATATGAAAGTACGTGGTTTAATGTATTATGTTGGATTGATTTGTTGCATATGTAAAATAGTGAGGTAATGTTGCTTTATTGAATATATTGGCAAGTGGTTGTGTTTAAAATATTATCGGATATAGTTGGCTATCCATAAGATTGAAAGTGCACTATAAAAAATCACCTCATGTGTGTCGAGGGGTGTTAAGTGTCCGTATTCTCCACCATGGGAACCCCAGGGTTTAGGTGGGTAAATGTTCCGTTTTCTCCGACTGGTGGATTTATGCATCCAAACCGTAGAGGTGGGTAAATGTTTCGTTACTTCGGTATGAACCGTTAAGGTGGGCAAGTGTGTCATTGCTCCGGTTGAGGTATGTATATGAAGTGGTTGTGTGAACCACTTGAGAAATTCGTGTATCCGGTGTGTTTTGTGAAACGTAAAGTTGCTGGTTTTGAGTCACTTGAAAGCCAATATATGAAATAATGTATTATGAGAAATGGATTATGTTTGTATAATGTGATTTGTACATGTGTTACTCTTTAAGATTGTTATAAGGGAGTGTGTTGTGAAGCTTAAATTGAGGTAGAGATTGAATCCATGAAACATGTGCTGAAAATGATTTAAATGTGCATTTTTGAGATGACATGAGAAGCATGAGATGTTTTATCTTGAGACAATTACATATGATTTGAATTAAATGGTTTTAAATGCATTGATGAGTGTTTTTGCGAATTCCTCAATGATCTTATAGCTTACGCTCACTTTTCCTCATCAATGTAGAGAAGTAGCTCTCTAGGACAGCACACTAGCAAGGGAGAATCCAAAGATCATTGCATTTCAAAGTATGGTTTTATATGTCCTAAGTAGTAATAAGAAGGCAATGTGACCGATTTGTTTTGGGAGATGTGCTTTGATTTACTCATTGTAAGAGTTTGGACTATTGTTTTGGACTTGTATGAGGTTTTATACTTGTTTTTGAGGGGTTAGGATACATTAAGTATGCTTGGGTAAAAATCATGATCTTAGGTGAATGCTTGATTATGCCATGCTTGGTATGACCACTTGATCTGTTGCTATGCTTGATGATTGAATGTTTATGATGCCATATGATGATTAGAGGTTGAATTAAGGGTGTTAGATTAAGCCAAAGTGCCATATGTTGGACCTAGAGGTCAGTAAAGGTCTTACCGTACCGGTACGTCTCCTCAGGGTGTCGGTACGCAAGGACTTGTCTCAGCTCGGATTGTTCAAATTTGCCTAGCCGTACCTATACGCCTAGAAATGTATCGATATGCATACTTGAGGAATAACGAGGGTGTCGGTACAGGGGTCACCGTTTCGATACGGTCAATGGTTACAGGAATTCTGGTTTTCAAAATACATATGTAACACCCCAGTTTTTTGGCTTAGATGTTTTAAACGTTGGTCTGAAGGCCCTGTGGACCGGTATTAGAGTTTCAAGTCAGTTTCAGGTTTAATTGGTTTAAATATTTTTGAAGATGATAAAATTTAGGAAAAATATCTAAAATCATTATTAATTATATTAAGGATAATGGTGAAATCAATGTTTTATCTATGTTTGATTGAGTTAATTGGGTAAAATTGATGAAACAAGGTAATATTCGAAGTGGAACTGATTTCCAGTGTTTAAGATTGATTTAATACATATTTTGGATGTATTATGATGCTGATAAGTTGTTTTTATCAGTAGAATCCTGAAACTCTTGGATCTCTAATTGTTTAGGTTGTTAGATTTGAGTTCTTGTGATGATATTCGAGTTTAATCTTTGCTGGAAGTAAAAGGATGTTGGGAAAGGGTTTTTGGATGTTAATTGATGTCGATTGATAGGTTGAATCGATGGCTGGGTTAAGTTTCAGAAACATTTGATGATGATATCGATTTGTTTCGGATGGTTTCTAAGTGGGCAACCTGAGAGTTGCGGGGTTTTGCTTTGAGGCAGTGGTTTGAATGCACAATGGTGCATTTATCGTCTGGTTTTATGTGTTTAAAACAAGGGTTAATCAAGGCGACGAAGCTTGACATTGTGTTGTTGCTTGCGGGAGCTTGTATCGCATTGGCAAGAAATGCGAAGCTTATGGTGAGTGGAAACTGGTTTTAAATGCTTTATAAAGATTTGTAAAAGTTGTTGGGAGTTTAGGGTAAGCGTGAGACACTTACCTAAGCTCGGAAGTAAGTTTCCCTTATTTTGCTCTTGAATATCTGCTTGGATATGAACATGTTGTTTGCATGTTTTGGTGATAAACATGGTATGATTTACTTTCTGAAAATGCATGATTTTGGGTACATATGAAGGGGTTTAAAAGTATATTAAATGCTTTTGAGCATTGATTTTCATTTCGGTTGGGAATGGTGTTATTGCATTGGCAATGAGACTTGCATATGTGATGTTTTGTTTAATGCATTGTAAAATAGTAAGTAAATGGTTATAAATGATATTAGCCATGTGACAATGTGAGAATACAATCGAATATTGTTGGCATGCTATAGGATTAAAAGTGCACTATAAAATATGAACAAAATTGGCCATGGCCATGGGTCCTTGAGGTATGGCCGTTTAACAAGGCCACTCAGACTTTTGGGCCATCATTTGAGGCGTGCAGATTAACAAGGCAACCCAAATTGATGGTAATCTTGCAGTTTAACAAGGCAAGGAAGTAAAACTCGCGGTCTAACTAGGCGAGGTAATAAAATCTTGCGGTTTAACTAGGCATGGAAGTAAAACTCACGGTTTAACTAGGTGAGGTAATAACATCTTGCGGTTTAACTAGGCAAGGAATTAAAACTCGCGGTTTAACTAGGCGAGGTAATAACATCTTGCCATTTAACTAGGCAAGGAGATAAAACTCGTGGTTTAACTAGGCAAGGTTGTCAAATCTTGCGGTTTACAAAGGCAAATATGGAAAACTTGCGGTT
Organism: Hibiscus mutabilis; assembly: GCA_019671005.1. NCBI lineage: Eukaryota > Viridiplantae > Streptophyta > Magnoliopsida > Malvales > Malvaceae > Hibiscus > Hibiscus mutabilis. The sequence continues at coordinate 35,644,666 of CM033736.1, forward strand.
TAACTAGGCAAGGTTGGTAAACTTGCAGTGTAACTAGGCAAGGGTGTTAAGCTCGTAGATTAACTAGGCGAGGGTGTCAAATCTTGCGGTGTAACTAGGCAAGGTTTGGGATATCATGCGGTCTAACTAGGCATGATATGAGAGATCCGTGTATATGATATGTGTAGATAGAGGGTACTCTATCTGGGTCACTATAAATGCCAATATATATGGAGGTTCATGTGTTGAACTTATTTTAGTGCTTTGAGATTTAAACATGGTTTATGATTTAATGCTTTGAGATTTAAGCACGGTTTATGATTTAATGCTTTGGGATTTAAGCATGGAATTGTACATAATGTTGCATAAAGGTTATTAGGCTTTGATTCGGTTGGAATCATGGAAAAATACTTTGGTTGTAAGCACATTTTTAGAAAACAAGCATATGGTTTTCAAATGGTTTTAATGCATCATTGTTTTATGAGTATCATCACTAAGCAAGTGTGCTTACGCTCTCTTTTTCCTAATGATGCAGAAAATTGAGGTTTGGGTAGCAAGAGGCAAGGCTAAGTGATCCAAGGACATTTACAAGTTTGAGTATGAACTCAGTTTATACTTCAGTTAATAAGGTAATGTGTTCGCCATTGTTTTTGGGAGTTGTAATTATGTTTCCTTATGGATTTTGAGTATGTTTATATGCTGGATTTTGAGGATGGTTTGATGTTGCTAACTTTTATGTTAATCATTGCTTATAGTTGTGGATGAATGGTTGCTTAGGTATGCATCTAGAACTTCTTTGTTGGTTGCCATGTTGTGCTGGTTTGAGCAAGTATATTATGCTGTGTTAGTCGTGTTGATATGATGCTTAAGCTGAGTTTGGCCTATTTGTGTATTTTGGTATGTTGGCAAAGTAGAATAGGAAGCATGCCTTTAGAGTAAACCTTTGGTAGCTTGAGATTGTTTTGGATGTTTAACCCTAGTATAAATGTGAGCTTAGGTATCTATGGTTGTTTGTATGCATGTATGCAAGTTTCTAGGACCCAAATACATCTAGATTCGAGTGAAAAACCAGCTAAATTTGACATTACATGCCCAGACAAACCGATACGCGGGGGACCGTATCGGTATGGCTAGGAAATTTTGGGCGGGGTGTTTCGGTACGGGTGAAGGTGTTTCGACACAGTTTGTTGCTTCTGGAATTTCACATTTTGGAATGAGCCCATGTATCGAAACACTATATGACCGTATCGGTACAGTGTTCTATGAAATTAAAAAGAATTTTTGTGTTCAAAGTGGCGTACCGGTAATGTTCTTGGCGTATCGAAATGATGTTGCAATACCGTATCGATACGGGCCTTAGCGTATTGATACGGAGGGAGTTAATTATGTTAATGTCATGGTGGGGGCAGTTTTGGTTTCTTTTGTTTTATTCATTGAATATTGTGCTCACAATTACATGAGTTTCTATGGTCAGAATGGGTTGAAAATTGACGTGCTAGCATGCGATACGACTAATTAAAGGTTGGTAATCATAATTTCCCTTTTGGTCTTATAATTAAAAGATTTGAGAATTGGTCCCTAAAATGTTTGTTGTGCAATTGAAGGCCTTTCAATGAAACATGTCCTTTGAAAATTCACCTGCTGCGAGTATGTACACTTAGGATTAATAATGTGCATTTAGACAAGATAAAAGAAAACAAATGGGCCGGTTTCTGTAATTTCCTCCGATTTGCTTCAGCAAACCTAATGTAGTTCTCTTGGTTCGGTTGGGCGTTTAGCCCGGGTTAAGGGGGTTACATTTGCTGGTATCAGAGCCAGGTTTGTAAAAAGTTGGGATGTTGTCGTTTGATTAGCTGCTATTGTTTGAGTTGCACGGTAATTGTGTATATGTATGGTGATTTTTTAATATCATGTTAGGGTATGGTTTGAGAACACATTGCCTATTACTGAGGTTTTAAAAGGTTTTATAAAGTTTTCTTGGATCCTTTGCCTAATGCTAGCCTAACTTTAATGTGTTTTGATGTTCTTATTAGCATGGTTCGACGTGAGTTTCGTGTAATGGCTGGTAGTGCCAGAGTTGGGCAAAATAGTGATGTGGAAGGGAATCTCACTGATGTTTTACCTTCTTCTCGTTCACTGGTTACTCCAGTTGATGTTGGGGCAGGTGGTGTACCCCATGCTCCTCCAGTGACAATTTTTGGTGATCTGACCCTGTTGGTCCAAGCGGTGATGACAACTTTTCGAGTAGCGGTGACTAGAGTGCATGTGTAAGCACCGACACCTGCTGTCGTGGTCGAATAATGTCCGTGCTTAGCTGTCTCTAGGCAGGCAGCGAGTGTGGGCTCGGGTAAGAGAGCGACTAATTTTGGATATTCTGGGAAGTAGAATAAGAGGTCTCGTGATAAGAGGCGTAAGTCGGGTTACGAGCATGGTGGTAGGTTGGCCAGGGTAACCAGGGAGTTCGTAGTAGGGCTGAGTGTGAGCTTTTTGGTAGACGTCACACGGGTGTATATTGGGGAAATACCATGAGTTGCTAAAATGTGGATCTTCTGATCACCTGAAACGTGTTTGTCCTCGTGTTGTGAGAATTGCACCAGTTCAGGATGTTATGGTGCAACAGGAGAAGGGTGGATCAGCGCAGATCTTTGTTCGTCAAGAAGGTTGTAATGACACGGATGTGATCGAAGGTACCTTCGCTTTGCAATCCTTTGTCATTGTTGTCTTTGGTTAATTTGGGGTATACGCTTTCATATATGTCAAGTGAGTATACGTTTGATGAATTCTCCTGTAGCGTTCGTGGAAGTAGGCATGTTAATTGCCGAGTATGAGGTGAAGTTTATTCGCCTAAGAGTTGTACCATGAGGTTTTAGTGTGGTTAGCGTTAGTTGGGTTTTAGACTGCTAGCTGTTATGGCTATTTGTGGAGGCATAGAATGTGCTAATGACATTCGAGTTGATGTCATGTTGGGTAATCTCTAAAAACATGCATTTGGATAGTAGTCAGAGTAGTGGTGTTCTCGTGTACTGTGGTACCGGGAAAGAGTTTTGCTAGAGTGTTCATTGTGTTGGAGGAATTTTGATACCGGGAATGTTATAAGTGAGTGTGGACGTTGATCAGGCATAGTGAAAAAACATATATATGTATATATTTAAATATGTTAGTACATGCATACATCTTTGGGCATGATATTAGAGGTTTTGCATCCATATGCATAGGCATCTAGGATGACATGTAAGAAATCATGCATACATTGTCCACATTTATGGATAACATTTTGGAGGCAGAGGCAGTGATGGTAGCTAGCTCTTCTGGTGAGTTATAGGCGGTGTCCTCTGGTGGTGCAAGGTTATGAGTTATCGCAGATCCTTGCCATTCCATGGTTTTAATGTGTTTTGGGTATGGGATGGTTGAGTGAGCATAAGGCGGTTGTGGATTGTGATTCCAAAAAGGGGGTTTCTTTGAGGTTAGTCGATGAGTATGAAGTTGTGGTAATTGGGAGAATATGGAATTCTTGTCCAATGTAATGGTGGCTGCTCAAGCGAAAATGATGTCGCAAGGAGGTTGCCAAGCTTATTTAGAAATTATGGTTAGTCCTGAGGTTAAGGGTGTTCCATGAATATCTTGATCAGTTCCTGGTGGTGTTTGTAGATGATATTCTCGTGTGCTCTCGTATCGAGGTAGAACATGATCAGCAATGGCAGGTTGTGTTGCAAGTATTGAAGGATAATCAGTTGTACGTCAAGCTGGGTGAGTGTGAGGTTTGGCTTAAGGAAGTGATGTCCCTTGGTTGTGTGGTTTCTACGGAAGTTATTCGCATTGATCCATAGAAAATTGAGGCTATTCTCAATTGAATCAATCTAAGTCTGTATCAAAGGTACGTAGTTTTCTTGGGTTGGCTACTTATTATCGCCGTTTTGTTGAGGGGTTTTCGAGTATTGCAGCACCGCTGACAAAGTTGTTGCAAAAGAATGTTCCCCATGTGTGGACGGAGAGGTAGCAACACAATTTTGAGAAGTTGGAAGAGGTTTTGGCACATGCTCCTGTGTTGATTCGACCGGAATTGGGGAAGAAGTTTGTGGTTTATAGTGATGCATCATACATTGAGTTTGATTGTATGCTGATGCATAATGGTAAGGTTGTGGCCTAGGCATCGAGGCAGTTGAAGGTTCATGAGCGCAACTATCCAACTCATGATTTGGAGCTTGCGCCTGTGGTTTTTGCCTTGGACATTTGGAGGCATTATCTTTATGGCAAAAAGTGTGTGGTTTTACGGATCACAAGAGTTTGAAGTTTTTTGATGTCTCAAAAGGGTTTTGAATCTTAGGCAATGTGGATGGTTGGAGTTGCTTAAGGATTACGACTTGATGATCAAGTATCATCCAGGAAAAGCCAATGTGGTTGCGGATGCATTGAGTCGTAAGGTGGCGATTGAGCTTAGAGCTATGTTTACAAGGTTGAGTGTGACACAGGAAGGTGGGTTGTTGGCCGAGTTGCAAGTTAAGCCTACATTGTCACAGATGATTAAAGCTAAACAACCGTACAATGATTCTTTGGTTGGGCATGTTAAGGACATATTAGAGGGTAATCCGACGGATTTTCATTTTGATGATGATAGGGTTTTGTGTTTCAAGGGTCGAATAGGGGTGCCAGATGATCTAGAGCTGAGGCACACTATTTTAACTGAGGCATATTTGAGTTCTTTTGCTATGCATCCCGGTAGTGTTAAGATGTATCGCAGGTTGAAGGAGACATACTACTGGGTTGGTTTGAAACATGATGTGGCTGAGTTATTTCCTAGTGCATGGTGTGTCAGCGGGTCAAGGCTGAACGTCAGTTTCTATCTGGGTTGTTGCAATCGTTGAGAATTATGGAATGGAAATGGAAGAGGATCGCCATGGATTTTATAACGGGGCTACCATTGGCACCAGCTTAAAAGGATTCCATTTGGGAGATTATTGATCAGTTTTCGAAGTGTGCGCATTTCTTGGTAGTGTGCACGACGAATACCTTGGACAAACTGGCAAATCTGCACATTATTGAGATTGTGCGCTTGCACGGGGTACCTAAGTCCAATGTGCTTGATAGAGATTCGAGGTTTACGACAAGGTTTTGAAGAAGTTTACACCAGGCTTTGGGTTCAAGGTTGAGTTTTAGCACCACGTATCACCCGCAGACGGATGGACAGTCTGAGCGGGTTATCCAAGTTTTGGATGATATGATGAGGTGTTGTAGTTTTTAGTTTAAGGAACCTAGGGGAAGCATTTACCTTTAGTTGAGTTTGCATATAACAATAGCTACCAAGTGAGTATACAGATGTCACCGTATGAGGAGTTGTATGGCCGGAGGTATCATACGCCCTTATGTTGGGCTGAGGTAGGAGAAAAACATGTTATCTTGTCGAATGTGTTGAAGTGTCACCATGGGAAAAGGTGATGAGGTTTAGACGTAAAGGTAAGCTTAGTCCGAGGTTTATTGGACCATACGAGGTTGTTGAGTGTGTAGGTCCGGTGGCTTATCGGTTGAGGTTGCCTCTTGAGCTAGAGAAAATACATGATGTGTTCTATGTTTCTATATTACGGAGGTACCGGTCGGATCTTTCGCATGTTATGCCGTTGGAGCATATAAAGTTGAGGTTGGATTTATCCACGATGAGGAACCGGTGGAAATCCTTGATTCCAGCAAGTGAAGTTCTTCGTGGTAAGACAAGTGAGCTTGTGAAGGTCTTGTGGCGGCACCGAGGTGTTGAGGAAGCCACTTGGGAAAGCAAGGTGGATATGATGGAGCAATTTCCGCATTTGTTTCCTCCAGGTAATTTCGAGGACGAAATTTCTTAAGTGGTGGAGAGTTGTAACACCCCAGTTTTTGTGCTTAGATGTTTTAAAGGTTGGTCTGAAGGCCCGGTATTAAAGTTTCATGATTTAATTGGTTAAAATATTTTTAAAGGTGATAAAATTTAGGTAAAATATTCTAAAATCATTATTAATTATATTAAGGATAATGGTGAAATCAATTTTGGAAAATAAGATATGGAAATCAGACATTTTGTCTAGTGACCAAAATGCAATTTTTGAAAACTGCTTACAAAGGTGACTAAAATGAAAAGGGTCAAATTCTTAGAATCTTTAAGGAGCTATTTTACCAAGTTTTTTCTGATGATTTCTCCCTTAATTAAAGACATTTTAATATGTGTTTTAAAGTTAATTAAAAAGAGATTTTTAGTTAAAAAGTTAGTTAAGCATTTTAAAGAAAATTCACGTAACTTTTCTCTCCACTCTCTCCTCAGCCAAACACTAAAGTTTTCATCAAAATCCAGAGGTGATAAGTCTTTTAACTTGTATTTGTGATTTGTAATTGATTAATTAACATTGTTTTTATAAAATCTCATTTAAATCTTGTGTTTTCTTAGCTTTTATCAAACCAATTGAGGGAGAAATCTCACAATAGGGGTAAGGTCCGTGATCTCCTCCATTGTATGGTTCTTTACTGAAATTCCCAAGTCTTTGATCCTTGATTTATGAATTGTAAGCTGATTTTAATGTTTTATCTATGTTTGATTGAGTTAATTGGGTAAAATTGATGAAACAAGGTACTATTTGAAGTGGATATGATTTCCAGTGTTTAAGATTGATTTAATACAGATTTTAGATGTATTATGATGTTGATAAGTTGTTTTTATCAATAGAATCCCAAAACTCTTGGATCTCTAATTGTTTAGGTTGTTAGATTTGAGTTTTTGTGATGCTATTCGAGTTTAATCTTTCCTGAAAGTAAAAGCATGTTGGGAAATGGTTTTTTGATATTAATTGATGTTGATTGATGGGTTGAATCGATGGCTGGGTTAAGTTTCAGAAACGTTTGATGATGATTTTGGTTTGTTTCGGATGGTTTCTAAGTGGGCAACCTGAGAGTTGCGGTTTTTCTTTGAGGCAGTGGTTTGAATGCATAATGATGCATTTATCCCCTGGTTTTATGTGTTTGAAACAGAGGTTAATCAAGGCAACGAAGCTTGACGTTGTGTTATTGCTTGCCGGGAGCTTCTTTCGCGCTGGCAAGGAAGGCAAAGCATATCGGTGAGTGGAAACTAGTTTTAAATGCTTTATAAAGGTTTGTAAAGGTTGTTGGGAGTTTAGGGTAATCGTGAGACACTTACCTAAGCTCGGAAGTAAGTTTCCCTTATTTTGCTCTTGAATATCGACTTGAATATGACCATGTTGTTTGCATTTTTGTTGATAAACATGCTATGATTTACTTATTGGTAATGCATGGTTTTGAGTACATATGCAGGGGTTTGAAAGTATATTACATGCTTTTGAGCATTGGTTTTCATTCCGGTTGGGAATTGTGTTATTGCATTGTCAATGAGACTTGCATATGTGATGTTTGTTTAATGCATTGTAAAATAGTTAGTAAATGGTTTGTAAATTTTATATTGGCTATGTGACAATGTGAGAAAACAATCGGATATAGTTGGCATGCCATAGGATTAAAAGTGCACTATAATAGATGAACAAAATCGATCGTGGCCATGGGTCCTTGAGGTATGGCGGTTTAACAAGGCCACTAGAACTTTTGGGACATCATTTGAGGCGTGTGTATTAACAAGGGACCCTAAATTGATGGTAATCTTGTGGTTTAACAAGGCAAGGAAGTAAAACTCGAGGTCTAACTAGGCTAGGTAATAAAATCTTGCAGTTTAACTAGGCAAGGAAGTAAAACTCGCGGTTTAACTAGGCGAGGTAATAACATCTTGCGGTTTAACTAGGCAAGGAGGTAAAACTCGCGGTTTAACTAGGCGAGGTTGTTAAATCTTGCGGTTTAGCAAGGCAAAGATGGAAAACTTGCGGTTTAACTAGGCAAGTTTGTAAAGTTGCGGTGTAACTAGGCAAGGGTGTTAAGCTCGCGGATTAAATAGGCGATGGTGTCAAATCTTGCGGTCTAACTAGGCATGATATTAGAGATTCGTGTATCCGATATGTGTGGATAGAGGGTAGTCTATATGGGTCACTATAAATACCAATATATGTGGAGGTTCATGTGTTGAACTTATTTTAATGCTTTGAGATTTAAACATGGTTTATGATTTAATGCTTTGAGATTTAAGCATGGTTTATGATTTAATGCTTTGGGATTTAAGCATGGAATTGTACATAATGTTGCGTAAAGGTTATTAGGCTTTGATTTGGTTGGAATCATGGAAAAATACTTTGGTTGTATGCACATTTTTGGAAAACAAGCATATGGTTTTCAAATGGTTTTAATGCATCATTGTTTTATGAGCATCCTCACTGAGCAAGTGTGCTTATGCTTTCTTTTTCATAATGATGCAGAAAATTGAGGTTTGGGCAGCAAGAGGCAAGGCTAAGTGATCCAAGGACATTTACAAGTTTGAGTATGAACTGAGTTTATACTTCGGTTAATAAGGTAATGTGTTCGCCATGGTTTTTTGGAGCTGTAATTATGTTTCCTTATGGATTTTGAGTATGTTTCTATGCTGGATTTTGAGGATGGCTTGATGTTGCTAAGTTTTATGTTAATCCTTGCTTATAGTTGTGGATGAATGGTTGCTTAGGTATGCATCTAGAGCTTCCTTGTTGGTTTCCATGTTGTGTTGGTTTGAGCAAGTATATTATGATGTGTTAGTCGTGTTGATATGATGCTTAAGCTGAGTTTGGCCTATTTGTGCATTTTGGTATGTTGGCAAAGTGGAATAGGAAGCATGCCTTTAGAGGAAACCTTTGGTAGCTTGAGATTGTTTTGGATGTTTAACCCTAGTATAAATGTGAGCTTAGGTATCTATGGTTGTTTGTATGCAAATTGCTAGGACCCAAATGCATCTAGATTCGAGTGAAAAACCAACTAAATTTGACATTACAGGCCCATGCGAACTGATACACCGGGGACCGTATCGGTACGGCTAGGCAATTTTGGGCAGGGTGTTTTGGTATGGGTGAAGGTGTTTCAACATGGTTTGTTGCTTCTAGAATTTTACATTTTGGAACGAGCCCATGTACCGAAACACTATATGACCGTATCGGTATGGTGTTCTATGAAATTAAAAGGAATTTTTGTGTTCAAAGTGGCGTACCAGTACAGTTCTTGGCGTATCGAAATGTTGTTGCAATACCGTATCGATACGAGCCTTAGCGTATCGATACGGAGCTAGTTAATTCTATTAATGTCATGGTGGGGGCATTTATGGTTTCTTTCGTTTTATTCCCTGAATATTGTGCTAACAATTACACGAGTTTCTATGGTTGGAATGGGTTGAAAATTGACGTGCTAGCATACGATCTGACTAATTAAAGATTGGTAATCTTAATTTCCCTTTTGGTCTTGTAAATTAAAAGATTTGCAAATTGGTCCCTAAAATGTATGTTGTGCAATTGAAGGCCTTTCCATGAAACGTGTCCTTTGAAAATTCATCCCCTGCGAGTATGTACACTTAGGATTAATAATGTGCATTTAGACAAGATAAAAGAAAAAAAATGGGCCGGATTCTGTAATTTCCTCCGGTTTGCTTCGGCAAACCTAATGTAGTTCTCTTGGTTCGGTTGGGCGCCTAGGCCGGGTCAAGGGGGTTACAATATAAGATCATACCGATACGCTAGAGGACCATATCATTCGCCTTTACAATTTAGCACCGTTTCGATACGGCAAGTCGCTGTACTAGTACGCTGGCCATTAATTCGGTTGATAAGCTGTCTGATGTTTGGAATCTTTGCATTTTGGTCATTGTTTCTTAATCATGCGATTAAATGCATTTCAATGATCGTTTTGAGTTTTGATTTAACATAAAGGCATGAAAGATGACTAATTGAGGATTGATAACCTTATTTTTGTAAAAGCCCTTATAATTAATGGAAATTATGTTTTAGTCCATAGAAAGCGAATTCGAGTAATTGGATGTCAAAATGACGCCCGATTGTGTTGCAAGTTTAACAATAATCTGTATTATCACCTTAGGACCTAAAAATGCATTTAGATAAGGATCGTTTCTAATGTTCTTCTTTGGGGTTTATCTCGATAAACCCTAATGTAGCTCGCTCGATTCAGTTATGCAGCTAGACTAGGTCAAGGGGGTTACATCCTTTATTTGAAGGAAAGCTAAAACAATAAAATAGGAAAGAAAGAAAGAAAGAAAGAAAGAAATAAGCAAAGAAACTTACCCAGTTAATGTTGTAAGCACACACCACTCTTCATCATCTTCTTCCTTTCCCTAACCTAAGCAAGCACCTCCATTGGAGGATACCTCAAGCTTGAATTTTCTCAAATTTCCTAGCTCTAAGCTATTGCTAGCAATCAGGTAAGCAATACCCCTTAATTGATTCATCGATTCCATGGCTAAAACCATGTCTAAATTCGAGTTCAAGAAGTTAAGAACCCTAGAATTTCCTAGGGATATCAAGGCCCAATCTCTATTGTTTTTCATAGCTAATAAGTTGCTATGAATCTATTATTGTTATTGAAATCCTTGTGATTTCCATTTCTTTTGTAGCTCAAGAGAATCAAGGTGAAGAATCACCAAATCCCTCAAATTCCAACAAGTTAAAGAACAAGGGAATTGTCATACGGGTGTTCTAAAAGCTTTAGGAGTATCAGTGAGTGTAGTCAGAGTCTCGGGATTGGGTAGGTACCTATCCCAATTTCATTGTATGGTTTATTGCATTGTCATCATTTAAATCAAGGTATGGATACATGAAAACCTTGTTGAAGGTATCATTGGTAAGCTTATTACATTGTTATATTGATTCATGGTATTGACATTGATAATATTGGAATATTGTGAAAGGCCATATTGATCATGATGCACCGTTATTGACAAGTTGACATTGCCACCGTTATCGTTATTGCTATTGTTATTGGCCTAATTATTGAATCCTTGGATACGAATGGACAATGGATACAATTGGCATGCCATAAATTTCATGAGCTCATTGGTACGGAGTGGACTACGGTCCTTGAGCTAAGGCTTTATCTGGCGATGTTAGCGGGATGTGTTGATTTTGGTCCTATTGGCGATGTTGGAGGATATTGACCATTATTGTTGGCAAATTGGTTGGGAATTCATGTATCCACATTCACATATCGATCCAAGGAATTAAGTTATTGAAATTATTGTTAAACATGATTTGAGATGCATTCATATTGGTATACATGTCATTGATATTATTGGCACTCATAGTATTATTATTGACTACCTCACTAGGCTATATAAGCCTAATGCGTCTCATTTCCATGCATTTTAGGTTAAGAAGGTGTGTCGGATCAAGGATCGGAAGCTAGAAGAGTTTTGAAGCAAGTCACAAAAGCTATAAGTAATGTAAACCTAACCTTTGAACTCCTAGTATGGTGGCATAGGGTCTAGACATGTTAGTTTAGTCCCATTTTGTGTGTACTTATTGCTCACCATGTTGAAATGGTTAAAATATGAAATATGGTATGTTGAAAGTTAGTGAAATAAGCAAACCTGACCTATAATGCTTTAATAAGTGAAATCTTGGTAAATGGATTCCAATTCCCATGAAATTTGACATATAGGTAGATAAGTTGATTAAAAACTTGCTTGTAAATTTTGGTAACAATTGGACAAGGTTAAGACCCCTAAAGTTATTAAAACCAGACAAGAAATGTCATTACATACCCAGGCGTACTGGTACAGGTAGTACCGTACCGGTACTGATATGCAAGTTTGGTATTGTAAATCAAGGATTACCGATACTGTTACAGTGGTACCGGTACGCAAAATAAACACTGGAATTTTACTATAGCAAGGGTATCGGTATGGGTAGGGCTGTATCGGTACCCATTAATGACTCAATTTGGGGAATTAGGGTTAGCGTACCAGTACGGTGATAGACTCGTACCGATACGAAAGACATTGAGCCATCGTATCGGTATAGTATAAAGCATACTGATACTAGATATAAGTTCGAAAGAATACTTAATAAGGGCATACCAGTCTGACCTCTTGAGTACCGATACCGATATAGGTGAGATGGTTAAAATTAATTAAATAGTTTTAAAATCTTGTAAAATGGTCACAGAATTTTATAAGGCTTAATTGAGGATTCAAATAAACTCTAAATGTACTAAAAATTTGTATGCAATATATTCAAGCATTGAATTTTACATTGGTAACCCTAATTATTAACAATACCCTATAATTTATTGGTTTTACAATTTAGTCCTTATACTTAAATAAGTTACCAAATGGTCCCAAATTACAAATTGGGCAAACTTTATTGACTAGAATAGTTATTATATTGCACTATAAATTATTGATACATTATTTATTGCATAATTTATTGTAATTATCGATCCGATCACCGTATTGTTCACTGGTAATGCTTTTCGACCCGAATTCCTATCAGACCTGAAAGGGGTGTTACATTTATGGTATCAGAGCTAGAGTTTAGTCGATTCTAGGACTAAACTAAAGTCTATAGTATTTCTATTGTATTGTATATGCCGCCTAAGAGTTTATTGTTGTGTATATTGTGACCTGTGATTAATCTGATCCATTTCCTTTTATAGAATAAGATGTTTGACTCCGAAAAAGCTCACGAAGAAGTTGACCATACTACAGGCTCCTCGACACATGGCAAGGGGAAAAGGGGGAAGACCCTTCGAATCCCAAAGTTCCTCAACAAAAACCACCAGATCCTGAACCCGTACTACAGACTACTCAATTTGAATGCTACCAAAACATGATTGAGATGTTCAAACAATTCATGAGTTTGACATTGTATTAGGGCGTGACAGGCTCGGAGAGCATCAAGCTTGGATGGATTGTTCGAAGAAGAAATTGTATCTTCGAGATCTTGGTAAGGAGAGCTTGACCCTCGTGGACTCTAGGGGTAAGAGATCATTGTTACATGTTACTGCAAGTAAAGAAGAACTTCAATTGCAAGATATAAATATCGTGCAAGAATTCCTTGACGTGTTTCCCGATGAGCTTCTGGGTTTACCACCCACCCGTGAAGAATTTGGGATTGAAGTGCAACCTAGAATCACCCTGGTTCCTATTGCACCTTACCGAATGGCACCAGTTGTACCTATCGTGATTAAGGTACAGATTCAAGACCTATTGAATAAAGGTTTCATTCAACCAAGTTCTTCACCCTGGGGAGCTCCGGTTCTCTTTGTCAAGAAGAAAGACAGATCTATAAGCCTTTGCATTGACTACTGACAATTAATCAAGCTCACCATCAAGAATAAGTATCCTTTACCGAGAATTGATGACTTGTTTAATCAACTTAAGGATGCAATAGTCTTCTCTAAGATTGACTTAAGGTCTGGGTACTATCAAATGAGAGTTAAGGAATGTGATGTTCCCAAGATGGCCTTTTGTACAAGGTATGGCCACTATGAATTTTTGGTTATGCCCTTCGGATTAACCAATACACCGGTTGCCTTTATGGATCTCATGAATCGAGTTTTTATACCTTATCTTGATAAGTTTGTAGTGGTATTCATAGATGACATATTGATTTATTCCAAGAATCAATCTGAGCATCGAGACCATCTTCGTGTTATACTTCAAACCCTTTCGAGAGAAGCAGGTGTATGCCAAGTTTAGTAAGTGTGAGTTCTGGCTCACCAAAGTTTTGTTTCTAGGGTATGTGGTTTCTGCAGAGGGTATCCAAGTGGACCCAAAAAAGATTCATGCTATAGTTGATTGGAGGCCATTGAAGAATGTAGGTGAAGTTCGTAGTTTCCTCGATCTTGTTGAGTATTACAGAAGATTCATTAAAGGATTTTCTATAATGGTGTTACCTCTCTAAAAGTACTATTTTTAATTCCAATCTTACAATGCCAGCGTGAAGGGTTGTTTTGTTGGCAATTTTGCAGGTTTGGCATAATATTTGGCACAAAAAAGTAGCGCAGTAAGGAATGCCAGAGAGAATGCTGAGTGTTGTTGGCACATATGGACCAGATAATGCCAAGCATCGGTTGGCAGAGAAGTGAACTTGATGCCATGCCAAGAAACTGTTGAACTCTGAAAAAATAGGACAAGATCAGGTTCCGAAAAGATAGCAATTGGATAAGATGGTGCCAAGAATGGTTGGCAGATTAATGCCAAGCTTGGATGCCAAGGCACCGTTGGCAGTATGACGTCAGCCCTAGGCTGATCAGCTTTCATTCAAACTTGGATAAGATGATTATCTCTTATCCTTTCAGCATTTAAAATTCAAATAAGGAGCTCATCCCATCCCTTCCTTGCACGCCTATTTAAACACCAACCGAATAGGCTTTTGGGAGAGTTTTTTTGGGAGAGAGTGAGGAGTTGGAGTGGAAGACAAGTGACGATCGACTGCACCTAGGAAGGGTGGTTTGACCAGCTTGGCCTAGAGCCTAGATTTTGAGGGCTACATCGAGAGACCCCTCTAACCCATTCTCTTTTTTAAGTTGTTTTGAATTCTTTTTAATGATGGTGTATTTGGAAAACGTTTATGGTTTTTTGGTTAAATCCCTCACTATGAACTAATCTAATAGTTGGTGGGGGATGTTTTGCGTTGAACGTTGTTTATGTTTTAGTTTTTGGTAATAAATATGCCTTGGTAATGTTTTATCTATTCGACATACTTTAATGTTTTCTAAATACTATGCCAAGCCAGAGCTGACACCGTTGGCCTATTGCCCCTCAATATCTTAACAGACTTGGGATGGCAACGATTAAGTTGTTGAATACTAAGGACAGAAGCTTTGAGAGAAGTCGTTCAAGTAGATGAACTTACTTCAGGAGTGAAATCTACCCCTTAGAAGTATAGATTAGATCTTAATCAAATTGGTTTATTTAAAAGCATGCACTATAGAGATATAGGGGTTTTTACATGATCAATTTAGGGCAATGACCATTGAGAGAGGCTTTTCTAATTTTGAATCTGCTCGGAAAACAATTCCAAGACAAGTTGTTGTTGAAGGCTGACACGACATGAATAGCGTGAAAACTAGGCATTCACTGCCAATGCTCATCATTCATTAAAGCACATTCCTTGCCAACGTCTTACTTTACTTGCATTTCTTTTATTTATTTCAATTATTTCCAAAACCAACTTCAAAACAAACAACTTTTTCTCAAGGCAAGTAACAATCAAAGACAATCCAATTCCAAGTCAATCTCTGTGGAATCGATACTCAGTTTAACTGCTGTATTACTTGCAGACCGTGTATACTTGCATGCAAAAGACTCATCGTGGCACTATTTTTATACTTTTCCAATACATATCTTTTTCCCCCTTTTGCCAGCATTCTCTTAGAGTGTCTACAAGTTTTTGGCATCGTTGCCGGGGATTGTGACAGAATTTATTTCTTTAATTTTTATTTGTTTTTATTTTACTAACTTTGTTTTTTGTTTTGTTTTAATCGTTAATTTTTTTCTTTTTTAGGAAAGCTACAATGAAGAGTATGGGCAGCCACATATGGTTCCAAAAACTTGACTTATGACTACCAATATCCAACTCCAAGAGCGGTTCATGAACAAAGACGATTTGAAACGCATGAAGAGGATGCCTCTACAACACTCTTGGCACAAATTTCTGAACTGAAAAACATGATTACATCAATGCAAGTGCCTAACAAGTTCAGAAAAAGGCAAGCAACACCCGTTGTTTGTGCATATTGTAGAGGATGCCACTCATTTGACAATTGCCCTTTCAACCCTAATTCCTATTGTTACACGGGGCACTGTAATGTGAACAACCCTTCCTCCTACAACTTCAACCAAGGATGGAACCAGTAGCAAAATATTTTTTGGAATTATCAAGAAGAAAATTATTTTTATGCATCTAACAACTTTGTTGCACCACCAGACTTCAAACAAATGCTATCCCAAGGAAGCATTCTTTATGAGAAATCAGTGATAGATCTTTATGGATCCAACGGATCGTTTGCCATGGTAGAATTGCCTCCAGAAATGATGATGCACAACAATCCACCTCAAGAGCAAACAAATTACATTGGAGATGCACTTGATGAAGCCTTGAATGCTATGAGAGGCTTGGAAGAACAAGTCAGAAGGCTTGTAAATGCCATGAATGGCATGCCTCAAGAGAACGAGATAGAGCTTCAATCAAGGCAGCATGAGGTGGCAAATGCTTCGGTTTGTGGTAACGATTTGAATGCCATGGTAACGCTACATCAACAAGCTGGCAATTTTCTTCCTCCATCTGCTCCACAAGGAATTCAGAATCAACATTACAAGTATCAGGTTTTTCCTAACACACTTGAATCAATATTTTATTCTGATGAAAAGTATTTCACAATAGGTACATTGGACTCATTAGTAGTAATAGAGTGTGAGGAAAAATTTGAGGGCAAGGATCCTGAACACAACAACATCGAGGCAAAGCTAGATAATGTTGCCAAGTTCGATGCCAGGACAGAAGGGGATTCTGAAGTTCCATGTAACACCCTTAACGTATACTCGTATGCCAAATATACATTAAAGATGTTACAGAGTCATTGAAAGAAATCTTGACTTAAATTTTTTTATCGAACTTTATCTTGTAGTTTAACACTTTCTCGGTTTAGAATTAAAAACTATGTTAGTCTATTGCAGCTAGTTTTGAACCTAAATTGATTTATAAAATTCATAATTGAGTTATTGAAATAAAAATATAATTCAGGGTGAAAACTATGTACACTACCTAGACCCTTTTTTGATTTTAAAATTTTTACGCGATCAGGGTTAAACAACACTTAACTACGTCAAAATTCAGAGTTATTAATAGCAAACCATTTCTCTAAGTCCATACTTCCATAACAATGTAAAGATGTTATAATTTAGATTTACAAAATAGTTAACCCACTTAAAATATTACATGCCCACTAGCCTATCAAATTTCGTGAAAGATGTACATACTGTACTTACAAATAGTAACTTTATCTTCCCAATTAAGAGCTCCTCCTTGCTAGTCTAGTTTTGGAGAGCCTACGTGTGAAATAACACACGCTAAGTACGAACTTAGTGAGGCAATGTAAAATAATTAAAATATTTATTTGCAAAGTAATAATAGAAATAAATAGAGTGCAATGTAACTATCAAAAAGGATTTGAAAATTATAAAGACTGACTTATCAAATCCATTCCCCTTTTTCGTAACGTGTAAAAATCTTAATATTCATATATATGAACAATACATGTTATATCAATACGATCCATTGTACTTTCAATTTCAATATAGCCCGATGTACTATGGATGAGAATACATGGTATGCGAGTCAATGATGAGTATACACATGTGCTGACATCAACCAATTTGTTGTGCCATAATAAAACAATATATCAATGTATCAATATCAATGTATCAATGTCAATGTATCAATGTAAACACTACCGTAATTTAACGGCATCAATAATAACGATAGTCACAGTTGTAGAACACAACTCACTGTATCACTGCCGTAACTTAACAACAGAATTAACCGATAGATCATAGCTGAAAACATAGATCACTGTACCATTACTGTAATTTGAAAGTAATATTATATCGATATACTCCACCTCTTTGGCTTGCCAATATACCAAGACTCTCAATAATCATACAATGGGCTTTTTGCACAATTCACTATTATGAACCTTTCATTCATTTCGATAATATCAATGGATCAAAATCAATAATTTCAACATATAAAAATATGCATAGAGGAGTTCATACCTGAAATCATTCACAAAACCATTCAAAACCATTTAATATAAATCAAATCCTTTTCTTTCAACATTTGAGGTTGACTTATCACAAGTCTTTCTCATATCATAATTAAAATAAATAAGATCGCTAAGCTTACTCAAGGTCCTTATTTCTCTTTTTTATCATTTGGTTCTCCTTCAATCTCGTTTGGAGCTGTATAAGACCAATCGAACATATTCATTACCACTCTCATACTCGACTTAAGTCTAACATTACTAACTTAATTCTTAAACATGACCATTTGAATATAAAATTTTTCTAAAATTTCCCCAATACTTTACACCGTTGCTGAAATGGTCCTCAGGTCTTTAGTGACCATTTTGAACATTAAACAATTGTTCAAGCCTAATTTGAACAATTTCCATAATTAATCACTCATTTTGGACTATTACCTTTTTAGTCCTCAAACTTTATAAAAGTGACATTTTAGTCACTACTTCACTTTTGTACATAAATTCATGTACAATTAAACCATTTATTTATTTCTAACATCCTTAGAAATTTTCCTTCAACTTTCAACTTTATTCATTTTGGTCCTTCACTAACTATTTATTTTGAAATAGGTCCCCCATATTTCCTTTCTTGACATTTTAATCCCTTAACTTTCATAACATACTTGAATCTTCAATTCTATCAATTTTCCATAAATTCAAGGCCAATCCTTAATCTTTCCTAAATGCCGAATTGGTCCCTCAACTTCCAAAATTTTTCATTTTGGCCCCTAATCACAAATTCAAGCCATTTTAATCATAATTCAGCAATTCTAAGGCTATAATAAATTTTTTTAATAATTTCTCCTAATTTCTCAATCTTTTCAAAATGGTCCCTTAAAATTCAATTGGGGAAATTCTTTATTCTAACATCAAAATTAAGCTTCCAACATCACAATCCATTCAACATCATCCTTAATTTAGCTTCCTAACCAAAACCCCTAAATTTTAGGGTTAGGGTTTATAATCTCAAACATGGAATTAATCTAAATTAAACTTGATTCTATGTTTTAAATCATCACTTTAACTAACTACAAGTCTAATTCCATCATAAACTTCAATTTCCATAATCAAACTTCATCCATAATATAACTCATACTTGACGTTTATCATGCAATATTACTATCAAAATGAAGAGAATCAAGTGTAGAACAATTTACCTAAATCAATTTTGCTTGAAACTTGTCTTGATTCTTCAATTTTGAGCTTGAAAATTGAAAACCCTATTCTCCTTTCTCTTTTATGGAATTCGAACAGCCCTCTTAGAAGATGAGATAATTTTTTCTCAACTTTTGACTATTTAATCCATGCATAAAGGTTAAATGAATTTAAAATTCATTTAACTAGTGAAATTACTAATTTGCCTTTTTTTATAATGGCCAAGATTCAATCTCATCAAAATCAATGGCCATGATTTAATCCATGTGTTATTCATCTTCCAAAATTGCCCTCAAAGTTCCAAAATATTTCAAAAATGCCATCCATGGCAAATGACTAATTTGCCCTCCAACTAGACTTTATTTACTACAAGTCTTGAAAATTGTCATTCCATAAAATTGAACCAAATTGGTTCCTTTCTAACCAGCCTCCTTCCCAAAATATCATAAATCTTAATTTATGATATTTATTCGATTCAATTATTCGTATTTTATTCAGTACGATTTCCCAATTTTCTTTCTTTGAGCTTATAACCACTCCATCATATTCTAACTAAATCTAGTTAGAATTCCCACCAACATTAATAAAATGTTCATAAAATAATATTTTATGAATTTTCCATAATCTTTGGAAATGTCTTTAAAATTTCAATTTGATCTGATATACCGATATCCATAAAATACTTATACTGCGATTTTACCTTTTCTGAGCTATTGAATTTATTCTGAAAATTCTATATTTTCCCTATTCGGGAAATAAACTCTGTTATCCCATAAAAACTTCATTTTCCAAAGGCTTAGACTGAATTTTTCCTAATTTCAGTCTATTATTCCGATAATTATCAAAAATCTTCATAGAATAAAATTTCTCTTAGAATTCCTTTATCGATAATCCATACAAATTTTCTCTACTCTTACCGAGCCCAAAATATCGATCAGAAATACTTTAATGGGACCTTCCCGGAGGTCACCCATCCTAATATTTTTATGGCCTGAGCACGCTTAACAATTTTTATTCGATTCAAATTCGAATAATATAAGTCTCGTATGAAAAATCTGATAACACAGAAATACCACTCTTGGGGTGAATTATCCATTTATGGGGTTAACTTACACAACTTTTTAAAATTACACTTTGGTCCCTGAACTTTTCTAAAGTCTACACTTTAACCCCTAAACTTTCAAAAATTACAATTTGGTCACTAGTCCAAAAATTGGGATATTACAATTCCCCCTTAATAAAATTCGTCCTCTAATTTTCAACGTTTATCTGTCTCAAACCATTTCATATATTGCTTATTCATTGTCTCTTCAGTTTCCCAAATGACTTTCTCTAAAGAACTTTAACCAGTAGAATTTCCTTGCCCCTTAATATATCAAACCTGGTTGTAGTTCAATCTACTCAGAAGTAATTTACATGTGAAGAATTACGATCAATACCTTCAAAGCATAAATATTGGAACCACATAATGAGTCTTCTTCCTATCTTGAGGTAAAGCCAATTCATAAGCCATTGGTTTCTTTCTTTTTAGAATCTCATATGTCTTAATAATTTTGGGACTAAGCTTTCCTTTTCGACTAAAATGTACTCACCATCTTCCAAGGTGAAACCCTTATAACATTTTTTCTCAACTTCATATTCAATACCTTTTTTTCTTCTTATTTGTATAGACCTTTTATCGATCCATGGCGGCCTTGAGATTTTGCGGAATAATCTTTACTTTATCCTCCCTGTCTGGTGTTAATTCAACTCTTCCAGCGATAGAGTTATTTTGAACATTTCGATCTTGTAACTTGGATCAATTAAAAGAAATTCGACATCTTCTTCCATATGCCATCGTAACACTTGCTTGATAACTATTTTTATAAGAAAATTTGGTGAAAGGCAAGTATTTTTCTCATGTTTTTGCAAACTCAGTTGTACAAGCTCTTAGCATGTCTTATAGAATCCGCATAATCCTTTCAAAATGCCCATCTATTTGTGGATGGAAAACTGTACTAATATTTAGTTTAGTACCTAAAGCTTCAATTAACTTACCCCAATACCTTGAAGTAAACCTTGGGTCTCTGCTAATATCTTCTTTCTTCAGATATCATTATCAAAAAATATACTTTACCTTGATTATATAGACAACGTTAGGCTTAATTTCATAATCCTGTACTTCCCCAGTCTCAGCTTGTCTCCTCTTTTCTAGACATTTTTCACTATAGGCTGTAAATATTTGAATTGATCCAATAAAGTTGACTTTAACTAACATTCTATTGTTAAGAAACTATCTGTCCTACAGACAATTGTGCATTCATCATGCCCGAAACAGACAATGTCTTTTGGCTAAAAGTATCTGTCACTACATTAACCTTCCCAGGTGATATTTGATAACCACATCATATTCCTTTAAAAATTTCAACTCGTCTTCATTTTCGTGAATTCAAATCTTCTCGTGTCATCAAATACTTAAACTTTCATAAGTTTTGAGCTGCCCTGATGCATAAGCTATGACACGATCTTCTTGCATCAGTACGTAACCCAAAACACAATGAGATGCATCACTGTACAGAGTATATTCTTTTTTTGGTTCTGATTGACTTAGAACTGGTGCCTTAGTCAAAACTTTCTTTTAACCTTTCAAAGCTTTCTTGACAAATAGAACTCACATTTAGAAAACTTAGCATAAAGTTGTTTGTCTCTTAAAGTTTGTTCTACCACACGAAGATGGTAATCATGCTCAACTTCGATTTTTAAGTAAACCAAACTATCATCTATGAAGATTACAACAATCCAGATAGGGTTGTAATACCCTGTTCATCAAATCCATGAATTCAACAGAGGTACATCTTCTTATTTAACCTTGAGCTGATAATAACCCTGATTGAAGATTTATGTTTAAAAACATTACTACACTTCTAAGCTGATCAAATAGATCCTTAATTCTTGATAGGGAATACCCCAATACTTTACATCATTGCTGAAATGGTCCCCAGGTCTTTAGTGACCATTTTGAACATTAAACAATTGTTCAAGCCTAATTTGAACAATTTCCATAATTAATCACTCATTTTGGACTATTACCTTTTTATTCCTCAAACTTTATAAAAGTGACAGTTTAGTCACTACTTCACTTTTGTACATAAATTCAAGTACAATTAAACCATTTATTTATTTCTAACATCCTTAGAAATTTTCCTTCAACTTTCAACTTTATTCATTTTGGTCCTTCACTAACTATTTATTTTGAAATAGGTCCCCCATATTTCCTTTCTTGACATTTTAATCCCTTAACTTTCATAACATACTTGAATCTTCAATTCTATCAATTTTCCATAAATTCAAGACCAATCCTTAATTTTTCCTAAATTTCCGAATTGGTCCCTCAACTTCAAAATTTTTTCATTTTGGCCCCTAATCACAAATTCAAGCCATTTTAATCATAATTCAGCAATTATAAGGCTAAAATAAAATTTTTAATAATCTCCCCTAATTTCACAATCTTTTCGAAATGGTCCCTTAAAATTCAATTGGGGAAATTCTTTATTCTAACATCAAAATTAAGCTTCCAACATCACAATCCATTCAACATCATCCTTAATTTAGCTTCCTAACCAAAACCCCTAAATTTTAGGGTTAGGGTTTATAATCTCAAACATGGAATTAATCTAAATTCAACTTGATTCTATGTTTTAAATCATCACTTCAACTAACTACATGTCTAATTCCATCAAAAACTTCAATTTCCATAATCAAACTTCATCCATAATATAACTCATACTTGACTTTTATCATGCAATTTTACTATCAAAATGAAGAGAATCAAGTGTAGAACAATTTACCTAAATTAATTTTTCTTGAAACTTCTCTTGATTCTTCAATTTTGAGCTTGAAAATTGAAAACCCTATTCTCCTTTCTCTTTTAAGGAATTCGAACAGGCCTCTTAGAAGATGAGATAATTTTTCTCATCTTCTGACTATTTAATCCATGTATAAAGGTTAAATGAATTTAAAATTCATTTAACTAGTGAAATTACTAATTTTCCCTTTTATTATAATGGCCAAGATTCAATCTCATCAAAATCAATGGCCATGATTTAATCCATGTGTTATTCATCTTCCAAAATTGCCCTCAAAGTTCCAAAGTATTTCAAAAATGCCATCCATAGAATAACAGGGATTAAATCATGGCCATTGATTTTGATGAGATTGAATCTTGGCCATTATAATAAAAGGGAAAATTAGTAATTTCACTAGTTAAATGAATTTTAAATTCATTTAACCTTTATACATGGATTAAATATTAAAAAGATTAGAAAACAATTATCTCATATTTTAAGAGGGTTGTTCGAATTCCATAAAAGAGAAAGGAGAATAGGGTTTTCAATTTTCAAGCTCAAAATTGAAGAATCAAGACAAGTTTCAAGAAAAATAAATTTAGGTAAATTGTTCTACACTTGATTCTCTTCATTTTGATAGTAAAATTGCATGATAAAAGTCAAGTATGAGTTATATTATGGATGAAGTTTGATTATGGAAATTGAAGTTTTTGATGGAATTAGACATGTAGTTAGTTGGAGTGATGATTTAAAACATAGAATCAAGTTGAATTTAGATTAATTCCATGTTTGAGATTATAAACCTAACCCTAAAATTTAGGGGTTTTGGTTAGGAAGCTAAATTAAGGATGATGTTGAATGGATTGTGATGTTGGAAGCTTAATTTTGATGTTAGAATAAAGAATTTCCCCAATTGAATTTTAAGGGACCATTTCGAAAAGATTGAGAAATTAGGGGAGATTATTAAAAATTTTATTTTAGCCTTAGAATTGCTGAATTATGATTAAAATGGCTTGAATTTGTGATTAGGGGCCAAAATGAAAAAATTTTGAAGTTGAGGGACCAATTCGGAAATTTAGGAAAAATTAAGGATTGGTCTTGAATTTATGGAAAATTGATAGAATTGAAGATTCAAGTATGTTATGAAAGTTAAGGGATTAAAATGTCAAGAAATGAAATACGGGGGACCTATTTCAAAATAAATAGTTAGTGAAGGACCAAAATGAATAAAGTTGAAAGTTGAAGGAAAATTTCTAAGGATGTTAGAAATAAACAAATGGTTTAATTGTACATGAATTTATGTACAAAAGTGAAGTAGTGACTAAACTGTCACTTTTATAAAGTTTGAGGACTAAAAAGGTAATAGTCCAAAATAAGTGATTAATTATGGAAATTGTTCAAATTAGGCTTGAACAATTGTTTAATGTTCAAAATGGTCACTAAATACCTGGGGACTATTTCAGCAATGATGTAAAGTATTGGGGAAATTTTAGAAAAAATTTATATTCGAATGGTCATGTTTAAGAATTAAGTTAGTAATGTTAGACTTAAGTCGAGTATGAGAGTGGTAATGAATATGTTCGATTGGTCTTATACAGTTCCAAAAGAGATTGAAGGAGAACCAAATGATAAAAAGAAAAATAAGGACCTCGAGTAAGCTTAGTGAGGCATACTATTCATGGCCCAGGTGAGTGCAATCTTATTTATTTTAATTATGATACGAGGAAGACTTGTGATAAGTCAACCTCAAATGTTGAAAGAAAAGGATTTGATTTATATTGAATGGTTTTGCATGGTTTTGTGAATGATTTCGGGTATAAACTGCCCTATGCATATTTTTATATGTTGAAATTATTGATTTTGATCCATTGATATTATCGAAATGAATGAAAGGTTCATAATAGTGAATTGTGCAAAAAGCACATTGTATGATTATTGAGAGTCTTGGTATATTGGCATGCCAAAGAGGTGGAGTATATCGATATAATATTACTGTCAAATTACAGTAACGGTGATACAGTAAGTTGTGTTTTACAACTATGACCTATCGTTATTATTGACGCCGTTAAATTACGGAAGTGTTTACATTATTACATTGACATTGATACATTGATATCAATACATTGATATATTGTTTTATTATGGCACAACAAATTGGTTGATGTCAGCACATGTGTATACTCATCATTGACTCGCATACCATGTATTCTCATCCATAGTACATTGGGCTATATTGAAATTGAAAGTACAACGGATCGTATTGATATAACATGTATTGTTCATATATACGAATATTGAGATTTTTACAGGTTACGAAAAAGGGGAATGGATTTGATAAGTTAGTCTTTATAATTTTCAAATCCTTTTTGATAGTTATATTGCACTCTATTTATTTCTATTATTACTTTGCAAAGAAATGTTTTAATTATTTTACATTGCCTCACTAAGTTCGTACTTAGCGTGTGTTATTTCAGACGTAGGTTCTCCAAAACTAGACTAGCAAGGAGGAGCTGTTAATTAGGAAGATCAAGTTACTATCTGTAAGTACAGTACGTACATCTTTCACGAAATTTGATAGACTAGTGGGCATTTAATATTTTAAGTGGGTAAACTATTTTGTAAATCTAAATTATAACATCTTTGTACATTGTTATGTAAGTATGGACTTAGAGAAATTGTTTTCTATTAA
Source organism: Hibiscus mutabilis (assembly GCA_019671005.1). NCBI lineage: Eukaryota > Viridiplantae > Streptophyta > Magnoliopsida > Malvales > Malvaceae > Hibiscus > Hibiscus mutabilis. Next base: position 35,669,998 of record CM033736.1, read on the forward strand.
TAATTATGAATTTTGACGTTGTTAAGTGTTGTTTAACCCTGATCGCGTAAAAATTTTAAAATCGAAAAATGGTCTAGGCAGTGTACATAGTTTTCACCCTGAATTATATTTTTATTTCAATATCTCAATTATGAATTTTATAAATCAATTCAAGGTCAAAACTAGCTGCAATAGACTGACATAGTTTTTAATTATAAACTTAGAAAGGGTTAAACTACAAGATAAAGTTTGATAAAAAAAATTTTAAGTCAAGATTTCTTTCAATGACTCCGTAACATCTTTAATGTATATTTGGCTTACGAGTATACGTTAAGGGTGTTACATTTAATGGTATTAGAGCTATAGGTTTAGTCAATTCTGGAAACTAAATCGAGTTTAATGTGATTTAATGTTAAGTACATGCCCCTAGGATGTCATGTTACTGATGTACTACTGTGTAACTTGATTATGCTCCTTAATAATATGAATAAGTTTCAATAGAAATAGATGATGTTAAGTATTGATGGACTGTGATAAGTGTTTAACTATGGGAATCAAGAGAAGAAAGAAGAATGTTTAAGCCAAGTATGTTGGCAACTAGTTAAAAGAGAAATGTGTAGGAGTCCTACATTTGAATAAGGTACTTGTACTGTTTATGAGTACGAGCTGAATTTTAATAGATTAAGTCAATATACAGTTGATTTGACATTGACTAAGAAGTCCCCATGAGAATGATTTATCAAGAGGTTTCAATCGGGGCTTAAAGATTTGTAGTTAAGAATGAACTTATTGGTTTACTAGAATGTTGAGAATAAAGCAAAAGTTATGGAAAGAACCTGTACTTACTTTAGTTGATTCGGGTTCGAATAATATATATTGGTACTAAGATAGTAGTACAAAGAAAGACTTTTATGAAGAATATTTAGTAATGTGATAATCAATAATTCTCTTGAATAATGCACAAGTAATTAGAATATGCAAGAAAGGTTCATTAGAAATTCATGGAATTAAGTTCTTGGAAGATTTAATGGAACTTCAATTTCATGAATTTGAAGACATTCTTGGAATGGATTTGGTTATCTGCATATGATGCAGATGTGAAATATAAGAAGGAAATGTTAGTATTTCAAGGACCTGATGTTTTTAAAGTAATCTTTGAGGGAGAAAGAACTGACTGTTTAGAGTCAGTAATTTCTGTAACGACAGCTCAAAGGCTGTCATACAATGGATGTGAAACATGTTTGGTTTGTATGGAAGATACACCAAAAGTTACCTAAAAAAGGAGATTGAAGACATCCTGACTGTAAAGGAATTTCTTGATATAATTCCAGATGAGTTACCAGGGATACCTTCAGATAGAGAAATATAGTTTGGGACTGATGTTTATCCTGGAACTAAGCCGATATCGATAATACTATATAGGATGGCACCAACTGAGTTAAGGGAACTAAAAGCTCAATTACAAGAATTGCTAGAATGGAGTTGCATTCGACCGAATGTATTACCATGGGGTGCTCCTGTATTATTTGTAAAGAAGAAAGATGGTTCCCTACGATTATGTATAGATTATCGGCAGTTGAATAAAGTAACTATTAAGAACAAGTATTCCCTATCAAGAATTAAAGATCTATTTTATCAGCTTAGAAGTGTAGTAATATTTTTAAACATAAATCTTCAATCAGGGTTATTATCAGCTAAAGGTTAAATAAGAAGATGTACCAAAGACAACATTCAGAACTCGTTATGGACATTACGAGTTTCTGGTAATGCTGTTTGGACTTACAAATACCTCTGTTGAATTCATGGATTTGATGAATAGGGTATTACAACCCTATCTGGATTGTTGTAATCTTCATAGATGATAGTTTGGTTTACTTAAAAACTGAAGTTGAGCATGATTACCATCTTCGTGTGATAGAACAAACTTTAAGAGACAAACAACTTTATGCTAAGTTTTCTAAATGTGAGTTCTATTTGTCAAGAAAGCTTTGAAAGGTTAAAAGAAAGTTTTGACTAAGGCACCAGTTCTAATTCAATCAGAACCAAGAAAAGAATATACTCTGTACAGTGATGCATCTCATTGTGTTTTGGGTTATGTACTGATGCAAGAAGGTCGTGTCATAGCTTATGCATCAGGGCAGCTCAAAACTTATGAAAGTTTAAGTATTTGATGACACGAAAAGATTTGAATTCACAAAAATGAAGACGAGTTGAAATTTTTAAAGGAATATGATGTGGTTATCAATTATCACTTGGGAAGGTTAATGTAGTGACAAATACTTTTAGCCAAAAGACATTGTCTGTTTCGGTCATGATGAATGCACAATTGTCTGTAGGACGAGATAGTTTCTTAACAATAGAATGTTAGTTAAAGTCAACTTTATTGGATCAATTCAAATATTTACAGCCTATAGTGAAAATTTTCTTGAAAAGAGGAGACAAGCTGAAACTGGGGAAGTACAGGATTATGAAATTAAGCCTAATGGTTGTCTATATAATCAAGGTAAAGTATATGTTTTTGATAATGATATCTGAAGAAAGAAGATATTAGCAAAGACACAAGGATTACTTCAAGGTATTGGGGTAAGTTAATTGAAGCTTTAGGTACTAAACTAAATACTAGTACAGTTTGCCATCCACAAATAGATGGGCATTTTGAAAGGATTATGCGGATTCTATAAGACATGCTAAGAGCTTGTACAATTGAGTTTGCAAAATCATGAGAAAAATACTTGCCCTTCACCAAATTTTCTTATAAAAATAGTTATCAAGCAAGTGTTAAGATGGGATATGGAAGAATATGCCGAATTTCTTTTAAATGACCCGAGTTACAAGATTGAAATGTTCAGAATAACTCTATCGCTGGAAGAGTTGAATTAACACCAGACAGGAAGGATAAAGTAAAGATTATTCCGCAAAATCTCAAGGCCGCCATGGATCGATAAAAGGTCTATAAAAATAAGAAGAAAAAGAGGTATTGTTCCTTGCTTGATCAGACCATTAAATAAGAGAGAATATTTCTCTTTAAACTTAAACCCTAGCTGCCCAAAAATTGGGTTGAAATTTAAATTCAACCTAATCACCTTGTCACTCCAATCTTTACCCAATCCTATCACCTATAACCTTTTCACTTTACCCCTTTCAAATCAAATCTTTTTATCTTCCATCATTATCCCCATTTACTTGGCTACCATTATTAACCCCATTAAAACACCCAACCTTTTCATTTTCTTACCCTAGCCAATTTTAAAGAACCAAATCTCTCTCACTTTTCACTTTTTTTCATCAAGCAAGAACCAAAATTTACATCGTCTCTTCTTCTTCATCCTTTGATCTGGTCCAAAAATCTTAATCGTTTTTAATGGCTTCTTCTTCTACCTCTTTCAAGCAATTTTTCAATGATGAGATACGGAAAAAGTTTGAAGCTAGCTTTGCTTCAAAGTCTTTTTGCTATGAAAAACACTTTGATTTGAAAACGTATACAAGCATAGGCTTCCCTCCAAAAGTCATGGCAATAGTCAGCATGCACAAATAGAATCTGTTTTGCCAGCAAAAAGGGGAGGTTTATGCCACCATTATTCAAGAAGTCTACGCTCAGCTTGTGACCAAGGATTCACCCTTCTTGATGATTCGAGGTAAGTGTGTACGTTTTGATAAAGGGTATATTAACACTATGTTTGAGTTGGACGATGCAGGGGATGAACATTTTGAGTATGCTGATTCAATAAATGTTGCCAAGAGAAAGAAGCTGCTAGCAGACTTGTGTGAGCTTGGCACAGTATGGACAGTGTCATCAAAGGGACACCGTATGATAAACGGTTGGCATTGAAGCCCCAATGGAGAGGATGGAATCACTTTTTAAAGGCCAATCTGATGCCTACAACCCACAATGAGACCGTCTCAAAAGAAAGGCTAATTTTATTGCACTCCATCATGATAGGGCGCAAGATTAATGTTGGCAGGCTCATTATTGGTGAAACTTATAAATGTGCAGCAAAAGGTAATGGCAGTTTGTTTTTTCCTTGTTAATTTCTATCATTTGCATGCTTCATGGTGTGCCAAAGCTTGATACAAATAAAGGCCAAACGATCAAGGGAACAACGATCATAGCTGCTATATGGAGAAACCTCACCGCTGCCTAGCCAAAGGAAAAAGGCAAGGGTTAGGCAAAAGTACCCATGCCAAAGCCAAAGGTGCCAAAGGTAGAGCCAGACACCATGCCAGCCAGTTCACTGGCAGTGCTGTCCCAAATTTACCATCGCCAGGAGATCATTCTCTGAAAGCTTGAGAAAGCCGAGGAGCTCAATGTCAAGCTGCGACATTACATACAGGCCAGGGATGTTGTAATCAGGGAGGCTTTTAAAAAATGTCCCCTGATTTTGTGCCAAAATTTCTAGATTTCCCTGCCGAGCCCTCTACTAGTGATGATGTCATGCCAGCCAGTCCAGTTCATGCCCCATTTGATGCTACAGTTCCATTGTCTCCAGCTCAGGTCGATTCTGCTAGCTCTGATTCCTCAACTGAATCAGAGAAAACCAAAGCCAGGTCTACTAAAGCCAAGTCACCAGTGACACCTGCTATACATACGCCATCTGATGCCTCTGATGCACCTGCCGCGTCAGAACCTGCCAAGAAAATAGAGGAAGTTGGAGCCTTCACTGCCGCTTCAAAAACTGAGCATGAAAGGAAGGAAACGAATGGCCCCTGCTTAGGGCCGATTTCTAAAAATAAAAACCTACGTCACACGAGAAGAAGTATCTGAAGGGGAGTCCTATTCTACCTAAACTCCTTTACATTTCATTTCTTTGCATTTACATGATCATGCATTTTAATTTTCTGTTTTAATTGTATATGTGTGTTGTTTTCATGCATTGAGGGCAATGCACATCTTGGGTTTGGGGGTGTGCATTTCCTCACATTTATGCCATGCTATACATTTCATATTTAATTTTTGTTGCCATGCCATTTGCCATACCATCCAAACCACTAAAAAAAGGAAAAAGAAAATTTTGCCTCAGATTAATTTTGAAAAATGTTAACACTTGTTAGGAAAGTTTAATTTGATCTAGGTGTTTGTCCAATGAGGAAATTTTAATCTTTAGTTGTCATGCAATGCTAGCAGAGTAGTATGCCAGGTTTGCTTGGCAATTGATCTCTAGTTTAGGGAATTGAATTTACGCTTAACACGTAGTATGTATCCAGATCCTTAGCAAACTTAGTCTTTTTGAAACTATGCTCAGACTTAAAAAATGATGTCAAGGTAAAAGAAACTAATAAGGCAACAATGTTCCGCCAAGGCAAGAAAACAATAGAACTCTCCTCTACCTTAGGGATAATAAGTTACTTGGGGCATCGTGGTTTGCTCCCTCTTAGTTCTCAAGTCCAAAACCTTAGGGTATGAGTTGAAGAAAAAGCCTAGTGATGTCTAGATTAAGGTAGGGATTCGTGGTATGCTCCCTCTTATCTCTCACGCTAAATAGTGTCATGAAAAAAGCTTAAATTAATGCCAATAAAAACCCTTGGCAAAGAAAAAATGATAAAAATAAGAATCTGAGTTTAGGTAGTAAAATTGACTAAGGGAGTGAAAGAATACTTGATTCATATTGCCTGCACATCATGCACCCTTCAAGAACTTAGACCAGAGTTATATTGTTGCACTTGAATTACTACCTGCTTGGCATTATTGCACTGAGATACTAAGGACAAAAATAGAGCCAAATTCTACTTGACAGCACGTGTTGGCATTCCAACCAAAATTTTGCCGAGGTAACGTTTTCACTATTTTTGTTTTTATTTTGTTTGCATCACTTGAGGAAAAGCAATGAGTTAGGTTTGGGGTGTGTCACCTCTCCAAAAGTACTATTTTTAATGCCAATCTTACAATGCTTTTGCTTGTTTTTAGGTACATTTAGTTGCATAGGATGTTAAAATCATGCATTTATATAAGGAGTTTAGAGTTCTGCCTATGCAGTGTGAAGGGTTGTTTTGTTGGCAATTTTGCAGGTTTGGCATAATATTTGGCACAGAAAAGCCGCACAGTAAGGAATGCTAGAGAGAATGCCAAGTGTTGTTGGCACAGATGGACTAGACAATGCCAAGCACCGGATGGCAGAGAAGTAAACTTAATGCCATGCCAAGAAGCTGTTGAACCCCAAAAAAATAGGACAAGATCAGGCTCTGAAAAGATAGCAATTGGATCAATCTCCAAAAAAATAGCGGATAAGATGGTGCCAAGATTGGTTGGTAGATTCCTGCCAAGCTTGGATGCCAAGGCAGCATCGGCAGTATGACGTCAGCCCTAGCTTGATCAGCTCTCATTCAAACTTGGATAAGATGATTATCTCTTATCCCTCTAGCATTTAAAATTCAAATGAGGAGCTCATCCTATCCCTTTCTTGCACGCCTATTTAAACACCAACTGAAGAGGCTTTTGGGAGAGTTTTTTTCGATGAGAGTGTGAGGAGTTGGAGTGCAAGACGAGTGACGATCGGCTACACCTAGGAAGGGTGGTTCAACCAGCTTGGACGAGAGCCTATGTAATACCCCAATATTTGCTTAGTGACTAAAATGAAAAGAATTAAAGTTTGGTGGTGTTAGTTCAGTGACTAAAACGTAAAATTTCAAAGTTTGGTGGCTAAAGTGAAAAGTTGGGAAAAGTTTAAGGACCAACATGGTAATTTTCCCAGTAATTACTTTTATGGCAAAAATGAATAGTTCATCCTGGTATAAGAATTTTGGTGGGAATCAGATTTTTGGTACAAGATTTGTGTGAAAAGCTATAAAAAGGATAAGTTTCAGAAAGTAATTCGAATGATTATTCGAACTCCGAAAATTAGAAAAATTTTATTGAAGTCTTAGAAAGACTATAAGAATATTAAATTGTGGCTTTTGAATCGTTTTTATTCGATTTAGATTCGATTCTATGCAGTATTGGGTGAAATAGGTGAAACGACATTTTTGAAGATAAGTTGGTTCATTAAGGGCAAAATGGTCATTTCATCCTTACTTTATGAATAATTTTGATTTTTAAGGATAAGAATAAGCAAGTTTTGTCTTGTGATTGGTCATAATTCAAGGGCAAAATAGTCATTTGACTATTAAAAAGATTTTTATATTAAATATGGTGGATTAAAATGCCATTTGGCATAAATTAAAGAAATAGAAAAGTTTGGAGAATTCTATCATCTTTTTCTTCTTGCCGTGAGGTTTCAAGAAAAGGTAAGGAAATTTTCAATTCAGTTTTTAAGCTTATTGGATTGGTTTTGGGGTTAAGATATGAAATAAGAAATTGTTCTTCATCAAATTCTCTATCTTTTGGTATAAGTTCTGCTTAGTTTCCATGTTCCTAAGTTGAGTTTGGTGATTTGGGTGGATGAAGAACATGTTGGAAACTTGTGTTTTAATGGTTGTTCGTGTTAGAAATAAGCTTATGATGTTGTTTCTATGGTTCAAATGATGAAATTTTCATGGAAATGGTTAAGTGACTATTCGATTAGATTAGGAAAATTAGGGGAAATTCTTGCAAAATTTATTTTGATGATGGAAATGATGAGAATGATGTTATACAAGTTTGATTTTGTTGTTTGGAAGAAGAAATACTCATGTTCTTGAAAGATGAAAAATTAGGGTTTATGCCAAGTTTGGAATTTTAGAACATGATTAAAGGAGGAATGGTTTATTATGATTATATAAGTTGTTTGGAATGAAAATCCCTAATTATTTTGCATTAGGGATCAAATTGTAAATTTTGGAAAGTTTACGGACTTGATGGTTGAATTTGTTTTTGAAGTATATTATATTGGAAAATAAGTAAATTGATTGGAATGTTGATTTTGAAGTTCATATTAACTTTAGGACCATTTTGGAAAATTCAGAAATATTAAGGACCAATATGTAAATTTTTAAAGTTTGGGTCCTAAAGTGTAAAGGATGAGAAATGAAAGGATTATACTTGAAAATGGTGGTTGGAAGCCTAAAAGAGTCCTTAGGGACTAAAATATGAATTTTGGAATAAGTTGTGGAATTATGAAAAAATGTGAAGAATATGATTCGAATATAGAAAGTTTTATCGGATCAAGTTTATATTTAATTGATAGTTATTTACTTACTTTCCATTATTGTATATGGATTGAGTATGTTCTAACATATACTTTGAAATGGTATATGTTATTTTATTGTAGATTTTGATATCAATCAAGCTTGTTTTAATAGAAAAGGAAAAGAGAAGGTTCGAGAGTAATATCGTATAGTGAAGAAAGGCATTGCAAGGCTAAGGTGAGTGCATACATGTTTTTGCATGATATATTATTTTACTGATTTTTTTAGATTATGGTATAATTTTATGTTTACAAATGGTTTATACCATGAAAAGTTGATGAACATATTGGAGTATGAACTACTCCACTATGAAGATTTTTACATGATGACAAATGTATATGTGGTATTTGTTACTTGTCATATTGCAAGAACTGTTTTAGAGTTGCCTTAGAAGTATAATAATAAGAATGACAGTTACGATGCTTTATAGTGTCGAAATCTATCCTTTGAGTTGGTAGTTATGACAATACCTTATAGTGTCAAAATCCAACCTATGAGTTGGCAGTTACGTTGCTTTATAGTGTCAAAATCCATCCTTTGAGTTGGCAGTTATGACGATACCTTATGGTGTTGAAATCCAACCTATGAGTTGGCAGTAACTATGTTTTATAGTACTGAAATCCATCCTTTGAGTTGGCGGTTATGAAGATACCTTATGGTGTCGAAATCCAACCTATGAGTTAGCAGTTACGATGCTTTATAGTGTCGAAATCCAACCTTTCGAGTTGACAGTTACTCATCTTGGCATTGTTTTTATACTTTTCCAATACATATCTTCTGCCCCCTTTTGCCAGCATTCACTTAGAGAGTCTACAAATGGCAACACCATTAACCAAACTTCTATGAAAAGATGTTCTTTTTGAATGGACTGGGAAGCAACAACGCAGTTTTGATCAGCTTAAGCAAGTATTGACTCATGCACCAGTCCTAACCCAACCTAAGTCTGGTAAAGACTACACCGTATACAATGATGCAACGCATCAAGTTTAAGGATGTGTTTTGATTCAAGAAGGCAAAGTAGTTGCGTACGCTTCAAGGCAACTTAAGCTACACGAGATGAACTACCCTACCCATGATCTTGAATTGGCTGCAGTTGTCTTTGCCTTAGAGATCTGGAGGCATTATCTCTATGGAGAAAAATGTTATCTATACACCGATCACAAGAGCCTCAAATATCTATTGACACAGAAGGAGCTTAACCTTCGTCAAAGGAGATGGATGGAACTTCTCAAAGGTTATGATCTTATTATTTGTTATCATCTGGAAAGGCCAACATTGTAGCTGATGCACTCAGCCGCAAACCTTTGCCTGGTAAGTATGTTATCAAATATTGAACCTTGAACATCAATTACTATATTAAACTCACAGTACAGTAATCGCATTATAGCTCCCCTGAGCTATCAACGCTCATTTCAAATAATAGAGACACCGACCTTTAGTAGCTGAAGTTCAAGTTCAGTCTACCATTATGTTGAGAATCAAGTCATTGGAGGATCAAGACCCTGAATTACAAGCCATCAATTCCAAACTTCAGAGTAATCCTTGTAACACCCTTAACGTACACTCGTAGACCGAATATACACTAAAGATGTTACAGAGTTGTTAAGAAAACTTGACTTGAAATTTTTTTATACCAACTTTATCTTATAGTTTAACCCTTTCTCAGTTTTGAATTAAAAACTACGTAAGTCTATAGCAACTAGTTTTAACCCTGAATTGTTTTATAAAATTTATAGTGTGTTATTGAAATAAAAATATAATTTAGGGAGAAAACTATGTACCCTACCTAGACCCTTTCTTGATTTTAAAATTTCTACGCGATTAGGGTTAAACTATTCTTAACTATATCGAAAATATAACTACTTATAGTAAACCGTTTTCTATATCCATACATCTGTAATAGTGCATAAACATATTATAAAATGTAGATTACAAAACAGTTTGTCTCTTTAAATCCACTACATATATGTACATGCCCACTAGACATCAAACTTATAATTTAAGATGTACGTACCATGATTACTAATGTAACTTGATTTTTCCAAATTAATAGCTCCTTCTTGTCATTCTACTTGGGAGAACCTACGTGTGAAATAACACAGCTAAGTACGAACTTAGTGAGGCAAAAATCTTATTTAATAAACATAAAGTGAATTAATATTTATCACATGATATCATATCAAGTTTTTTTTACCTAAGATAGGATAGTACTATCGAGGTTTCCATAGTCACTGGATATTCATGCGCATGTCATAAATTCCTAAATTGATCATGGTTCCAGTACTCTATCATCATAAAGCAAGTCATATACATGGTATAATTCACATAAGCAACAGGATACACATATATGACATGATTCACATATATAACATGATTCATATACGTAGCATGATTCATATTCATGGTATGATCCATTTATATAACATGATTCTTATGCGTGGCATATTTCATTTGCATGACATGATTTTCTTATGAGACATGATTTATATACGTGTTTTCATTCATATACATAACATGATACATGTACATGGTATAATTCGTATGCATGACATAATTCATATAAGTAACATAATTTGTATACATGGCATGATTCATATGCATAGCATATTTCTTATATATGTGACATACCTTGTATAGTTGGCATAATTCACGCACATGTCATGATTCATATACGTGGCATAATTCGTATACTTGACATATTTCATATACATAGCATGGTTCATATTCATGACATGTTTCGTATACGTAACATGATTCATATACGTGACATGATTCTTTTATCATTGCCCAAGGTACGCTATAGGAGATCGAGGTGCGCGAGTCATCTCGAAATGACACCGTAGTGTCAAATGTGAACGTGAAGATAAGTACGTACTCAGGGATGCTCTTTGCTCCCCATAAACATGAAGCACCTTGACAGTGCACTCGGGCACAGTGGGCATGGATCCCCAGGGTGCACACCAAGAGCGTAGATCCTCAAGGTGTATGTGACACAATCATTTTGTCACAATATTTGTTTGGTAACATGAACATAAGGGTGCAGCTGCTAAAGACTCTATGGCATGCCAACTATACCATGGACTCTCATACACAATACTTGGGCATTTCTTTTATCATAAATCAATCATATAAATAAACATTTCTTGTTTCATGCTTAATCATAAATGTTCATAGTAAACATAGATTATCATATAAATAACATTTCATGTATCATGTAATCATATAACATTTGTATCATGTATTATCTTGTTATTAATATCCATATTCCATGTATAGACATGCATTGCCATTATGTATAATAAAATTTTTACCTCATATTCTACATGAAGTTTGCAACAAGTCAGGTTTCGTACAAATAATGTAGTATCATTTTAATTTAAGGTCGACTATTCGCAAGTCTTCCTAATTGCATTTTAAAACATATAAATGCACTCATCTGGGCCATGAATAGTATGCCTCAATAAGCTTACTCGAGGTTCTTATCTTTCTTTTTATCACTAGTTCTCCTTCGATCTCTTTTAGAATAGAACTGTATAAGGCTAATCGAGCATATTCATCATTTTTCCTGCGATAAATTTAAATCTAACATTGTTAACTTGATTCTTAAACATAAATATTCGAATATAAAATTTTTCTGAAAATTTTCCCAATACTTTACATCATTGCCGAAATGGTAGTCTTTAGTGACCATTTTGAACATTAAACAATTGTTCAAGCCTAATTTGAACAATTTCCGTAATTAATCACTCATTTTGGATTATTACCTTTTTAGTCTTCAAACTTTATAAAAGTGACATTTTAGTCACTACTTCACTTTTGTACATAAATTCATGTACAATTAACCATTTATTTATTTCTAACATCCTTAGAAATTTTCCTTCAACTTTCAACTTTATTCAACTTGGTCCTTCACTAAATTCTTTGTTTTTGAAAAGGTCCTTAAATTTTCCTTTCTTTTCATTTCAACCCCTTTTATTTTCATAACATGCTCAAATCTTCAATTCTATCAATTTTTCATAAATCCAAGACCAATCCCTATTTTTTTTAAATTGTCGACTAGGTCCTTCATCTTTCAAAATTTTTCATTTTGATCCCTAATCATCAATTCAAGCCATTTTAATCACAACTCATCTATTCCAATGTAAAAACAAAATTTTCAATAATTTCCCCTAATTTTCTCAATCTTTTTGAAATGGTCCCTAGAAATTCATTTAGGGAAATTCTTTATTCTAACATCAAAATTAAGTTTCAAACACCACATAAAGCTTCAAACAACTTAAATCCTTCAATATCATCATCAATTCTCAAACCTCTAACAAAGCCCTAAATTTCAAGATTAGGGTTTATAACTTCCAACATGAAATTAACTTTATTTCAAGCTTGTTTTGATCAAAACCAAGCTTAATTCATCATCTACTACATCAATTCTTAAAAAATTCCATGAAACCCTAATTTCTCTCTCTCCAATCCCTAACTTAAAATTCATAATTCCATGCAATTTTACTATCAAAATATAGAGAATGAAGAGTAGATTAATTTACCTTAAACAACTTTGCTTGAATTCTTGATCAAAAGCCTTGAAAATGGACTTGGAAAATTTTTGGTATTTTAACTGTTTTCTTCTTACTATTCGAACAACCCTTATATGAACAAAATGATATTTTGTTCATCTTTTAAATAAATCCACATGATTAAAAATAAAATGAATTTTTAATTCATTTTACATAGTAAAATTACTATTTTGCCCTTTTAATCCAATGGCCAAGATTCAATCTCATCAAAAATCTATGGCCAAGATCAAATCCATGTGTTTTTCACCTTTCAAAATTGCCCTCAATGTTTCAAAATATTTCAAAAAATGCCATCCATGGCAAATGTCCAATTTGCCCTAAAACTAGACTTTATTTACAACAAGACTTAAAAATTGTCATTCCATTAAAATTGAACAAAATTGGTTCCAATCCAACTGTCCATGTCCCAAAATGTCCTAGATTTTTATTTATGGTATTTATTCGATCCAAATATTCGAATTTTAGTTAATACGATTTCCAAATTTTCTTTCTTTGAGCTTTATAACCACTCCATCATATTCTAACTAAATCTAGTTAGAATCCCACCAAAATTTATAAAATATTCATAAAATAATATTTTTTGAATTTCCATAACCTTTGGAACTGTCTTTAAAATTTCAATTCGATCTGATATACTGATATCCATAAAATACTTATAATGCGATTTTACCCTTTCCGAGCTATTGGATTTATTCCGAAAATTCTATATTTCCATATTCGGGAAATAAAATCTATTATCTCATAAAAACTTCCTTTTTCCAAGGACTTAGACTGAATTTTCCTAACTCAGTCTATTATTTCGATAATTATCGAAAATCTTTATAGAGTAAACTTTCTCTTAAAATTCCTTTATCGATAATCCATACGAATTTTCTCTACTCTTACTGAGTCCAACATATCGATCAAAAACACTTTCATGGGACCTTCCCGAAGGTCACTCATCCTAATATTTCCCTAGCCTGAGCACGCTTAACAATTTTATTCGATCCAAATTTGAATAATATAAGTCTCGTATGAAAAATCCGGGTAACACGGAAATGCCACTCTCGGGGGTGAGCTATTCATTTATGGGGTTAACTTACACAACTTTTAAAAATTACACATTGGTCCCTGAACTTTTCCAAAGTTCACACTTTAACCCCTAAACTTTCAAAAATTACATTTTAGTCATTAGTCCAAAATTTGGGATATTACAATTCTTCCCCCTTAAGAAAATTTGTCCTCGAATTTTCAACATTTACTCATTTAAAACAACTTCGATTCTGCTTATTCATTCTCTCTTAAATTTCCCAAATGACTTTCTCTACTTTGTAATTTCTCCAAAGGACTTTAACCAATAAAATTTTCTTGTCCCTTAATTCTTCTACTTTGTATGCTAGGATTTTCACTAGTTCTTCTTTATATGTTAAACCTGGTTGCAATTCAATCTCCTCAGAAGTAATTTACATGTGAAGAATCCGATCAATACTTCAAAGCATGAATATGTGAAACATATAATGAATCTTACTCATATCCGGAGGTAGTGCCAGTTGGTAAGCCACTGGTCCAACTCTTTTTAAATTTCATATAGCCCAATAAATCTAGGTCTAAACTTCCCTTTCCGTCCGAACCTTAGTACTTTCTTCCAAAGAGAAACCTTTAGAAACATTTTTTTCTCTAACTTCATATTCAATATCCTTTTTCTTCTGATTTGCATAGGCCTTTTTGTCAATCCACAATAGCCATTCTCCATGTCTTATGTTAATTCAACTCCTCCAACGTTTGAGTTATTCTACATATTTCGATCTGGTAACTCGGATCAATTAAAAGAAGTTCGACATTTTCTTCCATATGCCACATTGATACTTGTTTGATAACTATTACTATAAGCAAGTTTGGTTAAGAGCAAGTACTTTTCTCATGATCTAGCAAACTCAATTACACAAGCTCGTAACATATCCTCCATAATCTGTATGATCCACTTAGACTGCTCATCTGTTTGCGGATGAAAAACTGTACTAAAACTTAATTTAGTACCTAAAGCTTCAATTAACATACCCCAATACCTTGAAGTAAACCTTGGGTCTCTGTCTGACACTATCGATGCTGAGGCACCATGTAGTCTTAGTATCTCTCAAACATAAAGTTCTGCATATTTATTCAGTGAGTAATCCATCCAAACTGGAATAAAGTAAGCAAACTTTGTCGAAAACATATACTTTACCTCAGTAATATAATCAACCATTTAACTTAATTTCATAATCCTGTACTTTCCTAGTTTTAATTTATCTCCTCTTTTCAAGACATCTTTCATCCATAGACTACAAATCCTTGAATTGATCCAATATAGTTGACTTTAATTGACATTCTACTATTAAGGAACCATCTCGTCCTTCAGAAAATGTCTTTTGGCTAAAAGTATCAGTCATTACATCTAACCTTCCCAGGTTCATCGATAACCATGTCATGTGTTGATTAGTTCCTTTCATAAATTTGAGCTACCTTGATGCATAAGTTATGACACGACCTTCTTGCATCAACACACAACTTAAACCATAAAGAAATACATCATTGTACAGAGTATATTCTTTTCCTGGTTCTAGTTGAATTAGAACTAGGGTTTCTGTTACAACTTTATTTAATCTCTCAAAACATTCCTGACAAATAGAACTCACATTTAGAAAGCTTAGGATAAAGCTGCTAATCTCTTAAAGTTTGTAGTACCACTTGAAGATGGTAGTCATGTTCAGCTTCGGTCTTCGAATAAACAAAAATATCATCTATAAAGACCATAACAAGCTGATTCAAATAGGGTTGGAATACCCCATTCATCAGGTCCATGAATGTAGCAAGGGCATTCGCCAGTCCAAAAGGCATTACAAAAAACTCGTAATGTCCATAACGAGTTCTGAATCCTGTCTTTGATACATTTTCTTCCATGATCTTGAGCTAATAATAATCTTGATCGAAGATTTGTCTTTTAAAAAAAATACTATTGCGTCTTTAAATCGATCAAATGAATCCTTGATAGGGGATACTTATTCTTAATGGTTACTTTATTTCATTTTCGATAATCTATACATAATCTTAGGGAACCCTCTTTCTTCTTTACAAATAACACTACAACACCCTGATAAGTGTTCAAAAGTACTATTTTTCTTACCCTTTTTACTCATATTATTGTTAGACTTAGGCTCATACTAGTTACATAATTAGTCATTCATGCATTAATCCATGTTTCCTTCCATCGTTGAGCTTGATTGCATAACTTGGTTGTTTTTGTAGGAAAAGATGTTGCTTTGGTGTGTTTTGTGTGTATGTGCAGGATCACTTGCCAAAGCAAGGCTAGAGCTAGTTGCCAGGGCAATGCATGAAGGAGATGCCGAGCTATTTGCCAGGGCAATGCATGAAGGAGACGCCGAGCCAGTTGCCAGGGCAATTGTCGACAAAGAATAAGGTGATATGGTAGTCGAAATTGATGACTAGACAAGCCCAAGATGACATGGGGCAAAGCTAAATCCCAAAGGAGTTTGATTTCCGTGAAGAGGTTAAAGAAGAATTAAATTCCAAAAAGATAGGAGAAGTTCTAGAAGGAATATAATTATAATAAAGAATTATATTCTTTAAAGATAATTTAATTCCAACTTAACTTCCTCCTCAAAGAAGGACTTTGACCTAGCCCTATAAATAGATCACCAAGTCGTCAACTCCAAGGGGGGGAGAAGAGAGAATTTTCGACAACATCAAGGGCAAGGAGGATTTCGACAAAGCTCTATCCATTCTTCGTCTTTTTCTTTCTTGTTCAATTAGGTTCATGCTAGGGATTCTTTGTCTTGTGTTTCTTTGGAACCTTGCCATGAACTAAATCTATTTGGCTAAGGTTATTGTGTCTTGTGGTTGTGAGAAACTATTGGATTTTGTTTAGGTAATAAGAGTTTGCACTTTTCTATTCAAGGTTTATTCATTCTTGGTTCTTATTCTTGTTTGCGAGTGAATTGTGAGAGGATCTCGTAACTTCATCATTTATCTAATATCGGGAGAGTTAGATTCAAGAAACGAATGAATATGATCTTTATTCAATCTATTAATGGTGAAGATTAATCTGGCTTAGGAATAAGTTAAGGATTTCAACGGCTAAGAAGTGCGCAAGATTGGTTGTTGTTCACCCTTGATTCACGCAGGGATGTATTATCAAGGCATGCACAAGTAGCTAGAGTTTCGACTTAGGGATAAGAAGAAACCATTTAAGAACGCTCTGCCGAACCTTGAAGGTTGTTGCCCAGACGCCCAAGTAGTTGCCCAACTAGTCGCCCAGGCAACCATCGATTAGTTGCCAAGGCAACCCCGTTGTGCAAGTTGCCACCCCGTTGTGCAAGTTGCCACGGCAACTCAGTTGCCCTTGCACTCTTTTACCAAGACTATCCAATCAACTATCACACTTCAACTCACGATAACCTGGCATATCTCTCTTATTTTATCTCATCTATTCTTCTACTTTATTGCTTTCTAGTTTAGTTATTAGTTAAACTCCTATAATCTTCTACTTGTGTTTCTTTTACTTTTTATAGTGCAAGAGATTAGATTCTTGAAGTGGCACCAATCCCCGTGGAGACGATATCTTTTATACTATAACTTGCGACGTGTATACTTGCACAATTGCGTAGCACTTATTACACGCAACAAGTTTTTGGCACTGTTGCCGGGGATTGGCAATAGCAACTTTGCTTTTATTTTCTTGCACTTTCTTTTTATTTTTCTTGTTTAAGATTCAAAGGGCTAATAAACTTTGGTTTTGCATTGGTATATGACCAGGGCGAGACCGATTACACCAGAATATCCCTTTGATCCAGAAATCGAACGAACCTTACAAAGACTTAGACGAAGGTTAAGAGTAGCAATGGCTAATCAAGACGGCAATATGAATCAAGATGTTCCAGCAGGAGGATGAGTGATTCTTACACGAAACAGAACTATTCGAGACTATCTTGAAGAAGATCTTGATGGACTTAATCCAGGAGTTGTCACACCTGAAATTGAAGCCGACCACTTTGAGTTGAAACTGGTAATGTTTAATATGATCAACATAATTGGTCAATTTGGCGGCTCAGCAACTGAAGATGCACGACAACATCTTAAATATTTCCTCGAGATTTGCAACTCGTTCAAAATACACGGAGTCACCCATGATGTTTTACGATTAAATTATTCCCCTATTCACTGAGGGATAGGGCGAAAGCATGGTTGAATAGCATTCCTGCCGGATCAATAGGATCTTGGACCGATCTTTGTCGTGATTTCCTTGCTCGGTTTAATCCTACAAATTTGACTGATAAGCTTCGTAACGACATTACTTCTTTTCGGCAGGCAGATGATGAATCCATGTACGAGGCTTGCGAGCGATACAGAGAACTTCTACACAAATGCCCCCTACACAGATTCCTAGTGTGGACACAAGTAACAATGTTTTACAACGCCGTGAATACACCAACAAGGATGATGCTAGACACCTCGGTAAATGACATACTCCTAGATAAGTCGCCGGAGGAAGCAATGCAAATTCTAAACAGGCTGGCCAAGAATGATTATAAATTCCCCTCTACTAGAAGAGGAGGAGTTAAACGCCAAGCCACAATACATGAACTAGGATCATCAGACTCAATTTCGGCACAATTGGCCACTTTAACCAAGATGGTCCAGAACATGCAAAAACCAAACAACACACATGAGGTCAAGGTAATGGATTCTTTTTGTGAGTTATGTGGTGGTAACCATGATTCTTCTGAATGTATGCAGAATCCGGAATCCAGCTTCTATGTGGGGAATTACAACCGGAACAACAATGTGATATCCAATACATATAATCCAGCTTGGAAGAAGCACCCGAATTTTTCATGGAGTAATCCCAACAATGCTCTAAACCAGAACAATCAGAATGCACAAGCATCGGGATTCCAGCATAATATGTCACGGCAACAGTTGCTGCAGTAATAACCGACAACATCTTGTTCTTTGGAAAATTCTCTAAATTCTTTTATGATGAAAACTGAATCTTATATGGCTAAGTATAGTAACTTCATAAAAAGAACTGATGCTTTTATTAACAGGACCGAGATGAGATTGCAAAACCAAGAGGCGGCAATCAAATCATTGGAAAATCAAGTCGGGCAATTTGCTCAAAACCTGAATACTAGACCGCAAGGAGGATTATCTAGCGACACTGAAGTCGCAAGAGAGACTGGCCATGAGCAATGTAAGGCGATCACCACTAGAAGTGGCCAATAACTTAAAGAGGCTCAAGCCCGCTCATCAAACAAAACTCCACAAAAAGATCAAGACGAACCTAGCGACAAAGCCTCAGATGCTGAACCA
This sequence comes from Hibiscus mutabilis, assembly GCA_019671005.1. Classification (NCBI taxonomy): domain Eukaryota; kingdom Viridiplantae; phylum Streptophyta; class Magnoliopsida; order Malvales; family Malvaceae; genus Hibiscus; species Hibiscus mutabilis. Next base: position 35,688,993 of record CM033736.1, read on the forward strand.
GGAATTGCCGCGGCAACCAGCAATAAGCATACCTCGGTAACCGACGATAAGGATGCCTCGGCAACTTGCGATAAGCATGCATCGGCAACCCCAGTTGATAATGCCTCGGCAACTCTAATTGTCCTGGCAATGCCGTCAATCATGTTCCAAACCAATGAAAGGATCGAAGATATCCGACTTCCACCACCATTCCCACAAAGGTTGAAGCGAAAAAAGCAAGAATATCAATTCAAGAAGTTTCTTGATATCCTAAAGCAAGTCCACATCAACTTGCCATTGGTGGAAGCAATTGAAAAAATGCCGAACTATGCCAAGTTTCTTAAAGACATTGTATCCAAGAGAACAAGGCTAGGAGAGTTTGAAACAGTTTCCGCAACAGAGGGATGCATGGCCATGATGCACAATCGTATGCCACCTAAGTTGAAGGATCCTAGAAGTTTTACAATACCCTGTTCCATTGGAAACCACTATGTCGGGAAAGCATTATGCGACATTGGGGCTAACATAAACTTGATGCCTAAATCGGTTTTCCAGAAAGTAGGAATCGGGAAGGCAATACCTACAACAGTTATGCCACAGCTAGCCGACAGATCCTATGTGCATCCAGAGGGAAAAATTGAAGACATACTGTTAAAAGTTGATAAATTTATTTTTCCCACTGACTTTATTGTTTTGGATTGTGAAGCAGATGAGCATGCACCTATCATTCTCGGGAGACCATTCCTAGCAACAGGGAGAACCTTGATCGATGTTGAAAAGGGAGAACTCACAATGAGGGTGAATGACCAGCAAGTTAAACTAAATGTATTCCAAACACTAAGGCATGCCGATGATCCAGAAGAATGCCAACTTCTTCATGCCACGGCAGAGTTTAACTTCGACGAGGAATTTAGTTGCCTCGGCAACTACATTGCCGATCAAGAGGAACCTGAGGAGTATGAAGAACCGGTCGATGAGGAACAACAAGAAGAGGCAAATTGGCTAGTCAATCGACCAAGTACATACTTTGAACCACTGGATTACTCAGGTAAGGAAGGTAAGCTCGAAAAGCCCTCTATTGAACAACCACCGATTCTTGAGTTCAAACAGCTGCCAGAGCAACTAAAATATGCATAGTTAGAAATTGATAATACATTTCCTGTAATTATTTCTTCTAAGTTACAGCTTGAGCAGGAAAAGAAGCTAATCAAAATGTTAATGCTACACAAGAAGGAAATAGGGTAGACAATTGCTGACTTGAAGGGAATTAGCCCGGCAGTGTGCATGCACAAGATTTTGTTGGAAGATGATCACAAACCTTCGATTGAGGCCCAGAGGAGACTGAATCATGCCATGAAAGGGTTGTAATGAAAGAAATCATCAAGTGGCTTGAAGCTGGCATTATATACCCTATCTCTAATAGTACATGGGTAAGTCCGATACAATGTGTACCGAAAAAGGGAGGTATAACGATGGTAAGTAATGAAAACAATGAACTTATTCCAACCAAGACTGTGACTGGTTGGAGGGTTTGTATGGATTATCGAAAGCTAAACAAAGCCACTAGGAAAGATCACTTCCCATTACCCTTTATTGATCAAATGCTTGACCGTCTTGCAGGTAAACCCTTTTATTATTTTCTTGATGGTTATTCAGGTTACAATCAAATTGCCATGGCACCAGAAGATCAAGAAAATACAACCTTCACATGTCCATACAGTACTTATGCTTTCCGAAGGATGCCGTTCGGATTGTGTAACGCCCCAGAAACCTTCCAAAGAAGCATGATGGCACTCTTTTCAGACATGGTCGAAGACTTCCTTGAGATCTTCATGGATGATTTTTCTGTTTTTGGTAATGACTTCGACAGCTGCCTCGGCAATTTAGAAAAGGTGTTGGCAAGATGTGAAGAAACTGATTTAGTCCTCAATTTGGAGAAGTGCCATTTTATAGTAGATGAAGGAATAGTGCTCGGCCACAAGATTTCATCCAAGGGAATTGAAGTAGACAAAGCCCAGGTGGACGTGATCGAGAGATTACCCCCAACAAGTTCGGTTAAAGGAATTCGAAGCTTTCTTGGACATGCAGGTTTTTACAGGAGGTTCATTCATAATTTTTCTAAAATCACTAAACCCTTGTGGAATTTGCTTGAACAAGATAAAGTCTTCGATTTTGATGATTCTTGCGCCCAAGAATTCGAAACCCTAAAGGAAAAGCTTGCCTCAGCACCCATTGTCGTTCCACCAGATTGGACGCTACCTTTTGAGCTCATGTGTGATTCAAGTGATTTTGCGGTAGGAGCAGTCCTAGGCCAACGCACAGGTAAGACCTTCCATGTGATATACTACACTAGTAAAACTCTTAATAGTGCTCAAATGAATTACACAACAACGGAGAAAGAGTTACTAGCTGTAGTTTTCGCATTTGACAAGTTTCGATCCTATTTGATTGGTACAAAGGTAATTGTTCATACGGACCATTCGGCAATCCAATAACTATTTGCTAAAAAGGATGCCAAACCTCATTTGATTCGTTGGATATAACTTTTACAAGAATTTGATATTGAAATTAAGGACAGGAAAGGAACAGAAAATCAAGTGGCCGATCACTTATCACGTTTAGAACGCAATAAGGAGGAGGACGCGGATCTAGAATTATGGGATGCATTCCCGGATGAGCAACTTTTAGTTGCCTCGGCAACCATGGATGTGCACGCCTCGGCAACCCTTGACGCGCATGCCTCGGCAACCCTTGACGCCTCGGTAACCATGGATACGCTCGCCTCGGCAACCCTTGATGCGCATGCATTGACAACCCTCGACGCCTCGGCAACCATAGACGCGCACGCCTCGGCAATTTTGGGAGCAGTCGCCACGGCAGCACATGCCTCGGCAATACCCTGGTATGCGGATTTAGTTAATTTCCTTGTTTGTGGTATTTTACCTTATGGTCTTACTCACCAAGGGAAGAAGCGGTTTCGCCATGATGCTAAGCATTACTTTTGGGATGAGCCTCTTTTGTTTAAACAATGTGCAGATCAGGTTATACGCCGATGTGTCCCTGAAGAGGAGCAACATAATGTACTCCGGCAATGCCATTCTTCACCCTATGGAGGACATTTTGGAGGAACTCATACCGCGGCCAAAGTTTTCTAATCCAGTTTGTATTGGCCAACATTATACAAAGATGCCCAAGACTTTTACAAGCAATGTGATCGTTGCCAGAGGACGGGCAATATCTCTAGACGACATGAGATGCAGCTGCAGTTCCCAACAACGATTCCAAGACCGTGCAACGATTCTTGCAGAAAAACATATTTACACGGTTTAGGATGTCGAGAGCAATTATCAGTGACGAAGGCAAGCATTTTGACAACAGACTTATTGCCAAGATGTTGCAATGCTTTGGCGTATCACACAAGATTGCCATGGCATATCACCCACAAACCAACGGGCAAGCAGAAATTTCCAACCGGGAATTGAAGGGTATACTCGAGAAAGTTGTAAATCCCTCTAGGAAGGATTGGTCATTAAGACTAGATGACGCACTTTGGGCATATCGCACTGCATTCAAAACACCCTTAGGTATGTCCCCCTTCCAACTTGTCTATGGCAAAACATGCCATCTACCGGTGGAAATCGAACACAAGGCATATTGGGCAATCAAGACCGTGAATATGGATTGGGAAAGTGCCGGACAAAAGCGTTTGTTGGACCTCAACGAGATAGAAGAATTTTGTGCACTCGCCTATAACAATGCACGAATCTACAAGGAGAAAACAAAGTAATGGCATGATAAGAAACTATTGTCGCGACAATTCATGCCAGGGTAACTAGTTCTTTTATTCAATTCTCGGCTAAAAATTTTCCCGGGAAAACTAAAATCAAGATGGTCGGGACCATTCGAAATTGTCAAACCATTCTCCCATGGTGCCGTTATAATCAAGTCCATCACTGACAAACATGAATTCAAAGTTAATGGACAAAGATTAAAGCACTACAATGGTGCCCATGTGGAACGTAACAAAGAAGTGGTCAACTTAGGAGATGCATGAGCATGCTCTCCTTTTGATAGTTTAAGAATCCCTTTACACATCTTTATTTATTTTCTTTTATTAGTTTATCTTTAATTTTAATCCTTATTTAATTTTTCTTTGAATTGTACGAAAAGAGTTCAAGATAAAGAGGAATTTTGATTCAAGAAGGAAAACATCTTCAACAAGGAAATTAATGGGCTGAATCTAAGGCTTATATAAAGCCTCCAACTTACCCTAAATAAACTCCTAGCCGTCACCCTTCCCCTAAACCGAAACCCTCTTTTTCTTCTTTCCAAAATTAATCCCACCCACCATATTTACTACCTAACTTTTCTATATAACCCGTCACCCTTAACTTCCAAGAAACCTATTCCTACTTTTCATCTTGCAACTCTTTAGTTTCTTTTATTTTCTTTTCTTTGTTTTTACAAAACTCACAACCAAGATCATCCATGGCATCCAAAATTAAATTTTCGGTTCATCCAAGTTCCTCCAAAGAACCAAGATACAAGAAGTTTGCTACACCGGTGGTTCAAGAAAGATTTCACTCCAAGTTTGAAAGCCAGAAGATTTGCGAAGAACAAGGCTTTGAATACTCCAACTCTCATCAAGATTTCGGCCTTGAACCATTCATCTTTGAGAGGATTGCACATCAAAAGTGGCAAATCTATTGCCATCAATCGGAACCGGGTAACATCTAATGAGTAAGAGAATTCTATGCTCACTCACCGAACCCGGATAATCCTTATGTTTTTGTTCGTGACAAGGCCATACTCATAAGCCCCGAAAACATCAACACCTTTTACGGGCTCTACATTGAGAATGACGAGCATCAAGCCTTTGTTGATCAAATCACGCCCAAGCAACTCGACAAGGTGCTTCAAGAACTCACGCTACCGGGAACTCATTGGAACGACGGTAAATACAAGGGCACGGTAAATCGCCTTCAGCTTAAACCCGAGGCAAAACTATGGAATAAGTTTGTTAAAACATCTTTAATGCCCACCACACACAATACTACCGTTGATATACCACGTCTTTTGCTCATACATTCTATCTTGCATAATCGCATCATTAACATTGGAAAAATTATTTGTGATGAGATTTTTGTATGTTGCTCAAAGGACAAGGGTTCTCTTTTCTTCCCTTGCTTAATTTCCAATCTTTGCAAGGAGATGCATGTCCCAAGTGAGTCCACCGATGAAAAGGCCCTACCAAAGTGCGGTTGGAATTAAGCACAAATCCGAAAGCTAATGGAAGAGGCATCGGTAAAACCCTCAAGGCTTCCAATTGCCGCGGCAACCCCTAATACCCAAGAACCTAATGCCCGAGCAACTTGGCCATCAACCCCGGGATACTTTGAAGCACTCTTGCAACCATTGGCGAGCCACCTTAGGCAAATTGAAGACCGGCAACTAATGTTCATGCGGTACATGAAGGAGCACAACAATGCAATCACTCAAGTCATCCTAGAAAAGTACCCAGACAGCCGCATGTCGTTCCCAATCTTTCTGGCTGAGATCCTTGCCACGGCAACCAATGAAGCAGTCGCCACGGCAACCGCAACAGATGATGCCACGGCAACCAACCCTGAAGATACCACGGCAACCAAAGCTAAAGACATCCCGGCAACCACTACAAAAGCCAAAGGTAAAGCACCTATGCCCGAATCAACTCGTACGGAATCATTGTCTGATTTTTCAGATTCGGACGAGTCCTCCATTGCCCAACAAAGACCGCACCAATTGAATCCTCCAAGCGAAAAGCCAATGACATTGATAAAGAGGACAATGATGACAACCCCGTACGAGGATCGATTCCACCATCGGCAACAAGGAAACAACCATCGTGTTCAAGCAAGAGAATCAAGACACCGACCAAAAGGAAACTAATCATCCACGATGACGAACTCTCGGAGTAAGTCCTCATTTGCATTTTATTTTTTGTTTTTTTTATTTTTCTTTAATGCATGCATTGAGGACAATGCCTCACTCAAGTTTGGGGGGGATTGTTATTAGTAGTTACCATGTTTAGTTGCATTCATCTTAAGTATTGCATTTAGGATACATAAATTGCTTGACATGCCTTTAGTTGGAACAAGAATTGCCTAGATTTGATGAATATCCGATGATGACTTTGCCAATGCACTTAATTGATAGAATTTTTATTTTAGGATAACCATGGAAAAACTTAGAATTTTACTATGATGCTAAATTTGATGAAACACTGTTGTGGTTTGATTGCTTTAAGGAATTCTAGTGAACTTAGGTTGATAATTAAAAAAATGGGGGATTAGAATAAAAATTGGATGAATGCTAGAGGTGCCCGAAATTTGCTCTAGCATTTGCTAAAAAAATGGATCGCTAGAGGTGCCCGAAACCGGCTCTAGTATGTGCTAAAAATTGATCGCTAGAGGTGCCCGAAACCAGCTCTAGTCGAATAAATTAATTAACTTAAGGAAACTAAAAACAAAACACTAGAGGTGCCCAAAACTGGCTCTAGTTAAAACATGTTAAAAAGAACCCAATGAAGTAATTTAAAAACCTCTTGTTTGCATAGAATCCAAAAAATCAACTTGCACACAACTTCGCACACACTCACAAGCATTATAGTTTGATTCTGAGTAACTCCTAAGTTTTTCGAAAAATGAAAAGCCAATCATACTTTGTGCCCCAGTTCTGAGAATTGAAATCAAGTTCAAAGTTAAGTTTGTGAAAATTGAAGTCTTGGCAGGTAATTATTAGTTTGCATTGCTTGAGGACAAGCAATAGTTCGAGTTTGGGGGTGTGATAAGTGTTCAAAAGTATTATTTTTCTTACCCTTTTTACTCATATTATTGTTAGACTTAGGCTCATATTAGTTACATAATTAGTCATTCATGCATTAATCCATGTTTCCTTCCATCGTTGAGCTTGATTGCATAACTTGGTTGTTTTTGTGGGAAAAGATACTGCTTTGGTGTGTTTTGTGTGTATGTGGAGGATCACTTGCCAAAGCAAGGCTAGAGCTAGTTGCCAGGGCAATGCATGAACGAGATGCCGAGCTAGTTGCCAGGGCAATGCATGAAGGAGACGCCGAGCCAGTTGCCAGGGCAATTGTCGACAAAGAATAAGGTGATATGGTAGTTGAAATTGATTACTAGACAAGCCCAAGATGACGTGGAGCAAAGCTAAATCCCAAAGGAGTTTGATTTCCATGAAGAGGTTAAAGAATAATTAAATTCCAAAAAGATAGGAGAAGTTCTTGAAGGAAAATAATTATAATAAAGAATTATATTCTTTAAAGATAATTTAATTCCAACTTAACTTCCTCCTCAAAGAAGGACTTTGACCTAGCCCTATAAATAGATCACCAAGTCGTAAACTCCAAGGGGGAGAGAAGAGAGAATTTTCGACAACATCAAGGGCAAGGAGGATTTCGACAAAGCTCTATCCATTCTTCATCTTTTTCTTTCTTGTGCAATTAGGTTCATGCGAGGGATTCTTTATCTTGTGTTTCTTTGGAACCTAGCCATGAACTAAATCTATTTGGCTAAGGTTATTGTGTCTTGTGGTTGTGAGAAACTATTGGAATTTGTTTAGGTAATAAGAGTTTGCACTTTTCTATTCAATGTTTATTCATTCTTGGTTCTTATTCTTGCTTGCGAGTGAATTGGGAGAGGATCTCGTAACTTCATCTATTTATCTAATATCGGGAGAGTTAGATTCAAGAAACGAATGAATATGATCTTTATTGAATCTATTGATGGTGAAGATTAATCTAGCTTAGGAATAAGTTAAGGATTTCAACGGCTAAGAAGAGCGCAAGATTGGTTGTTGTTCACCCTTGATTCACGCAGGGATGTATTATCAAGGCATGCACAAGTAGCTAGAGTTTTGACTTAGGGATAAGAAGAAACCATTGAAGAATGCTCTGCCGAACCTTGAAGGTTGCTTCCCAGACGCCCAAGTAGTTGCCCAGCTAGTCGCCCAGGCAACCATCGATTAGTTGCCAAGACAACCCCGTTGTGCAAGTTGCCACGGAAACTGAGTTGCCCTTGCACTCTTTCACCAAGACGATCCAATCGGCTATCACACCTCAACTCACGATAACCTGGCCTACCTCTCTTATTTGATCTCATCTATTCTTTTACTTTATTACTTTCTAGTTTAGTTATTAGTTAAACTCCTGTAATCTTCTACTTGTGTTTATTTTACTTTTTATAGTGCAAGAGATTAGATTCTTGAAGTGGCACCAATCTCCGTGGAACGATATCTTTTATACTATAACTTGTGACGTGTATACTTGCACAATTGCGTAGCACCTATTACGCGCAACACACCCCATGGTGATACACTCGGTTGAATGTAACCCCGGTCTAACAACTCTTGTAATTGAGCCTTTAGCTCGCTTAACGCAGTTGGTGTCATCCTATACAGTACCATTGATATCGACTCAGTTCTAGAATAAACATTAATCCCAAATTATATTTCCCTATCCTGAGGTAATCTTGATAACTCATCCGGAAATATATCAGGAAATTTCCTTTACAGTTGGAATGTCTTCAATCTTTGTAGGTAACTTTTGTGTATCTTCCATACAAACCAAACATGTTTCACATCCATTGTATGACAGCCTTTGTGCTGTTGTTACAAAAATTACGTTGTTACGAAAATTACTGACTCTAAACAGTTAGTCCTTTCTTCCACTGGGTTATTTCAAAACCACCGGGTCCTTGAAATACTAACCTTTTCTTCTTACATTTAACATCTGCATCATATACAGATAACCAATCCATTCCAGGAATAACTTCAATTTCATGGAATGGAAGTTCCATTAAATCTACCGGGAACTTAATTCCTTGAATTTTCTAATGAACCTCTCTTCGTGCTACTATCTTAGTACCAATATATATATATATATAATCAAACCCGAATCAATTAAAACATGTATAGGTTCTCTCCATAGCCTTCGCTCTGTTCACAGCCACTTGGAAGTTTGATAAGTTCATGCCCAATATAATCTCCTTGGGCCCTGGACGAATCTTCTCTATAAACCATTCACATCGAGACCTTTTGATTGGCATCCATTTAACTGTGTACCAACTCAATCTATTAAAATCTAACTCGTACTCATAAATAGTATGAGTACCTTATTCAAACTTAGGACTGGTGCAACATTTTTCTTTTAACTAGTTACTAGAATACTTGACTTTAAACATTCTTCTTTCTTCTCTTGATTCCCATAATTAAACATTTATTGTCGTCCATCAATACTTAATATAATCTATTTCTACTGAAACTTATTCATGTTATTAAGGAACATAATCAAGTTACGCAATAGTACATCAGTAACATTGACATCTTAGGGGCATGTATTTAATAACAAGTCTCTTTTGACCCAGTTTAACCTCCATAATCGGCTAAACCTGTAGCATTGATACAAATAAATGTAACGCCCTTAACGTACACTCGTAGACCGAATATACACTAAAGATGTTACGGAGTTGTTAAGAAAACTTGACTTGAATTTTTTTATACCAACTTTATCTTATAGTTTAACCCTTTTCTCGATTTTGAATTAAAAACTACGTTAGTTTATAGCAGCTAGTTTTAACTCTGAATTGTTTTATAAAATTTATAAGTGTGCTATTGAAATAAAAACATAATTCAGGGAGAAAACTATGTACCCTGCCTAGACCCTTTCTTGATTTTAAAATTTTATGCGATTAGGGTTAAACTATTCTTAACTATATCGAAAATCTAACTACTTATAGTAAACAATTTTCTATATCCATACATCTGTAATAGTGCATAAACATATTATAAAATTGAGATTACAAAACAATTTGTCTCTTTAAATCCACTACGTGAATTAATATTTATCACATGATATAATATCAAGTTCTTTACCTAAGATAGGATAGTACTATCGAGGTTTCCATAGTCACTAGATATTCATGTGCATGTCATAAATTCCTAAATTAATCATGGTTCCAGTACTCTATCATCATGAAGCAAGTCATATACATGGTATAATTCACATGAGCAACAGGATACACATACATGACATGATTCACATATATAACATGGTTCATATACATGACATGGTTCATATACGTAGCATGATTCATATTCATGGCATGATCCATTTATATAACATGATTCTTATGCGTGGCATATTTCATTTGCATGACATGATTTTCATACAAGACATGATTCATATAGGTGTTTTCATTCATATACATAACATGATATGTGTACATAGCATAATTCATATGCATGGCATAATTCATAAAAGTAATATAATTTGTATAAATGGCATGATTCATATGCATAGCATATTTCTTATATATGTTACATACCTTGTATACTTGGCATAATTCATGTACATGTCATGATTTATATACATGGAATAATTCGTATACTAAACCTATTTCATATACATAGCATGGTTCATATTCATGACATGTTTCATATACGTAACATGATTCATATACGTGACATGACTCTTTTATCATTGCCTAAGGTACGCTATATGAGATCGAGGTAAGCGAGTCATCTTGAAATGACACCGTAGTGTCAAACATGAACGTGAAGATGAGTACGTACTCGGGGACGCTCTTTGCTCCCCATAAACATGAAGCACCTTGGCAGTGCACTCGGGCATAGTGGGCATGGATCCCCAGGGTGCACACCAAGGGCGTAGGTCCTCAAGGTGCATGTGACACAATCATTTTGTCACAATATCTGTTTGGTAACATGAACATAAGGGTGCAGTTGCTAAAGACTCTATGGCATGCCAACTATACCATGGACTCTCATACACAATACTTGGGCATTTCTTTTATCATAAATCAATCATATAAATAAACATTTCTTGTTTCATGCTTCATCATAAATGTTCATAGTAAACATAGATCATCATATAAATTAACATTTCATGTATCATGTAATCATATAACATTTGTATCATGTATTATCTTGTTATTAATATCCATATTCCATGTATAGACATGCATTGCCATTATGCAGAATAAAATTTTTACCTCATATTCTACATGAAGTTTGCAACAAGTCAGGTTTCGTACAAATAATGCAGTATCATTTTAATTTAAGTTCGACTATTCGCAGGTATTCCTAATTGCATTTTAAAACATATAAATGCACTCACCTGGGCCATGAATAGTATGCCTCACTAAGCTTACTCGAGGTTCTTATCTTTCTTTTTATCACTGGTTCTCCTTCGATCTCTTTTAGAATAAAACTGTATAAGGCCAATCGAGCATATTCATCATTTTTCTTGCGATAAATTTAAATCTAACATTGCTAACTTGATTCTTAAACATAACTATTCGAATATAAATTTTTTTTGAAAGTTTTCCCAATACTTTACATCATTGCCGAAATGGTCCCTAGGTCTTTACTGACCATTTTGAACATTAAACGATTGTTAAAGCCTAATTTGAACAATTTCCATAATTAATCACTCATTTTCGACTATTACCTTTTTAGTCTTCAAACTTTATAAAAGTGACATTTTAGTCACTACTTTACTTTTGTACATAAATTCATGTACAATTAACCATTTATTTATTTCTAACATCCTTAGAAAATTTCCTTCAACTTTCAACTTTATTCAACTTGGTCCTTCACTAAATTCTTTATTTTCGAAAAGGTCCTTAAAATTTCGTTTCTTGTCATTTCAACCCCTTTATTTTCATAACATACTCAAATCTTCAATTCTATCAATTTTCCATAAATTCAAGACCAATCCCTATTTTTTTTAAATTGCCGAATTGGTCCTTCATCTTTCAAAATTTTTCATTTTGATCCCTAATCATCAATTCAAGCCATCTTAATCACAACTCATCCATTCCAATTTAAAAACAAAATTTACAAAAATTTCCCCTAATTTTCTTAATCTTTTCAAAATGGTCCCTAGAAATTCATTTTGGGAAATTCTTTATTCTAACATTAAAATTAAATTTCTAACATCAACATAAAGCTTCGAACAACTTAAATCCTTCAATATCATCATCAATTCTCAAACCCCTAACAAAACCCTAAATTTCAAGATTGGGGTTTATAACTTCCAACATGAAATTAACTTGATTTCAAGCTTGTTTTTATTAAAACTAAGCATGATTCATCATCTACTACATCAATTCTTATAAAATTCCATGAAACCCTAATTTCCCTCTCTTCAATCCCTAACTTAAAATTCATAATTCCATGCAATTATATAGAGAATGAAGAGTAGATTACTTTACCTTAAACAAGTTTGCTTGAATTCTTGATCAAAAGCCTTGAAAATGGACTTGGAAAATTTTTGGTATTTTTCCCTCTTTTCTTCTTACTATTCGATCAGCCCTTATATGAACAAAATGATATTTTGTTCATCTTTTAAATAAATCCACATGATTAAAAATAAAATGAAATTTTAATTCATTTTACATAGTGAAATTACAATTTTGCCTTTTTAATCCAATTGCCAAGATTCAATCTCATCAAAAATCTATGGACAAGATCAAATCCATGTGTTTTTCACCTTTCAAAACTGCCCTCAATGTTTCAAAATATTTCAAAAAAAGCCATCCATGGCAAATGTCCAATTTGTCCTACAACTAGACTTTATTTACAACAAGACTTAAAAATTGCCATTCCATTAAAATTGAACCAAATTGGTTCCATTCCAATCGTTCATATCCCAAAATGTCCTAGATTTTTATTTATGGCATTTATTCGATCCAAATATTCGAATTTTACTCAATACGATTTCCAAATTTTCTTTCTTTGAGCTTTATAACCACTCCATCATATTCTAACTAAATCTAGTTAGAATCTCACCAACATTTATAAAATATTTATAAAATAATATTTTATGAATTTTCCATAACCTTTGGAACTATCTTTAAAATTTCAATTCGATCTGATATACTAATATTCATAAAATACTTCTACTGTGATTTTACCCTTTCCGAGCTATTGGATTTATTCCGAAAATTCTATATTTCCATATTCGGGAAATAAACTCTATTATCTCATAAAAACTTCTTTTTTCCAATGACTTAGACTGAATTTTCCTAACTCAGTCTATTATTTTGATAATTATCAAAAATCTTCATAGAGTAAAATTTTTCTTAGAATTCCTTTATCGATAATCTATACGAATTTTCTCTACTCTTACTGAGTCCAACATATCGATCAGAAGCACTTTCATGGGACCTTCCCGAAGGTCACCCATCCTAATATTTCCCTAGCTTGAGAACGCTTAACAATTTTATTCGATCCAAATTTGAATAATATAAGCCTCGTATGAAAAACCTGAGTAGCACGGAAATGCCACTCTTTGGGGTGAGCTATTCATTTACGGGGTTAACTTACACAAATTTTAAAAATTACACTTTGGTCCCTAAACTTTTCCAAAGTTCACACTTTAAGCCCTAAACTTTCAAAAATTATATTTTAGTCACTAGTCCAAAAATTGGGATATTACAATCATGATCCTGACTTTAAAGTTAACTCTGAAGAACTCTTGTGTTTCTATGGCAGAATCTGTATACCGAATGACAAATCCCTCCATGAGGATATTCTTAAGAAAGCTCATTGTAGCCCTTTTTCAGTTCACCCGGGGTCGGTGAAGATGTATAAGGACCTTCAAGAATTGTACTGGTGGTCGGGTATGAAGAAAGCTATTACAAAATTTTTATCTAAGTGCCTTACGTGCTAGCAAGTCAAGGCCGAGCATCTTGTACCTACTGGTTATTACAACCCATTAAACTTCCCCAATAGAAGTGTGAAAGAATAACCATGGACTTTGTCAGTGGGCTACTGTTGACTCTGGATAAGCATGATGCTATTTGGGTCATCGTTGACTA